>CM066031.1:91704334-92304334 GCA_033557465.1 Ichthyophis bannanicus
AAAGTCCCGGTTTCCATAAAACCGCAGCTTCCACATCACTCAATAGTAGTGAATCAGCTATGTGTCAATTAAGAGTTCTAAGACGCACTCCTCCAATCCCCCAGGCAGGGAATCGAGAACCCTTAATAACTTTGGGCGGTGGTGCTTTCAGGCCTCCATGCTTTCAGCCCACAGAGTTTTCGTCCAGACAGACAATCAGGTAGCCATGTTCTATGTGAACAAACAGGGAGGAATGTGCTCTTGGGCCTTCTGCCAGGAGGCTCTCCAGCTTTGGGCTTTTGCCATTGCTCATCTGACACACCTCCAAATGGTATACCTACCAGGACATCAAAATGGGCTAGCAGACCGATTGGGTCGGATCCTTGTCCGCAGGAATATTGGTCCCCGCCCTACTACGCAGACAACACTCGTTCATCTTTCAGTCGTGGGGAAATCCAGGAGTATCCTTTTTTGCCACTCTGCCAAAATGCAAAACTTCCTCGTTTCTGCACCAGAACTCCGATTACCAGCCGTTACAGCAAGTGGAATGTTTTCTTACGCACTGGGGTCAGGATTTACCTACTATGCCTTTCTTCCCATACTCCTGATTCCCAAGGGGGGGACCGTCAGCGGCTCTTCAAGCATTCACCAGCAAATATTGGGGAAAGTGATTCTCGTAGCCATCTCCCGGCCCCAATGCCCCCCCAGGTGCTCTTGTCCTCTCACTGTCACTAAGTCTCTCTGATAGAGAGATATTTGCAACGCCTCAACTGAGTCTGTTCAGGACAGCTCCTGATTCTCTTCGTTCAGGAGGAACGGGACGCTATTCCATCCCAATCTGGCAGTCTCTCCATCTATCATGGCTTGACTGCTGAAAATGCGTTAATCTTATCAAAATTTTAATCTGACTCAGGAAGTGTAAAGGAGGACCCTGCTAGCACCTCCAGGAAAACCATACACCAGACATTCTTATGAACTCAAGTGGTGTTGTTAGGTTCTCGCACCTTGTCTATCCCAGAAGGGATTTTCGCTTAAATCCCTTGTTCAGCTCCTGTAGAGGCTCTCCTCCCGTATCTCCTAACATCTTCTTCCTCTGGTCTCAAGACAAAGTCAGTGGTGAGGGTAGGACTTCAGTGCAATTGCTGCTTATCACCATCCATTTGGATGGACAGCCTATCTCCTCACAGTTGCTTGTGGTTGGGCATTTCATGAAGAGGACTTTTTATTTATGTATTTAGGTGTTGTTCTATACTGACCTTTCTAGAGATCAGGGGTGGTTTACATTGATAACAGAACTTTTACATAGAACAGTATCCATGTGATATAAACAGTTAACTATGATAAATTTAAACTATTTACAATTGTAACATTGATATGCAATGTAGGCACTCTTATCAGTATATCAAGCAAAATGATGCTTGGCACTGTACGTCACTTCTAACCCATACTCCCCCAAACAAATTGAAAATATAATAAAAAGACTTTAATTCTACCACCTCGCCCTTTGATTCCATGCCCTTCTCATTGGAATCAAGTCCACTTGCTCTGCCCCGATTAATTTCCCACATCTCCAAGATTATCAACCTCTCCTTCAACAAGGGCCTGGTCCCGGCATCACTGAAAAGATTGCCGCAATTCAAAACCTCTCCTAAAAAACCTCCAAGCTTGGACCCGCAGGACCCAAACTTCCTATCGTTCCCCATATCAAGTCTCCTTTCTTGAGTTAAAATTATGGAGGAAGATGGTACTGTAAACAAATCCAAGACCACATTGACTGCCACCACACCACGTGATCCACAACAACATGGTTTTTGACCATTCATGATGTTGAGACTTTACTCACTGCATGGTTCGACAACCTAATCCTAGGCCTGAATAATCCGTAACAGGGCGTTATACTGACAGATTTATGGATATCTGCATCGGTCATTCGATACAGTCTGGTCACAGCCACTTTGTTTAATCTACTTAAGCTTAAGGGGCAGTCAGAGCTCAGCACTAGACTGGTTGGTCAACTCATATCTAACAGATCGATCAACAAAAGGTCCTGTATGGGCAATCAAACTTTCGAACTGACTCCACGACCTCTGAGCCTTTTCAACAAAAGCAAGGTTGTCCCCCAAGGCTCCGCACCTCTCAGCCCTCCTTTTCAACATTATATATGCAGCCCATTTGTTCAATCATCTCGCCTTCCGTTAATATCTCCTTCCTGGTGTATGGCCGATGATGTACTGCTTTTTCACACCAGGTCTCTGTTGACCATGCCTGACTTCTAGCCAGTTAACCGAAATGCTTCGATGCTGTCACTGACTGCGCCTCCACACGCCAAAGCATCAGAATCAATTTCAACAAGGCAGATGTTCCTATTCATCACCAGAAAATCACATCCTTTACCCATACCCGCTTCGATTAAGGTGAGGAGATATGGAGCTCCCGAGCAGGCCCACATTCTGCTTCTTGGGTATCACCCTGGACCAGCAGCTCGACATGAAAAGCACACATAAGCAACATCATCAAGGCAAGTCTATCACAAAGATACATACAATTCATCACCTACGACCCCTAATGGAGCCTGATGACTTCCGGACGATCTTTCAATCAATTCTTGTGTAAACCCCCCACTTTGACTACACCAGCGTTCAGTTCTGAAATGGACTCACTAAGAGGCATACTGAATGCCCCACTACAACTAGCAATGAATGCTGCTGCCCGCATCCTGCATGAAGCCTCCAGAAGAGATCACATTAACTCCAATCTTGTGAAAACATTCCACTGCCTTCCAATCCACTGCAGACTCACCTTCAAAGTACTACTGCTCAACCTTCAAAGCCATTAAAAAACTGTCCACACCCTCCCTCATGGACCTTGTCCACCCTACTCCTCGGAACAGATCCAGAAGGTCATTTTGCTAGTAAACACGCGCGCAATCTTCAACGCAATACACAAAAATGCTCCCTTGCAAACAAAGAACAGCGCCTTTGTGTTCCTACGCACCTACACTCTGGAATGCCCTCCCAACCACTATCCGAGCTATGACTGGACCTCGCGCAATTTAGGAAGGGCACTAAAAGCACCATCTTTTCCTTTCAAACATTATTCCCATACGGTGACATAACACAACCCAGCTCACCCTCCCACCCAGCATGCGGACACCACCAGCACACATCCGTCATGCTGGACATAAACCTATAGCCATCAATTACAAGTACTTCAACATGTAAATAGTTGTTCAGATTATGTCATGTTGACAGAAACATGATCTGACACAATTGCTCAGTTTGTATATAGGTTGAAACCCAAAGTTGTTAATACCTGTTTTTTGTAACGTTCAAGGTATGTTTTCCACCTGCATTGTAACAAATTATTGTTACTTGTAACACCAAAACTGATTCTAAAAGAGCACGGTATAAAACATATCTTATTTATTTATTGTATTTTTATTTATCAGCAAACCCAAGGAATACCGCAGGGCTCTTCCCTATCAGCCCTGTTATTTAACATTATATAGTACAACCAATATGTACAATCATACAATCCTTCAGGATGCGATCACAGTCAATACAGATGATGTACTTCTTTACACTCCTTTTTCAACCGAGAACCCAAATTTCAATGGAATTATTGACTGTTTCATTTGCTGTCTCCAAAATGGCTAGGCCACTCACAACCTGAAAAGTGGAATACTATAAAAAGACAGAAGCTTCCTTTTTATCAAAAAAGTCTCAACATTCATACCTCCAACAACCTTACAGGTAAGAATGCGATCTGAAGTCTAAGTCATGAGGTTAGATATCTGGGCATCAACCCTGGACAGTCCTAGGACATGCGAGTCCCCTATAAACAATATCCACGAAAGCTGTCTATCATTAAAAACGTTCCCTGCATCATCTCCGACCCTTACTGGAACCTACAGACTTCCGCTCTGTCTTCCTAAGCCCTCATCACTCCGCTCTTGACTACGCCAATATCATCCTACATGGTCTTCCTGGGTATTCTTTCCATCCTCTACAACTGGCATTGAATACTGCAGCACGAACCTATGGAGCCTCTAGATACAAACATGTAACCCCTCTCCTATTTCATCTACACTTGCTCCCTATAAACAGTCGACTCAAGTACAAAATTCTCCTGATAACTTTTAAAATTCTTCATCATCTATCTGCATCCTCCCTGGAAGATCTCCTACACTGGACTCCTGACAACAGAGCAAGAAGATCAAATAAGACTAACACTCTTACCATCCCACTTATAGTTAGAAAAAGCTCCCAATTTGCTAATAACAGAGCCTTCCCCCTCTTCACCCCTATACTTTGGAACTCCCTACCTGCTCCTATTCGTCTCATTTCAGATCTGGCCACCTTTCGCAAAGCAATCAAAATGTACCTATTCCATCTTGCTTTTGATCACGTAACATAAAGCCCAGTCTGTCAACATCATACTCTAAATATGGTTATACTGTAAATAGTATAGTACTGTAAATTCTGTTATACTGTTATAGTTCACCATTCTTGTTACTGTTAATGTAAATTTGTTAATTGTATTATATCTTGTTCACATGTTCAATGTAAACTGTTCGATGTAATAAGTTGTTCTATTGTAAACCGTGCTGATCATGAATAGTGCGGTATAAAACCAAATAAATAAATAAACACTGTAAAAGCAACAATTTGATTGCAGGGATGTAGAGCAGGCAGGTATGGTAAACTAAGGTAGGTGGGTGTAATGGGTAGGGGGGGCGAGGGGGCTTATGTACCATTGGGTATGAGGCTGCTATAATGTTCTTTGAATAGGTGGGTTTTTAACTCTTTGCAAAATGATTGGAGGTTTTAATTATTCTTAGTGTTTCAAGGAGGGCGTTCCATTGTGAGGGAGCTATGTATGTAAAGACCCTATTGCTTGTGAATTGTTTGGTTTTGCATATTGTAGGGGGTACTACAAGAGTATTTTGGCTGGAGGTTCTTCTGGCTTTGGTAGCTGGTTGTAATTGGATGAGGCATGAGAGGTGAGAATGGGCTATATTGTGTATCAGTTTAAAGGTGGTCATTATTATTTTGTATTGTACTCTGGAGGAAATTGGGAGCCAGTGAAGCTTGTATAGGACTGGTGAGAGGTGGTCTGACAGCCTTGCTTTCACTATAATTCTGGCTGTGACATTTTGGGCCATTTGTAATATATTTATTGTCTTCTTGGGTATTCCCTGCAGTAGGCTATTGCAGTAGTTGAAATATGGTGTGATAAAGGCTTTGACTGCTGTTCTAAAGTTGTGCAGCTCGATGAGATTTCTGATTGGCTATATGATCCTTAGCTTGAAGAATATGGTTCTAATAAGTTGTTTTAGGTGGGTTTCCATGCTGAGGGCTTTGTCATTGATTACGACTAGATATTAGAAACATAGAAATATGACGACAGAAAAAGACCACATGACCTATCTAGTCTGTCCTTCCATAACAACTACAACAGTCCCCTTTTTACCTTTAGAGATCCTCTGTGTTTGTCCCATGCTTTTTTGAATTCAGTTACTGTCCTCATCTCTACCACCTCCACTGGGAGACTATTCCACAGATCCACTACTCTTTCCGTAAAGAAATATTTCCACATATCACTCCTGAATCTATCTCCCTTCACCCTCATCCCATGTCCCCTCATAGCAGAACTTGCTTTCAATTGAAAGAGGCTCTCTCCCTGAACATTTATGCCACGGAGATATTTAAACATCTCAATCATATCACCTCTATCCCACCTTTCCTCTAAGGTGTACATATTAAGATCCTTAAGTCTGTCCTCATATGCTTTATAATGAAGACCACTAATCATTTTAGTAGCCACCCTCTGCACCGACTCCATCCTGTTCACATCCTTTTGAAGGTGCGGTCTCCAGAATTGCACACAATACTCCAAATGAGGTCGCACCAAAGACTTATACAGAGGCATTATCACCTCCTTCTTTCTGCTAGCCATTCCTCTCCGTATGCACCCAAGCATCCTTCTAGCTTTTGCCATCGCCTTTTCTACCTGTTTAGCTACTTTAAGATCATCAGACACAACCACGCCTAGGTCCCGCTCTTCTTTAGTGGACAAAAGTACTTCACCCCCTATACTATATTGCTCCCTTAGATTGCTGCAGCCCAAATGCATGACCTTACATTTTTTAACATTAAATCCCAGCTGCCAAATTCTAGACCATTTTTCAAGCTTAGCTAGATACCTCCTCATGTTATCTACCCCTTCCTGGGTGTCTACTCTATTGCAGATTTTGGTATCATCCGTAAAGAGGCAACCTTTACCTGAAAGCCCTTCCGCTAAATCACTAACAAAGATGTTAAAAAGAATCGGACCAAGGACAGATCCCTGGGGCACACCACTGATAACATCCTTCTCCTCAGAGTGAGCTCCATTTACTTGTACTCTTTGTCGCCTCCCACCCAACTAATTTCTAACCCAAGCAGTAACTTTAGGGTCCATCCCTAGGGTGCTCAGTTTGTTTATAAGTCGCCTGTGAGGAACAGTGTCAAAGGCTTTACTGAAATCTAAATACACCACATCTAGGGCTCTCCCTTGGCCAACTCCCTGGTCACCCAGTCAAAGAAATCAATCATATTTGTCTGACAAGACCTGCCTCTGGTGAATCCATGCTGCCTCGGATCCTGTAATCCGCTGGACTCCAGAAACCTCACTATTTTCTCTTTCAGCAGCGTTTCCAATAATTTACTCACCACCGAAGTTAAACTAACCGGCCTGTAGTTTTCAACACATCCTTACTTCCGCTTTTGTGTAAAGGCACCACATGAGCCTCTCTCAAGTCCTTTGGCACCACTCCCGACTCCAACGAGGCATTGAAAAGGTCAGTCAGTGGAGCTGCTAGAACGTCCCCAAGTTCCCTCAGTATTCTAGGGTGTATCCCATCCGGTCCCATCGCTTTGTCTACTTTAAGTTGAGATAGTTTCTCATGAACAGAGTCTTTTGAAAATTGTTCAAGATGTCCTTTGCTTCTGTTCCTATTTGTGGGTGTTTTCTGAGGTCCTGCTCCTGATTCTTCATCTGTGAACACAGAAGAAAAATATTTGTTAAGCAATTCCGCTTTATCCTTATCAGCTTCTACATATTCCTCCCCTGCACCCTTGAGTCTGACAATACCGCTCTTGCCCTTCCTCTTCTCACTAATATATCTGAAAAATGTCTTATCCCCCCATTTTATTGCATTGGCTATTTCCTCCTCCTTTTGAATCTTTGCCTTCTTGACTACTTTGCTAGCTTCTCTACGTTTTTCCAAATACAGATGCCTGTCTACCTCTCTGTGTGATCTCTTGTATTTCATGAAGGCCTCCGTCTTTTTCTTCACTTTTTCAGCTACTTCTTTCGAAAACCATAGCGGTCTCCTTTTCCTTTTACCTTTATTTACCATTTTAACAATAAGGTTGGTTGCTCTTAAAATATCCCCTTTCAGTTTTTCCCACTGTTTTTCTACATCCCTCAGCTGTTCCCATCCAACTAACGACTCCCTGAGATATTGGCCCATCTTCGCAAAGTTAGTCTTCCTAAAGTCTATGATCCTCGCCTTTGAATGGATTCTAACAGCCCTAGTCCTAATACTGAACCACACCATCTGGTGATCGCTGGATGCAAAATGATCTCCCACTACAACATCAGAAACACTTTCACCATTGGTAAGCACCAAGTCCAGTATGGCCCCTTCACGTATGGGGTCTGTTACCAATTGCCTGAATAGTTCTCCCTGTAGAGAATCCAGGATCTGCTTACTTCTAGATGATACAGCAGCAGGAATGTGCCAATCAACATCTGGCATATTGAAATCTCCTATCAGTAGCACTTGCCCTTTCCTAGCAATGCTGCGCATGTTTTCAATTAACTTTCTGTCCACCTCTTCCCCTTGTGAGGGAGGTCTGTATATCACACCAATGTAAATAGATTTCTCTTTCCCTCTTTCTAGTTTAACCCACAATGCCTCCCCTCTCCCTTTTAAGCTCTGTAATTCCATAGCTTTAATAGTAGTTTTTACATATAGTGCCACTCCTCCTCCCCTACTTCCTACCCTGTCCTTTCTGAATATAGTTACATCCCAATCATGGTTTTCTGTGAACCATGTTTCTGTAACTGCCACTAAATCCAAGTCAGCCACTCCCATCAAAGCTTCAACATCAGGAATCTTATTTCCCATGCTACGGCCATTTATACACACTGCTTTCCATATGTTATCCTTGTTACCCATTTCCATAAAGTTATTTAATGTATCACCTACCTGGGGGCTTTCACTTACCTGGGGGCTTTCTTCACCTATCCCCAACTAATCTAATTTAAAACCCTCTTCAGTAGATTAGCCAGTCTACTACTGAAGACGCGTTGACCTTTCTTGGACAGATGGATGCCATCTCTGCTCTGCAACCCTGCTTTACTGGGAATTTGGTGTTTAAGCAGATTGTTGTTGGGGAGTGAAAGTGGTTTTTTTTGATGTGAACATGATTTCTGTTTTCATGAAATTAATGCTCATGTTTGCTTGGAGCCAGTTTTCTGTTTCTTTTAGGCAATTTGCTAATTCATCATACGTTGGATTCAGTATGTCTAGTGGGGCGTACAACATGATATTGTTTGCGCATATGTGATATTTTATTTTGTGCTTTTTAAATATGTTGCAGACCGGCTGTATATATAAGTTAAACAATAGGGCAGAAAGTGCGGAGCCTTGGGGGATTCCCTGGTTTTGTGGGAATATTGAGGATGTCTTGTGCTCAATTTGCACATATTGTGATCTGTCGGTTATGTAGGATATGAACCATTTGAGAGTGTGTCCTTTTATGCCTATGGAATCAAGTCTAGATATGAGTGTAGCGTGGTTCACATTATCAAAAGCGGTGATGATGTCCAGGAATATAAGGATGAATGCTTTTTTGGTATTTTCTATACCCTGGATGAGAGTGTCAAGTAAGACTAGTAGGAGTGTTTCGACTCCATGGAATGGTCGAAAGCCATATTGTTGTTCATCTAGTGGGGCAGCTGAGTCTATGAAATCCTGGAATTGCCATTGAATCGCTTTCTCTATGACTTTTGCTATGAAAAGTATGCTGGTGATTGGTCTATATGCGGCTGGGTCATCTTTATTTAAGTTCTTGTGTTTTAGTCTGAGGTGGGTTGTGAATCTTTTGAGTGGACTTGGCATGGTTCCTTGTTGCAGCGATTGGTTTACAATGTTCAATAGGAGGGGAGCAATTTTGGATTTTGTTGCTTTGATCCAAGATAGAGGACAGGGATCTAATGGAGAGGTGGTGTTGATATTTGAGATTAAATCTATGATTTGTCTACGGTCTATGGTATGAAATGTATGCCTCTTATTGGAGTTAGTTGGGTACATTGTTCAGGGGGGAGGACTGGGGTGTCCCTAGGTTTTAGTTTGCTAGCGTAGAAATCTGCTAAGATTTGGGGTTGAATTGGGATTTTGGTTAAGGTGTCTTGAGGGTGCTTAGTAATCAATTTTACAAGTTCAAAAAGTTCTCTTAGTCGATTGATTGCACTGTTTAGAACTTTTGAGTAGTAATTCTTTTTTGCATTATTTATTGTGTCTTTATAGGTCGTAAGTGTTTTTATGTAGACTGTCTTGTTTTCCATGGTCTTTTTGGATCTCCATATGCATTTCGTTTTTCTAAGATCTTTTTTTTACCCTCGCTAAGTCGGGCGTATACCATTTTTCTGAGAGTTTATGTGGTGGTGTTAGAGATTTGGTTGCTGGTTTAGCTGCTGCGGCAACTGATGTGTTCCATTTTGTTAGGATTTTATCAAGGTCATTTGAGGAGGAGTCAAGTTGTGTTATGGTGGATTGTATGAAAGTATACCTATCAAAGGTCGAAATCGTGCGATTTGCTTGGGGTTGGTTGGTTATGTATTCTCATGGTGGGAGGTTGGTAATTTAAATGTAAAGCGTATCAAAAAGTGGACTGACTATGGGATCTGTGTTATATTTTGGGAGGGGGGGTTATGGTTGAGTAAACTGTAGTGGTTTTTGGAAGGAATACCAGGTCCAGTATATTCCTCTTACTATTTGTGGGACATTCTATTATTTCTTGGAATCCCATCTGCTCCATCAAATCCAGGAAGGTAGTGGTTGATATGGAAAGGCAGACTAGATAGGCCATGTGGTCTTTTTCTGACGTCATATTTCTATGTTTCTATGTAAGGCAGTTGCATGTGTGTGTAGAAGGGATGTTAGGTTAAAGTCGCCCAAGATGATTTGAGGCTTCCTTATAGGGAAGGCACAGACTGATTCTAGGATAGTTATGATGTTTTCATGATTGGCTGTTGAGGGTCTATATAGGAGGCATACTGTTATGTTTCTGTTTTCTATTTTGAGCTTATCTATTCCATCATAATTGTTGCATGTACTGGGTGATACTTTTAGATTTTCCTTGGTAATTGTAAGCACTCCACCCCCCCCCCCCCACACACTCTTTTTTTGTCCCTAGGACAATTAAAGAAGCTATAGCCCAGAACTCTTAGTTGGTTCACGAGGACATTTATTTATTTCGACCAGAAGCCAGATATCATATGTATCATGGAAACCTGGTTATGAGACATTATCAGTGTCTCATAACCAGGTTTCCACGATAAATATGATATCTGGCTTCTGGTCTATGATGAGGTCCTGTATGATGGGGATTTTGTTTCTGATGGACCTGACGTTGATTAGGATACAATTTAGTGGGGCTATTGGTATTGTGTTATTTTGTGTTGTGCTGGGGTTTGTGTTTATTTGAATTAATCTGTGGTGGGTCTTATGGTTTGGTGTGGGCACTCTGTAGTGGAGAGATCTGTGTGGTATGCGGTGCCAGTTTTGTCTTGGAAGGTGATAATAGGTGGGAATGGGGAATGTTTGGAGTGGGTCTTCAGCCAAAGCGAAGGCTTTGGTTATTTGAATGGTCAAGAGCCAGAAATAGTATATGTACATAATTATTGTTCTAGTTTACATTGTTTGGGGTAGCTTTCATTAGCTTTCAGTATAAATTAGTACAATGTGATGAAAATCTTGGTTAATACAAGCTTTCGTTAGGTTTATGTATTTATTAGTACTGTGTAATAACAAGCTTAGTTAACATAAGAGCAAGCTGTCGCTTGATGATTACATTAATATGTTTTTAGAGTAGAATAGCGAGAGCCGTATGTTTTGATTTATGTCAGAGCCAATACGTTTATAGGTTACATTGTACAATAGTATGTAATGTTGGAGACGGCAAAGAGTTGTATCAGGCCATGGATAAATGATGCAATTAATCACTGCTGATTTCACTGAGCCTGATTATGTGATATACAATTTAATATACAATGTAAGGGCTTATCATACATATGCAACTATAGCGTGGTCAGGGATAAGTGTATTGGTTTTGGTTGCATAAGCCTTATGAAACTCGCACAATTGTGAGTCACATGTCATAAGCTTGAGTCTGTACAACTTACTGATGCGTAGGCACCTTCTGGAGGATGTGATACCTTCAAGATACCCTTTTGCAATTTTGGAGAGAAGGTGCAGATGTTTAGTGTTGTTCTCCTATCTCCATTCCCCGCCTAAGGGCCATGCCAAAGAGTCTTCCTGCGAGACAGGTGCAGGCACACCAGGAACATGCTTTCCTTTATTGCTGGGGAGCTGGAGAGCTGATTGGCTGTGGTTGGAGGAGTCCAGGTTGTGCTGGTGAGTTTGGGGGAAAAGGATTTCTTGCTGGAGCATGCTTTCCTTTATTGCTGGGGAGCTGGAGAACCTCCCATCAGACCACCACCAGTGACATGGGATCTTAATGTCATCTTAGGGCAGCTTCTCAAGCCACCTTTTAAACCTTTAGCCACAACATCACTAAAGTTTCTCTCATGGAAGGTTATCTTCCTAGTTACCCTCACTTCAGCTAGGCGCATTAATGAGCTTTAGGCTTTGGTGGCACCTTGATAAGGTTGTCCTTATGACTCACCCCATTTCATGCCAAAAGTTGTGTCTCCTTTCCATCTCAATCAATTGGTTTACTTTCCTGTCTTTTTCTCTAGACCGCATTCCTCTAGGGCAGAGGCAGTCTTGCACACCCTTGCCTTCAAGTGTGCCTTAGCTTTTTACATTCAAAGGACTCTAACACCGTAGAGCTTCACAGTTATTCAGTTCCTTTGACCCTAGTCATTTGGATCTCCCAGTTTCTAAACATACTCTGTCCAATTGGATAGTAGATTGCATCTCATTTGCTTATGATAAGGCAGGACTATCTCTTGAAGGGCATGTCACTGCCAATAACGTTTGCACCATGGCTGCCTCGACGGCAAACCTACGGTCTGTGTCCATTGACAAAATCTGCAAAGCAGCTACTTGGTCTTCAGTGCATAACTTTGCTGCTCATTACTGTCTGGACAAGGAATCCAGAACCTTTTTCAGACTTAGGGTAAATCCTACCCTCCATCCCGGAATTTAATGATACCAGATATCCATGTGGGATCCATGACCTCTGCCTACCCCGAGGCTAACCTCCACTGGTTCTGAGGTCATTTCATCTGCCATCTGGGAGTTAGGGAGTCCCATATGTGAAGACTAAATTCCTGCTTGTTCCTGGAGGTAGCGTAGTTACTCACCTGTAACAGGTGATCTCCAGGAACAGCAGGAATTTAGTCTTCACAACCCACCCTCCTCCCCTAGGATTTGTAGGGTTTCTCTCTTTTCTCTCCTTTTATCTCAGCTGCAAACTCAACTGAGGAGGGAGAGTTCCAAGGGCAGGAAAGCAGCGACGCAGGCACAGTGATGCTCCCAAAGGCTTTCCAATTGGACATTGGGGAGCATTCCTGCACGGGCTCCATCAGTACTGACGCTACCCATATGTGAAGACTAAATATCTGCTGTTCCCAGAGATCACCTGTTACAGGTGAGCAACTACACTTTACCCTCCATTGCCTCAAAAGAAAATGCTTGGCAATCTACTTCCTGTGATACGTTGCCAAGAAAACCCAGAGCCATCTGGGTCACCAAGAGTCAACACTGACTTGATGGCACTGAAATAAAAAAGGTAGGACAGTCCCTGTGGGAGCCTTGAACCCAGCACCCCAGGGTTTACCAGACTCATCCCCCACTCTGCTCTGCAGGTTTTGTTTCTAAAGTTGAATTATGTATTCATTATTTATAAAATACTGCTTATTGTACCTGGTGGGTACTGGATGTTAATATGTCTGGAAATTGCTATGTGAGCACATTTTCTGGATGTGTCCTATCTCTGGAACCTGGAAGAATGGTAGATACAGTATAATTGATGAGCCCCACTGTCTGCTAGAAATGTAAATACAGTCATACAGTCCTTACCCAGGGAGATCAGAGTCTCATAATTCTCCTTCATCACCTCCCTGTAAAGCTCCTTCTGCCCTTCATCTAAATACTCCCACTCCTCCTGGGAGAAAGAGACAGTGATGTCTTCAAACATCGCACGCATCTGAAACACAAACCAGAAACACAATCAGGGACACATGGAGGTGCTCAGAGTACATTAGATGTCAGCTGGCTTTATTCTCCTCTCCTAGAAATCCAAGGGAGCTCTGCATTTAAAACCTGTAGGAACAGAACCCGAAGCTAGTACTGGTCTCCAGAGCACTTGGGGTGGAAACACATTAAGTGGATCTCTCTGGCTAAGTTTTTATTCTTTTTCTCTTGCTTGCTTTAGTTTCTAGCTCCCTGTACCTCGTCTGTCTTTTGGAATTACTATAATTGCGCTTCTTTATTTACTGCCTGTGTTTAACATTGCTCCTTGTGAAAATTGCTTAAGTTCTATGTAGGTTTCCTTAGCCTTCGAGAAAATATCGGGTGCAATAAAGGAATGACCTAGCTTTAAAAAAAAAGCGTTCAAATTTTCAGCCTGTTCTAGAAAAGTAGCTTTGACCGGAGAAAAGCGGGATATAAATACAGTTAAATAAATAAATTTAAAAAATATCTTTGGCCTGTATTGCAGAGGCAAGTCTCTGTTCTGGTTGTTAACAGCTGCCCTGCAGGGTCTCTGGCTTAGGAAGACAAACTCATAACTTAATGCTACTTATTTCTCTCTCTTCTTCCCCTCACCCACCCACCCTAGGGCTAGATGTTCTTAGTCACCTTAAGACACACAGGGGTATGTTTACTAAACTGTCTTAACGTGCGCCAGGCGATTGTGTGCAGGCTGCCATAAAAGGAGTGGGTGTTTCAGTCTTAAAGTAGCAAAACGGGATTATTGTGCGATAACGCACGCTGCTGGGCACATTATCAGGCGAAGCGACGCTAAGCGCGTTAACACGTGGTAATCTTAAGTAGGCGCCCAGACAAGCAAACATAGAAACAGAGGTGTAGCACAATGGCTAATACCCTGACTGATGGTACAGGGGTCATGAGTTTGATCCCTGAGTGTGCCTAATGCATAAAGCTGGCTGAGGCATCACCCTTTACTTTTAGGTAGTGATTTTTGAGGCATTTTACTTTTATTTTAATTAGTGCTGCCAGCAAACACACCCTCACGGTGGCGTAACCTAAGGTACCGCATAAGGCACCCCATAACGCACTCCATAGGGCACATTATAAAGTGCACTGTCCGCCAAGGCACCCTATAATGTCCCCTATAGGACACCTTATAAGGCACCTTATAAGGCGCTTGATAGGGCGCCTTATAAGGCACCTTATAGGGCGCCCTATAAGGTGCCTTATGGGGTGCCTTATGGTTACAGTACTCTGAGGGTGTTTTTGCTGGCAGCACTAATGTACATTAAAAATAGACAATGCCTCAGACAGCCCTACCAAATAACCCCACCATGGGTTTGAACCCATGACCTCTGGTTTCAGAGGCAGTGAAGTAACCAGTGGGCTACAGCTGCCACAAACCCCTGGCTGGCTGCAGAAGGACTGCACGTCACCACACAAACTGTTTGCTGTGGTTACCAGGATAGGGTTAACCCACCCATCCCCATGATGCACTGCACATGCAAATCAGCAGTCGACAGATGGGCACAAGATGGTGTATGCACCCCCACAGCACCTCGACCTGGTAGGGGGAACTGACCGTGTGTGGTACTGGCACAGAGTAGCTACAGACCGTCACATTGTGCGGGTACTGTGCTCACCCTGAGGGTGAGGTGGGGCGCCCAGCACCTTTCATGGTTGAAATACCCCATGCTGCAGGTCCCCATCAGTACTACTGTGTATGCTAGGTAGTTCCTGCAGACACACCTAGGTTACATCTGTGTCCTTTTGTATTTCTCAGTCATGTCTAGCCCTTATGGGCTATGATGCACCCAGAATAGTGCATATCCTGTGTTGGAGCCATGCTTACATGATGTAGGTGAAGGGGGGTGGGTGTTTGGACCCATAGGCGGATTATGTACCACCATACAACCCACCCTCTGGGGCTCAGGATAGGAAACAGGATCACCCACCAATAGATCCACATTCTGCCTCTCTGCAATGGTAGCAGTAGAGGGGACCATCAACCCCAGTCCTGCTGGGGAACAGACACCCTACAGGGCAGGCAATGCAGATCTGTACACATCCATAAAGCAATGGCAGACAGATAGTAGGCCTGGAAATGCTCAGCTGCCCCCCCCCCCCAACTATCTGATACTCTCCAGCCGCTGCGCTCTGCAAGGTGTTCCAGCAAGACACATACTAGCTGCAGACAGTCTGTTAGCTAGTCCATAGTGCATGGTCCTGGAGGAGATGCATGTACCTAGAACTGGGATGTCAGCATACACACCCAGCAGATAAGTCAGTGATTGGGTACCAAAAGGGAGCCATAAATATCACAAGAGAGAAATACTATATAGCACTATGGGGGAGCCTAGCCATGCCGTGGTCACTGCTCAGTCAGGGTGAGAGTGACCTCCCAGCAGGACATGCTGTGGCCACGCTGTCCGTGCAGGTGGTGGCCGGGCACTACAATGTCCGAGCCATTGCCCTATGCCCTGTGCAGATGCGGCCAGGCCAGGCCACACTATCCAGGCTATTCCCACAGTACCTTGCTCCTCATTATGCACATTGGCAGGCCAATACTGGCAACAGTGCTATCGGTGTGGGCTGTGGAGGGTATTGGCAGCCACCACACACTGGATAGACCAGGGGTCCCCAAACCTGTCCTGGAGGGCCGCAATCCTGGCAGGTTTTTGGGATAGCCCTAATGAATATGCATGAGATATATATGTATTAGAGAGATCCTCCCAACCTGACTGGTTTGTGGCCCTCCAGTATTGGATTGGGAGACCCCTGCTTTACACCTCTGTCATTTAAGATTGTGAGTGGGCAAGGTACAGATGTCCTAGACATCAAAAGGGTAGATAGACTTTGTCACATTCCTTCTCGCTTCTCACCACCACCAAAATGTTGTCTATTAGACAACTTTTTGGTGGTGGTGAGAATCGAGGAGCAATGTGACAAATTCTGTCTACCCTTTTGATGTCTAGGACATCTGTACCTTGCCCACTCACAATCTTAAATGGCAGAGGTGTAAGGCAGGGGTCTCCCAATCCAGTACTGGAGTGCCACAAACCAGTCAGGTTGGGAGGATATCTCTAATGCATATACGAGGGGGTACCCAAAAAAAACAGAAATAACATTGCCGTGGGCGGAGCTTGTGTAGTACGCACTTCTGCCGCTAGGCGTGTATAGTGCAACTCATTGTCAGTTCAGTGCCGCCTGTGTTGTCGACCTGGCTTGTTCTGTTCATCTGCAAGATGACGCTATGGGAAAAAGTCAAGTGTACCAGTGGTTTGCTCGGTTTAAAAATGGCGACATGTCGATTGATGACAAACCTCGTTCTGGGCATCCATCAATTGCCCGAATCGACGAAAATATTGAAAAAATTAGAGAGCTTGTGCTCACAGACCGTCGACAGACAATTGATCAACTGTCAGTGGGTTATCTTGGAGCTCGGTTCAGCGAATTTTAACGGAAGATTTGGGAATGAAAAGGGTTGCTGCCAAGTTTGTTCCTCGGGTTCTGACTGATAATCAAAAGGAACATCGAGTTGAAACATGTCGTGTTTTGAAACAACAGCTTGAAACTGATCCAGATTTTCTGTCAAAGGTCATTACAGGTGATGAGTCATGGTGCTATGGTTACGACCCAGAAACAAAGCAACAGTCAAGCCAATGGAAGACGTCATCGTCACCCCGTCCAAAAAAATGTCGTCAAGTCAAATCAAACATCAAAACAATGCTGATTTGCTTTTTTGATGCCAAGGAGGTAGTTCATTCAGAGTTTGTTCCCCCAGGTCAGACCGTCAATCAAACCTTTTATTTGGAAGTTTTAAGAAGATTGCGCAACAGTGTTCGTCAAAAAAGACCCGATTTGTGGCAGACAGGAGACTGGTTCTTCCACCACGACAACGCACCTGCACACACAGCCATCTCTGTTAGACAGTTTTTGGCTAAAAATGGCATGGTTCCGCCGCCCCACGCACCTTACTCGCCTGACCTGGCTCCGTGCGACTTTTTCTTATTTCCACACATGAAAAGGGGCATGAAAGGACACCGATTTGACAACATTGAAAAAGTCAAGAAAAAAACAAGGGAGGAGCTGTCAGCCGTTTCTAAAGATGACTACAAAAAATGTTTCGAACAGTGGAAGCACTGGTGGGACAAATGTATCAGTTGTAATGGAGAGTATTTTGAAGGGGATAAGGTTGTTTTGTAAAGAATTTGAAATAAATAGCTTTTAAAAAATAATTCCTGTTTCTTTTTTGCCTATCATGCATATTCAATAGGGCTATCCCAAAAACCTGCCAGGATTGCGGCCCTCCAGGACAGGTTTGGGGACCCCTGGGATAGACAGACACACACTCCACACACCTATGCCAGCATTGTGCAACTATAGAGGTATTTGGCAGCCCTAGCCACCACACCAGTCCTGAGCACAGTGCAGGCATGTCTATGGTACGCAATACTGTTGGGGTCACTCTGTCAGACACCAGACCTGAGGCACACGCCACAGACATCAGAAAGGTTGCTATGATGCAGCTCAATCAGCCAATTGTGCTTAACGTAGGAATTGCTATCTGCCAGTTATCATAGCAACCTTTTGATAGCTGTGTACAGTTTTCCCATGTTTAGGGTGGCATTGCTAAGGTATGCAAGTGCTAGTATGGGGAGATGCACGCAGGGCCCAACATCCTGCCTCTCCAGGAGGCTTGGGATAATGGAGCCTGTGGGTGCCGGTGTGTCTGCCCCTGTTGGCCGCTGCTCTAGGGCAGAGGTTCCCAACTCCAGTCCTGGAGGGCCAAACACTGTTCGGGTTTTCATGCTGTCCCTCATGAATATGCATGAGAACATCTGCATACCATGGGGGCGGTGCATAGCAATGCAGCACAGCCACATTTATTAGAGGCAGCATGGAACCTGAATGGTGTTTGGCCCTCCAGGACTGCATTTGGGAGACTCTGCTCTAGGTAATGCGCCTGTTTATGGTGTCTGTGCTCTGTAGGGTAAAATGTAGGTGTTTTGGGCATGTTTACGTCATCTGCAATAAAGGTTATGTCTGTATTAGCATGTTTTAGTAGTGGGTAAAATATGGGGGCTGGGTTGGCAGGAACCACAGCTGGGACTTGAACCTGTGACCTTCTGCCTCTGAAGACACTGACTGTGTGCACTGCACCACCGTGTGGCCACAGAGACAGTACATTCCCTGGTGCTACCATGACTTTCGTCCGGCAGGGCCTGTCTGTTGCAGTGCATGGCACCCACCTACACAGGGCTAGGCCATGGTCTGCTCTGGGCAGCTGCCATTGCCCCCCTCCACCACCAGTACCACTCTGCCACCATGCTGACATGCCCTTCTGCTGGTGGTGCTGCTGGTGCACAGTCTCAGGCCATCCAGTGTGCGAGTAGGCAACTGCCTGTGGTGCGGGTTCTGGGGTAGGGGTGACTGCATAGACGTCCATGCTTCCCCCCCAACACCGCCTGCCAATATTCTGTGCCCTTGGAGGTACCTGCTGGGTACTATCCCCTGTGACACTGTGATAAACACACTCGTGCCCATGCTGGGCCCTCATCAGTTGCTGTCTGGCTGCTGTACAGTTTCAGCATTCCTAAGTGCCACCTAGGCATCTGCCTAGTCTGCACTGTGCCCCAGCTGCACCACAGCATGTGCCGCCTGCAGCCCTCTGTATCCCATTTTCAAGCATCTGTCCAGTTGGCCGTTCCGACATGCCCGCCCTGCTGTTGCCGCACATGTGCACGCCATAGGAAACCTGTCCGATGGAGAGGAAAACCCTGCACAGCGCAATTTCACTGTGGGCTCATTCACCTTGTATGGGGACGGAGCATGGACCCTTCCAGAATTCATATCCTTTTTTTGGTGCTTTCTTGGGAGTGTTTTTTGATGTTTCCCATTGAGATCACTATTGCCCAGCTTGGTTATTCTATTTTTCCATTTTCTTCTGTTCATTTTCACTGTTTATTTGCCCTTTTGTTCCGTGCACATGTATCACACTTATCACTTTTTTGTAGGTTTCCCTGGTTTTGCTGTACATTGCTGACATAAATGGTTTCTCTTCCCTTTAAATCAGCTCTAACGCCAGGGTTTCACTGGCATTAGTTTTCAGCCTCGGATTTCACAGCGTTAGTGCGCGGGGAGCCTCTCCCCTCCCACTCTCCACCCATTGACCCCTTGTCTCCGCCCCTGGGGAGCCTTCCTCCGCCCTCCGGGAGCCTTTCTCCGCCTTCAACGCTCGTTTGCGCCGCTGCGCACATTATCGCGCGCTAAGGTACCTCTGCGCCCGATAAAGCGCCATTATCGCGCGATAAGGTACCTTATCACGCGATAACATCACAGAGCGCACATTAAGACGGTTTAGTAAACATACCCCTAGGTGATCCCATTATGAGAGGTAATATTAGAACCAATCTTAGATTCTGGGAGCCAAGAGACCAGGGTTTGATTCTCAATAACACTTCTTGTGGCCGTGAGCAAGTCACTTTAACCCTCCATTGCCTTAGAAAAATCCAAGTTATTAATTCCCCTGTTTAATATACATTACAAAGATTAAGTTGCAATGTAAACAATTTTGACCTAAATGATAGAGCAGCATAAGAAACCCGTTAAATAAATAAATAAATATCTTGGGAACTCAGTTCCAGAATCAGAAGGTGGGGAAATGCCTTTCGGGGTCTTCAGCCAGTAAGAATAATAACCAGATTGTTATTGACGTCACAGAAGAAAGTAAGGGGTTTGAAACTGATGGGAACCAATGATCTGACGAGAAACAGTACCTCTACAATGCAAAGATACTTCCAAATTTTGGAAGAGAGCCTCAAACTCATTGTCAGCACTATAGCATTCTCGGAAGTTCTACCTGTTCAGGGAAAGGGGGAAGAGAGGCTGAATCACACAATCATCTTTAATGCATGAAACCAAACCTGGTGTAAACATGAAGGGCTCAATTTTCATTTAGGCAGGCTATGCGCCGCGTCCGTGCATAACCTGCCCACCGATACCCCTTAACCTGGATTTTCACTTCTGCGGGTTTGATTGGACACGCCGGTAGCTGCCGAGGCTAAACGGGTAGCAGTGATTTTTGATGCTGCCCGCTCAGACCCTGTTCCTGAAAGATAGCTGAGGAAAAACCTTGCCTATCTTTAAGGTACAGAGGGCTAAGCGGGTAGCATTGAAAATCGCTGCTTCCCGCTTAGCCCTTTCCTCCATCCTGGAACGCCCCCAACACACTCCGCTGCTAACCGCATAGCATCTGGGCGCATTAGGGACTTATCCAGGATTTTCCCATGTAGGTGCCTTTGGAAAATCCCGGATAAGGCATTTACATAGGTAATTAGGGCAGTGTAAATGCCTTTGAAAATTGGTTGTGAAGACTTTAGCTATATAGGCAGCTGGGGTAATAGATGGCACAAGAAGCAATACTGTAACGATTGTCTATGTCTTTCTGTAGCGGGAAAAAAAGATCCTGGGTGAAAACTTCAGCCAGTACATAGACAGGTATTTGAACCAGGGAAAGGGGGGTGACAGATGGAAAAGAAGTTCAGGGTGTCACCCCCAGCAAAATTATTACAGTAAAGGTAAAAATATAAAGAGAGATAATATCAACTCGGGTATCGGAAACACAGGGGAACAGGAGTCAGGAATAAAACCCCATGCGATATAGAAGCAAACCTACAAAAACTTGTGGGAAGAGAATGAGTACAGATGCTGACAGTAAGTAATAAAGTTCCTGACCTGGAAGCTCCGATAGTGGAAATAGACTTGGACATTGTGGCCATCATGGAAACATGGTTTAATGAGTCTCATGAATGGGACATTGCCATACCTGGATATAATCTATTTAGGAGGGATAGAGAGGGCAGGAAGAAGGAGGTGTACCTCTCTATTAAATGGTATTAAAGCAGCTGAAACGCAGGGGACTTGGGGAAAAGAAGAAGCGCTGTGGATTGCTTTGGAAAGAGGAGATGGTATTACTAGCCACACTGGTGTACTCTACAGACTTCTAGCTAAAATGAAGGAAATACAGTACGTAGAGAAAGCCTCGATCAATGATACTGCAAAGGTAGTAAAAAAGGGTGAGGTGGTGATAATGGGGGTGTTTAATCTGCCAGATGTGGAATGGAGTATCCCATATGCAAAGATGGAAAGAAGTAGGAAGATCGAGGATGCCCTAGAAGAGGCGTTAATCAGGCAACTGGTGAAGGAACCCACCAGGGAAGGGTCAACCTTAGATCTTGTTATATTGCTTGGTTTAATTGTTAAATGTTTATTATTTACATTCTGTGTAATGTTATACTTGTTAAACCTGTTATCTGTACACCGCTGTGACTGGTAGATACAGTGGTATAAAAAAAGTCAATAAATAAATAAATCTGGTGCTCACTTATTTGGGCAGTGTGTCTAATGTCTGTATGGGTAGCTGCTTAAGCAGCAGTGATCACTGCATGGTGTGGTTTGAGGTAAAAGACAAGGCAGAGTCCAATTGCAACAAACTCAATGTCCTGGTATAAAAAAAAGTCAATTAATAAATAGATAAATCTGGTGCTCACTTATCTATCAGGGTGGGAGGAGACAAGGACTACTGAGAGAAGCTGCTCTTGCTGGGATGGGGTAGTCTTAGTGGCTTCCTCCTCCGCAGGTTTTTCTGTGTTCGCCACCAGCCACGGGTGTGGTGTTTGTGCTGATCCTGTGGTGCAGGGATTGTCTGTGCTGGTCCTAGGCCCTCTGAAAGTGCCATTGGAGCTGGCGCATGTGTAGCTTTGTATGCACTGTCGTTGCCATGTGTCCCAGGAGGCGGAGGAAGATCCGTGATGAAGTCTCGCTTGAAGAGGCGATCTGTCCAGCTAGTGCGATGATCTTGTCTGCTCATTGTATTGGGAGGAATGCTTTTGCTCGGGTGGTATCGATGTGGGCCCCTATGAATTCTAAGACCTGGGATGATTGCATTTTTGACTTGTTGTGGTTGATAAGGAAGCCTAGAAACTGAAGCAGGGAGGCTGTGGTTTCTATGGCTGTTCGAGCTGCTCCCTGAGATCATGTTGCGATTAGCCAGTTGTCGCGATCGGGGAAGATGCGTATACCCGCCTTGCGTAGATGGGCTTCCACCACTACGAAGCACTTTGTCAAGGCTCGTGGGGCTGAGGATAGGCCAAATGGCAGGGCCTTGTACTGGAAATGCTGGTTTCCCGCTGTGAAGTGTAGGTACTTTCTCTGGGATGGGTGCAGTGGTATGTGGGTGTACACGTCCTGGATGTCCAGGGACGTGAGCCAGTCATTTTCCAGGATCAGGGGAAGGATGGTACCCAGAGAGTGCATGCAGAGCTTTACTTTTAGGATGTGCTTATTGAATTGCCTGAGGTTGAGGATGTGACACCAGGCGCCGGATTTTTTGGGATGAGAAAATAACGGGAGTAGAACCTCTGGTTGTGTTGTGAGGCTGGAACCGGTTCTATGGCACCTATCCACAGGAGGTTGTGTGTTTCTTTGAGAAGGTGCGGGGTGGATTCTGCCCTTGCCCGGAGCTGACAGGAGGGTGGTCGGGGGTGGGGTTCTCTGAAACAGATACAGAAGTCTCTGTGGATTGTATAGATGGCCCAGCTGTTGGCTGAAATGGCCGCCCACAGCCCCGAGAAGAGGGAGAGTCGGCACCTAACGGGAGCATCCGCAGAGGATTGGTAGTCAAAACCCTGGGTGGGCTTGGTCAAGGAAGAGGTTTGGGTCTTCTGTGTTTTTTTGTCCCATTGTTGGGACTTGTACTAGCAGTTACTCTTGTAGTGCTTGGGATTCTGATATCCTGTGTGGCTGCGATCGAAGGCATTGCTATAGTTATTATGCTTGCACAGGTGGGTGGTCTTATGGCCACTGTACCGCTTTGAAAGTCGCTGGCAGTGCAGTCTGTTGGTGGTGAGGGTCTGTATGGTTGTGCATTCATCTTTGATGCTGCCGACTGTCTCCGTCACTACCAAAAAGGGTGTCCCGAGATAGGGAGCATTGACTATCCAGTAGTGTATGTCACACCTTAGTCCGGAAGCATTCAGCCATGCTGAGTGGTGGGTTGTGATGGCCGTTCCAATGACCAAGTGCTTGCTGCAGTCCACCATGTCATGCAACAGTGGTGCTAAGAGTTCCTTTGTTTTCCTCTGGTAGGGGCGTGACAGTTTCCTTGGTCCACTGTAGCAGTTGATTGAGATAGGTGACAATCTGAAACTGATGAAAGGCGATCCTTGCGTTCAGTATGGCGACTGAGAAAACCTTTCTGACGACTCCATCGAGAAGTTTGTTGTCTTTTCCTGGCGGTGTGTTTGATTTTTGTCGGGAGCTTTTGGATCATTTTAGAGCGGATTCAGCCACGATGGATTCCGCGGATTCCACCTTGAAGCCAGGAGTGGGGAGCACATGATACTTGAGCTCCAATCTCTTGGTCATGGTGGGGTTTATTGCAGGGATCTGCCACGCCTTATCCCTGCAGTTCAGAAG
The DNA here is from genome assembly GCA_033557465.1 of Ichthyophis bannanicus. Taxonomy (NCBI): domain Eukaryota; kingdom Metazoa; phylum Chordata; class Amphibia; order Gymnophiona; family Ichthyophiidae; genus Ichthyophis; species Ichthyophis bannanicus. Next base: position 91,728,246 of record CM066031.1, read on the forward strand.
TAGGGCCACTAGGGATTTGGGGGAGTCAAGGTATTTTAGGAATCCCAGGATATTGTTTTTTTGGGTCAGGGATGCCGTTTGGTGCTAGTCTGAGATTTGTGAGGAGTTTTTGGAGAAACCTTGGATATGTGAGGTCCTCGGGGGGAGAAGGCAGATGCTGGAGGTGGTGGAGCATCATCCGTGGTATGTCGTGCGGATCGGGAGCTATGGTCTTCTCCTGAACTCCAGAAGGGAATCCTCAGAGTCTGTTATCTCGCTTTCTTCCTCTGTAGCAAGATCCTTGGTGTAAAGCAGTGGTCCTGGGTTGATAGCAGGGAGGCCGGGGCACAGGTGGTGTTACGTGTTGTGGTAGGGTTCTGCAGTAGGGTCCGAGATGGTGTGGCATAGGAGGCATTCTATGTCATGGTAGGGTTCTGGAGTAGGATCTGAAGTGGTGTTGCTGGGAGCTGCTGGGCTATGAACGCGGCCCAGAGCTCCAAAAGGGTTCCTTGATAAGCTGTGGAGGGGGGCTACTGGCTGTCTGGGGTAGCAAAGCAGTATGCACTTCCATGTTGTGCAGAGTTCTGTTGTGTTTTTAACTCCTGCCTGCAGCTGGAAATCGTGGGACTGTGGGAGACTCTCCTGCTGCATTCGCTGTTGCTGAGTCTTTCCTCATATGTTTGCTGCTGTCTCTTCTCTGGGAGGCGTAGCTCACTACCTCTCTGGGTAGCTATTATTTATCGACCTCCTGATAAGTACACCTCTACCTTTCTCACTGACCTTGACTCGTGGCTTTTCTTCTTTCTGGATTCCTCTTCCCTTACCCTTATTCTCGGAGATTTTAACGTTCATGTTGATAACCCCTCTGATCCTTATGCTTTAAAGCTCCTCTCCCTTAACTCCTCATTCAACCTCCAGCTTTGCTGTACTGCTCCCCACTCACCAGTATGGCCACTGCCTTGACCTTGTATTTTTCTCTAATTGCTTACCCTCAAACTTCTGTACCTCATTTCTTCCCTTATCTGACCATCACCTGCTAAACTTCACTCTTCATCACCCACCGCCTCAACCTCATCCTGTCTCCTCCAACCTCTTTTTAAATCTTCATGCTATTGACCCTTTGGTTCTCTCATCATCGCTTTCCTCCACCATATCATCTGAGTCCGTTGATGAGGCAGTAGCTTCCTATAATTTATTTATTTTATTTATTTATTTGTATACATCTACTTCCAGCGATCAGCAGCGGTTTGATTACAGATTGGAAATTCTCAAATCATGATGGGAAATTTTTGAGGTATAAACACATTGATTAGACAGGAAAGCACAGCACACAGAACTATTTTACAGGGAACATGGGCTATGGAGGGTTAAGTGGCTTACCCAAGACCACAAGGAGCACCTGTGGAACTAGAAACCCCAGTCCTTCCAGCCCAAGGTTGCTGTCCTCTAGTGGGATTTGAACCTCCGACCTTCCAGCCTGAAGTACCTTGCCCCAACCACTAGGCTACTCCTCCACTCGTACTTTGGGGCTGCATTCTCCTCTGCTCTGGATGCTCTTGCCCTACCCATGCCACGTCCTGTGAGCCATACTATACCCCAGTCCTGGCTTTCATCACCTACCTGCTAGCTCCATTCCTGTACCTGTTCAGTTGAGGTTGCTTGGCCCAAATCCTGCTCCGTTGCAGACTTTTTACATTTCAAATTCATGATTGTCTCTTTCCAGTTAGCCATAGCACTTGCCAAACAAGACTGTTATGTCCATCTGACTAACTCTCTTGCCTCTCACCCTTACAGTCTTTACTACTCTCAAGTCTCTTCTCAAGGTGCCTCCGCCTCTGACACCTCCCTCCCTTTCTGCCCAAACCCTGGCTATTTCCATGACAAAATCCACAAGGTCACCCTCTAATCCCCACAAAGTCAGCTACATCCCCTCCTTCCCCCTCTTCACTCCCAACTTTGCCCTCTACCTCTGCTATCCTTTCTTCCTTTTCTGTGATCTCTGAGGAGGAAACTGCACACCTTCTTTTCTCTTCCAAACTCACTACCTCTCCGCTGATTCTATCCCCAGCCGTCTCCTAAGCCCCATCTCATCCAATGTTGTCCCATCCATCTCTCTTATTCTCAACCTATTGCTCTTCACTGCAACTGTCCCTGCAGCCTCAAGCATGCTGTATAGTTACACCTCTCCTCAAGAAACCCTCAGTTGATCCTAGCTGTCCTAACTATCGACCCATTTCTCTCCTCTCAAGCCTTGACTTTCTCTCCTCTCAAGCCCTCCTGGATCCTTTACTATCAGGCCTTTGTCCTTTACATTCTACTGAAATGGCTCTTGCCAAAGTCTTCAGTGACTTGTGCCTGACAAAATCCAAGGGCCTTTATTCATTCCTCATCCTTCTTGAACTCTCTGCTGCTTTTGACACTGTTGACCATAACCTTCTCCTAGATATCCTGTCCTTGCTTGATTTTAAGTGCTCTGTACTATTCTGGTTCTCCTCTTATTTCTCCCATTGCTCTTACAGTGTTTGTGCTGGTGGATCCTCTTCTGCTGCTATCCCGCTCTCAGTTGGTGTACCCCAAGGATCTGTCTTGGGTCCGCTCCTTTTCTCTCTCTATACCCAGTCCCTTGGTGCGCTCATCTCTTCCCATGGCTTTCAGTACCATTTTTATGCTGGTGACTCCCAGATCTACCTCTCCACAGCTGAAATCTTTCTGGCAGTCCAGACCCAGATCTCTGCCTGTCTTTCTGACATTACTGCTTGGATGTCTCACCACCGCTTGAAATTGAACATAGCCGAAACTGAGCTTCTTACTTTCCTCCCCTAAAACCTCCTCTCATCTTCCTCCTTTTTCAGTCTCTGTGAATAACTCTCTACTCCTCCCTGTTTCCTCAGCTTGCAACCTTGGGATCATCTTTGACTATTCTCTCTCCTTCTCCACACTCATCCATCTGATAGCTATGATCCACCGTTTCTTTCTCGATAACATCAACAAAATCTGTTCATTACTTTCTGAACACACTACTAAGCCACTTATCCATTAGAAGCCCCAAAGTGCATCAATTGACGCAAATGCATCTTCGAAGTTGTATACCAGCACCACTGCTAGAACCATGTCAGTCATGTTCCATGACTTTGTTAGCAAGGTCAAGATGTTCAAATATGTGCATCGAAAATTAATGACAGATACACCACCTAGCGGGAAAATGAATTTATACCTAGAAGCCCCAAAGTGCGTCAATTGATGCACTCAATTGTCTTGGGTGCATCAATTGACGTACTTTGGGGCTTCCAGGTATAAATTCATGTTCCTACTAGGTGGCGCATCTCAATCACTGTTTACTGTTTTACTCCGACATTACAAACAATAAACACACGATGACGTCACATACTGCACGTATTTAACAAATAAGTAACTTCACATTAAGTCACATCTGCATTTCATGCTAAATGCAGTCGTCATGATAATGCGTCAATTGACGCACTTTGGGGTTTCTAGGTAAAATTCCTTTTGGGGCTTGTAGTGTTAATCCTTCCGTCTTAACTATTATAACCTACTCCTTGCTGCTCTCCCACTAAATCATTTCTCTCCTCTTCAATCTGTTTAAGACTCTGCTGTGCGGCTAATCTTCCACCAGCCTCATCATGCTAATATTACCCCTCTTTTCAAGTCACGTCATTGGCTCCCAATCCTTTTCCGCATCCAGTTCAAACTTCTCCTGCTGATCTATATTCACTCTGCAGCTCCTCACTATCTTTCCTCTCTTATCTTTCCCTATACCCTTCCATGGGAACTCCATTCTTATGGCAAATAGCAATAGAAGAGAAGGGCACAAATAGAAGCTAACTCCACACTTCACTCTTTTCACCTTGCTGGACCTTATGCCTGGAACAAACTACCTGGGTCTGTATGTCAGGCGCCTTCTCTGACCCTTTTCAAATCCAGACTGAAAACTCACCTCTTTGCTGCCGCTTTTGGATCTTGACTCACCTGATTTCTTGTGTTTCCTTACCATTCCCCTTAGATGTATCCCTGTCTACACCTACTGTGTTGTCTGTCTTGAAGGACTACAAAATGGCACTGCTACTTCTGGAGAGAGATCTGCAATTATAAGTATTTACTTCTGGGAATTTTTCTAAATCTTGGGGAAAAAGGAGTTCTTTAGATTAAATCTGATTAATCTGTGAACCCAGTGTATTTGTTAAATCAGTCAGGGCCTAGTAGCAGCAAAGAGCTTTCAGTTTAAATTGAAAACACAGGAGAGAGCTTTCTGGTTAAATCTAGCCCCCCCAAGACTCCCTCTATTCAAGCAAGGGCTGTGGGACTCCCCCTGGAAATTGGTCACAGATTACCTTAGAAGCACAGGACAGGGTACTGTGTAGCAGCTAGATTTTCATAGGTCTTTTTTCCCTCTCTCCCCGACACCCACCCATCCCTGGGATAATCATAGCTTTATAGGTGCTTAAACCTCTTAAAGTTACACTCTTAAAGTTAAGGAGGTACCATATTCACTCTCAGGTGCAGCTGTTTATCCTCATCAAGAATATATTAAGGACCTGAGATTAATTAAGCTTCAGGTGAACAAAGTACATTAAACGTATTAGCCATAGTAGCATAGTATATGATAGCAGAAGCGAGATGAGAGCTTTCCAGTCTTTTGTATTGAGTGTCACATGTATGATTTTCTCCCAGTTAGTGAGGAGTCTTGTGTGCACTAGCTGCAAGGAGCTCTTTGCTCTCAGGGAACGAGTCCAATTCTGGAGGCTGGAGTAGCAGACTTGGAGGACATAAGGAAGACAGAGATGTACATTGACGAGACCTACAGGGATATAGTCCTGAAGTCCCACCTCCAGTCTGGCAGCATCCCTGTTGCCATGCAGGAGAGAGGTCAGGTGACAGGAGAGCATCACTCTGGTGTGGCAGAAAGTGATCCTGTAGCTAGGACCTGTCCTCCAGGTGATGTAAAACCCTGTCACACCGAGGAAGTTTCTCCAGGGCCATGTGCCCAGGAGGGAAGGGTTAGGACAGCCGTTATAGTTGGTGATTCGATCATTAGGCATGTAGATAGCTGGGTGGCTGGTGGACGTGAGGATCGCCTGGTAACATGTCTGCCTGGTGTGAAGGTAGCGGACCTCACGTGCCACCTAGACAAGGTCTTAGATAGTGCTGGGGAGGAGTCTGCTGTCTTGGTACATGTTGGTACCAATAACATAGGAAAATGTGGTAGGGAGGTTCTGGAGGCTAAATTTAGGCTTTTAGTTAGGAAGTTGAAATCCAGAACTTCCAGGGTAGCTTTCTCCGAAATGCTTCCCGTTCCATGCGCAGGACCCAAAAGGCAAGCAGAGCTCCGTAGTCTCAATTCGTGGATGAGACGATGTTGCAAGAATGAGGGATTTGGATTTATTAGGAACTGGGGAACATTCTTGGGAAAGGAGGGGTTCTTCCGAAGGGAATGGCTTCACCTTAACCAGGATGGAACCAGACTGCTGGCTTTAACCTTCTAAAAGGAGATAGATCAGCTTTTAAACTAGATAACAGGGGAGAGCCGGCAGTTGCCCATGAGCGCATGGTCCGGAACAATGTATCCTTGAAGGATACTACTAAAAGAATGAAGTTAGAGCATATCAGCAGAGAGCTTCCAATAAAGACAAAAGTAGCCCAAATGGCCTTGAGTACGAAGCAGAAAGAGCCTAAAGATTCCAAATTACCCCTGTCTACCGATAGCCAGATTAATATGAATAAAATACAGTCTCTAAAATGCTTGTATGCAAATGCTAGAAGTCTAAAAAATAAAATGGGAGAGTTAAAATATATAGCACTAAATGAGAGGTATCTCAGAGACATGGTGGAAGAAGGACAACCCGTGGGACACTGCGATACCTGGGTACAAAATATATCACAATGATAGAACTGATCAAATTGGTGGAGGGGTTGCACTCTATGTTAGAGAGGGCATTGAGTCATAAAGGATTAAAGTTTTGCAGGAAACAAAATTTGCTGTAGAATCTCTATGGATTGAAATTCCATGTAAAATGGGGAAGGTGATGGCAGTAGGGGTGTACTATCGACCGCCTGGCCAGAATGAACAAATGGATGATGAAATGCTCAAAGAAATCGGGGGAAGCTAACAAAAGCTACAGCACAGTAATAATAATGGGTGATTTCAATTACCCCAGTATTGACTGGGTCAGTGTCATGGCAGGCCATGCTAGGGAGATAAAGTTTCTAGATGAAATAAATGACTGCTTCTTGAAGCAGCTGGTTTATGAATCAACCAGAGGGGAAGCCATTTTGGACCTAGTCCTTAGTGGAACACCAGATCTGGTGCAAGAGATAAGGGTGTTGGGGCAAACATGGCAATAGTGATCATAGTATGATCGCGTTTGATTTAATTAATGGCGAAGGGATGGTAAGGAAATCCACAGTACTACCTTTTAACTTTCGAAAGGGAGACTATGATAAAATGAGGAAAATAGTTTTAAAAAAACCCTAAAAGGAACAGTTGCAAAGGTTAAAGACACATCAAGCTTGGGTATTGTTTAAAAATACTATCTTGGAAGCCCAGACCAGCTGTATTCCACACTTTAAGAAAAGTGGAAGGAAGTCCAAAAAACTGCCAGCATGGTTTAAAGGTGAGGGAAGAGTGGCTGTTGTTGCCAAAAAAACGCATCAATGGAAAAAAGAACAAAATGACAAAAACTGGAAACAGCACAAGCACTGGCAAGTTAGATGCAAGACATTGATAAGGCAGGCAAAGAGAGAATTTGAGAAGAAGCTTGCTGTGGAAGCAAAAACACGTAATAAAGACTTTTCAAGTACATTCGTAGCAAAAAACCTGTGAGAGTCAGTTGGACCATTAGATGATACAGGAGTAAAAAGGGCACTAAGAGGGGACAAGGCCATAGCGGAGAGACTTAATGAATTATTTGCTTCGATCTTTACTGAGGAAGATGTAGGGATGTTACCCATGACTGAAGTAGCATTTAAAGGTGATACTGCGGAAGAATTGAAAGAAATATCGCTAAACCGGGAAGATGTATTACAACTATTTGATAAACTGAAGAGAAGCAAATCACCTGGACCGGATCGTATACATCCAAGGGTGTTGAAAGAACTGAAATGTGAGATTGCAAACCTGCAATTAGTAATCTGTGAACTATCATTAAAATCATCTGTAATACCTGAAGATTGGAGGTGATCAGGGGTGATCCGGAAAACTATAGACCGGTGAGCCTGACATCTGCACCGGGAAAAATGGTAGAAACCATAATAAAGAACAAAATTACTGAACATGTAGATAGTCATGGCTTAATGGGAGACAGCCAACATGGCTTTAGACAAGGAAGATCTTGTCTTATTAATCTGTTATGTTTTTTTGAAGGTGTGAATAAACAAGTAGACAAAGGTGAGTCGCTTGATATAGTGTATCTGGATTTTCAGAAAAACTTTGACAAGGTCCCTCATCAGAGACTTTTTGCAAAACTAGAGTCATGGGATAGGAGGCAGTGTACTATTGTGGATCAGGAACTGGTTAATAGATAGAAAGCATAGGGTAGGGCTAAATGGCCAATTTTCCCAATGGAGAAAGGTGAATAGTGGAGTATCCCAGGGATCTGTGATGGGTCCGCTGCTTTTTGACATATTCATAAATGACCTGGAAAAGGGTATAACGAATGAGGATATCAAATTTGCAAAGATGAGACAAAACTATTTAAAGTTGTTAAAACCCATGAGGATTGTGGAAAATTGAAAGACGATCTTGATAAATACGAATACTGGGCATCTAAATGGCAGATGAAATTTAATGAGGACAAGTGCAAAGTTGTGCACCTAAGAAAGAACAACCCAAACTATGGTTACACGATGCAAGGTGTACCTTGCACGATGCATTAGGAACCACCACCCAGGAAAAAGATTTAGGCCTCATCGTGGATAACATGTTAAAACCCTCCGCACAGTGTGCAGCGATGGCTAAGAGAGTAAATAGAATGCTAGTTATCATAAGGAAAGAAATGGAAAATAAAACAAAGGATATTATAATGTCTCTGAATTGTTCCATGGTGCGACTGCACCTTTATTTATTAATTTAACATTTCTATATCGCAATTTCCTAGCGATCAATTGCGGTTTACAATAAACAACAGTGACTTGTACGGAATACAAGTTCAGTTTACAATAAACAGTTTACAAGAAACATTGTTAACTATGTACAAAATATTACACATTCTAACCTTGAGTATTGTATGCAATTCTGGTCGCCGTATCTTAAAAAGGATATAGTGTTATTAGGAAAGGTACAGAGAAGAGCCACCAAAATGGTAAAGGGGATGGAAGGCTACTCCTATGAAGAGAGGCTACAAAGGTTAGGGCTCTTCAATCTGGAAAAGAGATGGCTGAGGGGAGATATGATAGAGGTCTATAAATTAATGAATGGAGTGGAACGGGTAAACGTTAGAGATCGATTGTTTAGATCATCAGAATATAGAAAGACTAGGGGACATGCAATGAAGCTACAGGGTAATCTATTTAAGACTAATAAGAGAAAATATTTTTTCACTCAACGTGTAATCAAACTCTGGAATTTGTTACCGGAGGATGTAGTAAAAGCTATTAGTGTAGCTGGGTTTAAAAAAGGTTTGAACAAGTTCCTGTGGGAAAGGTCCATAAACCATTATTAAAAGGGACCCAGGATATCACTGCTTGACCCAATACAAGCATTGTGGAACCTGTGTCTTTTGGGGAAACTGCTAGGTACTTATGACCTAGATTGGCCACTGATGAAAACAGGATACTGGGTTTGATGGACCTTGTTCTGACCCAGTATGGCATATCTTATGTTCTTATTGTAAGCTCTAATGAGCAGTGACTGTCTCTTACATGTCTATGCAGTGCTATGTACATCTTGTAGCGCTATATAAATGCTCAGTAGTAGTAGTAGTAGTGACAACATTGGGGGGGAGCTGTGACGTCGGCGCCTGGAAAGTCATACTTCGATGTTCGGTGTCCTTATGGCGATGCTGTCTGTGTGTTAAATTCTCATGCTAGTGAGTGCATTCAGAGTGCCAAGTTTCGGGGAAAAACTGGTACAGTTATCCGCTTGTCCGGGGAGTCTGGGGACCGCAGAGAGGAGTGAAGAATTGCAGGTTTGAGCTCTTGAAGGAAGGGGTCCGCCTCAACGGAAGCATCCGAGGCCTCAGGACAACAGAGGAAGCCCTGTGTGAGCTGGGGGATCCTGGAGGAGCCCACATGTGAGGGAGCCAAATTGGACTTGGACTTACCAACGGGGAAAATATGTTGTCATACTGGGAGATCATCTTATATCCAGTGATCACCAAATGGTGTGGTTCATTATTATGACTAGGGCTTATAAAATCTATTGAAAACAAGGATCCTAGACTTTAGGAAAACTAACTTTGCCAAAATGTGACAGGACCTCAAGGAGTCCTTAGCAGGATGGGAACAGCTGGGGGATGTAGAAAAGCAATGGGCAAAACTGAAAGGGGGTATTTTAAGGGCAACAACCCTTTTTGTTAGAAAGGTAAATAAATGTAAAAGGAAAAGAAGGACACTATGATTTCAAAAGAAGTAGCTGAAAAGGTGAAAAAGAGGCTAGCTTTCATAAAATACAAGAGATCAAAGAGAGAAGAAGACAATCATCTATGCTTAGAAAAACTTAGAGAAGCTAGGAAGTAGTCAGGAAATCAAAGATACAAAAAGAAGAAGAAATAGCCAATGCAATAAAATGGGGGATAAGACATTTTTCAAATACATTAGTGAGAGGAGGAAGTGCAAAAGTGGTATTGTCAGACTCAAGGGTGAAGGGGAGGAATATGTAGAAGCTGATGAGGATAAAGTGGAATTACTTAAGAAATATTTTTTTCTGTGTTCACATTTGAAGGGTCAGGAGCAGGACCTCAGAAAACACTCACAGATAGGAACAAAATTGACAGGGATCTGGAATGATTTTCAGAAGATTCCATTGACAATGACACACATATTAATTGAAGATAAGACAAACCTAGCTCATGTAAATAGTTAAATGATACCTCATGTACGTAGTTTGCTATTTGTGCACAGTTCTCTGTTATCAATGTATGTAAATGAGTTTTTGTTTCACTGTAAACCGCTTTGACCCGATGAAAAGTGGTATGTAAGTCTAGGTAAATAAATAAATAAAGAAGACTGTGTTCATGGGGAACTAGCTAAACTAAACATAGACAAAGCAATGGGACCAGATGGGATACATCTCAGAATATTGATGGAACTTGAGGACATTCTAGCGGCTCCACTGTTTTACCTTTTCAATGCTTCTTTAGAGTTGAGAGTGGTCCTAGAAGGCTGGAGAAAGGCACACGTGGTCCCTTTACACAAAAGCGGAAATAAGGATGAAATTGAAAACTACAGGCCGGTTAGTCTTACCTCTGTGTTGAATAAATTATTGGACATGCTGTTGAAACAGAATAGTGGGGTTTCTGGAGTACAATGGACTGCAGGATCCGAGGCAACATGGGTTTACCAGAGGCAGTTCTTGTCAGACAAATCTGATTGATTTGACTGGGTGACCAGAGAGTTAGATCGAGGGAGAACCCTATATGTCATGTAGTTAGATTTCAGTAAAGTCTTTGACACCGTTCTGCAAAGGCGACTTATAAACAAGTTGTGCACCCTAGGATTGGACCCTAGAGTGAATGGACTGGGTGAGAAATTGTTTAAGTGGGAGGCGACAAACAGTACAGGTAAAAGGGAGATCAGTCTGAGGAGGAGGTTACCAGTGGTTGTACCGCAGGGATCTGTCCTTGGTCCTATTCTTTTTAATATCTCTGTAAGTGATATTGCGCAAGGGCTGTCGGGTAAGATTTGTTTCTTTGTGGATGATACCAAAATCTGTAGATAACATGAGGAGGGATCTAGCTAAGCTTGAAGAATGGTTGAGAATTTGGTAACTGAGATTTAATGCTAACAAATGCAGAGTCGTGCATTTGGGCTGCAAAAATCCAAGGAAGCGGTACAGTGTAAGGGGTGATCTACTTCTGTCCGTGAAAGAAGAATGGGACCTAGACGTGATTGTTTATGATGATCTTAAAGTGGCTAAATAGGTAGTAAAAGTGACGGTGAAAGCTAGAAGGATGATTGGATACATAGGGAGAGGAATGGCCAGCAAAATAAAGAAGGTGTTAGTACCTCTGTATAAATCTCTGGTGAGACCTTGTTTGGAGTATTGTGTGCAATTCTGGAGACTGCACCTTCAAAAGGATATAAGCAGGTTGGAGTCAGTGCAGAGGGTAGCTACTAAAATGGCTAGTGGTCTTTGGCATAAAGCATATGGAGACACATTTAAAGATCTTATTATGTATACTTTAGAGCAGCAGTTTCCAACCTTTTTTTGTACCTCGAGCTCTTTTACCATTGGTCAACTTGTGACGACCCCCCATGATAAAATCAAATGCGTCTCTCTTCCTTTACCGTTAATGCATTGTCGCTGTAATTCATTGTTGAATTATTAATATATTATAGGCCTTTGCAATATGTTTTTATTTATAAAATGTACTTATTTAAACCACAATAAATAATCACAATAACAAGTAACAATACTTGATTTCAAAATCACTATGATTTTGTAGTCAACGGTTTTAGTACGCTTTATTCAAAAAGACTGACGAAGGGCAATGGTGTGAGCTTTCTTGGCTTTGTCGATTCTGAGAGCCACCATATATGAAGCTTCAACAGCGGCTATGTTTTGCTGGTGGAACTTTCCCCCAATATTAAGTCTGCTTTTCTTGATTCCATCAGCTAGCTTTGTTCTTAAAATACCAAATATCCTTGCCTACAAAGGTGGGATGCTTACTGTCAAAATGTAATTTCAGTTTGTTTGGCTTCATGGATTCCGCTGATAAAACTTCTTTACAAATAACGCATTGTGGTTTCTCAATCCCTGCTGAAAATATGGAGGTGAAACCATACCTTAAAAAGTCATCGCAGTATTTTCTTTTCTTGGTATTCTTCTCTCTGTCATTCATTTTCAATGGAGTCACTGGTGTTATATAATATTACATAGAAAATGTAATTTTAGTAGGACCCATGTCCACCATTACAAAACCGGGAGTGAGCTAAATAACGTCTCGAGGTTCATCGTTTCTGGCGAACAAGTAAAAGTAAGTAAGGATAGCCTAAGCAATATATAAATTGATTAAATTCAAAGTATTTGGCATTTTAGGCTTTGTGATCAAATTAGAACAATAAATTAGAAAAGAAATAATAATTCCTGGGATTTGTCAGGCGACCCCCCCCCCCGTGGGGTCCCGACCCACAGGTTGAGAACCGCTACTTTAGAGGAAAGGCAGGATGGAGAAGATATCAAAGGGGTATGTTTACTAAACTGCGGTAATGTCACCGGCGTTACGTGCAGCATTAAGGTACCTGAAGCCATAAAAGGCAATGGGCAGGTAGGGGGCGTTCCGTCGAAAAGGGAGCAATGGGTGTGGGGAAATGGCTGGGAGATTGTAGTGCCCGACCACCACCTGCATGGACAGGGTGGCCACAGCATGTCATGCTGGGAGGTCACTCTCACTCTGACTGAGCAGTAACACTGGCATGTCTAGGTTCCCACATAGTGCTTCTCTCAAGTGATATCTGTCTGCTCCCTGCTCTGGAGCCCAATCACGGAGATATCAGCTTGGTGCCCTGTGTGTACATTCCATGTCTGGGTGCCCAGAGTTCTGCTGGGAAGATGCACTGTGAACTGGCTAGTGGACTGTCTGCAGTTTGCATGTGTATGTCTGGAATGCCTTGCAGGGTGCAGACTGAGTATGCCCTCTGCTGATGGATGTCAGTTTGTGGTGGGGGGCAGCTGAGCCTTTCCAGGCCAGTGCCAAATACAGATCTACATCAACAGCCCTGATTGCTGGTCCTACAGCCCATCATCATGTGCCTCCTTTGCAAAGATGTGGGTCTGTTGGTGGCCAGATCCTGTCCACCACCCTGGCCAAGAGAGGACAGTTTGGTAGGTGGTGCTACATAATCCACATGTAGATCCAGACACCCCCCCCCAAGCAACCACACTGGATAGGCACCAGTCTGGGACCAACAAAGAAAACAGCGCTAGCCACTCAATAGAGCAGGAAACAAAAACAGGAAGCGGCAGGTTCAACACCCAACACCTTTATTATTACAAATTAAGTGGCCTAAACCCAACACAGGACCGTGTTTCGTATATAACTTCATCAGGGGTTACCAGGTCACACTGATGGGTGTGTGGTGTACATAGACTTCACAATGCTCTTCTGAGTAAAATGGAAATCACTAATATCCTAAAAAACGTCTATTGAGGGAATCCAAAGACACGACTGCGAACCGTGTGTTACTCCTTCAACCCATCAGTGGGTTTAGGCCACTTAATTTGTAATAATAAAGGTGTTGGGTGTTGAACCTGCCTCTTCCTGTTTTTGTTTCCTAGGCACCAGTCTGGGTGCATCATGGTCTACAAGGACCAGATATGATTGGGGAAATGCAGGTAGACCAAGGAATATTCTAGGTATGTCTGCAAGGAATACCTGACACACAGCAATGCCTATTGCATCCAACCCGGGTACTACGGACCTGGTGCTGGGCGCCCCACCTCACCCTCAGGTGAGCAAAGAACCCACACAATGGCATGGTCTGTAGCTACTCTGTGCCAGTAGTAACACACCCTACTCTGTGCCAGTAACACACACGGTAAGTACCCCCTACCACGGTGCGGTGCTGTAGAGGTGCATACCCCATCTGATGACATGCTGTAGACTGCTAATCTGCATGTGCATTGCATCATGGGTACTGGTGGGTTAACCCTTTCCTGGTAACCACAGCAGGCATTGTTCATGCGGTGACCTGCAGTCTTTCTATATCCGGAGATCAGAAATGATCACTCCATCCTAACATCAACATGCATATGGATATGGTAGAAAACACTGGAGCACAAAATAGAAGCAGAATCTGAGAGGAAGAACAGGTCTCAGATTAATATAGGACTGCATATCAGCCATGGGGAAGCCCCTCTAAGCTGCTGTCCCAACACATCATCCTTCTGTATCCAGCCATTGCAGGTCATAGAGCTGTGGAAGTGTAGCCTACTGGTTAGAACTTGTACCTCCCAAGCCAAGGGTCATGGGTTTGATGCCCTTTTGTTCTTTTTTTATGCCAAACAGCCATGACGCCCATTGACCCCCTTCTCTCCGCCCTCTCTCCACCCTCTATGGGACTTACCGCCGCCAGCGACATTAATATGCGCTAACGGCGCATCGGGTGACGTTAACATCACTTAACGCGCGATAACATAGCTGCTGCTACGTTATCGCCGTTTAGTAAACATACCCCAAAGAGATGTTTAAATACCTCCGTGGCATAAATGCACAGGAGGTGTGTCTCTTTCGATTGAAAGCAAGCTCTGCTATGACGGAACATAGGATGAGAGTGAAACAGGATAAACCCGGGAGTAATAGTAATATGCGGAAATATTCCTTTATGGAAAGAATGGTAGATGCATGGAATAGTCTCCCAGTGGAGGTAGTCAACATGAGGACAGTATCTGAATTCAGGAAAGCATCAGACAAGCACAGCAGATGTGTAAAGCAAAAAGGGCAGACTAGATAGGCCATGTGCTCTTTTCTGCCGTCATGATTCTATGGGGGGGGGGGGTTCTTATATTTTATTTATGAAGTTTAAGCAAAACCTAAAAGCTTACTATTGTGAAATAAAAATGTCAACCTAAGAGGGCAGCCATTCTCATGTGACCCAGAGACAGACTCGGTACCTCTGATATGAGCCTGAGATGTCTCTATTGTAGTGCAGCAAGAAAACGGAGTTACTTACCTGTAACAGGAGTTCTCCATGGACAGTAGGATAAGTCAGCCACACTTGGTGATGTCATCCGACGGCCTGCCTCTAGCTAGCCAGTTCGTCAGTAGCTGAGCCTTAGCTGCTACGAGGTGGGCACTGGTCAGAGGCCGAGCCCTTCCCAGGGGAGGTGGGTGGGTATGTGTGGCTGACTTATCCTGCTGTCCACGGAGAACTCCTGTTACAGGTAAGTAACTCCGTTTTCTCCTCGGACAAGCAGGATAAGTCAGCCACACTTGGTGCCTCCCAAGCTGTCACTGCGATGTGGTGGAAATGGGGAGGACGAGATCAGGTTCAGGCGACACTTTATCAGGGCATGGATGTTGTAATGGAGTGCCCTGGGACACTTTTGACTATCATCCTTAATGTGCCAACGTGCAGTGTGCGTGCACACGGAGGAATGTGCAGCCTGTAGTGGTAATGGGTGCGCCGCCTATTTGAAGTGAGCGTGTAGTAATACGGAACGTGTAGGCATGCAGTCCCACGTCGCGCCTACACGGCCGCAGAGGCCACAGGGTAACTGTCTCAATGGGCAGCCTCTGAGATGCAGCAGCAGAGGGAATCCCACCGAGCAGTAGCGTTGAGTTGACCACTGAGAGCAGATAGCCACGGTGACAATATTGGAAGCGCTGCAAGGGTGTGCAAGATTGACACACCAGCAGCAATATCGACAGTGCTACAAGAGTGATGCAATTGGCGCATTAACACCACAAGGACATGAGTTATGAGTCAGTTCATGGCTAGGTAGTAGTCAAGACCCTGAGACTGCTAGGCGACGCATTTGTCAAAGTTGCATGTAGACCCTGAGACTGCTAGGTGACACGTTTGTCCATGCTGCATGTGTTTCATGTAGTTTTGGCAGGTGTCCCTGCCACAAGTGTGGGCCACAGGCTGTCGGGCTGTCGATGGATCCTTTGGCAAGCTGTCGATAGATCATTGTTAATGCGCTGTTTCATGTATGTCCTGGGCATGTTGTTGCGTAGGGCTGTGATGATGTCCAGAGCATGGAGTATCTCTGGTGGCCGTGGTGGCATTACGTGTGTGATAGGTATGCCATCCAGACTAGCAGTTTGGACCGCTATCCAAGCTGCCACGGGACTAGCAGTCTGAGCTGTTATCTCAGAAATCTTTTAGGTGGTCCACCCCAGTTTTGCCTGCAAGTGCCAGCAAGGCTGCTGGGCACGGTCGCCGGTGGCTGCGATTTCCCTGCCTGGTGGATGATGCTTGTGCCAGGCTCTGTAGTACTTGCAGGATGGATTTCCAATTGTATCAGATCAGGGGACAACAAGTCGGGACAGAATTGGCAATATACCATGTCAGCTTCTTGAGTTACTCCTTGTACACGGTATCCAGGATTTCCAATCGTATCAGATCAGGGGACGACAAGTCGGGACAGAATTGGCAATATACCGTGTCAGCTTCTCGAGTTACTCCTTGTGCACGGTATCCAGGAGTTCCTAGGCCATAGGTTTAGGGAAAACGCGTTGGAGCTGGCCAGGAAATGATGAAGATGGCCTGGCTCTGACCATTTCAAACAGTTGCCCTTCCTGCTCTCCACGAAGTGGATAGGTAGATTTGTGGTCAGCCCTCCGTGGGAGAGGGAAGCTGATGGCGAAGGGTTGCGGTTTCCCTACCCGGATGGATGGGACTGTTGGGCCCTTGGCCGTAGTTAAGTCTGGCACATCAGAGGTTCTAGGTCTTTCGTGTGGGGAAGTGGGAACCTGTTTCCTTTCTGTGCGGGACTAGGGCCGCCCTGTTGACTGTGTGTGTGTGTGGGCCCTAGAATGCAGAGTCATTGGGGTGCTCTGCCGGAGTACTCGAATCCCCCAGTGGACATGCAGTCAGGTATGGAATATGCGACCTTTCGTGCCAATGTATCTGCCCTTGTGACCTTTTGTACAATGGTGATCTGCTGACCAGCCTTGACTTTGCCACCTCGCACTCATGGCCACAGACACCTGGGTTTTAGTGCCACAGGACTCTGCCATCTTGCACTCATGCCCACAGTGACCTGGATTTAGTGCTGGGGACCGTGTTACAGATCTGGGTCTGTGTAGTGCAAGATTCTCTCTGCAAGGATAGTATGATTCTCTCTGCAAGGATAGCATGATGGTAGCCTGTTGTCCCTATTTTTGGAAGACAGGCGGGGTCAATTGTTCCTGTCTCTGGGGGACGGAACGCAACCACTGGGCACCTCCAGGAACTGTGAATCTTGGTGCTGTCATTGGCCTTGTGTTCCTGTCTCTGGGGGACAGAATGCAGCCACTGAACACCGCCAGGAACTGCGGATCTTGGTGCTGTCATTGGCCTTGTGAAATTTCACCAGAGATGCAGGCTTCACCAGAGGTAGGCCATGATATTCAGGAAGGTGCAGAGACATGCTCTCCGAGCTCCACGATTGGGACATGGATCTGTGACTCTTTCTTCTAAAATACAGTAGGTGCGTAGTGTCCCGCACTGTAGCCCTTCGGGTTATGGGAGGTGCCCCGAGTCATGAGGATTGTCTCGGGCGCCCAACAGCGCCATGGTGCTAATGTTCAATCCAACAGCACCCAGTCAATGCTGATGTTCACTCCAACAGCACTCAGTCAATGCAAAGCTTCTGGGAGCCCATTTGCTTGATTGGTCCTCACAATGGCAAGGCAGAGGTCAACTCATTCTCAAGATGGGTGAGACACCAATATCTGTCACAGGAGTCAGCTGCCACCACACATTGCGGGTATGCGGCATGGACCTTCTGATCATCCCTGAGCTGTAGAGGATGTGAGGAAGTCCAGGCAGATGTGCAGGCAGAGGATAGGGGGCACGAGGCGCAGGCCAACATATAGGAGCGGTTGGCCTGGCAGTAGGGCCAATGCTGCTGAGTCAGAGGTGCTGTTGGGTGCGAGGAGGTTGGGGCAGGTGCCCAACATAACTGCCCAGTTTGCGGATTGCTGACCTGCTCCTTGGACAACCACAGTTGTCTTACCTCTAAGAGCAGAGGATGGTTTCCTATGCCATTTGTGGTAGGTAGTTCCCAAAGCTCATGTACTAACCAGTGGACTATGAGCATTCTCCTCTGTATGTGCCTGCATTGATTGGTAGGTAGGTCCCGAAGCTCATGTACTAGCCAGTGGACTACAAGCATTTTCCTCTATATGTGCCTGCATGGATTGGTAGGCTAATGTGCTGTCACTGTCAAAGGAGGATCAGTTGAATGGAATGCGGATCTCTGGGGAGATAGGATGGTGTCCCAAACACTAGGCTACCCCTCCACTCGGTATGGAGGTGAATCACCTGGTGCATGAAAGATGTGGGATCAGGATGATGATGGACTCAGGTAAATATATGGACATGGTTTGCAGGAGCCACAGCTGGGACTTGAACCTGTGACCTTCTGCCCCTGAACACACTGGCTATGTGTACTGCACCAACTGTTGCCACTGGTTGTACCAAGGTGGCGCCCTGTTGGGTAATGTCAGCCCTAATGTGGTATGTACCATGACCTATCGGTCTTAGGGAAGGGCCTTGGAAGGACCTACTGCTGGAGGGGACCGTGATTTGTAGTGACAGGTCATAGGATGTCGAGGTAGACCAATGGAGGGTCAAGAGGTCTGTTCATGGTCTACAGCTCCAGCTGGAAGATGCCACAACCGGCAGTTCTTGATCCTGCACTGCTGGAGGGTGGCACTGGCCAGAGGACTCAGCGGGTGCTGGCCGAAGACCCATGATCTGGTCTGTACCTTGACCTTGATCCGGACCAAGCATTGCAGTGGAGTGAAGTGTGGCTCAGGCCCTGGACATTGCTTGTGGAGGGCTTGCATCCCTGAGGAATTTCTTTTTTTTTTGGTTAGAAGGCAGGAACCGTGTAAAGAATGGGTAGGAATGAAACCCTTGGCCCCTCCTTATGAAGACAGTGTCTAAGCTACACCTCTATGAAGGCAGGAACGGTGCGTGACAAGCCACTCAGGCTCAGAGTTTGGTGTACACTGATGTGCAGGCATCAGGCCGGAAGAGCCTCTAGTTGGTATGGCACCGCCCATGGAGCAGTGAGCTTCAAGGAAGACAAGAACCTACCGCTGGGCTAGCAGCCCGGCTCTTCCTCATCAAGGCCTGGGAGTGACCTCGACGCTCAAGAGTGGGTTGCCCCTTTATCATGGCCTCATCCAATCAGAGGGATTGAGTGTAGGTTATCACACGCAGACCCAGTGCTGGTATGTGGAGGATTGACCTCTTACCCTGTTAAGAAGGGCTCCAAGTGCTTAGGGTTCCAGTGGGTAGCTTGGCTAACTGCTTACATTCCTTGCGTAGCCTTTAAATCAGATTTCTAAGCGTGCCCTCAGTTCATGTAAGGCCTACTGGCCAGGGACACTTGTGATATAAAGCTACTTGGAATAGAAATACTTAGATTTGCAGAAATCTGTTTTTTTTTTAACCTGAGTCTTCCACTTACTCTTTCCTGCAGCCTCTCCACTCATGGAATAGTCAGCTTCCCACCAGGTGATGACGCAAAGCATGTGAATCTGTGCAGGCAACTATGATGTTGGCCTCAGAGCATGATCCTGCTGGCCTCCCACCAGAAGAGGGTGCCCTAGGCTTCCCACGAGCCGATGGCGCCATGCACGGGGAACAGTGCAGGCAGCTATGTTGTTGGCCTCAGAGAGTGATCCTGTCAGCCTCCCACCAGGAGAGGGCGCCACACGAGAGATTTAGAGTAGGCAGTCGGAGCAAGCAATGGTCCAGAGAGCCTACAAAGTGTTTCGCTGCTTGCCACCTCAAGAAGTCAGCGTCGATCTGCGCCGAGGCAGAGGGCACCACACGAGAGATGTAGTGTAGGCAGTCAGAGCAATGAATGGTCCGGGAGCCTCCAAAGCGTTTCGCTGAAGTCAGCGTCGATCTGCGCCCAGGCACCAATCTGCATTAAGACAATCAGTGGCGGCGTGGAGAGCAAGCTTCGATCCTCGGTGGCGCGGAGAGAAAGCTGTGATCCTCGCTACTGGTGCTATGAGGAGACATCTCTGTGCCGAAGCGTTGCGGCCAATAGCGAAGCAGGAAGTAGAATGTTGACTCACTTTCGGGAGCATGGCGGCATGCAAGGAACTCCTCAGCACCATCCGGGGAGGTGTCTCTGTGTCGAGACCGGAGGGAGGCCAACCATCCAAGGCATTCTGAAGACTCTGGAGAGCCGGAGCAGCAGCAGTTCTGGTGGCGGTCTAAGGAGCAGACTTCATGCCACCAGGAGTGGGGCTGGCTTTTGGAGGCTTGCGGCTGAAGAAGGAGGCTTCAGAGTCGCATTCTGAGCGGGAGTAGCAGGAGGCCGTCCCCATGGTCTGCCCGAGGAAGGATGCGCTGGAAGCGGGCTGGCAGGCCGGGGACGGAGGCCTTCTCAGGCATGTCCTGGGCCGCCGTGAGAACTATTGGTTATCTGGGACACAGTTGACGGGGAGCCCACGTTGCTCCGGCTGGGTTTCGGAAGATCTTAGATCAGCGGGATCCGCAGGCTGCGGGCGCATGGCCGGCAGGCACATGGGATTCCAGCCAGCTCCCCTTTAACGACATTGTAACATATCTGAAAGAAAGGGAACATCAGAGCCAGCGTTAGAGTCGTTTTAAGCAAAGTAAGTAGGAGAATTCCTCTTCAGAATAAAGAATTTTGTGTAATTTCAATTGGAGAGTAGCGAGGTCCATCTTGTTGGCAAGGCGGAAGAACTGAAACTGGCTAGCTAGGGGCGGGCCGGGGGGCAGGGCCAGTTGGCCCATGCTCTGAAGGGCGAAAGCCTTTCTGAGCTATGGAGAGTACTTCCGTCATGGCGCCGTCGGATGATGTCACCAAGTGTGGCTGACTCATCCTGCTTGTCCTAGGAGAAAAGAGAAATATAGGTAAGGATGTGAGAGAGAGAAATGTGTAATGTAGGAGGAACTACTATTATTCAGCACTTATAAAGCTGTGTGCTCAGAGACGACCGGCAAAGTTGTAGCTCATTTATATATCCTGTGACCCCCCCCAGACCGGAGCTGGACGCTGCACTTCTTAGTTTCTCACTCTCCTTTCCCTGTAGCTACCGGGAATAAACCCACACAAAGGAAACTGTTCTGTGTCTCCGTTGATAGGAGAAAATAAGGTTTAAAGCTTAAACTGTGTGTACCAGAGGACTAAGAGGCCCATAGGGGGAAATGGGAATCCTGTACATATCTATATATGGAAAGGAATGTGCTGTGTTAGTACACCCCGTGTAGAACAGTCAATTTGTCTTATCGAGCACCTGGCCAGAATGACCAAATGGATGATGAAATGCTCAAAGAAATCAAGGAAGCTAACAAAAGTTACAGCGCAGTAATAATAATGGGTGATTTCAATTACCCCCGGTATCGACTGGGTCAGTGTCACGTCAGGACATGCTAGGGAGATAAAGTTCCTAGATGAAATAAATGACTGCTTCTTGGAGCAGCTGGTTCATGAACCGACGAAAGGGGACGCCATATTAGACCTAGTCCTTAGTAGAACACCAGATCTAGTGCAAGAGATAAGGGTGTTGGGGCCACTTGGCAATAGTGATCATAGCACGATCGCCTTTGATTTAATTAGTGGAGGAGGGATAGTAAGGAAATCCACAGTACTACCTTTTAACTTTCGAAAGGGAAACTATGATAAAATGAGGAAAACAGTTAAGAAAAAACTAAAAGGAGCAGTTGCGAAGGTTAAAGACGTACATCAAGCTTGGGTGTTGTTGAAAAATACTATCTTGGAAGCCCAGACCAGCTGTATTCCACGCTTTAAGAAAAGTGGAAGGCAGTCCAAAAAACTGCCAGCATGGTTTAAAGGTGAGGTCAGAGAGGCTGTTGTTGCCAAAAAAGCATCTTTCAGGAAATTGAAAAAAGAGCCAAACGACGAAACCTGGAAACAGCACAAGCACTGGCAAGTCAAATGCAAGGCATTGATAAGGCAGGCAAAGAGAGAATTTGAGAAGAAACTTGCTGCGGAAGCAAAAAAACGCGAGAAATAAGACCTCTTCAAGTACATTCGTAGCAAAAAACCTGTGAGAGAGTCAGTTGGTCCATTAGATGATAAAGGGGTTAAAGGAGCATTAAGAGGCGACAAGGCGATAGCAGAGAGACTGAATGAATTCTTTGCTTCGGTCTTTACTGAGGAAGATGTAGGGAAGTTACCCATGACTGAAGTGGTATTTAAAGGTGCGGAAGAATTGAAGGAAATATCGATACATCGGGAAGATGTCTTACAACTATTAGATAAACTGAAGAGTAGCAAATCACCTGGGCCGGATGGTATACATCCAAGGGTGTTGAAAGAAACTGAAATATGAGATTGCAGAACTGCTATCAGTAATCTGTGAACTATCATTAAAATCATTTCTAATACCTGAAGATTGGAGGATCGCCAATGTAACACCAATTTTTAAAAAGGGTTCCAGGGGTGATCCGGGAAAGTACAGACCGGTGAGCCTGACGTCAGTACCGGGAAAAATGGTAGAAACCATCATAAAGAATAAAATTACTCAGCATGTAGATAGTCACAACCTAATGGGAGACAGCCAACATGGCTTTAGACAAGGAAGATCTTGTCTTACTAATCTGTGATGTTTTTTTGAAGGAGTGAATAAACAGGTGGACAAAGGTGAGTCGGTTGATATTGTGTATCTGGACTTTCAGAAAGCCTTTGACAAGGTCCCTCATCAGAGACTTTTGGCAAAACTAAAGAGTCATGGGATAGGAGGCAGTGTACTATTGTGGATCAGAAACTGGTTAAAAGATAGAAAGCAGAGGGTAGGGCTAAATGGCCACTTTTTCCCAATTGAGAAAGGTGAATAGTGGTGTACCCCAGGGATCTGTGCTGGGTCCGCTGCTTTTTGACATATTCATAAATGACCTGGAAAATGGAATAATGAGTGAGGTTATCAAATTTGCAGATGACACAAAACTATTTAAAGTTGTTAAAACCCAAGAGGATTGTGAAAAATTGCAAGAGGATCTTGATAAATTGGAAGACTGGGCATCAAAATGGAAGATGAAATTTAATGTGGACAAGTGCAAGGTTAGGCACCTAGGGAAGAACAACCCAAACTATGGTTACACGATGCAAGGTTCCACATTAGGAACCACCACCCAGGAAAAAGATTTAGGCGTCATTGTGGATACCATGTTAAAACCCTCGGCCCAGTGTGCAGCAGCGGCCAAGAGAGCAAATAGAATGCTAGGTATGACAAGGAAAGGAATGGAAAATAAAACAAAAGATATTATAATGCCTCTATATTGTTCCATGGTGAGACTGCACCTTGAATATTGTGTGTGCAATTCTGGTCCGCCATATCTTAAAAAGGATATAGCGATTTTAGAAAAGGTACATAGAAGAGCCACCAAAATGGTAAAGGGGATGGAAGGATACTCCTATGAAGAAAGGCTAAAAAGGTTAGGGCTCTTTTACCTGGAAAAGAGATGGCTGAGGGGAGATATGATAGAAGTCTATAAATTAATGAACGGAGTGGAACGGGTAAACGTAGATCGATTGTTTACCTTATCAGAATATAGAAAGACTAGGGGACATGCAAGGAAGCTACAGGGTAAGCTATTTAAGACTAATAAAAGAAAATATTTTTTCACTCAACGTGTAATCAAATTCTGGAATTTGTTATCAGAGGATGTAGTAAAGGCTGTTAGTGTAGC
Source organism: Ichthyophis bannanicus (assembly GCA_033557465.1). Taxonomy (NCBI): domain Eukaryota; kingdom Metazoa; phylum Chordata; class Amphibia; order Gymnophiona; family Ichthyophiidae; genus Ichthyophis; species Ichthyophis bannanicus. The sequence goes on from CM066031.1 coordinate 91,751,751, forward strand.
TGGGTTTAAAAAAGGTTTGGACAAGTTCCTGGAGGAAAGGTCCATAAACCATTATTAAGAAGTGACCGAAGATATCAATGCTTGACCCAGTACAAGCATTGTGGAACTTGTGTCTCTTGGGGAAACTGCTAGGTACATATGACCTAGATTGGCCACTGTTGGAAACAGAATACGGGGCTTGATGGACCTTGGTCTGACCCAGTATGGCATATCTTATCTGTCTTTTATACATTAACAGAAACATATGCCTACGTCATCAACTCATCCCCTGAGGCCCACCACAGCTTATCAGTAACTTCACAGATGTGTGTGTGTGTTTGTTCCCCTGGAATTCCAGACAGCAAAGGTAAGGTGATTCCTCGGCCCAGAGGATTAATGTACGTCCTGAGGGTAAGTGGTATATAGTGCTGGGAAAGGAATAACCCACACTTACATCCGTCTCCTGTGGTGTGATGGCCCTGCAAACTAAAGAAATTGTACAAAGGAAGGAGTGAGGGAGAGAGGAAGGAGAATCTAAGGAGATCACAGGAAGCAGAAAGAGAGACTGTGATAAAACCGGAGGAGCCACTGCTGGGCGAGGGGAGGGGAATGAGGAAGAAGAGCCTCAGAGGCTTGCAAGGAATAAAGAGCAGAACTTTCTTTCCTGGACTGAGCAGCGCCAGACCCATTTCCCTTCTGCTTGCCCCACGCAGCATGTGTGTGTCTCAGAGACTGGATCTTAGCACTGCCTGGCACCTCCTCCCCTGCTGCCCACCTCCTGCAATTCTCCTACCTGCTCAGCAGAAAGTCCTGCAGCCATTCTCCTGCCCTGCTCCAGCTCCACAGCAGCAGCTCCAGCCCTGGCTCCCTCTCTCCCTGCTTTAACTCCTGATCGCTGTTTTCTGCTCTGCTGGGTCAGTGCTGAAGTTCAGCTTCACTCTTTAGGGAGGGAGAGGAAGCTTGCAAGGGTGGACGTAGCAGCAATAATTTGTGTCACTTCCTCTAGTACTTTAGCAAATGAAAGCACAGAGAGAGGAAACGCTGAACACACCCTGAAGAAGAAACTTGAGCTCTCTCCCTGGCCAGATGCTTCTTGTTTATTTCAAATCACAGCTGGGTTTATAGAAACTCAAGTCTTATGCAGAGAAAACAGCTTCTTGCAATGTGCACCAGGAGAACTTTTCAGAAATGAGTGTGTGTGTTTCTGAGACTTACTGCTGGAATTTATCACAAAAGAAGCTGTACAAGAAAGGGAAGAGATGGGGAGAGAGCAGAATCTAAAGAGATCACAGGAAACAGATAGTAAGAGTGTGAAAAAGCCAGAGGAGGAGCTGCCGTGTGAGGGGAGGGGAAAGAGGAAGAAGAGCCTCAGAGGACTTGCAAGGAATAAAGAGCAGAACTTTCTTTCTGAATCGAGTAGTGCCAGACTCATTTCCCCTACTGCTTGCCCCGTGCAGTGTGTGTGTCTCAGAGGCTGGATCTTGGCATTGCCTGGCACTGCCTCCCCTGCTGCCCACCTCCTGCCAGTCTCCTTCCTGCTGAGCAGAAAACCCTGTGGCCATTCTCCTGCCCTTCTCTGGAACACTCCTTGGATCCCTCTTTCGCCAGCCTCTTTATACTCATATAACCCCTCTTCACAAATCACTTCATTGGCTTCCCTTCCATTCCATATCCAATTCAAGCTTCTCCTTCTGACCTATAAGTGCATTCCCTCTTCTGCTCCTTTCTACCTTTCCTCTCTTCTCTCTCCCTACACCCCTCCTCGGGAACTCTGCTCTTCTTCTGGCTCGCTCCTCTCTCTGCCTTTTTCTTCCAGTGCCAACTTCAGACCTGCCCTTTCACCTTGCTGCTCCTTATGCCTGGAACATACTCCCTGCGTCTGTACTTCAGGCTTCATCTCTGTCCCTTTCGAAGTCCAAGTTAAAAGCTCACCTCTTTAAAGCTGCTTTTGGATCCTGACACCTTTTCTCTTGTATCTCCTGACTCTCCTTTTCCCCTTATTCTTATCCTTTGTCTTGTCTGTCTTAATTAGATTGTAAGCTCTCATGAGCAGGGACCGTCTCTATCTGTCTTTGTATGACACTGTGTATGCCTTCTAGTGCTTTATAAATGATTAATAATAATAGTAGTAGTAGTCATCGTTGCCAAGTTCATTTACATTTGAGCAATTGACCCAAATTCACTAAATGCAAGGTCTCATATTTCCAATATAAACGCATAGTATTCAACCACTGATGAAATTCAACTTTATCCACAATCTTTAAGTGATGAATAACAACTTTCAATGTGACACCTAGGAGAATGTCAAGGAGAGAGGCCGGTCTAAACTTGAGAGCATAGTAGTGTCGTGGGACGGCTCGTATAGTGCGGTCCCGGTGAATGAGAATTGAAAGAACCTTCATATTCCTCTTTATTTTACATATAGTAACATAGTATATGACGGCAGATAAAGACCAGCATGCTCCATTTAGTCTGGCCTGCAAGGTGGCAAGAGTAGGTGCACCTGCCGCTCCATGAAGGTCACCCCTCCCCATGCCTTTGTTTAGGGATGTACCCTAGGAAAGCTTAGGAAATGGAAAGCTGGTAAGTAGGTGAAAAGTGAAAAGAGGGAGACTGAAGGAGAGAGGAAGAGGAATACAATTAAGCTATAGTTAGGTAAAAGGCAATCAAGAGAAAGAGAGAAAAAAGGATGAAACAGAGGATCCTTGTTGGAGAGAGACGTCCCATTTGATTCTCCTGTCTCGCAGCCTCTATAGCTGTCAACGCCCAAGGATATGGGTTTCCTTGATTTTGTCAAGGACATATCTAAGGCCCTGGCATTCCCAACCAAGTCGGAGGAGGACCCTCGGACGGATGAGTTGGAAATCCTCCAATACAAGGCCCCTCCACGGGAATCGTTCACGGTGCCCATCCCTCCCATCCTGGAACAGCTGATGCTCCGAATGTGGGAAACACCGGCTTTGGTGCTGGTGATGAGCAAACGGCTCGACTCAATGTATCGAGTCCGCTGGAGCCCGGCCTTCCAAAAGTCACAGCTGACGCACATCTCCATGGTGACGTAGTTGGCCATGCGTTGTCTGAAAAGCCAGAAGATGCACTCTTCGATGCCCCCCGGCAGGGGGGTCTGCACCCTGGATGCCCTTGGCAGAAAATGCTAGAAGGGCTCAATGCTCATCAGCCGCATCTAGGCCTACCAGCTGTACATGGGCATGTACCTGAGAGACCTGGCGAAGGAACTCGCTGGGTTCTCGGCTGGTCTCTCTGAGGAACCTTTGCAGCGGTTCAAAAACCTAGCCAAAACAGTCTGTGAATACTCTAAATTCATGTCTCAGGCGGCCTATGACGGGCTCGAGTCAGAGGCTCAAGTAGTGGTGGCTAGCATCGGTGCACGCCACCAAGCTTGGCTACAATCCTCCGACCTCGAGCAGTGGATTCAGGACAAATTGATCGATGTCCCCTGCCAAGGAGAGAATCTCTTTAGCAAACCCATGACCGACCAAGGCTGCCGAGCTGGAGACTTGAGTTCATGATGAGGACCAGGCTCTCTAAAAAGACCACTGCCCTCCCTAACAGAAGGGCTCGGGTAAAAAGGAAGGGAGCTGCTTACAGAAAATACCCACCTTATCAGGCCTCCCCAGCTCCTCAACAGGGTCAGCAGGCCAAGGGACATGGGCATGGCCCACATAAGCAGAAATCTCCAAAACCCCAGGCACCGGCTCCGGCCCAGCCATGGGGGAGTTTCTGATTCCTTGAGCATAGCGTCTCTACCCCAAGGCGATCAGCAGCCCACATAGGAATGTCTGACCCTCTATGCCCAAAGGTGGGTGTCCATTACCACCGACTCCTGGGTACTAAGAGTAGTCAGGGAGGATTACCTCCTCCACCTGACTCAGACACCTCCCACTTGTTTCCCGGGAGAGCCGCTCAGGTCTCCCCTCCAACGGGACCTTCTTCTGAAAGAGTTGGCAGGTCTTTTCGAGGACAAAGCTGTGGAACCAGTGCCCCATCACCTCAAGAGCAAGGGGTTCTACTCGAGGTACTTACTGGTGCCAAAAAGAACAGGGGGCCTAAGGCCCATCCTCAACCTGTGCAACCTCATCAAATTCCTGGTGAGGGAGAAGTTCAAGATGCTCTCCCTTGGAACATTGTTGCCGAGACTCATCAAGCCCACTGACTATTACCTAATGCTGCTATCCCATGTCAGCACAAATGATACTGCCAGGTATCCCTCTGAGCATATCAAAAGTGACTTCATGGATCTGGGACAGAGGTGAAGCAGATAGGAGCGCAAGTGGTGTTCTCTTCAGCTCTCCCTGTTGAGGGTAAAGGCCAAGGCAGAGAAGCTTGCATCCTGGAGATGAATGCATGGCTGCGTGAATGGTGTCATCGAGAGCATTTTGGTTTCCTGGACCATGGGATGCTGTTCCAAGGTTTGCAGAGTAGAGATGGCATCCATCTGTCCAAGAAAGGTCGATGTGTCTTCAGTAGAAGACTGGCTAATCTAATTAAGAAGGCTTTAAACTAGATTCATTGGGGATGGGTGAAGAAAGCCCCCAGGTAAGTGAAACATTAAATACCTTTATGGAAATGGGTGAAAGGGGCAACATATGGAAAGCGGTGTGTATAAATGCCTGTAGCATAGGAATTAAGATCCTAGATGTTTAAACTTTAATGGGAGAGGCAGTTACAGAAACATGACTCACAGAAAACCATGACTGGGATGTAACTATACCAGGCTATACTTTACTCAGAAAGGACAGGGTAGGAAGAAGGGGAGGAGGAGTGGCACTATATGTAAAAAAATACTATTAAAGCTTTGGAATTACAAAGCTTAAACGGGAGAGAGGAGGCATTGTGGGTTAAACTAGAGAGGGAAAGAGAAATCTTTTTGCATTGGTGTGATATACAGACCTCCCTCACATGAGGAAGAGGTGGACAGAGAGTTAATTGAAGACATACGCAGCATTCCTAGCAAAGGGGAAGCGTTACTGATAGGGGATTTCAATATGCCAGATGTTGATTGGCACTTTCCTGCTGCAGTATCATCTAGAAGTAAGGGGGATCCTGTATTCTGTACAGGGAGAACTATTCAGGCAACTGGTAACAGAACCCACACATGAAGGGGCCATTCTGGACATAAACAAACTGAGCACCCTAGGGAAGGACCCTAAAATTACTGCTTAGGTTAGAAATTGGTTGAGTGGGAGGCGACAAAGGTTACAGGTAAATGGAGCTCACTCTGAGGAGAAGGAGGTTACCAGTGGTGTGCCCCAGGGATCTGTCCTTGGTCCGATTTCTTTTTAACATCTTTGTTAGTGATATAGCGGAAGGGCTGTCAGGTAAGGTTTGCCTCTTTGCGGATGATACCAAAATCTGCAATAGAGTAGACACCCAGAAAGGTGTAGATAACATGAGGAGGGAGCTAGCTAAGCTTGAAGAATGGTCTAGAATTTGGCAGCTGAGATTTAATGTTAAAAATTGCAAGGTCATGCATTTGGGCTGCAACAATCCAAGGGAGCGATATAGTATAGCGGGTGAAGTACTTTTGTCCACTAAAGAAAAGTGGAACCTAGGTGTGATTGTGTCTGATGATCTTAAGGTAGCTAAATAGGTAGAAAAGGCGACAGCAAAAGCTAGAAGAATGCTTGTGTGCATAGGGAGAGGAATGGCCAGCAGAAAAAAGGAGGTGATAGTGCCTCTGTATAAGTCTTTGGTGCAACCTCATTTGGAGCATTGTGTGCAGTTCTGGAGACCACACCTTCAAAAAGATATAAACAAGCTGGAGTCGGTACAGACAGTGGCTACTAAAATGGTTAGTGGTGTTCATTATAAAGCATATGAGGACAGACTTAAGGATCTTAATATGTACACCTTAGAGGAAAGGCAAGATAGAGGTGATATGATTGAGATGTTTAAATACCTCTGTGGCATAAATGCACAGGAGGAGAGCCTCTTTCGATTGAAAGCAAGCTCTGCTATGAGGGCATGGGATGAGGGTGAAAGGGGATAGATTCAGGAGTAATATGCGGAAATATTTCTTTATGGAAAGAGTGGTGGATCCGTGGAATAGTCTCCCAGTGGAGGTGGTAGAGATGATGACAGTATCTGAATTCAAAGAAGCATGGGACAAACAGAAAGGATCTCTAAAGGAAAAAAGGGGACTGTTGTAGTGGTTGATATGGAAGGACAGACCAGATAGGCCATGTGGTCTTTTTCTGTCATCGTGTTTCTATGTTTCTATACCTGCAGCAGGGAGACTGACTATGCTCCTTAGACCTCAATGATGCTTATACCCACATCCTCATCCACCCCAACCACAGGCACTACCTGTGGTTCGTAATGGGGGCAGGCACTTTCAATACAGGGTGCTCCTCTTCGGCCTAGCTTCTGCCCCAAGAGTTTTCACAAAATGCCTGGCAGTCGTGGCTGCCTTCCTCCGGTTCTAGGGGTTCTTCATCCTTCCCTACCTGAATGGCGGGCTCATAAAGGGAGGCACGGCCTCAAAGGTGCAACAGGCCACCGCACATACCATCCAGGTTCTGCAACACTTGGGCTTTGTCATAAACTACCCCAAGTCTCACCTCCTCCCGACGCTGTGTCTGGAGTTCATTGGGGCAAGGATTGACACTCTCCAGTTGAGGACTTACTTGCCCAGGGACCGAGCCGATTGTCTCAGGACTCTGGCTCGGAACATACAGTACCATCCCTCAGTGCCCGCTCTGCTTCTCCTGCGCCTACTCGGGCACATGGCCTCTATGGTCCATGTCATCCCAGATGCTTGCCTCCACATGAGGGTGGCGCAGTGGTGTCTCTGGGACCAGTGGTCTCAGGCTATGGGCCACCTCTGAGACAGAGTTTCTGTGACCCACCAATTTGCGGACTCCCTGGTCTGGTGACAGTTGCCCCAGCATCTCGAGGAGGGCATGCCTTTTCAGGCCCCACCCCCCTCAAGAGTCCTCACCATGGATTCCTCCCTACTCGGCTGGGGAGCCCACTGGGGAGATCTCCGCACCCAGGACAGTTGGTCCCTAGACAAGAGCACCCAGCAGATCAACCTCCTGGAGCTCTAGGCCATACGCCTAGCCCTGAGGGTCTTCTTCCACCGTCTGCGTCACCATCTGGTGCTAGTCCAGACAGACAACCAGGTGGCCTTGTTCTACGTGAACATACAGGGGGGCATGGGGTCAAATTCCCTTTGTCGGAATGCACTGGGCCTCTGCTCATATGCAGTCCAGCAGGGTATCCTACTGCGGGCAGTTTACCTGCCAGGCCAGGACAATCTACTGGCCGACAGGCTCAGCAGAGTTCTCCAGCCACACGAGTGGCAGCTGGAACCCAGGATAGCCAGTCGGCTTTTCTGGCTCTGGGGGGAACCCATGATGGACCTGTTTGCCAGCCCAGACAACTTTCAGTTGCCCCACTTCTACTCCTAACAGGCCCACCCCTTCAGCGTGGCAGCGGACACATTCCTTGTCTCATGATCGGAAGGCCTCATGTACGCTTTCCCTCCTATGCCACTGATCGCCAAGACCTTGTTCAGGACCCTCCGCGACAGGGCCTTGCTCATCCTGATAGCTCCTTGGTGGCTCAGGCAACCATGGTTCCCGCTACTTCTACAATTGATGGTGGAGACCCCCATCCCCTTGGGGTCCTTCCCAGTACTCCTATCTCAGGAGGGGGGCTCTCTCTTCCACCCTAACCTGGGGTCCCTGTCGCTGACAGCCTGGCTGCTGAGAGGGTGATTCTGGCCCCTCTCAACCTCCCGGTTGAGGTGGAAGACATTCTGCGGTCCTCACGTGAGGCCTCTACTAGGAAGGCTTATGGCCTCAAATGGTGCAGGTTCTCTATTTGGTGCGCCAAACACGGGGCTGACCCTTTCTAATGCCCGGAGGCTCTAGTGTTGCAGTACCTGTTCCACCTCTCCATTCCAGGCTCAAGTCTAACTCCGTCTGAGTGCACCTTAGTGCCCTTGCAGTGCACCATCCGGTGGATGGTAAGCCCCTCTCGGCCAACCATTGGTGACCCATTTCCTTCGAGGTCTGCTCTTATCGAAGCCCCTGGTTTGTCCTTTGGCAACCGAATGGTGTTGGAGCAGCTCACTCGCCTGCCCTTCAAACCTCTGGCTACCTGCCTCCTCCGCTACCTCTGTCGGAAGGTGGTTTTCCTGGTCGTGCTTACCTCCGCTTACAGATTCAGCGAGCTTCAGGCCCTCGTGGCAGAGGCACCCTATACCAGGTTCTACAAGAACAGAGTGGTGCTCCGCACGCACCTCAAATTCCTGCTGAAGGTAGTGTCTCTCTTCCATCTCAACCAGGAAGTGGTGCTCCCTACCTTCTTTCCAAGACCTCACTCCAGTCAGGTGGAGACAGTCCTTCACACCTTGGACTGTAGGAGGGCTTTGTCCTTCTATATCCAACGCACTCAGGGCCACCACAAAGTTTCTCAGCTTTTCATCTCCTACGACCCCAGTAGGCTGGGTGAGGTGATGACCAAGTGTATGCTGTCCACATGGGTGGCAGACTATATCACCCTTGCTTACGAGCAGGCAAGCCTCCCGCTGGAAGGCCACATCACGGCACACTGTGTCAGGGCCATGGCGGCTTCGGTGGTAAACTTGCGCTCTGTCCCGATGGCGGAGATCTGCCAGGGCCGCCACCTGGTCTTTAGTCCATACCTTCGCAACCCATTACTACCTGGAAAGAGAGTCCCAACGGGACAGTGCCTTCGACCAGGCTGTGCTCCATAACTTTTTCGGGGTTTAGGAAACTCCTACCCTCCGATCCTTCTGTGTTCAGGCTACCTGAGTGCTGGTTCATCGGACACAGGGATCCTACTGTGGTCTGTGTACACAGACTAAATTGCTGCTGCTTGCGGTTCCCCGTGAGGGAGCTCCTATTTTGCTATGGGTTTTCGGTAGCCTGTAGCTGGGGAGTCCCATATGTGAGGACTTACTGCCTGCTTGTTCCCGGAGAAAGCGTAGTTACTCACCTGTAATAGGTGTTCTCCAGTGACAGCAGGAATGAGTCCTCACAAGCCTTCCTCCTCCTTTTGAAGTTACTCCTTTACCATCTATTATTTTTGCTGTCTTTTAGCTATGTCATCTGACTGAGCAAGATGGCACCCTTGAGCGGGAAGTGGATCACGCATGCGTGGTGGCATCTCCCAAAGGCTTTCTTTCAAAGCTGGGGGGATGCTTCCATGAGAGCTCCATCAGTGCCAATGTCACCCATATGTGAGCACTGATTCCTGCTGTCCCCGGAGAACACCTGTTACACGTGAGTAACTACACTTTCCTAAAAAACAGGGGATCTCGGCAGCGGATATGTTTAGAAATTATATGTTAGAGATTTTGTCTGTTCCACAGGATTTAGATCCTCTAATATTTAAGGCATTTTATTTGCCACAAGGGAAGAAGGAGTCAGGGGTAATTGACAAAGGAGTTAAAATGGATGTCGTCAATGTTTCTGAATTGCTGGAATCATCTCTTGTAGAGTCAAGTGACTACCTTGTTGGTGACTTGTTCGCTTGCTTCCAACAGAGACTGGTTACTCAAACTTTATTATTAGAAACATTCAATGTTATTTTATTAGAGGGGTAAAAGGGCACTAAGGGAGGATAAGGCCATAGTGGAGAGACTGAATGAATTCTTTGCTTCGGTCTTTACTGAGGAAGATATATGGAAGTAACCTATGCCTGAAATGGTATTTAAAGGTGATACATCAAAAGAATTGAAAGAAATATCAATAAACCAGGAAGAGGTATTACAACTATTTGATAAACTGAAGAGTAGCAAATCACCTGGACCGGATGGTGTACATCCAAGGGTGTTGAAAGAATTGAAATATGAGATTTCAGACCTACTATTTGTGAACTATCATAAAAATCATTTGTAGTGGAGACTGCTGACATCAGCATCAAAGATGACTGCATGAGCTTTAGCTCCAGCTGGCCCCAGCGTTAAAAGTGGATTTTAGGCTCACTTGAACACCATCGGTGCCAGGAAGCTGTGGGATTGCAGACCTGATCATTGACTCGTTTGAGCCGTAGGTATGCAGTCAGATTGGTGCAACTCTGGACAATTTGTTTTTCTAGAGAATTTTTTATGTTAGAGTTTGGGTGGAAATTAGTGAGAAAGGTGTCTGGGAGGGTTTTGATGGTGATGTTGCTAGGATGGGGTTTGTATCTGAGTATAAGGAGGTGAGGTGGGGAGAGTGGATTGTTTATAGAGAGGGAGCTCGCAAGGTGAGTGACTGGGGAGGGATCAATATGTTGCAAATGGGGGGGATATTGAGAGTGAGGAGAAAGTGAGGGCCAGCCATTGAAGTTGGATGCAGCCTGGGCTATTTGAGGAGGGAGGAGAGGATGGTCTGATGTATGGGGGTGGGGTTGGGAGGGAGGAAGAGAGTTTGGGAGGGGGTTAGGTATGTGTGGTTAGGGAACAAGAGGAGTTTAGCTTATGGGTGAGCTGAAAGTGGTGACGTCAAATGTCAAGGGTCTTAATTCGCCCTTCAAGCATCACAAACTGTACAAGGAAGTGGCCTGCCAGAAAGTGTCTCTGTTTTTGTTGCAAGAGACTGTGATAAGGAAACTTATCAGGACCTAGAAGAGAGGGGTAAAAAGAAGGAATTTACCATAATTAAGGGACCCATTTTAAAAGGTCCAGGACGTAAAACTCCATTTGCTCCTAGAAAGCCAGTAATTCCTGGCTACAATGAGGAACAGAGTGCCCCTAGTGGTGGAAAGGATAGGGAATACAGGCCCAGGGTAAAGAACCCTTACGTCACTGCATCCCCTAATCACACAGCTGCCACAAGGGAGTTTGATCTTTCTCACCTGAGAGGGAGAGGGTGGAGCAGGAGCCCGAGGGGTTTAAGTTTGGCTCAGTTAGGTCAGAGAGGAGAGCAGCAGGAAGTCGAGGCAGAGGAGGAGCAAGAGGACGAAGAGGGACAAGCAGGACACATGGAGAGAAACTGGAAGGACTCCTGAGACCAGAGAGTGCTGCAACTGCTGACCAGAGAGAAAGAGAGAGCAGAGGTTTTGCCTACTCAAGGAATGGAGCAGTAAGAGCCAGGAGCACTAATTGGAGAACAGGACGTGCTAGATGGTGGCCAGAGCATGTAAGAAGTGAAGCTACTACAGGCTTTGATCAAGGTATGAGCCCCAGAAGCTTAGCTAATAAGGAGCACTACGTATTTGCCAGAGACAGCTTTAACCCTAATAGAAGGCAGTCAAGTAAGCTATCTGAATCTGAGCCAGAGAGTGAACCCATGGAATTGGGGGAGCCAGATTTACCTTGTGATGAAGGGGTCTCATACATGGACTGCTCTGCATGCCAGTCTGCCAGTTAAGAATGGTTGCAAGGGGATGTCAACCGTAAAGAGAAGCTTCCAGTGTCCAAAGCCCTGAGAGCTGTGTTTGCTTGTTAATGTTCTAAGCTCAGTTTTGATGCCGTTTCAATTGAAGGAAGTAAGAAATGCTTTTGTTTGTCTAACTACTGAGAACCTGAAAAAGAGTTTTTATCTGCTTGTATGAATTGGACTATCTGTATGAAGTGCTGAGATTAAGCATACAAGATAGCCAGGTATTTGTTCTGGACTGGAAAGGGAAAAGAAGCCTGGTTTAAAAGTTTCTTTCTGTTTGTTTTGATCTGCATGGCAAGCTCTGCTGAAAGCAGGTGTAGTTAATTAAGCTGAGGAAAGCTGTTTGTTTCAGTTCAAGTTATCCTGTAAAGAGTTACAAGAATTCCTGGTGAAAATATCTTAAAAGGTGGATCAGTGAAACTAGCGTGTCTTTCTGTGCTAATGAATAAATTGCACACACTCAAACCCAACTACAATGAAGGTGGTTTTTTTCATCTGAGCCCAAATGATATCTAACTGAACTACCTTTCCCAGAATGCATTTAAAGGCATCCAGTTAGAAAAAGGCCAGAAGTTGAAGCACCACAGTGACAAAAATAAACCCATGCCCCTCCATACTAATGTAAGAGGCTAAGGGCGTGACAAGACACATTTGCTGAGAGCACACAAGGCTTGGGTGGCCTCCTAGGGATATGAAACTTGACTTTATTCATCAAATACAGTTGAGCACAAGAAAGAGGGGGGGAGGTGCGGGTTTGCCCTTCTGGTGGCTTCCAAGGTTAGATTGATCAATGAAGTGATATGGGATTGGGCGGGAAATGTTACTCATTCGGTTACAGATGGGGGGGAAATGGCTTCGCATGGCAAATGTTTATGCACCCATGGGGACCCAGAGAGAGTTCTGGTGAGATTTTGCAGAGGGCTTGTCTATAAACTGGGGGATGGGATTCCGATTTGTGGGGATGATTTTAATCTCACATGGGACCCAAGTCAGGATGCCACAGGGAGGGGTACGGGGCAAAAGGCCGACAGAGAAGGATCAGCGGTTTGTGAAACAGCACTGTCTGTTGGTTGCATGGTACTTTTTCCATCCGGGCAAACAATAGTTCTTTTACTCGCCCAACAATGGGTCTTATTCTTGATTGGACTCTCTATGAATGGGGAATGAGGTAGCGAGGAGGCTTCGGGGGGAAAATATGGAGGCTATCACATGGACTGATCATGACCCGGTTGAGGAGAGAATGGCGCTGCGGGGGGAGGGGGAACACGGACCCCAATTCTGGAAGTTGAACGAGTCTTTGTTGGATGATGAGATAGTGGTGTGTGAAGTTGAGCGTCTGATCCTGGAGTGTTTTAGCATGAATGACAATGGGGAGGTGGGTTGGGGAATAGTTTGGGATGGCCCATTTGTTGCTGGTTCCTGAATTTATCATCACCCTCATGGCAACCCTCTGCAAACTTTGTATGCTCTGTTCAGGTATTTTCCTGTACCTGTTCAGAATCTAGTTTATTGTTTATTTATTATTGTTTCATATATATTCCACAGTGGGGATATTTATTAGGGCTGTCTGGGGCAGTTTTGTTTTTTAATTTAAATCAGTACTGACAGCAAACAAACCCTCACAGTGCTGTAATCTTCAGGTGCCCCATAAGGCGCCTTATAAGGCACCTGAGGATTACAGCACTGTGAGGGTGTCTTTGCTGGCAGTCCTGATTTAAATTAAAAAGGAAACTGCCCCAGACAGCCCTAATAAATAGCCCCACTGTGGAATCAAACCCACAACCTCTGGCTCCACAGGCAGTGATGTAACCAGTGGGCCACAGCTCTATAGCTGCAAACACACCCCTGGCTGGCTACAGAAGGACTGCAGGTCACCACACAGACTGCTGTGGTTACCAGGATAGGGTTAATCCACTCGTACCCATGATGCACTGCACATGCAAAGCAGCCGTCTAGAGATGATCACAAGATGGGTATGCACCCCCACAGCACCTAGGCCTGGTAGGGGGTACTGACCGTGTGTTTTACTGGCACAGATTAGCTACAGGCCGTCACAGTGTGTGGGTCCTGTGCTCACCCTGAGGGTGAGGTGGGGCGCCCAACACCATGTCCACAGCACCTGTCTTAGCTGAGATAGGCTATGCTGCAGGTCCCCATTAGTGCCAGTGTGTGATAGGTAGTCCCTTCAGACACACGATACACCTGTGTCCATCTGTATATTCCAGTCATGTCTAGGCCTTGTGGACTATGATGCCCCCGGAATAGTGCATATCCTGTGTGGGTGCCATGGCCACATGATATATGTATCGGGGGAGGGGGGGGGTGTTTGGACCCATAGGCGGATTATGTAGTACCATCCAACCCGCCCTCTGGAGCTCAGGATCTCCCAACAACAGATCCACATTCTACATCCCTGCAATGGTGGCAGTAGAGAGGACCATCAACCTCAGTCCGGCTGGGGTACAGACAACCTACAGGGCAGTCCAGTACACATCCATAAGGCAATAGCAGACAGACAGTAGGGCTTGAAATGCCCAGCTGCCCCCACCACTATCTGACATTTTCCAGCAGCAAGCACAGTGAGTCTCCAGCCGCTGCACCCTGCAAGGTGTTCCAGCCATACACATACCAACCGCAGACAGTCTGCTAGCTAGTCCATAATGCACATTACCGGAGGAGATGTGTGCACCCAAAACTGGGATGTGAGCACACCCACCAAGCAGATATGTCAGTGATTGGGCCCCAGAAAAGAACCCATATATATCACTGGACAGAAATACTATATAGCACTATGGGGGATTCTAGCCATGCCGTGGTCACTGCTCAGTCAGGGTGAGAGTGAACTCCCAGCAGGACATGCTGTGGCCACCCTGTCTGTGTAGGTGGTGGCCGGGCACTACAATGTCCGGGCTATACCCACAGTACTTTGCTCCTCATTATGCACATTGGCAGGCCAATACTGGCAACAGTGCTGGCAGTGTGGGCTGTGGGGGTGTTGGCAGCCACCACACACTGGATAGACAGATACAGACTCCCACACCTATGCCAGCATTGTGCAACTATAGAGGTGTTTGGCAGCCCTGGCCACCGCACCAGTCCTGGGCACAGTGCAGGCATGGCAATGGTATGCAATACTGTAGGAGTCACTCCCCAGGGTGGTAAACACTGTCAGACACAAGACCTGTAGCACACTCCACAGACATCAGAAAGGTTGCTATGATGCAACTCACTCAGCAAATTGTGCTTAACTTAGGAATTGCTATCTGCCAGTAATCATGGCAAACTTTTGATAGATGTGTACCATATTCCCAGGTGTAGGGTGGCATTGCTAAGGTATGCAAGTGCTAGTATTGGGAGATGCACACAGGGCCCAAACTCCTGCCTCTCCAGGTGGCTTTGGATAATGGAGCCTGTGGTTGCGGGTGTTTCTGCCCCTTTTGGCCTCTGCTCTAGGGCAGAGGTTCCCAACTCCAGTCCTGGTGGGCCAAACACTGTTTGGGTTTTCATGCTGTCCCTACTGAATATGCATGAGATACATCTGCATACCATGGGGGCGGCTCAGGGAAATGCAGCACAGGAATCTTTATTAGAGACAGCATGGAACCTGAATGGTGTTGTGCTCTCCAGGACTGCATTTGGGAGACTCTGCTCTAGGTAATGTGCATGTTTATGGTGTCTGTGCTCTGTAGGGTAAAATATAGGCGTTTGAGGCATGTTTATGTTCTTTGCAATAAAGGTTCTGTCTTTACTACCACGGTTTAGTAGTGGGTAAAATATGGGGACTGTGTTGGCAGGAGTCACAGCTGGGACTTGAACCTGTGATCTTCTGAACACACTGGCTGTGTGCACTGCACCACCGTGTTGCCACAGACATGGTGCATTCCCTGGGGATTTCATGACTGTTCGTCAGACAGGGCCTGTCTGTTGCAGTGCACGGCACCCACCTACACAGGGCTAGGCCATGGTCTGCTGTGGGCAGCTGCCACTGCCCCTCCACCACCAGTACCCCTCTGCCACCATGCTGACATGCCCTTCTGCTGGTGGTGCACCATCTCAGGCCATCCAGTGTGCGGGTAGGCGGCTGCCTATGGTGTGGGTTCTGGGGTAGGGGTGCCTGCATAGCTGTCCACGCGTCCCCCCAGCACCGCCGGCCAATGTTCTGTGCCCTTGGGGGTACCTGCTGGGTACTATCCCCTGTGACACTGTGGGAAACCCACGCGTGCCCGAGTAGGGCCCTCTTCAGTTGCTGTCTGGCTGCTCTACTGTTTCAGCATTCGTATGGGCCAGCTAGGCATCACCCTAGTCCGCACTGTGGCCCAGCTGCACTACAGCATGTGCCGCCTGCAGCCCTCTGTGTCCCCTTTTCTAGCATCTTTCCAGTTGCCCATTCCGACACGCCCACCCTGCTGTTGCGGGACATGTGCATGCCATAGGAAAGCTGTCCAATAGAAAGGGAGAACCCTGATCAGCGTTATTTCACTGTGGGATCATTCACCTTGTATGTGGACAGAGCATAACCCCTTCCAAAATTGATATCTTTTTTTTGGAGATTTCTTGTTAGTGTTTTTTGATGTTTCCCATTGATATCACTATTGCCCAGCTAGGTTATGGTTTTTTTCCAGTTTGTTCAGGTCATTTTCAATGTTTATCTGCCCTTTTGTTCTGTGCACATGTATCACACTTATCACCTTTTGTAGGTTTCCCTGGCTTTGCTGACGGGAATGGTTTCTCTTCCCTTTAAATCTACTCTAACGCCAGGGTTTCACTGGCATTAGTTTTCAGCCCCGAAATCCACAGCGTTAGTGTGCAGGGAGCCTCTCCCCTCCCACTCTCCACCCATTGACCCCTTCTCTCCGCCCCTGGGGAGCCTTCCTCCTCCCTCAGGGAGCCTTTACTCCACCTTCAGGGCTCTTTTGCGCCGCTGAGCGCGTTAGCGCGCCTTATCGCGCGCTAACGTGTCAGAGCGCACATTAAGACGGTTTAGTAAACATACCCCACTGTCTCACCACCTTGAGATCCTCAGAAAATCACTCCAAGGTCCTTCTCCTGGTCTGTGCACACCAACCTCTCGCCCCCTCTCGCATACAATTCCCTTGGATTTCTGATTCCTAAGTGCATGACACTGCACTTCTTCACATTAAATCTTAACTGCTATGCATTAGACCAGCGATGGCGAACCTATGGCACGCGTGCCAGCTGTGGCACGCGAAGGCCTTGCAGCTGGCACGCGGGAAGGTCCGCAATTAAGATATGCGGCGCGGCGGGAGGTGAGTGCTGGCAGGGCCGGCCCGTCCATTGAGCAAGAATGTTTTTTGCACCGGGCCCCGCGTTTCAGGGGGCCCCGCGCAAAAAACATTCTTTTCTAAAAGTAAAATTGAAAAAAAAAAAAAAAAACCTGTCTGCTGCCGCTGTCGGGGCCGCCCGCGGCAGAATCGAGCGTGCCGCAGGGCCCCCCTGTTACCCGGCAGAGCCTGCCCTCCCCGTAGCAGCTCTCTCTTTGGAGCTGCAGTCAGACGCAGCCGGCTTGCAGAGCGCGAAGGGAAGAGTTTCCCTTTCGCGACTCTGTTAAGCCCGCGGGGGCTGATGGGAACTTCCCATCAGCCCTCGCGGGCTGAACAGAGCAGCGGGGGAGAAACTCTTCCCTCGCGCTCTGCAAGCCGGCGCGTCTGACTGCAGCTCCAAAGAGAGAGCTGCTACGGGGAGGGCAGGCTCTGCCGGGTACAGGGGGGCCCTGCGGGCACGCTCGATTTTCTGCCGCGGCGGCCCCGACCGCGGCAGCAGCCAGGTTTTCTTTTTTTTTTTAATTTTCCCGGGGCTGGGCTGGGCCGGGCTGGGGGGGGTTAGGAGTGGAGATGGGCTGGCTGGGCTGGGGCTGGGCTGGGTGGGGGGGTTAGGAGTGGTGCTGGGCTGGGCTGGGCTGGGGGGGTTAGGAGTGGTGATGGGCTGGGCTGGGCTGGGGGGGTTTAGGAGTGGTGATGGGCACTGGGCTGGGGGGGTTAGGAGTGGTGATGGGACACTGGGCTGGCTGCTGGGGGGGTTAGGAGTGGTGATGGGCGCTGGGCTGGGGGGGTTAGGAGTGGTGATGGGCGCTGGGGGGGCTTAAACTAAAAATTGGGTGTGATGGGGGATTAGGACTGGAAGTGGGTTTGATGGGGAGGTTAGGACTGGTAATGGCTAGGGGGGGCTTAAACTGAAAATTGGGTGATGG
This sequence comes from Ichthyophis bannanicus, assembly GCA_033557465.1. NCBI lineage: Eukaryota > Metazoa > Chordata > Amphibia > Gymnophiona > Ichthyophiidae > Ichthyophis > Ichthyophis bannanicus. Next base: position 91,769,298 of record CM066031.1, read on the forward strand.
GGGATTAGGACTGGAAATGGGCTGGTGGGATTAGGACTGGGAGTGGGCTATGGGGGGCTAGGACTGGTAATGGGTTGGGGGGGTTGCTAGGACTGGAAATGGGCTGAGTGGAAGGGGGCTTGAACTGCAAATAGCTAATGGGGAGGGGGACTTGGAATGGAAATGGGCTGAGTGGAAGGGGGCTTGAACTGCAAATAAACTGATGGGAAGGGGGGCTTGGAATGGGCTCTTAGAGAGAGGGAGCTAGGACAGGAACTGGGCTGATGGATGGGCTAGGATAGAACTGAGAATTGGGTGTTGGGGGGAGCTAAGATTGGAAATGGGCTGTGGTGGGGGCTTGGATTGAAATGGACTCATGGAGGGGCTAGAACTGGAAGTAGGCTCATGGGGGCTTGGATTAGAAATGGGCTGAGTGGAGGGGAGCTAGGATTTGACATGGGCTGATGGTGGGGCTAGGGAAAGGACTAAAAATGGGCTGATGGGAGGCTGGTATTGGAAATGAGCTGATGAAGGGACTCGGATAGGACTGGAAATGGATGGGGGAGCTAGGACTGGAAATGGACTGAGGGGACTAGAAGGGAGCGGATACTGGGTGGGGCTGGAACTAAAAGGGAGCTGATGTTGGGGGAGATTAGAAGGGGATGGGGCTGGGAGAATGAAATGGAGAGGGGAAAAATATTTTGTGTGTGAGGGAAGAAAAATGTACAATTGGCCGGGTATAGGGAGACTAAGTGAGGATGGAGGGGTAACATTTGAGTGGATGAAATAGGAATGAGGAAAGAGCAAAAGGAGAGAGATTATTATGTTAAAACAGATGTAGAGAGAGAATCAAATTGATTCTCTGACAATACAAAGATTCCAACCTTTACAAATGATGTTACATAGTTCAGGCAACTTTATAAAGAGTTTTTAGATACTAAAATCTTGTTAAGGTTTAATTGACGTGCTGGCACTTTGAGGAAATTCTTTGGTTTTGTGCGGGAGTTTGGGCACTCGGGCTCAAAAAGGTTAGCCATCACTGCATTAGACCATTCTTCCAGCTTTGGAGATGTTATCCACTCCATCGGGGGAGTCCACTCTGTTGCAAATTTTTGTGTCATCTGCAAAAAGACAGATTTTTTCATTCAGTCCTACAGCAATATCACTCACAAATATATTTAATAGTACCAGTCCCAGGACCGAACCCTGGGGCACCCTGCTAATCACCTTCCTTTCATCCGAATGAGTTCCATTTACCATCACCTTCTGTCGTCTGTCAGTCAACCAATTTCTGATCCATTTCATCACCTTGGGACCCATCCCCAAGCTGTTGAGTTTATTGATAAGCCTCCTTGCTTGAGTTTTTTTTCCAGGGCGCTTTCTGTGGACTCTGCCTGCCTCACTTGCTTGCATTCAGCTCTGCCTCTCTGTTTCCAGCTGTGTGTCTCTTTCTTCTTCCTCATTGTCCCTCCCTCCCTCCCCGCAACCACCCACCCTTTGGCTTATAGTCTCTTATAGCCGCTCTGTGCTCATTACAATGATCACTCATAGGTGCACCTTATTCCCTGCAATCTCTACCACCTATCCATTACTTCTTCTGACCTCTGCTCCTCTCCATCTCTCTTTATGGCTTTTCATCACTTTCTCTTCCTACTCCTCAAACTCCCTAATTGTCTCCCCTCCTATCGACACTTTCAAGCCCCACCCCTTATCTCCCCTTTACCATCCTCGCTTCCCCATCATCTTGTCATTTACCCTATCATCAGTTCTTGAGCTTCACCACTTTCTCTCTCTCATTCTGCTATCTCCTCTCCCTCTAAAACAACCTCATCCTTGTTACCGCCAGGCTGTCTCCTCTCTGCCCCACACTCTTCTACTCCTTCTCCTCTCTTCTGGAGATATCATTCAAAACCCTGGCCCCCCTAGTCTTTTGTCACACTCCCAGAACAGATACTAATGCAACAGCTCAAATCTTATTCATATCCCACTCCTACCCCCCTCCTCTCTTCCCTTCTCTTGGCCTTGTGGAACGCAGACTCCATCTCTAATAAACTTGCCTTTACTCATGATCTCTTTATCTCTAATATTCTCCATCTCCTTGCTCATACTGAGACCTGGCTACTCCCTGAAAACTCAGCTTCAGTCGCTGCTCTCTGTCATGGCGGTTATCAGTTCTCCCACATGCCTCGTCCCACTGGCCATGGTGGAGGTGTTGGGCTTCTACTCTCTCCTTCCTGTCAGTTTCAATCCCTCCTTCTACCTCAGTCACACTCCATTCCCTTCTTTTAAGTCCATTCCATCCGGCTTTTTAGTCCACTACCTCTCGAACTAGCTGTTATTTATCGACCCCCTGACAAGTCCACCTATACTTTTCTCTCTGACTTTGACTAATGGCTCTCCTTCTTTCTGGATCCATCTTTCCCATCACTTATTATTGGGGATTTGACATTCATGTTGATTACCCCTCTGACGCTTATGCTTTAAAGCTCTTCTCCATTTCCTCATCATTCAACCTCCATCTTTGCTCTACTGCCCCTACTCACCAGCAAGGCCACTGCCTCAACCTTGTAGTCTTCTCTAATTGCTTACCCTCAAACTTCTGTATCTTACCTCTTCCCTTATCGGACCATTTTATTTTATTTTATTGAATGGTTTCTGTGTAATCAAAGCGGTTTGCATTTAACAAACTAAGAACAGGTACTTTATAACTTGACTTAACAGGTAACTTTGCATTTACATATGTAATAGGTCAGTAGGACTGTAACAGCCTACTACCAGAAATAATGTTGTTGTCGTTGTTAAGTGCCGTCGAGTTGGTGTTGACTTATGGTGACCCTCTGGATAGTTATCCTAAACTGTGTTCGGTCTTCAGTCAGGCAGCTCATTGTTGACAGATTGGCACCCATAGCTGCTGTTATTGTATCAATCCATCTCATTGATGGCCTTCCTCTTTTGCATTGACCTTCTACCTTGCCAAGCATGATGTCTTTCTCTAATGATCTTTGTCTTCGCATGATGTGTCCAAAGTATGAAAGTCGAAGTCTTGTCATCTGAGCTTCTAAAGAAAGCTTAGGTTTGATCTCCTCTAGTACTTACTGGTTTGTTCTTCAGGCAGTCCATGGTATACACAGTATTCGTGGCCAGCACCATAACTCAAAGGCTTCAATTTTCTTCCTATCTTTTTCACTGTCCAACTTTCATATCCATATGGCGTTATTGAAAATACCATGGCCTGGACAAGTCAAATCTTTGTATGAAGAGAGACTTCTCTGTTCTTGAGAATCGTGTCTAGGCCCTTCATAGCCATTCTGCCAAGAGCAATGCGTCGACTGATTTCGTGACCGCTTGAGCTTCTTTATTGATAGTTGATCCAAGTAGGTTAAAGTTGTCCACTATTTCAATCTCTTCTCCAACAATGAACTTGTTGATTTTGCCAGTTGTCAGGATCTTTGTCTTTACATTAAGGTGCAGGCCCATTTTAAGACTATGGTGTATGTTTACTAAAGTTTCTTAACGTGCGCGCCGCGTTAGTCTGCAGGATGCCATATAAGGAGTGGGCGGTCCAGTCAAAAATAGCAAAATGGGATTCGCGCGTGCCACGCACTCTTGTGCGCCGCTCACATTAGCGCATGAGTAACGTGCGCAGGAAGCATAAGCAGGCGCGCTGATGTACAAAGAGAGGAACAGGGCTGCAGTACAATGGTAAAGACACTGACAAATGGTGCAGGGGACATGAGTTCAATCCCCCACTGTGCCCAATGAATAAGGCTGGCTGAGGCACTACCATTTATGTGTAATATTGCATTATGAGGCTTTTTAATTTTATTTTAAGTACTGCTGCTAGCAAACGCACTGCCAAAGCGCTGTAACATAAGGTGCTGCATAAGGCACCCCAAACGGTACCCCTAGGGCACATTTTAAAGTGCACTGTCCGCCCCGGCACCCTACAATATTGCTGAAAGGGTGGCCTATAGGGCGCCATATAGGGTGCCCTATGAGGCACAGCAAGGTCATAGCACTGTTTTTGATGGCAGCACTGTGCATTTAAACGCATGGAAATCTTAAGTAGGTGTGCTGACATGCAAGGAGGAACAGCAGTGTAGCACAATGGTTAAGGCACTGACTGATGATACAGGGGTCATGAGTTCAATCCCCAGTGTGCCTAATACATAAGGCTTGCTGAGGCATCAGCTTTGACATGTAAGTATTGTTTCCTGCGGCACTTTATTTGTATTTTATTAATTGCTGCCAGCAAACACACCCTCATGTGCCGTAACCTAAGGTGCCGCATAAGGCACCCTATAAGGCACTCCATAGGTCACATTATAAAGTGCACTATCCGCCACGGCACCCTATAATGTCCCCTATAGGGCACCCTATCAGTCGCTCCATAGGATACTGTATAGTGCACCTTATATGGACCGGTAAACAATAAGGTGCCCTATAGGGCCCCCTATAAAGCGCCCTCTGAGGCACCTTATGGGTACAGTACACTGAGGGTGTTATTGCTGGCAGCACTAATGTACATTAAAAATAGATAATGCTTTGGACAGCCCTATCAAATAACCCCACTGTGGGTTTGAACCCATGACCTCGGGCTCCACTGGCAGTGAAGTAACCAGTGGGCTACAGCTCTATAGCTGCTAGCAAACCCTGGCTGGCTGCAGAAGGACTGCAAGTCACCACACAAACAGTCTGCTGTGGTCACCAGGATAGGGTTAACCCACCCATACCCATGATGCACTGCACATGCAAATCAGCAGTCTACAGATGATCACAAGATGGGGTATGCACCCCCACAGCACCTCGGCCTGGTAGGGGGAACTGACCGTGTGTGGTACTGGCACAGAGTAGCTACACACCGTCACATTGTGCAGGTACTGCACTCACCCTGAGGGTGAGGTGGGCGCCTAGCACCAGGTCCCCAGCAGTGCTAATGTGTGAGATAGGTAGTTTCTGCAGACACACCTTGGATATATCTGTATGTCTCAGTCAGGTGTAGCCCCTATGGACCCCTAGGAAGATTATGTACCACCACCCTCCTCCTCCTCCAGGGCTGAGGGTGGTAAACAGGGTCTCCCACCAACAGATCCACATTCTACCTCCCTGCAATGGTGGTAGTAGAGGGGACCATCAACAACCCCAGTCCTGCTGGGGAACAGACACCTACAGGGCAGTCAATGCAGCTCTGTACGCATCCATAACACAATAGCAGACAGACATTATGCCTGGATATGCTAAACTGCACCCCACCACTATCTGATAATCTCCTGCAGCAAGCCTTCAGCCGCTGCACCCTGCAAGGCGGTCCATCAAGACACATACCAGCTGCAGACAGTCTGCTAGCTAGTCCATAGTGCATGTTCCTGGTGGAAATGCGTGCACCCAGAACTGGGATGTCAGCATACATACCAAGCAGATAAGTCTGACTGGGCCCCAAAAGGAAACCCATAAATAACACATGAGAGAAATACTATATAGCACTAAGGGGGTGCCTAGCCATGCTGTGGTCACTGCACAGTCAGGGTGAGAGTGATCTCCCAGCAGGACATGCTATGGCCACCCTGTCTGTGCAGCTGGTGGCCGGGCACTACAATGTCCCAGCCGGTGGCCGGGCACTACAATGTCCCAGCCAGTGCCCTATGCCCTGTGCAGATGCATCCTGGCCAGGCCACCCTGTCCGGGCTATACCCATGGTACCTTGCTCCTCATTATGCACATTGGCAGGCCAATACTGGCAACAGTGCTGGCAGTGTGGGCTGTGGAGGGTGTTTGCAGCCACCACACACTGGATAGACAGACACACACTCCCACACCTATGCCAGCATTGTGCTACTATAGAGGAGTTTAGCAGCCCTGGCCACCACACCAGTCCTGGGCACAGTGCAGGCATGGATATGGTATGCAATACTGTTGGGGGTCACTCCCCAGGGTGGTAAACACTGTCAGAGACCAGACCTGAAGCACACTCCACAGACATCAGAAAGATTGCTATGATGGAGCTCAATGAGCAAACTGTGCGTAACGTAGGAATTGCTATCTGCCAGTAATCATAGCAGACGTTTGATAGCTGTGTACCGTATTCCCAGGTGTAGGGTGGCATTGCTAAGGTATGCAAGTGCTAGTATTGGGAGATGCACGCAGGGCCCAATGTCCTGCCTCTCCAGGAGGCATTGGCTAATGGAGCCTGTGGGTGTGGGTGTGTCTGCCCCTGTTGGCTGCTGCTTTACGGCAGAGGTTCCCAACTCCAGTCCTGGTGTGCCAAACACTGTTCGGGTTTTCATGCTGTCCCTCATGAATATGCATGAGATACATTGCATACCATGGGGGTGGTGCATAGATATGCAGCACAGGCATCATTATTAGAGGCAGCATGGAACCTGAATGGTGTTTGACCCTCCAGGACTGCATTTGGGAGACTCTGCTCTAGGTAATGCGCCTGTTTATGGTGTCTTTGCTCTGTAGGGTAAAATGTAGGTGTTTTGGGCATGTTTACGTCATCTGCACTAAACGTTCTGTCTGTATTAGCATGTTGTAGTAGTGGGTAAAATATGGGGACTGGGTTGGCAGGCACCATAGCTGGGACTTGAACCTGTGACCTTCTGCCTCCAAGCACACTGGTTGTGTTGTGTGCACTGCACCACTGTGTTGCCACAGAGACAGTGCATTCCCTGGTGATACCATGACTGTTTGTCCGGCAGGGCCTGTCTGTTGCAGTGCATGGCACCCACCTACACAGGGCTAGGCCATGGTCTGCTCTGGGCAGCTGCCACTGCCCCCTCCACCACCAGTAACCCTCCGCCACCATGCTGACATGGCCTTATATTGGAGACAGCATAAAACCTGAATGATTTGTGGCCCTCCAGGACTGCATTTGGGGGACTCTGCTCTATGTAATGCGCATGTTTCTGGTGTCTGTGTTCGGTGGGGTAAAATATAGGCGTTTGAACCATGCATATGTTCTCTGCAATAAAGGTTTGTCCTTACAATCACGGTTTAGTAGCGGGTAAAATATGGGGACTGGATTGGCAGTAGCCCCAGCTGGGACTTGAATTTGTGATCTTCTGCTCCTGAACACACTGGCTGTGTTCACCACACCACACTGTGCTCGCAGAGACAGTGCAGTCCCTGGAGATACCATGGTGGTTTGTCAGACAGAGCCTGTCTGTTGCAGTGCATGGCACCCACCTACACAGGGCTATTCCATGGTCGGCTCTGGGCAGCTGCCACTGCCCCCTTCCACCACCAGTACCCCTCTGCCACGATGCTGACATGCCCTTCTGCTGATGGTGCTGGTGGTGTGCAGTCTCAAGCCATCCAGTGTGCAGGTAGGTGGCTGCCTATGGTGCATGTTCTGGGGTAGGGGTGCCTGCATAGGCGTCCACGCTTCCCCCCCAAACCACCTGCCAATGTTCTGTGCCCTTGGCGGTACCTGCTGGGTACTATCCCCTGTGACACTGTGATAGACACTCTCGTGCCCATGTTGGGCCCTCATCAGTTGCTGTCTGGCTGCTGTTCAGTTTCAGCATTCCTAAGTGCCATCTAGGCATCTGCCTAGTCCACACTGTGCCCCAGCTGCACCACAGCATGTGCCGCCTGCAGCCCTCTGTATCCCCTTTTCCAGCATCTGTCCAGTTGCCCATTCCGACATGCCCGCCCTGCTGTTGTGGAATATGTGCATGCCATAGGTAACCTGTCCAATGGAGAGGGAAACCCTGATCAGTGCTATTTCACTGTGGGATCATTCACCTTGTATGGGGACGGAGCGTAGACCCTTCCAAAATTCATATTTATTTTTTGGGGCTTTCTTGGGAGTGTTTTTTGATTTTTCTCATCACCATCACTATTGCCCAGCTTGATTATTATTTTTTTTTTATTTTGTTGGGGTCCTTTTCAATGTTTATTTGTACTTTTGTTCTGTGCACTTGTATCACACTTATCACTTTTTTGTAGGTTTCCCTGGTTTTGCTGTACATTGCTGACAGAAATGGTTTCTCTTCCCTTTAAATCTGCTCTAACGCGAGGTTTTCACTTGCGTTATTTTTGGCCTCGAATTTCACCTCGCTAGTGTGCGGGGAGCCTCTCCCCTCCCACTCCACCCATTGATCCCTTCTCTCCTCCCCTGGGGAGCCTTCCTCTGCCCTCCGGGAGCCTTTCCCCGCCTTTAGCGCTCGTTTGCGCTGCTGTGTGCACTAGAGCGCATTTTTGCCCCGTAAAGCGTCATTAGCGTGCGCTAACGTACCTTAGCGCACACTAATTGCACGGCGCGCACGTTAAGAAAGTTTAGTAAACATACCCCTATGTTCCTTGATCTTGAGAAGCAAATGTTTCACATCGTCTTTACTTTCAGCCAGTAATGTGGTAGCATCAGCATAGCGAAGGTTGTTGAGTCTCCTTAACATATTTACAGGTAACATGTAGTATTTTAGAGGTGGGTGACTATTTAAAGTCTCTTACTGATGTAGCATGAATTTATTTACAGGTGGTGCAATGTTTACAGGTGGCTGCATTTTTTATTTATTTTATTTATTTACATTCTCTTATATACCGCACTATTCAGCATCAGCGCGGTTTTCATGGAACAAAATGCTCAGTACAGTTAACATGTATGAGTTTACAGATAACAGGGAACAAAAACTTGGATATCCGGGGTAAACCTATGTACAATAATTACTATATGGGGTCATAATCAAAGAGGTTGCGTAGACAATGCAGTCCACATCATGGGTTTGAGTATCCACTTGGTGTGTTATACTGTACATTTGTCTGGGAATGGTATCGGAGTGTCTTAGAGCTCTAGGGGATGCAGTTGGGCTCTATAAGGTACTTGTTGAAGAGGTGGCGTTTGAGGGCTTTCCTAAACTGTGGTAGGTTCATAATAGCCCGGATCTCATGGGGTAATGTGTTCCAGTATCTTGGGGCACTGAGATTGAAGGCCCTATTGGCTGTCGATTTGGTGCAAACAGTAAGTGCCTTCGGGACTTTTAGGGAGTTTATAGCCGTGGATCTTCTTGCTCTATTTGTGGATGTGGAATGGATGAGGGAGGTTAAGGATGCAGCTGAGAGATTGTGAACAGCTTTGAAGGTGATTGTCAAAATCTTGAAAATTATTCTTGCCTGAATGGGTAGCCAATGTAGCTGTATCAGCAGAGGCGTCACGTGGTCGCTCCTGGAGGCTCCATGGAGGACTCTTGCTGCCGCATTCATGGCTAGCTGAAGAGGGTTTAATGTAGATTGGGGAAGACCTTGTAATATGGCATTGGCATAATCAAAATGGGGTATGACCAAAGCCTGGAAGATTGTCCAAAAATCAGTTGGTTCAAGTATGGAACGTAGGTGCCTAAGTGAGCGGATCTTGAAGTAGACTGATCTGACTATGTTTCCTATGTGGGCCTTCATATCCAGGCTTTGATCTAAGGTGACTCCCAGGTATCGTATTGAGGGTTTAGAGTTCAGCTCAGCTTCTTTTACTTTAAGATATTGCGGTGGGGTAAAGTTGGGGTTCCTCGTAATGAAGAGTACTTCCGTTTTCTTATGTTGTATTCTGAGGTTTTGGGAAAGAAGCCAATCAGATATTGCATTGAAACAGTTCGTCAATGGGGATAGGTCCAGATTCTCAGTAGAGAAGGGTAAGTAGAGCAGGACATCATCTGCGTATAACATGCAATCAACATTGAAGGACCGGATGATATTACAAATTGGTTGCATGTAAATATTGAACAAGAGCGCCGAAAGGGAGGATCCCTGTGGGACTCCTTGACTTTGGTGGAAAGGTTCAGAATTTATTTATTTACTTCTCTTATATACCGCGCTATTAAAATCAGTGCGGTTTACAATTGAACAAAAACATACTGCAATGTCACACGACAATTGAGTTTTTTACATTGAACATGGACGAGATAACCTGGAGGTAACAGGGGTAACTAATTACAGAGTAATTATTCATGGAGTATGGTGAGAAATTATACATATAGTATAGCTTGGTTTCAACATATTTATAAGAGGTTTAATCAATAAGATGTGTGATCAGTACCAATAATAAATAAGAGGGGATATGGTGGTAGAGCTAGTCATATTCTTTATGGTGTGGGATTTTGTGTGGGGTGGAGTTGCCATCTTTCGGACAGGTAGGATCTGCACCACTCGAGCGCTCGTCCATTAATGCCTTTGTCAGTCAGTCGTCCTAAAAGCAGCTCATGATTCACTGAATCAAAAGCTGCAGCGATGTCCAGAAAGATGAGAGCAAATCCTTGACGCAGGTCATCAATGCCTGTGATTATCTTGCAGAATAGAGTGGTAAGGAGGGTTTCTACGCCATGGAATTCCCTAAAACCATGTTGGCATGGGTCTAATGGTGCAGCGGAGTCGATGTGATCCTGCAATTGACGTTGAACTTCCTTTTCAATAATCTTCGCAAGTAGTGGAATGCTGGATATGGGTCTGTAAGATTCCACCTGTTGGGGATCAAGCTTACAGTTTTTTAGCAGTGGTCTAATGGAGGTGTGTTTAAGGGCTGAAGGGAAAGAGCTGGTTGAGAAGGAGAGGTTAACTATTTTGGACAGTACTGGGCTGAAATGACTGCGAAGCTCCTTGATCCAGAAGGCTGGGCATGGATCAGACTGGGCAGTAGTGGTATTAAGGGCAGCAATGGTGTCCTCAAGTCCTCTCTTGGTAGGGGTAGAAAACATGGTTAGTGTTTGGCATTCTTGCTCTATTGCGGAAGTTGTAGTAGAGGTTTTGTTGGTCTGGCATATCTTGGATTGAAGATAGGTTGCGAAATCTTGTGGGTATATCTCGAATGAAGGCCTGGAGGATGGTTCTTTTGATAAGGTCTTAACCAGGTCGAAAAGGTCATGTGGTTTATTAAGCGATCTCTTTAAGGTGTTCGCTGCCTCAACTTCGCCCTGTCTCTTCCAACCTCTTTAGAAATCTTAATGCTATTGACCCATTGGCTCTCTCCTCCACTGTCTCATCACCTCTTTCCTCCACTATGTCATTTGAGACTGTTGATGAGGCAGTAGCTTCCTACAACACTGCACTCTCCTTTGCTCTGGATGCTCATGCTCCTTCCATGCCATGTTCTCTACCTTAACCGTGGCTGTCTTCCACTATCCACTATCTATGTTCCTGCACTCGCTCAGCTGAGCATGCTTGGCTGAAATCTTGCATCCTTGCAGACGTTCTACACTTCAAATTCATGCTTGTCTCTTTCCAGTCAGCCATAGCACTCGCCAAACAAGACTATTATGTCCATCTGACTAAGTCTCTTGCCTCTGACCCTCGCCATCTCTTTACAATTCTCAACTCCTCTAGGTGTGTCTGTCTCCTCCCCCTCCCTCCATTTCTGTTCAAACCCTGGCTGACTACTTCCATGACAAAAGCCACAGAATCACACTCCAGTTCCCCACAAGGCCAACTACTCCTGCTTCTCCCCCTCTTCACTCCCTGCAGCAACCAAGGCACATCTTGAGCGGACTCGGAAGTCAGCCATCTTTTACTTGGGTCCTGCATTATGGAACTCTCTATCTCCTACTCGCCGCTCTGAAACCACTTTTGTCAAATTCAAAATACTGCTGAAGACACACCTTTTTCAGATTGCCTTTGACCTCTCCCACAGCAGTTCTCAGCAAGTCACCCATCACTCGCTCCCTTCCCCTCTGACCTAAGACACCCTCTAGACCTTCTCAACCCTCTCTGATTTCTGTTCTCGTCTGTCCTCTCAAAACTATGGCATTCCTTTCATTTTTCTTTTTAATTATATAGATATTGTAAACTGCTCTGTCCACTAGGGTGGTATTTCAAGTGTTTAATAAAGATAAAGAACCTATCACTCTCCACTGAAATTTTCCCTGCAGCCTTCAAGCATGCTGTGGTCATTCCTCTCCTAAAGAAACCCTTACTACTGTAGATCTACCTGTCCTTCTCACTATCGACCCATCTCCCTCCTCCCCTTTGTTTCTCAACTACTTGAATGTGTGGTTCACTGCCATTGCCTCAACCTTTTGTCCTCTCAAGCCTTCTTGTTCCTCTACAATCTGGCTTTCATCCTTTACATTCTACAGAAATGGCTCTTGCCAAAGTCTCCAGTGACCTGTTCCTGGCAAAATCCAAGGGCCTTTATTCAATCCTCATCCTTCTTGACCTTTCTGCTGCTTTTGACACTGCTGACCACAACCTTCTCCTTGATACCTTGTCTTCTCTTGGTTTTAAGGGCTCTGTGCTATCTTTGTTCTCTTCATATCTCTCCCATTGCTCTTTCAGTGTTGTGGTGGATCCCCTCTACTGCTATCCTGCTCTCAGTTGTTCTACCCAAGAATCTGTCTTGGGTTCATTACTTTTCTTTCTCTATACCCAGTCCCCTGGTGCGCTCATTTCTTCCCATGGCTTTCAGTACCATCTTTACACTGATGACTCCCAGATCTACCTCTCTACACCTGAAATCTCTCCGGCGATGCAGGCCTGGTTCTCTGCCTTCCTTTCTGCCATTGCTGCTTGGATGTCTCACCACCAGTTGAAATCGAACATGGCCGAAACTGAGCTACTTATTTTTTCCCCTAAACCCTCCTCTCCTCTTCCTCCCTTCTCGGTCTCTGGATAACTCTCTACTCCTCCCTATCTCCTCAGCTCACAACCTTGGGGCCATCTTTGACTCCTCTCTCTCTCTCTCTCTTTCTCCACACACATCCAACTGATAGCTAAAATCTTCTTCTGTTTCTTTCTCTACAGCATCAACAAAATTGGCCCATTCCTTTCTGAACACATTACTAAGACACTTATCTACTCCTTAGTCACCTCCTGTCTAGACTATTGTAACCTACTCCTTGCTGGTCTCCTTCTGAACCATCTCTCTTCCCTTCAGTATGTTCAACACTCCTCTGTGCAGCTAATCTTCCACTAGCCTTGTTATGTTACTCTTATTACCCCTCTTCTCAAGTCTTTTCATTGGCTCCCTATCCAGTTCTGCATCCAATTAAAACTTCTCCTGCCAACCTATGAGTGCATTCACTCTGCAGCTCCTCACTACCTTTCCTCTCTTATCTCTCCCTACACCGCTACTCAGGAACTCCACTCTTCTGGAAAACCGCTTCTATCTATGCCCTTCTTTTCTACTGGTAACTCCAAACTTAGCTCCTTTCACCTTGCTACTCCTTATGCCTGGAACAAACTACCTGAGTCTGTACGTCAGGCACCTTCACTGGCCCTTTTCAAATCCGAGCTGAAAACTCACCTCTTTGTTGCTGCTTTTGGATCTTGATTCACCTGATCTCCTCTGTATTTCCATACCATTCCCCTTAACTGTATCCCATGTCTACAGCTACTGTGTGATCTGTCTGGACTAGATTATAAACTCCAATGAGCAGGGACTGTCTTTTACATATGTCTCTGCAGTGCTGCATATGCCTTGTTTTATTTATTTTATTTAACAAGCTTTTATATACCGCACCTTCCTGAGATCAAGGGCGGTTTACATGAAACGTCACAGCAAACCTTATATTAAACTTTGAAACTCTGTACAGTTAACTTGTTATAACTATATACAACAAACTGTAAGTATGGATGAAAACATATGTATCATGAAATTTGATGTATCCTTAATTTATGATCTCGCATTGCCACGTGAAGTTGCTTTACAGTGCTTTAGATTTCTTAGGATTGTAGTGCTATACAAATGTTTAGTAGTAGTAGGTTAAAGCAGTCCTTAGTGGGGTGGGGTTTGTTAAATGAGGGTCACGGAAAAAGAGGGAATGGGGGACCAGGAGCTACAGCTTTGTCTTCAGCTATTGATCCTGGAGGAGGCATATGTGAGAAATCCAGGGGGAAGGGAGTGATATATGGGTCAGGTTTGGCGGTAAGAGCACATTTGAATGCCCTAGAAGTTGAGGTCATCTGTTATCGGTTGTAAACACTTCGCCAGGAATTAAGGTCGGGAAGTACTTGGCTCAGCATCTTGCTGGGCAGACTAAATGGACCATGCTGGTCTTTATCTGCCGTCATATACTATGTTACTATCAATCTCTGTATGCAGTCCCTCAGCCTCCTCTGGAAGGGCATATTTCTAACTACCTGGAGTAGGTCCCATTATAGAAATTATGACAGTTGGAGCGACCAGGTGTGGACAGAGAGATTGGGGCCAAGGAAGTTTTGCAGGTCATTAAGGCGCTTAAGGTGGATAAAGCTCCTGTCCTCGATAGGCTGATGATCCGCTTCTATAAAAAGTTCAGGGGGGGGGAGGGGGACTCATGGATCATTTAATGTGATTGTTCAATCTGCCTAGTGAGGGGGAGGAGCTGGCTGAAATGATGGGCTGGGAGGGAATTTCTCTGATACCAAAAGAAGGGAAGGATCTGCAGGCATGCACCTCAATATCGGTCCATCTCCTTACTCAGTTTGCAAAATTCCTGGCTAAGATCTTGGCGACCCATCTTAATGGGGTGATAGAGCAGCTGATCCATGAGGATCAGGCTAGATTTATGCCTTGTCAGCAGGTGGCAGACAATGTCCATAAGGTGCTCAACTTGATATGGGCGGCTCAACAGGCTAAAGATCCGGTCTTCCTTTTAACCTTAGATGTGGAAAAATCATTCGATCATGTGTCCTGGTCCTTCTTGTTTCAAGTACTTGAGTGATTGGCTAGATTGGCCACTGCTGGAAACAGGATACTGGTCTTGATGGATGTTGGTCTAACCCAGTATGGCATATCTTATGTTCTTATGTATGGGCTTTGGTACCATCTTTTTACGGTGGTTGCGGGCTCTCTATAGGAACCCTAGGGCTTGTGTCAGGGTCAGTGGTAGCTATTCAGGATTCTTTCCCAAGGGTGGGGTATGTGTCAGGGCTGCCCCTTGTCACCCCTTTTGTTTACTTTGTCAGAGGAACCGTTGGTGCGTATCCAAATGAGTGCAGATCTACGATGAATTACTGCAGGACAGAGTGAATATAGGATCTTGTTGTTTTCTGATGACAGTATTTTGTCTGTGTCTCATCTACATATCTCTCTGCCTCTTCTTATGTGGGAATTACAGGAGTATGGGCTGTTGGCCTGGCTCCGTATTAACTGTACCAAATCAGAGATATTAAATTTGATGGTATCCGATACACAGTGGGACCGTCTGCAGAACAGCTTCCCTTTCCGATGGGTGAGACGGTCTATTAGATATTTGGGGGTGCTGACTGGGGAAGCTTTATTTAACCAATTTCTATACCGCATCACTCCCAACCAAGTCGGATCAGTGCGGTTTACAATATTTCAAATAAAAACAAAGAATAAAAACTAAAAACACTGTTAAGAGTTTTCAATCTTTTCCTAAATAAAACAATTGATGATGCAGGTTTCAAAGACAAACACAAAGGCAATTTAGACCAAAACTCCACAGTTTTACATGGCAATGTGCACATAAAACATTTCTTACTAATCACCACCCACGTGACAGAAACAACAAAGTCTGTGCCTCCTGGAGATGTTTAGATTGAACTCCCTTCAACCAGAAGAAGTTGGTTGGGGTAGTGGAGGGACTGCTTAGCAGGTGGGGACGTGGTTATAGGTCTTGGTTGGGGTAGTGGAGGGACTGCTTAGCAGGTGGGGACGTGGTTATATGTCTTGGATGGGGTAGTGGAGGGGCTGCTTAGGAGGTGGGGACATGGTTATATGTCTTGGATGGGGTAGTGGAGGGACTGCTTTGGAGGTGGATGTTATTTTATTTATTTTAACATTTGCTTATATACCGCGACCTTCCAAAGATCAGGTGCGGTT
Source organism: Ichthyophis bannanicus (assembly GCA_033557465.1). Classification (NCBI taxonomy): domain Eukaryota; kingdom Metazoa; phylum Chordata; class Amphibia; order Gymnophiona; family Ichthyophiidae; genus Ichthyophis; species Ichthyophis bannanicus. Next base: position 91,785,028 of record CM066031.1, read on the forward strand.
TACAATGAACAATTTAGGAAACAGTGAACAGAGCTGTTTTTACATGGAACTTCTGTGAACTATATACAATAGACTGTTAATTACATTAAACATTTGGTTATAGTAATAACATTATGAAACTATATACAAAGGTATGGTTCATATAGGTAACTATATACAATGGAAATGGGTCCCGTAGGCAATTCCTAACGTGAGTTAGTGTGGGACAAACGAGGTAGATGAAACTGAATGGAGAAAGAGAAGAGAAGGAAGGTATTAGTGAGAGTGTAGAGTGAGTAGTGTTATAGTTAGATTGAACCGAAGGATGAGCTATTCGTTTGGGCTTAGCTCAATGAAGGGACAATGTGAAAATATTGAGTTCTTGTTAGTATTGGGTCGATATAACTTATACCCCAACCAAGGCATATACTTTGTTATATGTCTTGGTTGGGATAGTGGCGGGACTGCTTAGCAGGTGGGGGCATGGTTATGTGACTTGGTTGGGGTAGTGGAGCGACTACTAAGCAGATGGGGACGTGGTTATATGTCTTGGTTGGGATGCATCGCAGCCGTAAAGATGATCCTGTTACCACGTTTCTGTATTTTTTTCAAGTCCTACCACTCCTGGTGTCTGTGCGGGTCTTGCAGGGGTTACAGAGGAAGGTAGATAGATTTATTTGGCAGGACAGGGCCTCCTGGGTCAGAGGGGGCTTGGGGCTTCCAAATTTTAAAAAGTATTATGAGGCTACCCTATTGCGAACTGTTTACTCTTGGCACAGAGAGCGACAGAAGCACTGGGTGTTAATGGAGGAGGCCTCGCTCCATTCAGCATCCCTGGAGCATTTGGTTTTTGAGGAGGGGGTGAGGGCAGGGGATTAACCCCTTTGTAGACCATACACTCTCTCGTTGGCAGCATCATCAGTGTGAGCTATTTGGGGAAAGTGGTGTTCGCCAGCAATGTCTTTGATAGCCTGTTTCGGGTGGGAGAGGGTCCGGGGATGTCTTTGCTCCGTAAATGGGAAGAGAGGCCTGCGTCAGTTGTCACAGGTTTTGCATTGAGGAGGACTGTGGCCTTTTAAAGGACTCAGAGACTTGTACCACCTTTTAAGATCGAAATCATTATAGCTATTTTCAGATTAGTGCGTTTCTCCGGAGGCGGAAGGTGTGGGAAGATTTTAAGGAATGAGAAACATTGGTTTGAGGCCCTCTGCGCCAGGAACTTAGGGAGGAAAGAGATTCTATCCAGGATTGACCTCAAAGGGATCAGAGAAACTGGACTATATGCTTAAATGGGAGCGAGATTTGTCATTGATGTGGGAGCTGGAAGAATGGGATGTTTGGTACAGGGTATATCTAAGCTGTCTGTGGCAGTAAACTGCAAGAAAATGTGTATAAGTTTCTCCTCTGGTGGTATTAGACGCTGGAGGGAATGTGTAAAGTGGGAATACTAAAAACAAATAAATGCTGGAGACAGTGTGGCGAGCAAGGTACCTGTTGCATATGTGGTGGGAATGTGGACGGATCCAGCAATACTGAGGAGCAATTATTTTATTTATTAATTTGGCTGTGCTTTTATATGCAGTTTACAATCAACTTATGAACACATCAAATACATAGAACATTAACTATAGACAGAACACCTATATTTTATGCATTGAATGTGTGGTATATAATGAGTAACGATGTAGCAGTGAGTTATTTTAGGATTGTGGAAGCAAAAGATATGTGGGCGGGATAGCACTGTATTTGGCTATGTGATTGATCCAAAATGTTCCAGAAATAGGTGAGTTTTTGGTTGCTTTCGGAATGTGAGGAATTCTGTGATACTTCTGATCTTGTCGGGGAGAGAGCTCCAGAGGGTTGGAGCGTATAGTTCGAAAGCTCTTGTGCAGGTGTGCCTGCAGCACTTTGTTTTTGTGTGAGGGATAAATGGAGCATTCCTGTTGATCTTTCGGCTGGCTCTGTTGGAGTGGAAGGTGTGGAGGAGTGATGAGATCACGGGAGACCATGGGAGGAGTGGCCTAGTGGTTGGGACACAGTACCTCAGGCCAGAGGGCAAGGGCTTCATTTCCCACCTGAGGACAGAAATCTCAGGCCAGAGGGACTATAAGCACTCCTTGTGGCCTTGGGCAAACCACTTAACCCTCTGTTGCCTCAGGTACAGATAGATTGTGAGCCCTTTGGGGACAAGGGAAAGTATCCAGTAGCTGTTTGTAGTGAAATACATAATATAAGCTGCTTTGATTGAAGGATAAGGCAGTATAGAAAACTGGTTAAATAAATAAATATTCCTATTACATCAGCAGGTGACTGGAATGCCGAGGAGGCTGCAGGGAGTAGTCCGACACTGTATTGTGGTGGCTCGGTGTCAAACTGTGGCACACTGGAATAAACCACAGATGCCGAGCCTCACACAATATGTTCATCGCTTGGCGGACTGCTATCTGATGCATACATTGACTAGTATTGAGAGAGGTAGGGAAGAGCAGATGGAACATCAGAGGAAAGGGGTATGAAGATGGCTGCAGGGCCAATATTGGGGGAGTTAAGGGGGACGATACAGGGTAGGGAGGAAAGGGGTGAAGGAGAAAAGACCAAGGGGGAAGGGGCATAAACACCAGGGGTGGAAAGAGGGGGGGAGGGGGATTGGGGTGGGGTGGGGTGTGGTTTACTTTGTTAGTTGCATTTATGTTGATGTAATGGTTTTGTTATGGTTTGAAAACTCAAACTTTTTAAAAAATTATCTGTAGTGCTGATCCCTGTAGTACATCTTGTCTGAGGGAGAAAGAGAGGGATGTACGCGATACTATCTTTTTTTTTAAATATATTTATTGAGTATACAAATACATTCAAGAAAAGATGAATGAAAGCAAAATGGCAAACAATTAACATTAATAACCACAAGCATAAGCTTTTAACAAGGAAAAATAAACATTATCCTAAATTAGCCTACAATTATTTAAAAAGAGGAGGCACCAGGAAAAGTTACATCAACTTAGGAAAAAATAAGCATATCATAGCAGTGAGAGACTTATGCGTCAGCGGAATGGGAAGCAAGAATAACCACAGTATCCTCCCTAGCCAATACTCAAATATATTTAAAAAATAGTATCAAGTACATCCCTCTCTTTCTCCCTCAGACCACAGGGATCAGCACATTCTTTATTTATTTAATTAATTTGTTCTTCTAAACTGCACTCTTTAAAATCAGTGCAGTTTATATAAAACGGTAACTTATACAATGCTGTTGAGGCTGTACTATATATATCCTTTTCAATGTAGATGCAACCGATATGTGATGTGATCAAGAGCTTTGGCATACGTTGTGTAATTTATGCAGACAACATCATGCTTTTTTACTCCATTCACCACGAATGCCCCCGATTTACACAAAACTCAACAACTGCTTCAGAGCAATGTCTAAATGGCTCCATGCACACAACCTTAACATAAACCATAACAAAACTGAACAACTCCACGTCACTTCACACCATCACCAACAATCACACTGGACAACTTCCAAAACAAAGTCAAAACTGAGACTAAATACCTTGGCGTAACACTGGACCAACAGCTCACTCTCCTGCCACATTTAAACCACACAACAACTATCTGTGAGTAGTCAATTGAGTGCTTGGTTTAACTTGAGAGAGGGAGTTATGTGGGAGGAGGAAGGTTATTGTCCTGTGGTTGGAGGCTAGGGTAGGTGTTGGGAGGTTGCAGTCACTGAGTAGGAGTCATGGTAGGAATATCAGGTCTAGTGTATTACCCTTGTGAGTGGGTCGGTTGATGGTTTGTATGTGTTCAAAGGCCTCCATTGCATCCAGGAAGGTTTTTGATGTTTTAAATGCAGTGAAGGTAAAGTTTTTTAGTCACCCAAGGTCAGGAGGTAGTTAGAGACAGATTTGGGTTTTCAGGCTGTTTCTAGTATGACGTCCAGGTCATCTGGGCTGGCATTAGGAAATTTGTAGACCAGGAAGAGGGTAAAGGTGCTGTTGGTGATGGTTAAGGTATTCAGGCCTCTGTTTATGGTGTTGCTGAGGGGTCAGAAGTTGAGGTGTTTCTTGGCCATGATGATAACTCCGCTGCCTCTATGTTCAGTTCTGATGCAAGAGAACAGGTCATAATGTGGAGACATGAGTTGGTTCATGAGGATGTTTCCGGTGTCCGTGAACCAGGATTCAGTGATGCATAGGATAACCAATAGGTTGTCTGTGAGGTAGTCAGAGATTAGCTGAATTTTTTGTTGTATGTTGAACGAGCGTTGATAAGAGAGCACTTGAGGTGTGTGATGGGTGTGTTGTTGCTGTATGTGGATGAGGTTTGACACAGATGAGGTGATGGTATGTGTTGGTTCTTGACTTGTTTGTGAAATGAGGTGTTGAGGTGAGTGGGTAGGATTGTATGATGGGTATGTATGCATGTGGGGGGGCTAACAAGGTGGTGGGCACGAGGAGATAGAGCAGGCAGATGAGTGCGAACAGGATGGTTGTGTTGGTCATGATGTAGCTTGGGTGGGAGCTGATTGGGGGCTGTGTTGGGTTACCATGGGTTCTCTGGGATGCATGTGTTGAGGTGGATCTGGTATGATTTGCTGTGAGTAGAGTGTGATTTAGTTTGTATTGTGTTGCTTGTTTGGGTTATGAGATAGACAGGCTCCCAGCTTCTGCTGTTGTGATTTACTAAGGATTGTTGTAGTTGATGACCTAGGAGAGGCTGGTTGTGGTGTTTTTTGTGTATGGGGGGCTTACTGATGTTGATAGCGCTGTGCCTGCTGCTGTGCTGTATCGATCAGAGGAGACGGGTGTGATCGGTTATTGGTCTCTTAGAGTAGATCTTTGGGTGCGATGCTCACTGTGACAGTCTTTGCAGGAGTGAGTGCGCCCCTGGAGCCTTGGGCTATAAATCTATGGAGCTGCACTGGTTGGTTGTGCGGTAGGAGCGGAAAGGGGCTCACCTTCCTCGCTCGCTGCAGTTATGAGCCCGCTGCTGGGCTTTGCGCACCTCCTGCTGCCTTGGGTTTCAAATCTGAGACTTATTATGTTTCTATGGAATTTATTTTAAGTCTAAAATGCATTTCGTACTCAGGGGAATAAGACTCCAGTCATTACATATATCTGAAACCGATTTAACCTTTTACTGGATCAAATGCATAAAAAAAAACATATTAAAAAATTGATTCTATATGTGGAGGTTGAAAAAGATAACTTATTATTGAAGTCTTGATTAATTATTACATTAAAAAAAATCATATGACATGAGCTTTGTTAAATTTCACAAGAATAATATATAGGAATAAAATTCAATGCACACAGTTTCTGTTATTAAACCTTTATTGTGAAGCTAAGACTTAACGTGCTCTAGTCCCTAAAAGGAAAATAAATTTTGCAGTCTCTGGAGCCCTTTTACTAAAGGACCTTCACTGGTTAAGGTGCGTTTTAGCAGGCAGTAGCTGGCAGCCGAGAACTCTAATATGCAGACATGCCAGTTACTGGTCATCACACACGAGGGAGGAAAGTGGGCCGGTTAGGCACAGAGTGTAGGCGTCGAGATCACACTGCCACTAATGTGAAAGCTACTGCTGTATACTCAGCGGCAATGTGGTCGTTAGTACTAACACAGATAATGGTACCTCCGAGTGATGTTGGGGGCACCTGCGTTCAGTCACGCCATGTGTTCATGTGCTCCATCATGCACTAACCGCAGGGAACTTGGTGGTCACGCCCCTGAAGGGTTAGTTGTGCTGTTAATTGCATGGTAAGTGCAATCCTTTAGTAAAGGGCCCCTCTGTGTGCTCCTGTGTCCAGAGCGAACGTTTCTCTACAAGGCCGACACTCCAGGACGGGGTCAGCAAATGTTTCGTCCTCAGTGCTCGCTCCTGCTTTCCAGCTACTACCGGGCTCACTGGAAACTTTTTCCTGCCATCTTTTCCGAGTTCATTTCAAACAAAATTAATTTACAATTCCTTTAAGAGTTTTATATTTCAAAGTTAATCTAGCTTTGAGAAGAATTCCACCTTGCAGTGTCCTCAAAGGCTTCGCTGAACTGACTAAAACAGTTACAACATTTTTAAAATATTTAAGCTTTCATACACTAAAGCTGAACATTATAATACTACATTTCTATAGTGGTGTCGTCATACACACTGCAGCTAAAAAACTAGCAGAACTGCACATTTGGAATCAATATGGTTATATATTCTGTCAGCATCTATTGTAGTGAATAGCTTGTAGATTGTATGCAGACAAGATATTAGTCTATAATTTTTGGAAATGTTAATTTGGTCTTCCTAGATCAATTGATTTTTGCAGTTTGCCAGGTGTTGGTGAAGGGATGTGAATTCTCTTGGAGGCAATTTCTCCAAATGGGTTAGTTTTATGCATATCTCGATAGTCATGAACCTCACTCCTAATCCATGGTATGCAAATTCTCTTTTCTGTGAATCAACTGATGCCTTTTTACATATGACTTATATGCAAAGCCTTTCCCACACTCCATGCATTTGAATGGTTTCTCTCCTCTGTGGCCCCTGAGATGGCAGTTCAGTCCTGTTTTTCCAGAAAGCACAGTTACTTACCTGTAACAGGTGATCTCTGGGAACAGCAGGAATAGTCCTCACATATGGATACGTCGGTACCGACGGAGCCTGCGCGGGAAAGCTCCCCAGCTTCCCAAAAAGGAAAGCTTTTGGGGCCTCCCACAGCGCATGCGCGCTGCCTTTCCGCCTTCCTGACCAACTCTCCTCAGTTCGAGTTTAAAGCTGAGACAAAAGAGAGAGAGGAAAGGAAAGAGAAAGACGACAAAAAAGTACAACTCCTAGGGGAGGTGGGTGGGTTGTGAGGACTATTCCTGCTGTTCCCAGAGATCACCTGTTACAGGTAAGTAACTGTGCTATCTCCAGGAACAAGCAGGAATGAGTCCTCACATATGGGGACTCCCTAGCTAAGATGCCTGGGAGATCCCCTTGCAAGGCTATTCATCTTCCGATGGATCTCAGGCATCCATTAAGGGAAGGTTGGCAGGAGTTGTTTAAGTATGGAACAGGTGTTTGAGGACAGCCTGACCAAATAAGGCATCCCGGCGGGAGTCCTTATCCAAGCAGTAATGGGCTGTGAAGGTATGAACCGAGGCCCAGGTGGCTGCTCGACAGATCTGATCTATGGATACAGAGTGTAGATGAGCCATAGAAGTGGCCATGGCTCTCACATTGTGAGCCATGGCCGTCCAGAGAAATGTTCTTACTCTGGTAAGCAAAAGAAATACACTGAGCGATCCAATTGGAAAGTGTTCTTTTTGAGACTGGAAGTCCCAAATGAGAAGAATCGAAAGCAACAAAAAGTTGGGAAGACTTTCGATGTGGCTGAGCCCTATGAAGGTAAAAGGCAAGAGTTCTTTTACAATCCAGAGTATGAAGGTTCCGCTCTGCACTGGATGCATGAGGAGCTGGAAAAAAGACAGGTAGATATACCTCTTGATTAAGATGAAAAGGTGAAACCACTTTAGGCATAAGGTGTGGATTTGTCCTAAGGACAACCTTATCATGATGGAACCTTGTATAAGGCGGATTAGCCACTAAGGCTTGCAGTTCACTGATGCGGCGCGCTGAGGTGACTGCAATGAGGAAAATAACCTTCCAGGAAAGAAATTTCAAGGAGGTAGAGACTAAAGGTTCAAAAGGCGGCTTCATAAGCTGACCAAGAACCAAATTTAAGTCCCATGCCACCGGAGGAGGCCTAATGGGAGGTTTAGTTAGAGTTAGGCCTCTCATGAATCTTGCAATAAGAGGATGAGAGGAAATAGGCTGTCCATTGAGAGGCTTAAGAGACGCTGCAATAGCACTCAAATGGACCCTTACTGAATTCGTCTTAAGGCCTGCATTGGAGAGATGCAGGAGATATTCCAAAAGAGAATTCACAGGAAGTGCCAGAGGGTCAAGAGCCTTCTGGGCACACCAAATGGAAAACCTCTTCCATTTAAAAGCATAGGAACGTCTAGTGGAAGGTTTCCTGGAAGCATGGAGGATATCCTTCACTTGTTGCGAAACATCTAAGTCTTGAAGGTCTAGGCCTTCAGCAACCATGCTCTGAGGTGAAGGGACTTGGGGTTTGGGTGTCACAAAGTTCCCTCCTCCTGAGACAGAAGGTCTGGAGCAGCTCCCAGGTCCAGGGAGGGTCCCTGGGAGAGATGCAGAAGTAGAGGGAACCACACTTGGCGTGGCCAGCGTGGAGCTATGAGGATCATAGAGCCGTGATCCCTCTGCAGTTTGAACAGAGTTTTGGGAATCAAAGGAATGGGTGGAAAGGCATACAGGAGGCCCTGACCCCAATGAAGGAGGAAGGCATCCCTGGCCTGAACCCCCTGACACGGAGTCCTGGAACAGAACCGGGGAAGTTTGGCATTCCACGGACTTGCAAAGAGGTCTATGTCCGGGGTTCCCCATTTCTGAAAGATTCTGAGTACCTGATCCATGTGCAGGGACCACTCGTGTGGAAGCAGAACTCGACTGAGTCTGTCCGCCCAAGAGTTTTGAATTCCTGGGAGATATACTGCCAGGAGATGGATATGATGCTCTCTGGCGAAGGCCCACAGTTTGAGAGCTTCGTTGCAAAGCGACAGAGAGCCAGTCCCTCCTTGTTTGTTTATGTAAAACATGGCTACTTGATTGTCGGTCTGGACAAGAACTGTCATGTTGTAGAGGAGGGTATAAAAGACCTTGAGAGCAAGGAAAATTGCTCGAAGCTCCAGAAGGTTGATTTGAAGGGCGGCCTCCTGTGGAGACCAAAGGCCCTGAGTGGAGAGGTCTTGTAGATGAGCTCCCCAACCTGTCTGGGAGGCATCTGTAGTGAGGGTTGCCTGGGGTAGGAGCGGTTGGAAGGGGGACCCCAGCAACAGATTTTGAGTGGACATCCACCACTGGAGAGACCAAAAGAGACGTTTGGAGGTTGCTATTTGGTCTGAGAGAGCTCCTGTAGCTTGGGTCCACTGAGTGGACAGCGTCCATTGAGCTGCTCTCATATGCAGGCGAGCATAGGGCACCACATGAACTGTGGATGCCATGTGGCCTAGCAGTTGTAAGAACTCCCTGGCAGTCAAGTGGCTTCTGGACTGAATCTGAGAGGCTAAGTGCACCAGCCGGTGGCAACGTGCCTGGGGAAGATAGGCTCTTGCTGTGGTGGTATCTAGCCAGGCCCCTATGAATTCTAGGGATTGAGTAGGGGTGAGCTGAGACTTTGGCAGATTGATGACAAGTCCCAGATACTGCAGAACGCAGATGGTGTGATCCAGGGAAGTCTGAGCCTGAGACTGAGATGGAGCTCGGATGAGCCAGTCGTCCAGGTATGGGAAGACAAAGATTCCCTGAGTGCGTAGAAATGCAGCCACTACTGACGTGCATTTTGTGAACACTCTTGGAGCAGAGGCTAGACCGAAGGGGAGTACTCTGTATTGGAAATGGTTTTCCTGGAACAGAAATCGAAGGTATTTTCTGTGGGATGGGTGGATGAGTATGAGTATACGCATCCTTTAGGTCTAGAGAACAAAGCCAGTCCTGACTCTGCAGGTATGGGAGGAGGGTACCCAGTGAGAGCATTTTGAATTTTTCCTTGCATAGGAATTTGTTTAATTCTCTCAGATCTAGGATGGGTCTGTGCCCCCCTGTTTTCTTTGGTATGAGAAAATAGGGGGAGTAGAACCCTGAGCCCTGCTGAAGAAGAGGAACCTGTTCTATTGCCCCTTGGGCAAGCAGGGTCTTCACCTCCTGATCTAACAAGGGGAGAAGAGATGGAGGAGAAATGAAATGTCTCACCCTGGGATAGAGAGGAAGGCTGGAAAAGTGCAGCTTTTGTAACCCTCTCTGATTATGGAGAGGGTCCACTGCTCTGATGTAATCTGTTCCCATCTGGGGGCAAAATGAGTCAGCCTTCCTGGAACGGTGAGAGGCTCTGGTTGTTGCAGAGCCAGAAAAGGTATGTTCTCTAGAAGTAAGTCAAAAACCCTGAGGGGGTTGGGGCTGTTGAAGTGTAGCAGCCCCTGCAGGTTTTGTTCTGGCCTGCTTTGCTTGCTGACGCTTAGGAGCAAAGCGAACCTGAGAAGATGATTCTCCAGCATTGGTACCAAATCTTGTCTTTTTGTAGAAAGATTTCTTAAAGTACTTTTTCTTGGCAGGAATGGAAGTAGACTTAGAAAGTCTATCTAAAGCAGCATTTTCTGCATCCATTTGAGTGGCATGGACTTGCCACTCCTTGCCAAAGAGATTCTCACCAGTACAAGGTAAATTGCCTATGCCATCTTGCACCCAGGTCTCCAGGTCAGAGGCCTGGAACCAAGCAATTCGGTGAGCAGCTATAGCTATGCCAGATGCTCTGCTAGCACCCTCAAAGGAGTCAAAGTCAGCCCTATTGGAGAACTTTGACACATCTTGGGTATGCTTTAGAAGAAGCAGGAATTCCTCTTGTCTATCCTCTGGGATAAAGGGGAGAAAAGCTTGTATCTTAAGAGCAATCTCTTTCAGAAACATACCCATATAGAGACTATATGAGTTGATTCTGGCAATAAGCATACTAGCTTGAAAGATCTTCCTGCCAAAAGCATCTAAAGTCCTACATTCTCTCCCTGGAGGGGTATCTTTTTCATAGCAGACTTCACCACAATAGAGTGGTGAGGAAGCTGTGTTTTCTGAAATCCAGGAGAAGGAGGGACCCTGTACATGGTGTCCAACCGACGAGAATGAGGAGATAGAGTAAGAGGAGTCTCCCATAATTCCATCATGTGTTCTTGGAGAATATCATGAATGGGCAAGGTGACTGCCTCTTTGGGAACCTTAGAGTATCCTAAAATGTCTAATTTTTTTGCTCTAGGTTCTTTTTCAGAGGATACTGTAATTGAGAGTCCTTTGGCTACTTCAAGAATGAAGTCCTGAAAGGACAAGTCCTCTGGAGGAGACCACCTCCTTTTTGGAGAAGAGGGCTCCTCAGGAAGCACAAGGAATGCTGCATCAGAATCATCTGAGGTATCTGCATCCTCAGAAGACTCAAAGTATCGCCTATTTGCTTCCAGAGACCGATACGCGTACCGGCTGGTATCGACATTGGGCATACCAGGAACCGGGTCGGTATCGAGAGTCCCCGGAACCGGGGACCGGAACCGGCATTCTACGAGATGTAGAAGCTTTCGGAACTGGTATCAGTTGTGGTACCGGAACCGGGGTCGGAACTGACGGTTGCGGTACCGAGGGCGTTGCAGCGGTAATGAAAGCCATTATGGCCTGCTGCATGGTTTGTACCGTAGTACCCATAGACGCCACGACTGCCTGGATGTCGGTACCGGTCTGAGCCGGTACCCCAGAACAGTCTAACAGGTGATCGGTCGAGGCCGTGCCATCGATGTCAACCTGTAACCCCATAGGAGGAGCTTTGGAAGCCGGAGCTTCCCACCGGGGTTGTTTGGCTGGGGCAGGGTCCTCAGGGTTAAACCCAAGAGCCTCTCGCTGTTTAGAGGGAGATTTGCTCTTTGAGGACCTGCCTGAAACATGTTTGGTTACCTGAGATCCATCCGGAGAGGAAGACCTGGAGGATGCGGATGCTGGATTATCTGAGGAAAACAGCATATGGAATTTGGCTGCTCGGTTCTGTAGGCCACGTTTGGACATCAGAGCAGGAAGGGCAATCCGAAATAGAATGGTCAGGTCCCAAACATTTAAGACACCATTCATGGGTGTCTGTCACTGAAATAGTGCTAGAACACTTGGTGCATTTTTTTGAAACCAGAAGCTGGCTTCTCCATGTGGAGAGCTTGTGTAGGCCTGTAGGCCTCACAAGAAAATACACCAAGTGAAGAAAAGTTTTTGTTTTTGTTTTTTTTAAATAAAGAAATAGACCGGCGGTACCGGTTCGGAATTGGGGAAGGCAGACGCGCGGTCTAAAGAAACAAATTAAAACAACAATTTCTTCAGCGGTGACAGGAACACGACCTGCTGGCTCCGCGGAAAAAGAGAAACTGAGGAGAGTTGGTCAGGAAGGCGGGAAGGCAGCGCGCATGCGCTGTGGGAGGCCCCAAAAGCTTTCCTTTTTGGGAAGCTGGGGAGCTTTCCCGCGCAGGCTCCGTCGTTGCCGACGTACCCATATGTGAGGACTCATTCCTGCTTGTTCCTGGAGATAATATTTTATCACACTCCGTGCATTTAGAAACATAGAAACATAGAAACATGACGACAGAAAAAGACCACATGGCCTATCTAGTCTGTCCTTCCATAAAAACAACTACAGCAGTCCACTTTTTACCTTTAGAGATCCTCTGTGTTGGTCCCATGCTTTTTTGAATTCAGTTACTGTCCACATCTCTACCACCTCCACTGGGAGACTATTCCATGGATCCACTACTCTTTCCGTAAAGAAATATTTCCGCATATCACTCCTGAATCTATCTCCCTTCACCCTCATCCCATGTCCCCTCGTAGCAGAACTTGCTTTCAATTGAAAGAGGCTCTCTCCCTGAACATTTATGCCACGGAGGTATTTAAACATCTCAATCATATCACCTCTATCCCGCCTTTCCTCTAAGGTGTACATATTAAGATCCTTCAGTCTGTCCTCATATGCTTTATAATGAAGCCCATTAATCATTTTAGTAGCCACCCTCTGCACCGACTCCATCCTGTTCACATCCTTTGAAGGTGCGGTCTCCAGAACTGCACACCATACTCCAAATGAGGTCGCACCAAAGACTTATACAGAGGCATTATCACCTCCTTTTTTTCTGCTAGCCATTCCTCTCCGTATGCACCCAAGCATCCTTCTAGCTTTTGCCGTCGCCTTTTCTACCTGTTTAGCTACTTTAAGATCATCAGACACAACCACGCCTAGGTCCCGCTCTTCTTTAGTGGACAAAAGTACTTCACCTCCTATACTGTATTGCTCCCTTGGATTGCTGCAGCCCAAATGCATGACCTTACATTTTTTAAACATTAAATCCCAGCTGCCAAATTCTAGACCATTCTTCAAGCTTAGCTAGATCCCTCCTCATGTTATCTACACCTTCCTGGGTGTCTACTCTATTGCAGATTTTGGTATCATCCGCAAAGAGGCAAACCTTACCAGACAGCCCTTCCGCTATATCACTAACAAAGATGTTAAAAAGAATCGGACCAAGGACAGATCCCTGGGGCACACCATTGGTAACATCCTTCTCCTCAGAGTGAGCTCCGTTTACTTGTACTCTTTGTCTCCTCCCACCCAACCAATTTGAAGGGCTTTTCTCCTGTATGGACCCTGTGGTAGGAATTTAGTTGTGATTTTGTAGGGAATCTTTTATCACATTCAGTGCATGCATATAGTGCGTCTTTGCGATTTCGTTGGTGTAACACTAAGAGATCCTTCCGACTAAATCTTTTCCCACATTCAATACATGCAAAAGGTTTTTCCCCTGTGTGAATTCTCTGGTGTTTTGTTAGAGAAGACTTGTGTCCATTGTTCCCTCTAAGCTGTGCGCGTGTGCGCACGCACACACCTCGCTGAGCGAGCGCACATACTTTACAGCAGAGCGCACAAAAATTACGGCTCTGATTCTGATAGAAAACAACACAGACATCTTAAAATTTAAAAGTTATGATTGCAATTGCTAAACATTTCCCGCTTCATTTAGTAATCGTCTATTTTCATTTAATTTGATTAAAATCAATGTGGTGTACATACTGTATTCTGACATGTAGTCAAATTTTAAAGTACATAACTCTGAGTGTCGTTATGTGGCGCACAAAAATTTAACCTTCCTTCAAAAGCTGCACACAGCTGATATTTTATGCGCACACAGCCTACAGAAAATTAGAGGGAACATTGCTTGTGTCTGAATCTTTTCTCACATTCAGTGCATGGAAATGGTCTTTCATTTGGGGCTGTGTGAGTTCTTTGATGTGTTTTTAGAGAATCCTTGCGTGAGAGAGCTTTTCCACATTCAGAGCATGAAAAGAGTCTCTCCCCTGTGTGGGTTCTATGATGCCTCAGTAGTTTTAATTTAATGAGGAAACATTTCCCACATTCAGTACAACAATGAGGTTTTCCCCCCGTGTGGGTTCTATGATGCATCGCTAGTTGTGACTTCTTGAGGAAACATTTCTCACATTCAGTGCAATGAAATCGTTTCTCACCCCTGTGGATTTTCTGATGCATTGTTATGGATTTCTTATGATTTCTTCCACATTTGTGGCCTTTAAAAGATGCAGAATGCCTCTCTGTTGGGGTAGTTCCCTCTGCTTTGTGGGTTTCCAGGTGGCTTCTTATGCGATCGCTATGAGTGAAACCGCTCTCACACTCAGTATGTGGAAAATGTCTGTCTTGCGTGTGAGAGTTTAGGTGGAGTGCTGGAAGTACCTCGTGTGAGAGAGTTTCCCCATTCTTCTCTCTTCTCTCTCAACTTTTCCTGTGTGACCCCATCACCTGCTGGACATAAAAAGAAGGCATTAATCCTGTGTTTGGACAACAGAGGTATTTCTGGGTCTCCTGATCTCAAAATCCCTGCTCTGGGATTATCCCACATCTCTGACCAATCAGCTGTGATTAATGTGACAGAGGGAGAACCTTAATCTCTTACTTGATTTCATTTCATTTCATGATCTCTTGATATCCTACCTTTCCTATAAAAGAGCAAAGCAACTTATATTAAAATTAAACAATTACAAATTACTGGCCAGTATTCAAGGTACCTCTAGAGATCTTCCACGATTGTCCCATATTTTCCTGAATTCAGATACAGTCCTTGTCTCTACTACCTCAACTGAAAGACTCCATCATATCTCCCTCCTTCTCTCCAGAGTATTCACATTGAGATCTTTAAGTCTGTCTACATACACTTTATGTTGAATCCCACTGACCATTTTGGTAGTTACACTCTGCACCAACTCCATTCTGTTTATATCCTTTTGAAGGTATGATCTCCAGAATTGCACACAATACCCCAAATGAGGTCTCATCACAGACTTATACAGAGGCACTATCACCTCAGGATGGTGTTGCTGGAGAGCATGTCATAAGGCAGATAGGGACATAGTCGCCACCGTGATGTACCATCCGACTCTCCCATCTTGGAGCATTAACGACACTCCCCACCAGAGGATATGGGCTTCCTTAATTTCATCAAGGATATGTCAAAGGCCTTGGCGTTCCCGACTGACTCGGAGGAGGACCCTCGGATGGATGAGTTGGAAATCCTCCAGTACGAGGCAGCTCCAGGGAATCGCTCACAGTGCCCATTCCTCCCATCCTGGAATGGCTGATGTTCTGGATATGGGAGACACCGGCTTCAGTACCAGTAGTGAGCAAACAGCTCAACTCGATTTACTGAGCCCGCCGGAGCCTAGGCTTCCAAAAGTCACAGTTGTCACATAATTCCATGGTGGTGGAGTCGGCAATGCATCGGCTGAAAAGCTAGAAGATGCATTCCATGGTGCCCTGCGGCAGTGAGGCCTGCACCTTGGACACCCTTGGCAAAAAGTGCTACCAGGGCTTAATGCTCATCGGCCGTATCGAGGCCTACCAGCTGTATGGGCATGTACCTGAGAGACCTGGCGAAGGAACTCGCAGAGTTCTCAGCTGGTCTCTCTGAGGAACCCTTGCAGCAGTTCAAGAACCTGGCCAAGGCAGTCTGTGAATGCTCCAAATTCATCTTTTGAGTGGCTTATGATGAGTTTGAGTCGGCGGCTCGAGTAGCGGTGACGGGCATTGGTGCATGCCGCCAAGCTTGGCTACAGTCGTCTGACCTCGAGCAGTGGGTTCAGGACAAATTGGTTGTCCCCTGCCAAGGAGAGAATCTCTTTGGCAAACCCATGACCGACAAGGCTGCCGAGCTGGAGACCGGACCTGGCTATCCAAAAAGACCGCTGCCCCTCCCTGACGGGAGGGCTCAGGTAAAAAGTCCTTTTACCTGAGGAAGGGAGCTGCCTACAGAAACTACCCACCTTTTCAGACCTCCCCGGCTTCCCAACTAGGTCAGGAGGCCAAGGGACATGGGCATGGCCCATGTAAGCAAAAGGCTCCAAAACCCCAAGCACCGGCTCCGGCCCAGCCAGGGGGAGCTTTTGACTCCTTGATCATACCCCAAGGAGATCAGCAGCCCACAGGGGGACATCTGGCCCTCTATGCCCAGAGGTGGTTGACCATCACCACTGACTCCTGGGCACTTTCTGTAGTCATGGAGGGTTGCCACCTCCACCTGACTCAGATGCCTCCCTCTTATTTTCAAGGAGATCCCCTCAGGTCTCCCCTTCACCAGGGCCTTCTATTGAAGGAGTTGGCAGGTCTTCGAGGACAAAGTGGTGGAACTGGTGCCCCACCATCTCAAGGGCAAAGGATTCTACTCCAGGTACTTCGTCGTGCCAAAAAGGACAGGGGGCCTAATGCCCATCCTCAACCTGCGCAACCTCAACAAATTCCTGGTGAGGGAGAAGTTCAAGATGCTCTCCCTTGGAACACTGCTGCCATACCTCCAGCAGGGAGATTGGCTGTGCTCCTAAAGATGCTTATACTCACATCCTCATCCACCCCCCACCAAAGGCAGTTCCTGCAGTTTGTAGTGGGGGCAGGCATTTTCAGTACAGCATACTCCCTTTCGGCTTGGCCTCGGCCCCAAGAGTCTTTACAAAATGCCTGGCAGTCGTGGCTGTCTTCCTCCACCTCTAGGGGGTCTTTGTCTTTCTCTACCTGGACGACTGGCTCATAAAAGAGGGCACGGCCTCAGAGGTGCAGCAGGCCACCCTACGCACCATTCGGGTACTGCAACACTTGGGGTTTATCATAAACTACCCCAAGTCTCACCTCCTCCTGACACAATGCCTGGAGTTCATCGGGGTGAATCTTGACACCCTCCAGTCAAAGGCCTTCTTGCCCAGGGACCGGGCCAAGCATCTCAGACCTCTGGTACGGGACATACAGTGCCATCCCTCGGTGCCCGCTTGGCTTCTCTTACACTTCCTTGGGCACACGGCCTCCACGGTCCATGTCACCCCAAATGCTCACCTCCACATGAGGAGGGCACAGTGGTGTCTCCGGGACCAGTGGTCTCAGGCCAGAAGTTGCCTTCAAGAAAGAGTCTCTGTGGCCCACTGGCTGGCAGACATTCTGATCTGGTGGCAGTCCCTCCAACATCTCGAGGCAGGCATGCATTTTCAGGCCCCCAAGCCCCTCAAGGATCCTCACCATGGATGCTTCCCTGCTCGGCTGGGGAGCCCACTGTGGAGAGCTCCGCACCCAGGGCAACTGTTCACCAGATGAGAGCACCCAGAATATCAACCTCCTGTAGCTCCGAGTCATACACTTAGCGCTGAGAGTCTTCTGTCACCACCATGCGTCACCACCCGGTGCTGGTCCAGACGGACAACCAGGTGGCAATGTCCTATGTGAACAAACATGGGGGCAATAGGTCTTTTGCCCTTTGTCAGGAGGCACTAGTCCTCTGCTCATACGCAATCCAACAGGGTATCCTCCTGCAGGCAGTATACCTACCAGGCCAGGACAACCTTTTGGCTGACAGGCTGAGCAGAGTCTCCAGCCGCATGAGTGGCAGCTGGACCCTAGGGTGGCCTGTTGGCTTTTCCAGCTCTGTGGGGGACCCATGATGGACCTGTTTGCCAGCCTAGAGAACTTCCAGTTGCCCTGCTACTGTTCCTGATAAGCCCATTCCTCCAGGATGGCAGTGGACGTGTTCCTTGTCTCATGGTCGGAAGGCCTCATGCACGCCTTCTCTCACACGTCACTGATCAACAAGACCTTGTTCAGGACCCTCCGCGACAAGGCCTCGCTTATCCTGATAGCTTCTCGGAGGCCCAGGCAGCCGTGGTTCCCGCTGCTTCTCCGATTGATGGTGGAGATCCCCATCCCCTTGGGGACCACCCCAGGACTCTTGTCTCATGAGGGAGGCTCTCTTCTGCACCCCAACTGGGGGTCCCTGTCGCTGACAGTGTGGTTGCCGAGAAGGCGACCCTGACCTCTTTCAACTTTTCGGCTGAGTTGGAAAGCATTCTGCTGGCCTCTCGTAAGGCTTCTATTAGGAAGGCTTACGCCTTCAAATGGCACAGCTTCTCGGTTTGGTGCGCCTAGCATGGGGCTGACCCGTTCTCCTACCCGGTGGCACAGGTGATATCCAGGAACAAGCAGGAATGTAGTCTTCACATATGACATATGGGTATCGTCGGTACCAAAGGATCCCGTGCAGGAATGCTCCCCAGCATCCAATAGGAAAGCTTATGGGAGCAACCCACTGCGCCTGTGCCGTTGTCTTCCCACCTCTCCCTCTTCAGTTCTTCATTTTCTGTGCAGCCGACAGGCAGCAAACCCTGTCATCACAGAAAATTTTCTTTTTTGTGGTCGCATCTGCCTTCCCATCGATGCCTATACCGATGCCTCCAGTGTCTTCTTTATTTTCTTTATTCCTTTTCTCTAAAAAATAAAAAAAAAGAATACCTTTCTTTTTTGAAGGTCTGTCACCTCTTGGTGCTTAGGGACCATTTTGGGCACTAGGCCCTATTTTCTTCCAAAATGAGAAATCATCTAGTGGTTTCAAAAAATGTTCAAAATGTAGCAGTACCATTTCTGCTACCGACACCCATGATTGGTGCCTTAAATGTTTAGGTCCTGATCATTTGCCATCGGAGTGTCTCCTTTGTAGGAAGATGACCAAAAGACGCCTGCAGAACAGAGCTGCAAAACTCGGCACTCTCTTTGCTTCGGATGCAATCTCCATTGCATCGATGTCATCCAGGGCTTCATCTTCCTCCCATGGATCTCAGGTAACCAAACCCAGGTCTTCAAAGACCGGCCAGTGCTCAAAGGGTAGATCTCCTTCTAAGCATCAAGATGCTACTAGCGTTGCCCTCAAGGAAAACACACCGGCCAAACAGCCCCAGCGGGAGGTACTTGCCGCCAAAGCATTAACGGGGTTGCAGGATGTTCCCAAGGCTTCCACCTCTAGAGAACTCTTGGTGCCATGTTCTGGCATCATGGCCTGCTCTGCCGGTACCGACACCCAGACATCGGCAGGCTTCATGGATCAACGTATCCTGGCCATTGAGTGCAGTCTTGCTGCCTTATTAGCAGCCTCGGTACCGCTAAAGCCACTACAATCAACGCAGTTCTACAGGAAGAAGCAGAAAGTCAGTCCTCACATATGGGTGACGTCGGCGCTGACGGAGCCCTCGTGTGGAGCAATTTCCCCAGCTTTCAAAGAAAGCCTTTGGGAATGCCTCGCGCATGCGCGGTCCCCTTCCCGCCCAAGGGTGCCATCTTGCTCAGTCTTCTTTTTTCCGTGGAGCCCGACAGACGTCGTCCCATTTTCCTCTGAAAAAGTTGATTGTTTTTTGACTCTTTCTACCATATTTGGTACCGGTTCGACGCCAGTTCTCCTTCCCGCCTCAGCTCGGTACACTGGTATCGAGTCCGACTAACTTTTTTTCATTTTTGTCCTTAGTGACTAGCGGCTCTTCTAGGCACAGGGTGGTCAAGGGCTTTCCTGCCACAACCATGTTGTGCTCGAATACTCCAGCTAGCCTCTCAATCAGCTATGAAAACCTCTCTAACTGCTCGAGAAATGCTTCAGCTGCTGGGGCATATGGCATCCACTGTTCATGTGGTCCCCTATGCTCACTTACACATGTGGGCAGCCCAGTGGACCCCAGCCTCTTAGTGGACACAGGCATCGGGTCGCCTGGGGGACAAAATCAGAATTTCTACACACCTCATTTCGTCCCTACAATGGTGGCAATCGTTGAAAAACTTTCTCTTAGGGTCTTCTTTTCAGCAGCCGCTACACCAATCTACCTTGACGACAGATGTGTCCAAGTTAGGTTGGGGGGCTCACATGGACAATCTCTCCACTCAGGGTCTCTGGACCGAGCAAGAGGCATGTCTTCACATAAACCTCCTGGAATTCAGAGCCATCTTCTATGCTCTTCAAGTATTTCAGGACCGCCTGAGCTACAAGACAGTTCTTGTCCAGACCGACAATCAAGTAGCCATGTTCTGTGTGAACAAGCAGGGTGGGATGGGTTCTCAGGCGTTGTGCAGCGAAGCTCTATGCCTCTGGGCCTTTACGAGAGGCCTTCAGACCCACTTATTAGCGGTGTATCTTCCGGGCACACAAAATCTTTTGGCAAACAAACTCAGTCCAGTACTGCTGCCACACGAGTGGTCTCTTCATCCAGAGCAAATTGCTCGAATCTTTCGGATCTGGGGAACTCCAGATATAGACCTCTTTGCAAGTCGCCAAACTTCCCTGGTTCTGTTCCAGAATTCTGGCTCAGAACTGTCAGGCAAGGGATTCCTTCCATCTCCATTGGGGTCGGGACTTCCTCTATGCCTACCCACCCATTCCCCTCATTCCCAAAACTCTATTCAAACTTCAGAGAGACAGGGGCCATATGATCATCATAGCCCCACGCTGACCACGACAGACATGGTAGCCATTGCTTCTACATCTCTCTCAAACCAAGCCCCTGGAGTTGGGATGTGCTCCAGATCTTCTTTCCCAGGAGAATGGGACGCTGTTGCACCCGAATCCTCATGCTTTACACCTGATGGTGTGGCTACTGAGAGCCTAGAATTCCAAGATATCAACCTGTCTCAACAGGTTAAGGATATCCTTTTGGCTTCAAGAAAACCTTCCACAAGGCGAGCCTATGCCTTCAGTGGAGAAGGTTCTCTATCTGGTGTTCAAAAAAGGAACTTAATCCTTTTTCAGGTCCAGTGGAAGTATTACTGGAGTATCTCCTCCATTTATCATCCTCTGGTTTTAAAACTAATTCAGTGAGGGTCCACCTTAGTGCCATTGCGGCTTTCCACAAGCCCTTTGATGGACACCCTATCTCCTCCCAACCGCTTGTAGCGTGGTTTATGAGAGGCTACTTTTAACTAAGCCTCCCATTAAGCCACAACCCGTGGCATGGGATTTGAATCTTGTCCTTGGGCAGCTCATGAAACCGCCCTTCGAACCCTTAGCCACTACATCTCTGAAGTTTTTTCTTAGAAAGTAATCTTCCTAATTGCCCTCACTTCTGCAAGACGCATCAGTGAACTATAAGCTTTAGTGGCTGATCCTCCTTATACAAGGTTCCATCATGATAAAGTAGTTCTTAGGACTCACCCTCACTTTATGCCAAAGTTGGTTTCGCCTTTTCATTTAAACTAGTCGTTTTACCTTTCTGTATTCTTCCCTAGGCCTCATCCCTCTAGTGCAGAAAGGAATCTTCACACTCTGGACTGTAAAAGAGCCCTAGCATTTTATCTTCACAGAACTAAGCAACATAGAAAGGCTTCACAGCTTTTTTTTGCCTTTGACTCAAGTCATCTTGGATTACCAGTTTCCAAGAGAACTCTCTCGCACTAGATTGCAGATTGCATATCCTTTGCCTATGAGAGTAAGGGACTTTTTCTCAGGGGTCATGTCACAGCTCACAATGTGAGAGCAATGGCAGCCTCTATGGCCAACCTTCGCTCAGTGTCCACTGACGACATTTGCAGAGCAGCCACTTGGGCTTCAGTCCACACCT
This sequence comes from Ichthyophis bannanicus, assembly GCA_033557465.1. NCBI lineage: Eukaryota > Metazoa > Chordata > Amphibia > Gymnophiona > Ichthyophiidae > Ichthyophis > Ichthyophis bannanicus. The sequence continues at coordinate 91,806,533 of CM066031.1, forward strand.
TTGCAGCCCACTACTGCTTAGACAAGGAATCCCGTTGGGATGCCTCCTTTGGCCAGGCTGTTCTCCAGCATCTCTTTCAGACTTAGAACAACTCCTACCCACTGTTCCGGGTTTTGATGCCAGAGATCCATGGGAGGAAGCATGACCCATCTCAACCTGGGTTTCGCAACTTTCTGGGGTCATCTCCCTGGCATCTCTCAGCTTGGGAGTCCCCATATGTGAAGACTACATTCCTGCTTGTTCCTGGAGATAGCGTAGTTACTCACCTGTAACAGGTGATCTTCGGGAACAGCAGGAATTGAGTCTTCACAACCCACCCAACTCTCCTGGGAGTTGTATCTCTATTCTCTCTTTTTCTATCCTTCTCTCCTTTTCCCTCAGCTATAAACTCCATTGAAGAGGGAGAGTTGGAAAGGCGGGAAGGCAATGGCGCAGGCGCAGTGGGATGCTCCCAAAAGCTTTCCTATTGGACGCTGGGCAGCATTCCCGCGCGGGCTTCGTTGGTGCCGATGAAACTCATATGTGAAGACTCATTTCCTGCTGTTCCCGGAGATCATCTGTTACAGGTGAGTAACTTCGCTTTACAGTACTTCTCAACCTTTTTCAATGCAGGCTAAAGTCTAACTCCGTCAGAGTGCACCTCAGTGAGCTGGCAGCGCACCACCATCCGGTGAATGGTAAGCACCTCTTGGTCCAACCGTTGGTGACCCGCTTTCTTGGGGCCTGCTTTTATCGAAGTACAGGGTTCATTCTCCGGCAACCGAATGGGACCTCAAAGCAGTGTTGGGGCAGCTCACTCGCCCACCCTTCGAGCCTCTGGCTACTTGCCACCTTCACTACCTCTTAGAAGGTGGTTTTCCTGGTTGCGCTCACCTCCGCTCACAGAGTTAGCGAGCTTCAGGCCCTCGTGGCGGAGGCGTCTTATACCAGGTTCTACAAGAACAGAGTGGTGCTACGCACACACTCCAAATTCCTGCCAAAGGTAGTATCGCCCTTCCATCTCAACCAGGAAGTGCTCCCTACCTTCTTTCCAAGACCTCACTCCAGTCAGGCAGAAACGGTCCTTCACACCTTGGACTGTAAGTGGGCTTTGTCTTTCTATATCCAATGCACTCAGGGCCACCGCAAAGCTGCTCAGCTTTTCATCTCCTACGACCCCAGTAGGCTGGGGAAGGTGGTGACCAAGCATTCGCTATCCACATGGGTGGCAAACTATATCACCCTCACTTACAAGCAGGCGAGGCTCCCGTTGGAAGGCCGCATCACGGCACACTGTGTCAGGGCCATGGTGGCCTCGGAGGCCAACTTGCACTCTGTCCCGATGGTGGACATCTGCCAAGCCACCACCTTGTCTTCAGTCCGTACCTTCGCAGCCCATTACTGCCTGGAAAGAGAGTCCCGACAGGACAGTGCCTTTGGCCTACCCTCTGACCCTTCTGTGTTCAAGCTGCCAGAGTGCTGGTTTCATCGGACACAGAGGTCCTACTGTGGTCTGTGGACACGGACTAAATTGCTGCTGCTTCCGGCTCCCTATGAGAGAGTCTGTATTTTTGCTATGGCCTTTCGTTAGCCTGTAGCTGGGGAGTCCCATATGTGAGGACTGACTTTCTGCTTGTTCCTGGAGAAAGCATAGTTACTCACCTGTAACAGGTTTTCTCCGGGGACAGTAGGAATCAGTCCTCACAACCCTCCCCCTCCTCTCGTTGGAGTTGCTCCTTTACCATCTTTTATTTTTGCTGTCTTTTAGCTATGTCATCTGACTGAACAAGATAGCACTCTTGGGCGGGAAGGGGACCATGCATTCATGGTGGCATCTCCCAAAGGCTTTCTTTGGAAGCTGGGGGGATCCTTCCATGAGGACTCCATCAGTGCCGATGTCACCCATATGTGAGCACTGATTCCTGCTGTCCCCGGAGAACACCTGTTACAGGTGAGTAACTATGCTTTGTCTTCTTGGGTATTATTGGAAACGCTGCTGAAAGAGAAAATAGTGAGGTTTCTGGAGTCCAGCAGATTACAGGATCCGAGGCAGCATGGATTCACCAGAGGCAGGTCTTGTCAGACAAATCTGATTGATTTCTTTGACTGGGTGACCAGGGAGTTGGACCAAGGGAGAGCCCTAGATGTGGTGTATTTAGATTTCAGTAAAGCCTTTGACACTGTTCCTCACAGGCGACTTATAAACAAACTGAGCACCCTAGGGATGGACCGTAAAGTTACTGCTTGGGTTAGAAATTGGTTGGGTGGGAGGCGACAAAGAGTACAGGTAAATGGAGCTCACTCTGAGGAGAGGGATGTTACCAGTGGTATACCCCAGGGATCTGTCCTTGGTCCGATTCTTTTTAACATCTTTGTTAGTGATATAGCGAAAGGGCTGTCGGGTAAGGTTTGCCTCTTTGCAGATGATACCAAAATCTGCAATAGAGTAGACACCCAGGAAGTTGTGGATAAGCTTGAAGAATGGTCTAGAATTGGCAGCTGGGATTTAATGTTAAAAAATGTAAGGTCATGCATTTGGGCTGCAGCAATCCAAGGGAGCAATATAGTATAGGGGGCGAAGTACTTTTGTCTACTAAAGAAGAGCGGGACCTAGGTGTGGTTGTGTCTGATCTTAAAGTAGCTAAACAGGTAGAAAAGGCGACGGCAAAAGCTAGAAGGATGCTTGGGTGCATACGGAGGGGAATGGCTAGCAGAAAAAAGGAGGTGATAATGCCTCTGTATAAGTCTTTGGTGCAACCTCATTTGGAGTATAGTGTGCAATTCTGGAGACCGCATCTTCAAAAGGATGTGAACAGGATGGAGTCGGTGCAGAGGGTGACTACTAAAATGATTAGTGGTCTTCATTATAAAGCATATGAGGACAGACTGAAGGATCTTAATATGTACACCTTAGAGGAAAGGCGGGACAGAGGTGATATGATTGAGATGTTTAAATACCCGCATGGCATAAATGTTCAGGGAGAGAGCCTCTTTCAATTGAAAGCAAGTTATGCTACGAGGGGACATGGGATGAGGGTGAAGGGAGATAGATTCAGGAGTGATATGCGGAAATATTTCTTTACGGAAAGAGTAGTGGATCCATGGAATAGTCTCCCAGTGGAGGTGGTAGAGATGAGGACAGTAACTGAATTCAAAAAAGCATGGGACAAACACAGAGGATCTCTAAAGGTAAAAAGGGGATTGTTGTAGTTATTATGGAAGGACAGACTAGATAGGCCATGTGGTCTTTTTCTGTCATCATATTTCTATGTTTCTATGTATTCCCTGCAGTAGGCTATTGCAGTAGACAAAATGTGATGTGGTAAGGTCTTTGACTATTGTTTTGAAGTTTTTCAGCTTGATGAGATTTCTGAGCAGCTGTATGATCCTTAGCTTGAAGAATATGGTTCTGTTTAGTTGTTTTTAGGTGGGGTTCAATGCTGAATGATTTGCCAAAGATGACTCCTAGATATTTTACCTCCTCCTTTACTAGGAATTTGGCGTTGTTTAAGCAGATTGTTGTTGGGGAGTGAAAGCGGGATTTTTTGACGTGAACATGATTTCTGTTTTCATGAAATGAATGCTCATGTTGTTTATTTGGAGCCAGTTTTCTGTTTCTTTTAGGGAATTTGCTAATTCGTCATATGTTGGATTCAGTATGTCTAGTGGGGTATACAACAATGGTATCGTCTGTGTATGTGATTTTATTTTGTGATTTTTAAATATGTTGCAGACCAGCTGTATATATAAGTTAAACAATAGGGCAGAAAGTGCAGAGCTTTGGGGGATTTCCTGGTTTTGTGTGAATATTGAGGATGTCTTGTGCTCAATTTGCACATGTTGTGATCGGTCGGTTATGTAGGATATGAACCATTTGAGGGTATGTCTTTTTATGCCTATGGAATCAAGTCTAGATATGAGGGTAGCATGGGTCACATTATCAAAAGCGGCGGTGATGTCTAGGAATATAAGGATGAATGCTTTTTTGGTATTCTCCATACCCTGAATGAGAGTGTTAAGTTAGACTAGTAGGAGTGTTTCGACTCCATGGAATGATCGAAAGCCATATTGTTGTTCATCTAGTGGGGCAGCTGATTCTATGAAATCCTGGAGTTGCCAATGAATCGCTTTCTCTATGACTTTTGCTACGAAAGGTATGCTGGCGATTGGTCTATATGCGGCTGGGTCATCTTTATTTAAGTTCTTGTGGTTTAGTCTGGAGTGGATTGTGGATCTTTTGAGTGCACTTAGCATGGTTCCTTGTTGTAGCGATTGGCTTACAATGTTCAATAGGAAGGGAACAATTTCGGATTTTGTTGCTTTGATCCAAGATACAGGACAAGGATCTAATGGAGAGGTGGATGCGTTGATATTTGAGATTATATCTATGATTTATCTACGGTCCATGGTATGAAATGTATGTCACTTATTGAAATTAGTTGGGTACATTGTTGGAGGGGTGGGATGGGGTGTCTCTGGGTTTTAGCTTGCTAGTGTAGAAATCTGCTAAGATTTGGGGTTGAATTGGAATTTTGATTGAGGTGTCTTGAGGGGGCTTAGTAATCTATTTTACAAATTCAAAAAGTTCTCTCGGTCGATTGATTGCACTATTTAGAACTTCTGAGTGATAATTCTTTTCTGTATTCTTTATTGTGTCTTTATAAGTGTAAAGTGTTTTCATGTAGAGTGTTTTGTTTTCTGTAGTCTTTTTGGATCTCCATATGCGTTCCATTTTTCTAAGATCTTTTTTGATCTTAGCTAAGTCGGGCATATTCCATTTTTCTGAGAGTTTATGTGGCGGTCTTAGAGATTTGGGTGTTGGTTTAGCTGCTGCGGCAACTGATGTGTTCCATTTTGTTTGGATTTTATCAAGGTCATTTGAGGAGGAGTCGAGTTATGTTAGGGATACTTTCATACAATCCACCATATCTAAGGTTTGTGTTTGTGTTTATTTGAGTTAATCTGTGGTGGGTCGTCTTATGGTTTGGTGTGGGCGCTCTGTAGCAGAGAGATCTGTGTGGCATGTGGTGCCAGTTTTGTCTTGGAACGTGATTATAGGTGGGGATGGGGAATGTTTGGAGCAGGTCTTCAGCCGGAGCGAAGGCTTTGGTTATTTGAATGGTCAAGATCCAGAAATAGCATATGTATATAATTATTGTTAAAGTTTCCATTGCTGTTTTGGGTAGCTTTCGTTAGCTTTCATTATGAATCAGTACAATGTGATGACAATCTTGGTTAATACAAACTTTCATTAGGTTTATTTATTTATTTAGACAGTTTTGTATACCACCTTATCCGTCAATCAAAGTGGTCACAACACAATTGGGGGATACATTTAACATGAGGGTATATGAGACACATACGCTAATACTTAAAGGGAATATGGCTTATGTATCTATTAGTACTGTGAAATAGCAAGCTTAGTTAATACAAGAGCAAGCTGTCGCTTGATGATTACATTAATATGAGAGTAGGATAGCGAGAGTTGTCTATTTTGATTTATGTCAGAGCCAATATGTTTATAGGTTAGATTGTACAATAGTATGTAATGTTGGAGACGGCATAGAGTGTATCAGGCTGTGGAGAAATGATGCAATTAATCACTGCTGATTTCACTGAGCCCCATTATGTGATATACAATTTAATATACAATCTAAGGGCTTATCATACATATGCGGCTATAGCGTGGTCAGGGATAAGTGTATTGGTTTTGGTTGCATAAGCCTTACGAAACTCGCACGATTGTGAGTCACATGCCGTGTGCTTGAATCTGTACAACTTACTGATGCATAGGCACCTTCTGGAAGATGTGATACCTTCAAGATACCCTTTTGCAATTTTGGATAGAAGGTGCAGATGTTTAGCGTTGTTCTCCTGCCTCAGTTCCCTGCCTAAAGGCCACGCCAAAGGGTCCTCTGGCGAGGCCTTCAGGCACAGGCACGCCTGGAGCATGCTTTCCTTTATTGCTGAGGAGCAGGAAAGCTGATTGGCTGTAGTTGGAGGAACGAGGGGCTAGGGGCTCCCGCTGCTACTCACAAAGTTCAATCAGTCCTGGTTGTGCTGGTGAGTTCGGGGCAAAAGGATTCCTTGCTGGAGCGTGCTTTCCTTTATTGCTGAGGAGGTGGAGAACCTCCCATCAGACCACCACCAGTGACATGGGATCTTAATGTCATCTTAGGGCAGCTTCTAAAGCCACCTTTTAAACCTGTAGCCACAACATCACTAAAGTTTCTCTTATGAAAGGTTATCTTCCTAGTTGCCCTCACTTCGGCTAGACGCATTAGTGAGCTTCAGGCTTTGGTGGCAGATCCATTTTATATCCGGTTCCACCATGATAAGGTTGTCCTTAGAACTCACCCCATTTCATGCCAAAAGTTGTATCTCCTTTCCATCTCAATCAATCAGTTTACTTTCCTATCTTTTTCCCTAGACCGCATTCTTCTAAGGCAGAGGCAACCTTGCACACCCTTGACTGCAAGCGTGCCTTAGCTTTTTACCTTCAAAGGACGCAAGAACACCAAACAGCTTCGCAGTTGTTCAGTTCCTTTGACCCTAGTCACTTGGGTCTCCCAGTTTCTAAACATATTCTGACCAACTGGATAGCAGATTGCATCTCATTTGCTTATGATAAGGCAGGACTATCCTTTCAAGGGCAAGTCACGGCCCATAATGTTCGCACCATGGCTGCCTCGACGGCAAACCTACGCTCTGTGGCCGCTGGCAAAATCGGCAAAGCAGCTATGTGGTCTTCAGTGTATACCTTTGTTGCTCATTACTGTCTGGGAAAGGACTCTTGACAGGATTCCATGTTTAGTCAGGCTGTACTCCAGCACCTCTTTCAGACTTAGGGCAACTCCTACCCTCCATCCTGGAATTTAACTATACCAGATATCCATGTGGGATCCCTGACCTCTGCCTACCCCAAGGCTTACCGCCACCGGTTCCGAGGTCACTTCATCTGCCATCTGAGAGTTAGGGAGTCCCATATGTGAAGACTAAATTCCTGCTTCTTCCTGGAGATAGCGTAGTTACTCACCTGTAACAGGTGATCTCTGGGAACAGCAGGAATTTAGTCTTCACAACCCACCCTCCTCCCCTAGGATTTGTAGGGTTTCTCTCTTTTCTCTCAGCTACAAACTCAACTGAGGAGGGAGAGTTCCAAGGCAGGAAAACAGCGATGCAGGCGCAATGATGCTCCCAAAGGCTTTCATATTTTAATGCTGAGGAGCGTTCCCGCATGGCTCCATCAGTACTTACAACACTCATATGTGAAAATAAAATTCCTGCTGTTCCTGGAGATCACCTGCTACAGGTAAGTAACTATGTTTTACCCTCCATTGCCTCAAAGGAAAAGGCCTGGCAATCTACTTCCAGTGATACGTTGCCAAGAAATTCCAGAAGCAGCTGGGTCACCAGGAGTCAACACTGACTTGATGGCACTGAAGAAAAGGTAGCACAGTCCCTGTGTGAGCCTTGAACCCAACACCCCAGTGTTCACCAGACTCATCCCCCACTTCGCTCTGCAGGTTCTATATCTAAAGTTGAATTATGTATTGATTATTTATAAAATATTGGTGGGTACAGGATATTAATATGTCTGGAAATTGCTATGTGAGCACATTTTCTGGACGTGTCCTATCTCTGGAACCTGGAAGCATGGTAGATACAGTATAATAGATCAGCCCCACAGTCTGCTAGAAATGCAGATACAGTCGTACAGTCCTTACCCAGGGAGATCAGAGTTTCATAATTCTCCTTCATCACCTCTCTGTAAAGTTCTTTCTGTCCTTCATCTAAATATTCCCACTCCTCCTGGGAGAAAGAGATAGCGATGTCCTCAAATGTCACCTGCATCTGAAACACAAACGAGAAACACACTCAGGGACACGTGGTGGTGCTCAGAGTACATTAGATATTGGCTGGCTTTATTCTTCTGCCTTATAAATCCAAGGGAGCTGTGCATTTAAAACCTGTAGGAACAGACCCAGAAGCTATTACTGGTCTCCAGAGCACTGGGGATGGAAGCACATTGAGTGGATCTCTCTGGCTATGTTTTTATTCTTTTTCTCTTGCTTACTTTGGATAGTTTCTAGCTGTCTGTACCTCACCTGTCTTTTGGAATTACTGTAATTGCACTGCTTTACTTACTGCCTGTGTTTAACATTGCTCCTTGTGAAAATTGCTAAGTTCTATGTAAGTTTCCTTAGCCTTCGAGAAAATATTGAGTGCAATATAGGAAGTACCTAGCTTTAAAAAAAAAAAAGAAAGCATTCAAATTTTCAACCTGTTCTAGAAAAGTAGCTTTAAAAGAATATCTTTGGCCTGTATTGCAGAGGCAAGTCTCTGCTCTGGTTGTTAACAGCTGCCCTGCAAGGTCTCCGACTTAGGAAGTCAAACTCATAGCTTAATGCTACTTATTTCTCTCCCTCCCTCCCCTCACGTACCCACCCCAGGGCTGGATTTTCTTAGTCACCCTAAGATACACAGTTGCTTTTCCTAACTTTAGTGGAAAACACATCTGTGTTGCTTTTCATCAAACAATCGCCTAATATTCGATACACTAACCAATTATATTTAATCAATGCAAAGCTGTAGTGATTTAATCCTCAGGAAACAATTTGGAGTCTTTGAGCTTGTCCTATTCATCTTAAGGTATCTGCTATGGAAAAAGAATTGGTTAATTCTGGGAAGACTTAGCTGCAGTGAAACAAACCTCCTCCAACATATAACTTGCAAGGAATCCATGCAACTCTCTCAAAAATCCAGCAATCCAAGAATAAATGGATCACAGTGATTCTGGCAGGTTATGACCCATTACACGGAGACACCCGCTCCACCTCGAGATACCCTTTCATAATACCTTCTCTGCCTTGGTAAATGAGGATTCTCCATTAACGGAAATGGAGATGGCCAAGAAGGATGATATACAGTTTAACAGAAATGCCCCAGGTGTTGTCAAACTCTTAATACTAGATGATCCCATTATCAGAGGCAATCTTAGAGCCAATCTTAGAATCTGGGAGCCAAGAGACCAGGGTTTGAGTCCCACTAACACTCCTTATGGCCTTGAGTAAGTCATTTAGCCCTCCATTGCCTCAGAAAAACCCAAGTTATCAATGCTTAAGTTACAATGTAAACGATTTTGACTGAAATGATAAAGCAGTATAAGAAACCTGGTAAAATAAATAAATAAATAAATAAAATAACTTGGGAACTCAGTTCCAGATTCAGAAGGTGGGGAAGTACCTTTCAAGGTCTTCAGCCAGTAAGAATAATAACCAGATTGTTAGTAAAGTCAGAGAAGAAAGTAAGGGGTTTAAAACTGATGGGAAAAAATGATCTGATAAGAGCCTTATACCATTGTCAACATTATAGCATTCTCGGAAGTTCTACCTGTTCAGGGTAAAGGGGAAGAGAGGCTGCATCAGACAGTCATCTTTAATGCATGACTCCAAACCTGGTGTAAACATGAAGGGCTCGATTTTCATTTAGGCAGGCTATGTATCGCGTCGGTGCATACCCTGCCCACTAAACCCCCTTAACCTGGATTTTCACTTCCGCGGCAATGGAAGTGAAGATCCAAGTTTGGTTGAACACGCCGGCAGCTGCCGAGGCTAAGCAGGTAGCAGCGATTTTCGATGCTACCCGCTTAGTTCCTGTGTCTGAAATATAGGTGAGGAAAAACGTTGCCTATCTTTAAGGCGCAGAGGGCTAAGCGGGAGGCATTGAAAATCGCTGCTACCCGCTTAGCGCTTTCCTCTGCCCTGGAATGCCCCCAACACACTCCGATGCTAACCGATGCATCTGGGCGCATCAGGGACTTATCCGTGATTTTCCAACTACTACCCATGTAGGTGCCTTTGGAAAATCCCAGGTAAGGCATTTACACAGGTAACTAGGGCAGTGCAAATGCCTTCAAAAATTGGGCCCGAAGACTTTAGCTATATAGGCATCTAGGGTAATAGATGGCACAACAAGAAGCTGTACTGTAACGATTCTCTATATCTTTCTGTAGCAGGAAAAAAGCTCCTGGGTGAAAACATCAGCCAGTACATAGACAGGTACAGTCAAACCTCGGTTTTCATGATTAATCTGTTCTAAGAAGTCTGACTAAAACCGAAACGTATGAAAACCGAAGCAATATTTCCCATAGGAAATAATGTAAATTCAATTAATCCGTTCCAGACACCCAGCTCCTGTCACTTCTCTCACCTGCCCGATCGTCCACAGGACAGCAAACACACAGATATTGTACTGTATGGCACTGCAACATCTCCTGCTTACATTGACAGCTACCCTGCTACCTCCGAGCCTGAGGGGGCGCTCCAGAGAACAGGCAGGCAGTGGAGAGATCGGGGCCTTCCTCTCTGTGCAATCCTTGCATCTCTGACTCTGGCTCGAGGATGTTGCTCAGCTGACTTTCGCTTCTCAACACGGGATCGGTGAGTCCGGGGGGTAGTGCTGCCGGGACTTCCGGGGGTAGTGCTGCCGGGACTGGGCGGGCAGTGTATACAGACCAGCGCCATTCTGTACGAAAACCGAGGCGATATCCGATAACCGAGACAAAATCTCAGTCAGAAAAGACGTCAAACCGAAACGTACGAAAACCAGGGCAAACGAAAACCGAGGTTTGACTGTATTTGAACCAGGGAAAGGGGAGTGAGATGAAAAAAGTTTAGGATGTTACCCCCAGCAAAACTATTACAGTAAAGGTAAAAATATAAAGAGACATAATATCAACTCGGGTATCAATAACACAGGGGAAGAGGAGTCAGGAATAAAACCCATGCGATATAGAAGCAAACCTACCAAAACCTGTGGGAAAGTAATGAGTACAGATGCTCAGTCTAAGTAATAATGTTCCTGACCTGGAAGCTCCTACAGTGGAAATGGACCTTGACATTGTGGCCATCATGGAAACATGGTTTAATGCAGGGGTCTCAAACACGCGGCCCGCGGGACGCATTCGGCCCGCGACGGAGGAAAACAAAAAGCCCCAAAACCCTGGCTTCTGCCGTTGCCACCGTGGCAGCGGCAGAATCAATTGTCAAATTTTTAAAAAAACTTACTTCTGCTGCTCAAGCAGCAAAATCAGCTGTCCTGCGGCCCATTCCCCTGTGCCCGGAGATCCGAGTCTGCTCTATCAGTGGCATGCTTTTCAAGCCGCGAAGAGAGTATTTCCCTCTCGCGCGGTTTCAAGCCGCGCGAGAGGGGAATACTCTCCTCGCGGCTTGAAAAGCACGCCGCTGATAGAGCAGACTCGGATCTCCGGGCACAGGGGAAGGGGCCGCAGGACAGCTGATTTTGCTGCTTGAGCAGCAGAAGCCAGGTTTTTTTTTAATTTACCGGGGGGGGGGGGGGTATGACTGGAAATGGGCTATTGGCAGGGGGGGCTTATGAATGGAGATGGGCTATTGGCAGGGGGGGGTATGACGGGAGATGGGCTATTGGCAGGGGGTTTATGACTGGTAATGGGCTATGGGGGTCTAGGACTGGTAATGGGCTGGGGGGGTTGCTAGGACTGGAAATGGGCTGAGTGGAAGGGGGATTGAACTGCAAATGGCTGATGGGGAGTGTGGCTTGGAATGGAAATGTGCTGTGAGGGGAGGGAGCTAGGATTGGAAATGGGCTGATGGGTTGCTAGGATTGGAAATGGGCTGATGGTGAGGCTAGGATAGGACTGGAAATGGACTAATGGGGGGACTAGAAGGGAGCGGATGCTGGGTGGGGCTGGAACTAGAAGGGAGCTGATGTTGGGGGAGGATTAGAATGGGATGGAGCTGGGAAAGTGAAATGGAGAGGGGAAAAATATTTTGTCTGGGAGAGAAGACAAATCTACAATTGGCCAGGTATTGGGAGAGTAAGTGGGGATTGAGGATGGAGGGGTAAAATTTGAGTGGATGAAATAGGAATGAGGAAAGAGAAAAAGGAGAAAGATTAGTATGTTAAAGCAGATGTAGAGAGAGAATGGAAAAAAACTAGGAGAGAAGAAAGGGCAAATGGACAGCAGACGATGGAGAGTTATCAGAAGACCTGAAGCAACCAGCAGATAGTGGCTGGAACAATTGCAACTGAAAAAAATGCACAAAAGGTAGAAAAATATCTCTTTATTTTGAATTTATTAACTGGAATATGTCAGCTCTGGGAAATGTGCATCATTAATGTTTGCGCTTTGTTTAGTACAAGAGGAAATTAATTTATAGTTTTATTTCTACAGTGTTGTTGTACATTCCAAGTTTGGCTTTTGGGGTTCCCAGTTTAATTATTGTCTTGTTTCTAAATCTTTTAGTCTTTCTTTATCCATACTCATTAAAGAGGCATGTTTACTAAAAGTTAGTGTATGGTAACATTATGCAAATATTTATGCAAATGAGGCCCCTTATGCAAATGAGGCCCCGCGTCTTATGCGGCCCCCGGGTTACTTTACAAGTCCTCATTTGGCCCTCAAAGCAATTTGAGTTTGAGACCCCTGGTTTAATGAGTCTCATGAATGGGACATTGCCATACCTGGATATAATCTATTTAGGAGGGATAGAGAGGGCAGGAAAGGAGGAGGTGTAGCCCTCTATGTCAGAAACGGTATTAAAGCAGCTGAAACGCAGGGGACTTGGGAAAAAGAAGAAGTGCTGTGGATTGCTTTGGAAAGAGGAGATGCTATTACTAGCCACACTGGTGTACTCTACAGATCTCTAGCTAAAATGAAGGAAATACGTAGAGAAAGACTTGATCAGTGATACTGCAAAGGTACTAAAAAAGGGTGAGGTGGTGATGAGGGGACTTTAATCTGCCAGATGTGGTTTGGAGTATCCCATATGCAAAGATGGAAAGAAGGAGGAAGATCGAGGATACTCTAGAAGAGGCGTTAATCAGGCAACTGGTGAAGGGTCAATGTTGGATCTTGTTATATGTTCTGTGTAATGTTATAATTGGTATAAAAAAAAGAGTCCATAAATAAATAAATATGATGCTCATTTATCTGTCAAGGTGGGAGGAGACAAGGAATAGTGAGAGAAGCTGTTCTTGGTAGGAATAAATCTGCATTTGTAGGTATTTATCTGCTGGAAATTTCTCAGATTCTTGTGTTAAAGAAAATTCTGTGTGTTCTAAACTGATAAAATATCTGTCCGTTATAAAGTTCTGTGGTTTATAAAGTCAGGGCACTGTGTTGCAAGCCAGCATTTACTTAAACTATAAAAAAAGTCAGTTAGGGAAGGCCTTGACAAATTTACTTGGAATCTATAAACTAGCCTAAAAAGCTAGGGGCCGACCATCGAAATCTAGGTTACAGTGCACACCCCACCCTCCCAAAAAGGTATATTGTGATAATTTTTTTTAGGATTTAGGACCTGATTTATTAGGACTGTTTTCCCATTATTTTATAGGAAAAAGCTTAATAAATCAGGCCCTACTCCTCCTCTTCCCTCTCCCACCATGCCCAATGACTCTTTGTATGTGTCTTTGGAGGGAGAGGGAGGAGGTGGGGGTTGTGTGTGTGGTGCCTACCTACATGTATATCTGTGTGTGTGTGGTGCTTCACCCTCCAACCACCTGCAGTCTTCCCTTGCCCCCAGCATTCCAACCCTTCTCCTGCTGTCCCGCCTCCACCCCCATTTCCCTTCACAGATTCTCTCTCCTTGCATTCACTCCCCTACCCTCCATCCCCCCTCCCATTCTTTCTTAAATAATACCTGATGCCCCTTTAAAATTATTTCAGCCTCTGTCCCGTATATTTTTTTGCAGGCTCCAGTGGTTTCCGTACTTCTGCCCATGGGGATCCTAACTCTCGTGGGCAGACAGCGCCCATCTCTGCCATGATTTTGAGCACTTCTCCCTGTGGGGATACTGTCTCCCATGGACAGCAGTGCTGCTCTTGGCCGAGACCTGTGCTTCTTCCCATAGGCCTTTTTCAGCACTTTGCCCACGTGAGATGGAATCCCCACAGGGAGAAGTGATGTAAAAGGCTTACATTAGCTAATCTTACGTACTGCCAATCTGGAAGTCTAAGCAGTTTACAATAATTGACAGGGCCAAGTTTGCTTTACACACAACTCTGAATTAATGACAATGGAACACAAGTTAACTATATAAAGCTGAGGTAAATAAAGTCAATGTGTTGGTGATTATGTGTCCTCACTTGAGAAGTGCTCCAGAAACAAGTGAGTTTTCAATCTCTTTTTGAAGACTGATAAGTCATTAATGGCACGTAGTTTATCCAGGAGTATATTCCAAAGAGGGAAAAGATTCTCTTTGAGGTTGTAATGTTGACATTGCTCATGCCATCTATATAAATACCAATGTGCTAAGGGATCTTGCTCTTCTGGTTCTATTATCCGGCATCGTTTGAATAAGCGACTGCAGGAAAATAGCAGATAGGCCGTGAGTGACCTTAAATGTGGTAAGCAAGGATTTATATTTGATTCGTTGTGGCACAGGTAGCCAGTGCAGTTGTTTTAAAAGCGGTGTAATGTGTTCTGACCCTGAGGCACCCTGAGTTTAACCAAGAAAATAGAATAGGGTAATTGTTTGGAAACAATCTTTACTACTATTACTGATAATTTGCGTAGCGCTACAAGGCATATGCAGCATAGTACAGACATATGCAAAAGGCTACCTGCTCATCAGAGCTTATAATCTAGTCAAGACAGACAATACCACAGCTAAGGACAAGGATATGTCTAGGGGAACAAAGATCTTCCAGTTATAAAGCAAGAGAATCGTGAAATTGTTTAAATAGATGTTATATCAAAGTGACAGATTCAAACGTTCAACTAAAAGGCTCCCTCTAACAAACAAAAGGCAGTGTGAATCACCAAAGAAATTGAAAAGCAATTGCCTTAGAAGCACAGATATAAATAGGTCAACCAGCGCTCGGTAATTTTAGTCTGAAGGACTACTGAAAGAAACTGCTCCTGTTGGGAAGGATTCTGCACCTATAAGTATTTACCTGCTGGGAATTTCTAAGATTTTGGGGTTAAAAGGAATTAGTTTGTTTTAAACTGATAAAATCTGTGTTTATTTCAAAGTTCTGTATTTTATAAAGTCAGTAAGGGAACTGTCAGCCTTTACTTAAACTATATAAGACAATTAGGGCACTGTGTTGCAGGCCAACTTTCAGTTAGTGTTTCTTGCCATGAATGTACTTGAAAAAGGATTTATTATGCATGTTTGCTTCCACAGCAAACTTCTTTTCAAATTCTCTCTTTATTTGCCTTATCAATGCCAGTGCTTATGTTCTTTCCCGTTTTCATCATTTGGCTCTTTTTCCTTTCCTGAAAGATGCTTTTTTGGCTACAACAGCCTCTCTTACCTCACTTTTAAACCAAACCAGCAGTTGTTTTGTCTACCTTCCACTTTTCTTAAAGCATGGAATACATCTGGTCTGGACTTCCAAGATAACATTTTTAAACAATGCCCAAGCTTTGTGTAAATCTTTAACCTTTGCAGCTGCTCCTTTTAGATTTTTCTTAACCATTTTCCTCAATTTAGCATAGCTTTCCTTTAAAAGTTAAATGCTAGTGCCGTGGATTTTTATATTGTCCTATTGTCAAGTGGATAGTAAAGAGGACTAGGGAAATACACTGCCTACCCCTGGATAGGCACACGGAATCTGTATACCTTTTTGGGAACCTGACAGGTACTTGTGGCCTGGATTGGCTACTGCTGGAAACAGTTTAATGGGCTTGATGGACCTTGGCCTGACCCAGTAGGGCATTTCTTGCACCAGGTCCTGCCTTCCAAGAAGGATTAGGTCTAAATAGCTTCCCCTCTTGCTGGTTCATGAACCAGCTGCTCTATGAAGCAGTCATTTATTTCATCTAGAAAACATATCTCCCTAGCTTGTACAGTGGTGACATTGACCCAGTCGATACCAGGGTAATTGAAATCATCTATTATAACTGTGTTGTAACTTTTGTTATCTTCCCCAGTTTCTTCTGGTATTTCATCATCCATCTGTTCATTCTGGCCAGGTGGATGGTAATATATTCCCATTGCCATTGCCCTCTCCTATTTACATAGCATTTCTATCCATAGAAATTCTGCAATGTATTTTGTTTCCTGCAAAATTTTATCCCATTTGACTCAATGGCCTCTTTAGGAAAATCATTTTTATTATTGTTTCGTCCTTAATAATGTCATTATCGTTACACCAATAAAGGTTCACATCAAATCATAAAAGCATTACAACTCGTCTTTTTCTATTGCCCTAGTAACTTAGAACCATTAGTACTCATATTTCTTCCATCTTTATAACCCTATAGTAACCATAAAGCCTTAAGACTACTCGTATTTATATTAATAAAAGTAATGGAAACAGTAATAATGATGATGATAGTAATAACAGTTACGATAATAGCTCTTGAATCCTCCGTTACACTTTTAAGAATAGCCAAAACATGAAGAACATCACTGCAACAGTCCCAGTAACCCCCCTCCATCACACCTTTTGAGTACATCAAATTATCCATATTGGTGTTAAGATCCCCCAACTCTACCTTCCCTTGCCCCTCCCCTACTCATTCTCACTCCCCTCTTACCCCTACCCCTGCTCATTCATTCACCATTCATTCACTCATTCATTCTCGCCTTGAATATTCATCTCCCACTTAATCCTTCCCCTATTTTTACTAGTTACTATTTACTATTAGGATCTACTCCTATCCTTCTTTCCTTTCTCTTCTGGTGGTTTCACCCCGCTCCTCTGAGCCAGCATATTGTGCCAAAACTGGCTCCCAAATTTTCTCAAACCCCTTCATTTCGTTCCCCCCTAGATCCGGCCTGTTTTTTGCTCCATATTCATTAATTCTATCGTTAGCTGTTCCCACTCCGAGATCTCCGGGGAGTTTCCTGATACCCAATGATGCAAAATACATTGTTTACCCACTACAAAACCCTTCTCATACAATTTCCTCTGATGCTCCCCAATCAATTTCCTTTCCTCACCCAGCCCGAACAAACACCACTCTGGGGGTAAAGGCTGAGCGGTGCAACATCCATCCAGTAAGTTTAGTCCACACCCCCCGCCAGAAAACTTGTATTCGCGCACAGTACCAAAAACGGTGCATTAGCGTGCCTTTATCCTTCCCACATTGTTTACACACATCTGTCAAAGACTTGCCTGCCCTAGCAGCCCATACATCATGAACATAAACCCTCCAAAGGAACTTGTATTGTGTTTCCTGTAACCGCACAGATTCTGTGATAATAACTTTATAGCCTTAAATGCAATCTGCAACCCCTCCACCGTTAATTTTGTCATTCCATCTTGTTGCCATCTCTTCATCAAATTCTCCAGACAGCTCTCCCTCCGGATATAACTCTCCCCTTAACGTTTTCATAGTTATTTTCCCCTCCAAGCCTTTCAAGAGGCATGCCTCCAGAGTTCAACAGCGTACTAAATTCTTTCCGAATGCTTCTCACGTAGTGCCTCGCCTGTAAATAAAAGTAAAAATCCTTGATCTCCAAGTTAAATCTCCACTGCAATGATTGAAAAGAGTCCAACTCCGGAGCTGAGGTCATCCTTAGATGGCCCACACATGCCACCCCACATCGTGCCCTCTTATTCCACACTGTGCCTGTGCGCCGGGTGCAAAATTTTATTTACCAGGGGAAGACAGTCCATCCCCTTCCAAGACAATTTCCTCTGTTGGCACAAAACTTTCCATGCTTGTCTTAGAGCTCACATATAGCCCGACTCTTTCCAGGCAGGGGGTAATTCCTTATTTGGCTGATGTAGCAGCCATGCCCAATGAAGATTCCCTGACATTGAATTTATCAATTCAATTGGTAATGTCTCAGCAGTGCCCAATAACACATCTCTCAGAGGCCTTACAAAGCACGCTAGATTATAAACCCTCAAAGGTAGGAGACCCATGCCCCCCCCCCCCCCTTACAAAGGTTTCATCAGTGTAGAGATAGCGATTTGAGGTCTCCGGCCCTTCCACAGGAATTTACTAATATGACTTTGCAACACTTTCATATCCTTTCTCAATATCCATAAGGGGACATGTCGGAGGAGATAAATCCATCTAGGGAATTCCACCATCTTAAATACGGCAATACGGCCCATAAAGGAAATGGGCAAATCCCACCACTTCTTTAAGCGAGCTACTGTCTTTTCTATCATTGGTCTTACATTCAAATTATAAAGCTGTGACATTTTCTCTGGTATTTGAATTCCTAAATAGCGAATCTGTCCCTCTGCCCACATAAGCGGAAAGCCCCCCCTTCCACTTTGGCTTGACCTCACTTCCCACGTCTAACACCAGAGACTTAGTTTTATTTATTCGCAATCCCTAGAACCTCCCAAATCGCTCAATTTGTTGAAGCGTTATCTCCAATGATCTCTGGGGATCTTTTAAGCATAGAAGCATGTCATCTGCAAAGGCACTAACTTTAATGCCCCCATTTTTCCTCTCTGTCCCCTTTATCTCCTCCGTCTCGGTAAGAGACAACAACAACGGTTCTAACTGGAGCACAAACAAAAGCGGTGATAGGGGGCAGCCCTGTCTCGTGCCCCGCTTTAACGAGAAAGACTGCGAGTATTCCCCTCCGAATGCTATACGGGCTAATGGATCCGTATAGAGCGCTGTGACCCATTTTATAAACTCTCCCTCAAATCCAAATCTATGCAGAATTTCAAACATGTATGACCAAGAGACCCGATCAAAAGCCTTTTCTGTGTCTAGACTTACCAATAACAATGGGGACTCTCAAAGAAGACACATTTCCATTCCCAATAACACCTTGCTTATATTAAGAAATGCTTCTCTAACTTTCACAAACCCCGTCTGGTGTGCACCTATCAATCTCAGGAGTATCTTCTGCAACCTTGTAGCTAAAACCGAGGCCAAAATCTTCATATCGTAATTAATCAAAGAAATGGGTCGATATGAAGCTGGATCTTCTGGATCCTTTCCCAGCTTTGGAATCACAGATATAGAAGCTGTTCTCATATCCCTCAGAAAAATTCCTGTTTCCAGCACCTCCCCATAAAGGGCTGCTAAGGTTGGTATCACTTGCAACATTAACATTTTATAGAACTCTGTCCCATATCCATCTGGCCCCGGAGTCTTATGTGGGGTGCCATCTCCTATAATTTTTTGTATTTCTTTCCCTGAGATAGGCTCGTTAAGTTCCTGTAATTCTCTTTCCTTTAAGTTTGGTAATTGCATCGCATTCAGGAAACTTCTCTCTTGTTCTCTATCCTCAACCTCCGGGGTATACAAATCTAGGTAGAACTGCCTAAAGACCTTCATTACCTTTTCGGTTTCATTGTGCTTTACACCATCGCTATCCCGAATTGTAGTTAACATTTTTGTGCCGCTCCAATCCTTCACCAATCTAGCTAGTAGTTTTCCCGTCCTATCACCATACCTAAAAAACTGGTGTCTATAATACTGCATCGAGTATGCTGCTCTTTCCTGCAGCACAGTATTTAAGCATTTTTGGGCATCTAAGTATGCTCTCATATGCTTTTGTTCCGATGTTACCAAAGCTATTCTCTTGAGCTCTTGCAGCTCCTGTGTCAATTTCAATACTTTTTCATTAACCCTTTTCCTCTCCTTTGCTATAAACGCAATAATATGTCCCCGCATCACTGCTTTCCCCGCTTCCCAGA
This sequence comes from Ichthyophis bannanicus, assembly GCA_033557465.1. NCBI lineage: Eukaryota > Metazoa > Chordata > Amphibia > Gymnophiona > Ichthyophiidae > Ichthyophis > Ichthyophis bannanicus. Next base: position 91,826,130 of record CM066031.1, read on the forward strand.
ATAGGGCGACTGTACTCGCTTGCTCCTCATTGAATTTTACATATTCCTCCCAATACCGTGCCAAATATTTTTGAAACTCCTCATTTTTCCACAGGTGTCTGGGGAAGGACCACCTACTTCCTACACCTCGCCGCCCCCTCCAGTCCATCCTTATCGCATGGTCAGATACTACAATTGGTTCAATCTCAACACTTATAACTTTCCCAAAACAGTTTTTTGAAACCAACATATAGTCAATCCTAGACCATGAGTGATGTGCTCTTGACAGATGTGTGTAATCTCTCTACCCCTCATGTAATAATCTCCATGTGTCAATTAGCTCTCCCATTCTACACAGATAACCTACCCCTTTTTTGCTCCACCCCTCCTCCCTTTGACTTTGATCTATCCATTTCCGGATCGTGAGGACGATTAAAGTCCTCTGCTAGTATTATAGGTATTTTCGGGGCTCCAACCACACTCTGTAAAATATTCTTGAAAAATTGATGGTCATAAACATTCAGGGCATATATATTCCCCAGGAACACCTCCTCTCCTTGCAACTTGGCATTCAAGAATAAGAACCTCCCCCTGTGGATCCACCTCCTCCCTTAAAATTTCTATATGAATCCCTCTCTTGACCAGGATTATTACTACTCCCCATTTCCGCCCTCCCAAGGAAGCAGCATACACTTGCCCCACCCATTCTCTCTAATTTTTCATGTTCTTTAACGCTTAGGTGAGTTTCTTGTAAGAATGCCACTTCCCTCTCTTTAAAGCTTGCAATATTTTTGTGCATTTCATAGGTGTACCCACCCCCCACACCCCAAGTAACAATACAAAGATCATGTTTCATTATTCACGTCAATTTTAAGTTCCATCTCCAGCCCCATTACTATGTATCCTGCCCAAGGTGGCCCAGCTTCAGCCCTGAACTCTTTACCAGGTAGTGAGTCTACACAATACCACTTCCCCAGTTGCAATGAGGCACTCTTGCTTATCCCACCAGTGTCATAGCTTAGACCCTTCACTTCTCTCCCCCTTTGCACTCGATTCTAATCTTTCGGCCCCTCCCTTCCCCATCCCCCATTCACACCACATTTTTACTTCCACATGCTCCCCCTCCCCCCCCCCTCCTTATCCCTGTAAAAACCATCTCATCTTCTATCCCCAGCCCTCTGCTGCTGGGGTCTAGTCCCAACTGTGCGCTGCAGGGCTGCCTCGACTCTCCCCCACTGCCCTTATGCTGTTATCCAAGTCCACAGTGTCTCTTGCTTCTTACACCTCCAACAGGACGCCGTTGCTGTTATAGCCATAGTTCTGATGTCAACAAGATTAGTAATCTAAATAATAATAGTAGTACCCTTGCATCCATCCACCTTCCACATCCTTATTTATCTTTATCTTCAGTAGTCCATAAGCCGCTGCTTATTTGAGTCCCGTTTATTTATTTTATTTATTTATTTATTACAAGCTCTTATATACCACACTATTTGGGATCAGCGCGATTTACAGTACAACAAAAGACCAGAACAACAAGCTGTTTATTTATTTATTACAATTTCTTATATACCGCACTATTGTCAGCGCGGTTTACATACAACAAAATGACCATAACAAACTGTTTGGCTTCACATAGAACAGGAGAAAACAACTTGGATAACATGCTTTTGCTTTACATAGAACAGGAGTAATAACTTGGAAAACGGGGTATGCAAACTAAACTACTTACATATGTACAATGAGATCGAGATGTTTGGTTTTACATTGAACAGGAAAAAGAACTTGGATAATACATGGGGAAATTTTGAACTGAAACAATTTACAAATTCCCATCTTGTCCTTTATGTGCTTCTAATCTTACCACGCATTTTATCCAGCACCCTACCATGTCTCTTGAGGTCTCATGCTGATTGGGCTTCTGGCTCCGCTCTTTCACTTTCTAGTCCAGCCAAAAAATGTTTTGCCTCCATTACCGTATCAAACGTATGATTCTGCCCTTGATTAGAGACTCGAAGTACTGCTGGAAACGCCAGGGTGAATCGCAGTTTCTTCTGAAAGAGAACAGCACAGATGGGCAAAAACTCCTTTCTTTTTGCTGCGACCGCTGCCGAGTAATCCTGAAAAATTGTCCAACATCAAGTTCCGTTTCTTTCGGTATGCCTGCAGCAATTGTATTTTGTGCTGAAAATTAAGTACTCAGGCAATCACCACCCTCGGTCTCTGTCTAGATTCCAGCCTCACTCCTATATGGTGTGCCCGCTCAATTTTTATGTCTCCTACTAGGCCGTCTAAACCCAATTCCTTTGGCAGCCATTCTTCAATTAAGTATATCAGCATGTTGTCTGTCATTTTTTCTGACACCCCCACGATTATCAAATTGTTTTGGCGTGATCTACTCTCTAAATCTTCCACCTTCGCTTGCAGGGCCTCAATCTGCTTATGCTGCGTTGTGTTCTCTCTCGCTTGGCGGCCCTCCTTGTCCTTGATGATCGCCACGCGGTGCTCCAGCTCCTCCACTCTGCGTCCAACCTCCGTTAGTGATTCCCCCACTGACTCCAGTTTCTTTAAGTTCTGATCAAACTTGGGATCTAGCAGTTTTACGACCTCCTTGGCTACGTCTTCTGTTGCAGAGTCTGCGCTGTCCGTTCCAGGCGAGGCCAGCTGCAACACCGCAGATGCGGAGGCCCCAGATTTGTTAGCTTTTTCCTGGTCTTTTTTTGTTGATATAGGCATGATATCTCTACTTTATTTTCCTCAAACAGTGGTAGCCCTCCTTGCACTATCCTCTGATCTCACTCTTTTCATTCCTGCAGTAGGGCAGCGATAAATTTGTTGATATATTCTCAAGGCAGCCCCGGAGCAAGCAAGGAAGCCTCCTTACTCACTCATGTGTCACGTGGGACCCCCTCAATGGCCTCTTTAACATATAGCACCACCCCTTCACCTATGTGATGTATTTTATCATTGCGATATAGTTTGTAGCCTGCTATCAGTGTCCCATTGGTTATCCTCCTTCCACTAGGTCTCTTAGATGCTAATTATATCTAATATTTCATTCCTTATCGTCTCTCCGGGCCCATCCAGGAACAAGTGGGTTGTCAATCCCCTTCAGCAACTGAGGACTGATATCTCAAACTTTGAAGAGCTGGCATCTGGCTCCCTCTGCTGGCCATACTCAGTCTTATCAGTCCTCAGCAGCTGAAGGACGTGTTCCTGGCTGGCTCCCCCCTTCAGATGCTTAAGGCTTTGATAATTTTATTTCTTTGATTTCTTTTTGGTGTTTCAGAACCAGGGATCCTAGCAGGGTTCCTTTCAGTAGCACTTGCTGCCGACAGCTTTTTGTCGGCGCTCAGAGGCACGGAGCTGAAGAGGCAGGGCCTGTCTCAATTTTCAGCTCCGGATGATACCGAAGAGAGCAGAGCGGTGCTGGGAGCCCCAGATACCTGCCTGCTTTCCCCGCTACTCAGCTTCCTTACCCGCTAGCAGCGGGTGTTAAGAGCTGAAGGAAGAGCTGTTTTTCTGCTTAAGGTTAGTCGGTTTTCAACTTCTTAGTTCTTGTGTGAGTTTGGCGGCCATTTTATTTCTTCTCAGGGGGCTTTCTTTTCCCGCGGCACTTCTGAGGGCCGGTTTCGCGATGGCTTGGCTTTGTTTTTCAAGTTGCTTGGGTGACTCGGCTGGCTTTTTTGGGCCTCTTGGGCATGGAGCCGACCGTTGCGGCAGGCCTTCTCAGCGGTTCATTTTGGCGGGAACGGCTCCCGGGCTGCTTTGGCGCCCATAGCCGGATTTCTTCAAGTTAGGTAACTAAGGTTATGAGGAAGGGGCGAAGGCGCTCTCTCTCTTTTTCCTCAGTAAAGGAAAAATCTTGTCCTCGGGGGCCCGTGTCTGTGTCCGAGCAGGGCAGTTGGGGCACTACATAAATGCATACAGGATTGGAAACAGGGCTCTCTTTAGCATTGTTATCATGCTCCCGGTACCGATTAAGGGCGGCGTTAGCGCTGTGCCTCTCCGGGGCCTTAGCCATTTTTTTCGCTTTTTGGCGTCTAAAGGCTGAGCAAGAGACTGGATCTCCGGAACACAGGACTCATCCCTGGGAATCCCAGGGGTATTTTCCATTCCTCTCGGGTGTAACACTAGCTTAGCTGTCGCATACACCTTTCTGGCTCTCATATTCCCTGGCTATCTTATCAGTATTTTTAAGGTTCGGCTGCTGTATCTGCCTTAAGGTCTTTCTTTTGTGCCTAAGGTTTTGTTTTTCCACTGGTATTTCTATGGTCCTTCCATTTTGCTGTGGCCTGCTTCTTTCCATGACTCACTACAGGGCTCTGGCCTTTGGCATAACGTTTTCTCAATTGACACGTTTTCATTTCATAGTTTTTGTTTATATGCCATTTGGCACTTCCATTGGGGTAGTGTTGCATTAAGTGGCCATTCCCTTTGCCAAGTTTGCTATCTCTGTTAAGCTTTACCACTTTTCCTGGGTAAACCCGGAGTACTTCCTCTCAGCTAGCTGAATGGCGGAATAGCCTAGTGCTAACAGCACCAGCCTAACACCCCAGAAATCTGGATTCAATTCTAACTGGGTTTCCTGGTGACCGTGGGCCAGTCACGTTACCCTAGGGGAAAAGGCCTGGCAAATTACTGTGCTTCTGTGCACAGGTTAGACATTTCTTCTGTTTAAATTTTTTCTTTGGTGTTCTTCAGGCACGGGGGGTAGCCTAGTGGTTCGAGCACCAGCCTACCATCCAGATGATTAGGTTTGCTTCCCACGGGCACTTCTGGTGCTCTTAATCAAGTCACTTTGCCCTCCATTCCCTCAGCGGAAAAGGCCTGGCACTTCCTACAGGCCACCTCACTTTAATATTTCCACATGCCCATTTCTATCTGGGTGTGATCTTCTCTGGTTGGGTGGCTAATTTTCTTTTTCTGTAACTTTGATTGGTCTGTCCAAAGGCACTTTTTGGCCTTCGTTCGTTACCTTCTTCCTTGGTCTAGGTGGTTTCTGGTCTTTCTTCTCTTTCTGGGCATCTTTCCACGATTTGAGTAATCATCATATTGACCTCTCTATGGTTCGGTTCGCTATAGGTGGGGGCCTTTTTGTCGTTCCCTAATGGGGTTGACAATTCATGGTCCGTACAAGGTACATGCATCGATTACGGGTCCTAGGGGCCTGCGGGGTCTCCGAGCTCAACTGCCATATAATTCGATACCTACAGCTGAACTTGCCGCACAGGTCCACTTTCTCCATAATTTGTCGTGGGTGGTCCACTGAATCCGGCACTGACGCGGCCATCAGTGAAAGCTATAGTAAGGGGAGACAAAATCCTTATTGCTGCTGCAGCAGTGAGCTTTCATACCTGCCAGAAATTCAGCTGGTCCCCTCTTTAACAAACGGAGTGGAGGAGTAGCCAAAAGGTTAGAGCATAGGCTTGGAAATCAAGAGACCAGGGTTCAATTCCCAGTAGCATTCCTTGTGGCCTTGGGCAAGTCATTGGCAATGTTTTAGCAAACGATGCTGGCATGGTTTAGGGGATTTCGAGTGTTTGCTTCTGCAAGGCTTCAGATAGGGCCAACCGTGCTCCCGGTGAGCGGGCTAAAGCGACAGTTGGTCGGTTCGGAATCATAGGGGCAGAGGCTTCCTCTGCCGCAGGGGGGTTTGGACTTCCTTGCGCTTAACTCAGGAGTCTTGCGTGCAGTAGTTGAGCCAGCTGTCTGGACGGCTTCTGTTTCCAGAGGTTCTCGTCAGTGGTTAGGGCTACTCTGGGCTCAGAGACGGCGTAGGTGGCCAATCCATTCGGCACTCTAGTGTGTTTGTTCGCGACGTCCATAACGACGGTGTTCGAGTTCCGTGTCGGGATTCTGTTACGATCGTTTAAACTACGGGGGGACATCTAGTCCTCGCTGCCGCTCTTTTTGCTTCTTCGAGCGGCGACAGCGTGGCACTATCTGCGGCTCCTTGGTTCCCTGGCGGCGTTCTTCGTCTGAGTTTTGTGAACGAAGAATCGCTGTCTCTCGCATTCCCCTGGCTTCAGGTAGACAACTCATTGCAAAATGTACATCTTAAGAAAACTGAGGTTATTGTTAATTTTTATTCTATGATTTGACCTTTAATAATATATGTTGTATATTTTACAGTGCTTGGAAGTCCCTGTTTGGGACCAAGAGATAGAGGTCATATTTTTATGTTATTTATCTACTTCTCTCATAGCCGGCATCAGGAAAGAGTGGAAGATGCATGGATTCGTTTCCCAGTGAAGGTAATAGAGACTGGAACGGCATGAGTAGAAAGCATGGGACAAGCGCAAAAGATCTCTTCTGCTCTTCCAGGCCTTACTAGAAGGAACTGCGCTCCGATTATTCTCCAACAATGCAGTGACAGTTGCATATATCAATGGTCAGGGCGGTACCAAGAGTTTTTTTCTTCTCGCCGAATCTCAGGAGTTGATGGCTTGGGCCGAGTTCAATCTCTTAGCGTTGTCAGCTGCGCATGTGGCAGGCGAGCAAATTGTGTAGGCAGCAGCTTTTCTCTGTCGCAATATCCTCGATCCCGGAGAATGGCAGTTGAACCTGGCAGTGTGTTCACGAACTGGTAGTACGTTGGGGTCAGCCAGTGATGCATTCTTATGGTGATGTTCGGCATTGCGAAGGCAAACCGTTTTTTTTTTCAGCAGAAACAAAGAGCACATGTCAGCAGGATTGAATGCTCTAGTACAACCTTGGCCATTGGACACTCTGTTGTATGGGTTCCCTCCTTGGCTGCGGTTGAGTCGGCTTATTCACCGCATAGCGGGTCATTGAAGATTCGTGATTCTGATTGTGCCGGATTGGCCGCGGCATCCTTGGTAGGCCGATCTTATGCGACTTTTGGTAGCTCCTCCTGGGCGCCTACTGGATCGGATCAAGCTCTTAAATCAGGGCTCAGTTCTCCTGCCACAAGTGGATCGTGTCTTGCTTCCGGCTTGGCTCTTGAGAGGGCTCGGTTAATGCATGAGGGTTATGCGGCTTCATAAGTAGCTCCTTACTTCGGTCTAGAAGGCCGGGAACTTCTCTCGCATTATGTGCGGGTGTGGAAGTGTTTTGTTGAGCATTGGTATAACCAACGTAATTTTCTTCCGGCTCTAACTATTTACCACAATTACTTTTATTTCTCCAAGAGGAATTAGCGAAAGGTTTGGCACTTAATACTCTTAAGGTGCATTTAACAGCGCTTACCTGTTTTAGAGGTTTGGTGCAGACTGTCTTCCACTTGGCCCAACTTACGCCATTTCACATCTGCAGTAGCATTTTTCCAGCAGTTCAATTCTTTGAATTGCGGCTGGAGGCGTTACTAGACCTTCTTTTCGTCCGCGTAGCCATTTCTCCCTCAAAGGACTCTTGGGAATTGCCCTTCGGGGAGACTTTCTGTTCCTCGTCCTAAGGGTTTGGTCTACCTGTCTGCATTCTCGGGCGACAGGGGACTGTTATGGCTGGTTCCCTCCTTGCTTCCAAAACTCTTCTCGGCTTTCTATGTCGCTGAATCGCTCTCTCCCCTCTGTTTGGATCGTGGCCGATTCTTCCAGTGTCGACGGTCTACGCTGGCTGCAGAAATACCTCCTACCGGCTACATCTTCTGGGGGTCGGAGCATTAATTTCTTTGCCGGATCTACGTCAGCTGCGGCCGCTTCTCCGTCCTTCCTGGCTAGTTCGGTGAAACTCGTGATTGGGGTGTCCTTTCGGAACATAGAGTAGCTTCCTCCGGGGGAGTCTTTGTGCTTGTTCTACGCGCGGTCCAGAGGCGTTGGGTGGCGTCTCTTCTGTTCAGACCGGTGATTTTTTCTTGGGCGGCTACGTGATCGACGCATCTCCCGTTTGCGGAACATTGCAGGCAGGAGATCTTGACAGACGGTCGTGCCTGCCCAAAGGCGTTTTCCGCCCTAGCGGGCCTATTCGGTCCCTCCCGTGGTTGGGTACTGCTCTGGTACGTCCCACTTGTTCCTGGACGGGCCCGGAGAGACGATAAGGAAACAGAAATTAGACCTTACCTGCTAATTGTCTTTCCTAGAGTTCTCTCCGGGCCCGTCCAGGACCCACCCAGGTTTTTGGTCATATTTCAGTGTGGCGCGGAAGTCTCTGGATACTCTGCGGATTAGTGGACGAACTCCGCGCGCCAGGAGTTTCTAGAGTGTGGTTTCGGTTCTTGTTCAAGAGTTTGCCTTTTTACCTTGTTGGTGGTTCTGTGCTATAAAAAAAAAAAAAAAAAAAAAGGCAGAGCGAACTGGACATTTTTGCCTGTTAAGTCAGATAGCAGCGGCGCTGCTCTGAGTTCGTTCTTCCTCTCAGCCTCACTACAAGCTACTGTGTTTTGTTATCTTAACTATTTTTGTTTCGTGTCTTTTGATCATGGGGCACTACTCTTCATCTGCTTTGTTAAGGTTAGACTGAGTATGGCCAGCAGAGGGAGCCAGATGCCAGCTCTTCAAAGTTTGAGATATCAGTCCTCAGTTGCTGAAGGGGATTGACAACCCACTTGTTCCTGGACGGGCCCGGAGAGAACTCTAGGAAAGACAATTAGCAGGTAAGGTCTAATTTCTGTTTCATTGCTATATTTTCTAGTTCTCCCATCTCATTCTTTAGACTTTTACAATTTGCGTGCAGACATTTCAAAGTTGTTGTTTTTTTGTTTATATTAACAGTCTGACTATTGGATGACATGGGTAATTTGGAATCTTTCAACTCTGTCTGATTTCTATTTAAAGGTTACTTTTACCTTTTTTGGAAACTCTCTATTGGGATGCCTGAACTTCCCTCTTTTGCTAGTATCCTTCAAAGATAAATCATTCCAAACCATGTGCTGAATGGCAAACTGTTGGCTTTCCCCTATTATCTAGTTTAAAAGCTGCTCTCTCTCCTTTATAAAGGTTAATGCTAGCAGCCTGGTTCCACTCTGGTTAAGTGGAGCCCATCCTTTCGGAAAAGCCTCTTCCCCAGAATGTTGCCCAGTTCCTAACAAATCCAATGCCCTCTTCCTTGCACCATTGTTTCATCCACGCATTGAGACTCCGGATCTCTGCCTCCTTCCTGGGTCTACATGTGGAATGGTAAGCATGTCTGAGAACGTTACCCTGGAAGTTCTGGATTTCAATTTTCTACCTAAAAGCCTAAATTTGGCCTCCAGAACCTCCCTCCCCCACTTTCTAAAACCTTATCAAGGTGGCATATGAGGACTGCCACTTTTGCACCAAGCAAGCAAGTTACCAGGGAATCCTCACATCCACCAGCCCCCCAGCTAAGTGCATGCCTAATGATCAAATCAACAACTATAACAGCCATCCTAACTCTTCCGTCATGGAAACATGGCCCTGAAGATACCTTCTCGATGTGAGAGGGTGTTAAATCAGCTGGAGGACAGATCCTAGTTTCTGCCACACCAAGATGATGCTCTCCTGTCACATGACCTCTCTCCTCCATGGCAACTGAGAGGCTGCCAGACTGGAGGTGGGACTTCTCTACTATATCCCTGTAGATCTTGTCTACATGCTTCTCTGTCTGCCTCAGCTCTTCCAAGCTTGCTACTCTAGTCTCCAAAAATCAAACTCTTCCCTGGGAGCAAAGAGCTCTTTGTACCCAGTGCACGTATAAGACTTCTCACCAACTGGGAGAAGGTCATACATGCGACAAGCAATGCAAAAGACTGGATAGCCCCATCTCGCTGCTTGACTGCTGTCTGCTTTTAGGGGTCTGTTTACTAAGTGGTGCTAGTGGCCTCTGGGCAAAATCTGAGCCACGGCCCCATTTTATTAATAAGGGACCACGGCTCCGATACCACAAGGAAGCTGCTACTACTGCCACTTAGTAAATAGACCCTTAGTATTAAAGATTTGTTTAGCTATTTCAGTTGTTTACTTATTTAAAATTCCTACCGGAATAGGGTTACTTGAACTAATACAATTTTTATACCTAATAAGTTTAAAGGACTTTGTTGAATGTTCACCTCAAGATCAACTGCAGGGCCTTAATTAATTTATTTCTAAAGCCTAATAACTTGTTGAAGAAGATAATCAGTTAAACCTGAAAGCAAATTAGATCACTTCTTTCCACTTAACAGGTTTAAGAGCTTATAAATCAATGAGTGTGCCGGGGGTGGGTGGGAGCGAAAGAAATACTAACTGAAAGCTGGCTTGCTACACAGTGCCCTAGCCGACTTTTAATTTCACTGAAAGCTGGCTTGTTACACTGTGTTCTAACTGATTTTATAAAACACAGATTTGTAAAGTAAACAGAGATTTTATCAGATTAAACCCAAGAATTCCCTTCCGCCCAAGATTTTGAGAATTTTCCAGCAGGTAAATACTTACAAGTGGGAAGAGAAAAAGGAATTGGAAGAACAGTGAACTATACAAAAAAGAGCCATAAAAATGGCTACAGATTGTTGTATGGAAATTAAATAAAAGCAAGAGGAAAAGGAAACTGATGTGGGTCTCGAAGGAAGCAGCTACAAAGATATTGGCAAGAAGGGTAGCACTCACGAAGTACAGAGACTCTCAAAAAGAGGAATACAGAAAAGAAGAATCAGGCAAAGCTGAAAGAAGAGAGAAATCAGGAAGGCAAAAGTATGTCTGGAAGAAAAGATGGCTAAAGATGTAAACCTAGGTGATTAGACTTGTCAGGAAAATGAGGAAGGCCAGAGGTGGTAGTGTAAGGTGTCAAGCAACAATGTAGGGAGAGTGCTTATTGGATTTAGCACAAATAAAGCTGCTTAAATCAACTCCATGGTATAGTACACCAGAAATTAGAGATGAGATGAAGAAGAAATGGTGTTGCATTATAATTAAGGAAAAGCTTGCTAGAATTGTAATGGAATATAGTACAAGAAGACAATAAGAAGACTAAAACCATTTCTAGACCATGATCACTTCCGGACCATCTGCCAAGCAATAATCACTCCAACGCTCGACTATTGCAATTCATTATATCAAGGTCTCCCAAAGCAAAGTACACTACCACTCAACTGGTGCAGAACACTGCAGCTCGCCTAATCACAGGAACAGATATACATGACCACATCACACCAATACTTAATAAATTACACTGGCTTCCAATCCAATCCCGTATTAGATACAAATCAACCTTAATCATATTCGAGATCATTCACCAACTATCAGCATACACCTTACAAGACACTATAACAAGAGACATAAGTACCCGGCCTAGAAGGAATAACAAAAAGAGTATGATTACCACACCCCTTGGATACCAAAAGACCTTACAAAACATATCTGAAAGAGCACTATTGTTGCAGCCAAGCAGCTGAAAATGCTCTCATTCTCTCACTCACCCACAGAAGGAAGCACACAGACAGGCTGGAATGCAAACAGGATCTTTTAATGTGCACACAGGCCCAGACAGAGCCGGTACCCTCCACAAAAATCTGAGCCCCGAAGGACGTCCTACATTGTCTTATATACAGTACATTTTTAAACTCATTCTGCAATCTCATTCGTCTCAGGTATTTCCTGTCCACCAATCAACAGCCCCTGGGGAAGGTGCTTGGGTGACCTGTCCAAACCGGTATGCTCTGGTCTGCTGATTTCTGGGCAAGGGGGTATTGTGCTCAGGCCTGAAGGGGGAGAAGGGTGCCTACTGAAACCTTTATGTCTTCTCTTAGCAAGCTGATCACTATGTAAAATCCTCATGGCTTGGGGGGAAGGGTTACCCACAGCTAAACCTCATAGCTGCCTCACTATCATTCTATGCTCCATCTCTTTGGAACTCTCTCCCGGACGACTTGAGGGCAACATCAGACATCAATGACTTTCGAAAAAAACTAAAAACTCACCTCTTCTCAACTTACTATGGAGTTATAACCTAACCACATAAACAACTACATGATCCAAGTTACTGGACTAATAAACATAAAATATGATGCTTAAAATTGTAAATAGTTGTCATATCCTCATGACTATATACATAGTTCTCAGACTACCTTGCCCCTAGATAAGATCCAATTGTTCCTTGTTCTTTGTAGACTATAATATAATACTGTTTGTTACAATGTAAGCCGCTCTGATTGAAGGACAAAGCGGTATAGAAAAATGTTAAAATAAATAAATAAAATAGTACAGTCAGTGATTGTTTAATTTCTGTTCTTCTACGAGGAATACCCATCAACACAACTGTTATTCAAATATATCCACCCACAAAAGAAGCAGAAGAGGTTAAGGTTGGGTCGGTTCTATAAACAAGTACACGTTGGAATCAATAAGACATACAAACAAAATTTACTGATAGTCATGGGAAACTGGAATGCAAAAGCTGGGAAAAAAGAAGGCGGCCAAGTGGTTGCAAACTGTGGGCTTGGCAACAGAAATGAAATTGGAGGAAGATTGAGAAAATGCTGCAAGGCTGACAGTCAAGGCCAATGCAAGGATATGAAGCACCCTGGTGAACCTCATTCCCCCTGCCCCCCTTCTCCTGCTTCCATTACCGCTCTTGCCACTCCTCTCTGGGATCTGCAGCAGCGGCGCTTATGAAAGCCTCCGGTGCTGTATGCCGTTGGTGCTTTTGCCCCCTCTGATGCAGTCTTTGTAGTATATAGAGGCTCAAGGCGCTTCCACCTGGCCCCCCATGCAAAGTTTGCGTCAGATGGGGCAGATGCACCAACACTACACAATGCCAGAGGATTTTAGTAAGCACTGTGGTATTCTTTTAAAGTTACTACTGCCATTGCAGGTCCTGGAGAGGAATGGCATTTATCACTAGAAGCCCCAAAGTGCGTCAATTGACGCAAATGCATCTTCGAAGTTGTATACCAGCGCCACTGCTAGAACCATGTCAGTCATGTTCCATGACTTTGTTAGCAAGGTCAAGATGTTCAAATATGTGCATCGAAAATTAATGACAGATGCACTACCTAGCGGGAAAATGAATTTATATCTAGAAGCCCCAAAGTACATCAATTGACGCACTCAATTGTCTTTGATGCGTCAATTGACGTACTTTGGGGCTTCTAGGTATAAATTCATGTTCCCACTAGGTGGCGCATCTCAATCACTGTTTACAGTTTTTCGCCGACATTACAAACAATAAACACACGATGACATCATGTAATGATGTCACATACTGCACGTATTTAACAAATAAGTAACTTCACATTAATTCACATTTGCATTTCATGCTAAACGCAGTCATCGTGATAATGCGTCAATTGACGCACTTTGCGGAGGTCCTTGAGGTCCTTTTGTGCCCTTAGATCATCTGGGAGAAAGTTCCATAGGTCAGGCGCTGAGAGTGATAGCGCCCTTCTGGAAGTTGCTTGCTTCGTCCTGTGGTATCCGTCTGGGGCGCGGAGTTAATTGTTGCCTTGGGTTCGCCTGGGTCTGCTGCTCATGTCTTTATCATGGTCTGTAGAACTTCTGCTGAGCAATGGTTTATGATCTTAAAGATGGTTAGAGTCACCTTGAATCTTGCCCGTGCAATTATAGGTAGTCAGTGCAACTGTCAAAGCACCGGTGTTATGTGCTCGTATTTGGCTGTGCCTGTGATTATGCGAGCCGCAGTATTTTGAACCATTTGAAGCGGGTGCACAGTTTGCTTGGGTAAGCCTTGGTATAATGAATGCCCATGGTAGCAGTGGCAAGGGGCCAACCTGGTAACTATGATGCTTTAGGCCACTGCCTGCCCTGCCATCATTCTATTCATCTCAAACGCCTTTGTCCAGCAACACAAGCAGCGTCTGTATGGACTTCGCTCAATGGATTATACCAAAATCAAATTGACTACATCCGCAGAAGGCAACAATCAAAAAGTTCAATAACATCAACAAAGACAAAACCTGGAGCTGACTGATGTACAAACTCAAGATACAGGCTGCCTGTGAAATCAATTTTCCACTTTGGATACAAATGATAGAGTGCCTACTACTATTGTCATGGGATGAGCATCTAGTGGGGTCCCCGTCAGGTCTGGTTGATGTCTGTTAAGGAGAGAACAACAGAAAGCAAGGCAAAAAAGAAAAAAAAAATTCTAGAATTTATACCTTTTTATTCACTGCTATAGCAAGGGCTGGCTCATAGCAAGCTATCAAGGAGTCCAGCCCTCATACAGGATACAAGCTGTTTTATTATACAATCTTCGCATAGCAGTTTGTCACGTGAGTTAGAGCAGGATAGCTTTTTGGAAGAATTCTCTGGGCCCCTTGACTTCTTTCTACAGGATTATCTAGGTGGCATATCTGGAGAGTACCTAACTCCTAAGAGTCCCTGATTGGTCAGTTGAGGGGTGACTACCTTATCTCTTAGCGCTTTGATTCACGAAAGGCGGTAAATAAGCACTAATAATCTCTCCCTGCAGTCTAGGGCGTCTGTGGCTAAGCTGTCTGAAACCCTATTCCTTTGTGTGTGTGCATGAGAAGACAACTTTAGCAAAAGCATCCCTCTACCTCCCCCCTGCCATTCCTTTGTCAGCTTGGTTGTAAAGCCTGTCGGTGTCCTTGTGCTGCTGCTCCTGTCTAAAGTAATGTCTGTTTGTTTCAGCATTCTTGCATGCTATCCCCTTTTTCCCATCTCACTACTATTAATCATTTATATAGCGCTACAAAGCATTCACAGTGCTGCACAGACATATAGAAAGATGATGGCACCAGAAGAATTATGGGAGGACATCAAGTTCTGCTCGAAGAAAGTCTCCGCAAAAGTTGAATGAAGAAGCCAAAACCACCAAAATGGACAACCGAATGGGTGGCCAGATGAATAACCAAAATGGATAAAAGTTGCTCAGTGTCAGACGGCTGCCTAGGGTGAGAACTTACACAATCTTGACGATGCATATATTCATATGATTCTTGCAAGGTATTGTGGGTATTGTAGTTCATTCACTCCCAAACACAGCTGATGACAATAATTTGAGTTGTGAAACCAAGTGGTAAGATCAATAAAAATACTACTTTTATTGATGGGGTTTAATTCACCCAGCACATGTATGCTTGATAGCACTATAAATGAGGTTACTTGCTTGCAGTGTTTAAAATGGATAACAAAAATCACAAAGTAAAACCAGAAAACAACCTTCAGCTTGTCAGGCAATTAGCTAATGTTTTCTTAGCAAATAATTACCAAATACAAAGGCACAAAGAAAAGAATAAACTTTGCTGGTTAGGTTAACTTCTGCTTATTTTCCACGCCGATCTCAGCAGTGATTCTCCCTTGCTCACACACACAATCAGGTGCAGCCCTAATTACTATCAATGGACCAGCTGAAAGCCTTTAGCTGGCTGGCTGCTACTGTGTGAGCCCAAATCTTGCTTTAAGAGCTGTTTGCAGTGGAAATAAAGAACAAAGTTAGGTTTCTTTGTGATGGCTGATGTCTTTGCTCACGGAAAACTATCAATAGCATTTAGATAGAGAACCGTCCATATAAATAGTTTCATCTGCTGTATCTCCCCCTTCATCAACAATCATAGGGTCAATATCATACATTGGCACAGATGAGTCTTTCATTAAGGCACTATCATGAGAATGCTTATTCTCTTGCTGCCATTCTCTATTATAGATAGGGTCTGGATCAGTGTTCATACCTGAGCCTCTCCTGCCATCATAATTCCTCTCTGTAAAGCCTGGCCAATATGTAATCCAATTCTGATGTCCAGCCTTCCAATCTTGATCCCTGGACACTGGATCTTCTCTCACATACCTTCTGGCCTTGGTCTGAAAGTCCCTTCCACATGCAGTCTTCTCTCTTCCAGGTAGCCACTGGTGATTCCTATCTCTGCCAATCCATTCCTCTGGCTGAATCCAGTCCAATGGACTCTGCTGGCATTTGGAATACCTCCCAGTATGGGTACTGCCTTGGAATCTCCCTGGCCTTTCTTCTCTTCCTTCCAGAGAGTTTCCTTCTCTCTCTATCTGCGTGGCTTTTGCTGAAGCTGTTCTTCAAACTCTCCCTGAAGCTGGGCTGGAGCTTGTAGTAACTGTTATCTGAAGAATAATCTCTATTCTTATCCTGTTCTAATGTGTGCTGCTCCCTAACACAGCGCAGCTGTCTTGAATCAGGCCCTGCCCTTTGAGATGAGTGCTTAGGGATTACCTCATAGCTCTCTTGATTGCACACACATTTTCTCACTTCAGCCCCTCTCATGGCTGCTGGAAACCTGGTGCATTCTGGGACTGGTAGTCTTTTATGTGAAAACTCTCTTTTCTTGCTTCTACCAGAACTGACAGGTTGCTTGTTCAGAGTCACATCATCTTTTCTATAGCTCCTACCTGAGCTATGATAAGCTTCCTTATCACATCAGAAACTCAGAGAAGCTAAAGCCAGAGGAAAAAGAAGTAATCACAGTACTGGTAGCAGATCAAGAAGGTGGAAAGAATTTTTTTTTTCAGTGCCTTCAAGTCAGTGCTGGCTCCTGGTGACCCAACTGCCTCTGGGTTTTCTTGTCAATGTATCACTGGAAGTAGATCACCAGGCCTTTTCTTCCGAGGAAATAGAGGGTAAAATGACTTGCCCAAGATCACAAGGAGTGCCAGTGGCACTCAAACCCTTGATCTTCTGGGTACTAGGCAGCTGCTCTAACCATTAGGCTACTACTACTACTACTAAGCATTTGTAAAGCGCTACCAGTCATATGCAGCGCTGCACAGACGTGTAAGACATTCTCCAGGAACAAGCAGGAAGTCAGTCCTCACATATGGGTGACGTCGGCACCGACGGAGCCCTCATACAGAGCCCTCATACAGAGCAATTCCCCAGCTTTCAAAGAAAGCCTTTGGGATTGCATCGCGCATGCGCGGTCCCTTTCCCGCCCAAGGGTGCCATCTTGCTCAGTCTCCCTTTCTCCGCAAAGCCCAATGGACATTGTCCCTAATTCCTCACGGAAAAAGTGCATCAAAACGTGGAGAAATTTTGGATCTTCGACCGGTTCGATGCCAGTTCCCCTTCCCGCTTTCGGCTCGGTACACCGGTATCGAGTCCAGTCAATTTTTTGCGTTTTTGTCCTTAGAGACTAGCGTTGGCGCTCTTTTTTTTATTTTCACTGGCAGCCCGGTCCTTCAACCTTGCAGGGATTCTTTTTCCCCCGATGGCTGCCAGCGGGTTTAAAAAGTGTGATCGGTGTAAGAAGTTAATGTCCCTCACTGACACACATGACTGCTGTCTCCGATGCCTCGGGCCCGACCATGACCCGAAGGTCTGTGGCCCAAGTGGGAAAATGTCCTCTAAGGCACTTTGAAGTAGGCAGCAGCAGCGTGAAAGGATTTTCTCTGAGTCCGCATCCCCCCCGGATCCGGACCTCATCAGAAGCCTCGACGTCTCGGGAGCTGTCTGACCCCGAGCAGCGTCGGATCTTCTGAACGGGGGTCTCCCTCCCGGGAACACCGGAGGAAGAAGAACCCGTGAGGGCGGCGTCGTTGCATGCCTCTGATCGCCCTGGGCCCTTGAAAGCTAGGTCGTGGAGTCCTGACCGCCACCCCAGGTCCTCGGAGTCGGAGCGGCCTGCGAAGGTACCTCGCACAGAGATGGAGACGCCGAGGTGGGTAAGTGCTGTTGTCCTCGTGGACTCCCCTCAGGGGGAGCCGGCGTCGGACCCGACAATGTCGGGGCCCGAGCCAGAGGCTGCGGAGTCTTCTGAGCTCGGTCTCAGGATGATGGCCCTGGAGCGCAGCATGTCTGCCTTCATGGAGCAGCAGCAGGCGCTGATAGCCGGTCTCATCGGTCCATCCACCCCAACCACCAGGACCTCGACGTCCAAGTCGACCCCGGAGGCCGAGCCGATCTTCGAGACTCTTCAGACTCGAGTCGATCCTCGGCCAAGGTCTTCCTCGACCTCCTGCTCGGAACCGAGGTCGTAGACTCTGCTGCTCTCGGCGTCAGGGCGGTCAGGGCTGAAGCCCTCACAGCTGGAGCCCCTCGATTCCTCCTCGGAGGGATGGGCATGGGAGACGGAAGATGAGGAGTCCCCGACATCCATCGGACCCGGTATGTCCCATCGGACTCACCAGGTTCGGAGCCTCAGAGAAGGTCCCCTCTGGAGGATACCCGGTTCTCAGACTTCATCAGGGACATGGCCAATGCTTTGGCATTCCCGGCAGATACCGATGAGGAGCCTCGAGCTGAAGAGCTCGATGCCCTCCAGTATGACTTTCCCCCAAGGGAAGCCCTTACTGTGCCGGCTCCTCCAATGCTGGAATGGCTGATGCTCCACATGTGGGAGTCACCAGCCTCGATGCCAGTTCTAAGCAAGTGGGTCGATTCCATCTATCAATTCCGCAAGAGCCCTGGGTTCCAAAAGGCATAGCTGCTGCACAACTCCATGGTTGTGGAATCGGCCATGCATAGGCTCAAGAGCCAGAAAATGCACTCCTCGGTGCCTCCTGGCCGGGAGGCCTGGAACCTGGATGCCCTTGGCAGAAAATGCTTCCAGGGCTCGATGCTTTCATGCCGTGTCCAAACCTACCAGCTGTACATGGGCATGTACTTGAGGGACCTGGGAAAGGAGATTGCCAGGTTCTCAGCTGGCCTCTCCGAGGCACCCTTGCAGCGCTTCAATGCCTTGTCCACCAGGATTCGGGAGTGCTCGAAGTTCATATCTCGAGCGGCCTATGATGGCTTTGAGGCTGCGGTCCGAGTAGCCGCGGTCGGCATTGGTGCACGCTGCCAGGCCTGGCTAATGTCATCGGATCTGGAGCCATGGGTTCAGGACAAGTTGGTCGATGTCCCTTGCCGAGGTGACAACCTCTTTGGCAAACCCATGACTGAGAAGGCTGCTGAGCTCGAGTCCGAGTACTTGACCCGGACAAGACTCTCAAAGAAGACTTCTGCCCTTTCTAAGAAGGGCTTGGGTAAAAACCCCTTTTTCCCGAGGAAGGGTGCTGCTTACCGCAACTACCCCACTTACCAGGCCATCCCAGCTCCACATCAGCAGGCCTAGGGACAGGGGCATGGCCCGCGTAAGCAGAAGGCCCCCAAGCCCCAGGCTCTGGCTCCTACCCAGCCGGGAGGGGATTTTTGACTCCCATGGCATAGTCTCTCTTCCCCCAGTGGTAAGGTCTTGCACAGGGGGCACGCTAACCCTGTACGCCCACAGATGGCCAGCCATCACCTTGGATATCTGGGTCCTGCAAATAGTCCAAAGGAGCTATTTGTTTCACTTCAGCCAGATACCACCCTCCTTCTTTCCAGGAGAGCCTCTCAGACCACCTCTTCACAGGGACCTCCTCTTGCAGGTGTTGGAAGGTCTTCTAGAGGATCAGGCTGTGGAACCGGTGCCCCACCACCTGCAGGGCAAGGGCTTCTACTCCAGGTATTTTCTCATACCAAAGAAAACAGGAGGACTCAGACCCATCCTGGACCTAAGAAACTTAAACAAGTTCCTGGTGAGGGAAAAGTTCAAGATGCTTTCCCTTGGAATGTTGCTGCCTTACCTCCACCAGGGAGATTGGCTATGCTCCTTAGACCTGAAGGATGCCTATA
Source organism: Ichthyophis bannanicus (assembly GCA_033557465.1). Taxonomy (NCBI): domain Eukaryota; kingdom Metazoa; phylum Chordata; class Amphibia; order Gymnophiona; family Ichthyophiidae; genus Ichthyophis; species Ichthyophis bannanicus. The sequence goes on from CM066031.1 coordinate 91,845,549, forward strand.
CACACATACTCATACACCCAGACCACAGACAATATCTCAGATTTGTAGTGGGAGGAAAACATTTCCAATACAGGGCTCTACCCTTTGGCCTAGCCTCTGCTCCCAGAGTGTTTACAAAATGCCTGGCTGTAGAGGCAGCCTTCCTCAGAAGTCAAGGAATTTTTGTCTTTCCTTACCTGGACAACTGGCTCATCAGGGGCCAGTCACCTCAGGAGGCCCTACAGGCCACTTCTCGCACTATCAACCTGTTGCAACATCTGGGTTTTGTCATAAACCATGCAAAGTCCACTTTGCTCCCCACTCAAAACAAAGTTCATAGGAGCAAGGCTGGACACCCTTCAAGCGAAGGCTTATCTGCTGGAGGACAGGACACAGAGGCTGCTGGCCCTGGCACAACAGTTCAGGCGCAGAACTCAGGTCTCAGCGAGACACTTTTTGCGCCTTCTGGGCCACATGGCCTCCACGTTGCATGTGACCCCGAATGCCCATCTCCACATGAGAACAGCTTAATGGTGCCTCAGAGATCAGTGGGCTCAGGCCTCCGGCAGCCTCAGAGACAGAATAACAGTATCCAAACGACTGGTGAAGTCATTACAGTGGTGGTGTCAGCCACCCAACCTGCTCGAGGGAGTGCTTTTTCAGACTCCCTCGCACACAAGGGTGCTGATGACAGATGCCTCCTTGCTGGGCTGGGGAGCTCATTGCCAAGGATCCTGCACTCAGGGGTTATGGTCTCCTCAGGAGTCTACCCACCAAATCAACCTCTTAGAGCTGAGGGTGATCCGCCTAGCTCTTCAAGCCTTTGGTCATGTCCTCTCACATCAGTCTGTATTGATAGACGGACAACCAGGTAGCAATGTTCTACGTGAACAAGCAGGGAGGTACAGGGTCTTGTATCCTATGTTAGGAGACACTGGACCTCTGCTCCTTTGCCATAAGGCAGGGTATGTCTATCAAAGCAGTGTACCTGCCTGGTCAGGAAAACTACCTAGCAGACAAGCTAAGCAGGATTCTCCAACCTCTCCAATGACAACTGGATCCGGTGGTGGCCCAGCGGATTTTTCACCGCTGTGGACATCCATCCACAGATCTATTTGCCAGTCTGCAAAATCACCAGCTGCCCAGATTTTCCTCCATGTCTGTGGTACACAATCTAATTTTCCTCCAGACATCCACATCATCGGAGGGTGGCTGCAGATGCTTTCCTGATCTCCTGCTCAGGGAGCCTCATGTATGCGTTTCCTCCCATGCCTCTGGCGGCCCAGACTCTGTTCAAAATCCTTTGGGACAAGGCCTCTGTGATTCTGGTAGCCCCCAGATGGCCAAGACAGCCTTGGTTTCCACTTCTCCTCTAGCTGGCAGTGGAAACCCCACTCCCACTGGGGATGCAGCCTGACCTCCTGTCCCAGGAGCAGGGCTCTCTCTTGCACCCCAACCTCAGGTCCCTCAACCTGATGGCATGGCTGCTGAAAGGGTAGTGCTGGCTCCTCTCCTCCTACCCTGGAATGTGGAAGAAGTGTTTCTAGCCTCAAGGAGGCAGTCCACTAGGAAATCCTATGCTTTGAAGTGGCGTAGATTTGAGGTGTGGTGTAGCCAGCACAATGAAAGCCCTTTCTCTTGCCTTGTACCAGTGGTGCTGCAGTACCTGCTTCACCTCTCAGAATTAGGTCTCAAGTCTAACTCTGTCAGGGTCCACCTGAGTGCTTTGTCAGCAAACCACTCGCCAGTGGAAGGGCAACCTATTTCGGCTCACCCCATGGTGTCCAGATTCCTCAGAGGTCTGCTTCTGCTGAAACCCCCAGTTCGTCCTCTGGCAACGGCGTGGGTTTTGAATGTAGTCTTGCAGCAGCTTACTCACCCTCCTTTTGAGCCGATGTCCTCTTGCCATCTGCACTTCCTCTCCTGGAAGGTGCTCTTCCTGGTGGCACTCACATTAGCCAGACGTGTGAGTGAGCTGCAAGCTCTCGTAACTGATGAACCATACACAAGGTTTTATAAGAATAGGGTGGTCCTCCGCATCACCCAAAGTTCCTTCCAAAGGTGGTCTCTTCTTTCCACCTCAACCAGGAGGTGATTCTTCCGACCTTCTTTCCCAGGCCACATTCCAGCCGGGAGAGGCAGTCCTCCATACCCTGGATTGTAAGAGGGTGTTGTCCTTCTACCTGGAGCGTATGAAGGGACATCGAAGGGCTACTCAGCTCTTCGTCTCGTATGACCCAAGTAAGCTGGGGTTACCTGTTTCCAAGCGTACGCTCTCCACCTGAGTGGCAGACTGCATTGCCTGGGCGTACAGGACAGCCGACCACCCGTTGCAGGGTCGAGTCATGGCCCACCGTGTCAGGGCTAAGGCCGCATCAGTGGCTCACTTCCACTCTGTTCTGTTGGTAGACATCTACCGGGCCGCAACTTGTTCTTCAAGCCAGACTTTTGCAGCCCATTACTGCCTGGATAGGGAGCCGATGGGACGGTGTTTTCGGCCAGGCAGTTCTCCGTAACCTATTTGAGATTTAAGCAACTCCAACCCTCCGACCCTCTGGTGTCAGGCTACTGGGGGGTGTTGCTTTCTCAGCTGAATTCCTATTGCAGCTGCTGCAGCTCTTCTAGAGGGAGCCATTTTTCAGCTATGGGTTCTCGGTAGCCTATAGCTAGGGAGTCCCATATGTGAGGACTGACTTCCTGCTTGTTCCTGGAGAAAGCGTAGTTCTCACCTGTAACAGGTGTTCTCCAGGGACAGCAGGAATCAGTCCTCATGACCCTCCCTCCTCCCCTGAAGTTGCAGTCCTATTATTGTTTTTATTCATTTTGCCGTCTTTTTAGCTATGTCATTTGACTGAGCAAGATGGCACCCTTGGACGGGAAAGGGACCGCGCATGCGCGATGCAATCCCAAAGGCTTTCTTTGAAAGCTGGGGAATTGCTCCGCACTAGGGCTCCATCGGCGCCAACGTCACCCATATGTGAGGACTGATTCCTGCTGTCCCCGGAGAACACCTGTTACAGGTGAGTAACTACGCTGTCCCTGCCCATCGGAGCTTACAATCTAGTCAAGACAAAACACAGAAGGTGTAAGCAGGGATAGAACTAGGGGAAAGAAAAGGGAAAGAAGGAGATCAGGTGAGTCAAGATCCAAAAGCAGCAGCTCTTCCACGCTGGAAAGAATATCCCCAGTCATTATACCATAAAGATCAAGTGGATCAACAGTCGTTTCAACCTGCACCTTACGATCAGGAACCATGATGATGAAAGAAGCAGCACTGAAAACATTTTCAAAAAAACAAAGCACCAAGTATTGATGGCATTTCCCATTGAAGTATTACAGAAATCAGATGCAGTTGTACTTGCAAGGCCCTACCATGAAAATCTAAAGAAAACATCAAGGTGAAGTGACAAGTAATGTGTTCCTAACAATAATGAAGAAAAATAATCTAAGTTGACTATGGAAATTGTTGCACAATTGCTCTGATCCCACATGCTTAAGATTCTACTCAAGATCATTTGGTGGAGTCAACAACCATATGTAGAGTGAGAACTACTTGAAATGCAAACAGAGTTCTAGAAAGGTGAGCAACAAGAGACATTGTTACGGATGTGAGATGGATTCTTGAAAAAAACAAAAGAATACCAAAAGGTTATCTGTGTTTTACTGATTATAGAATGGCCTTTGTTTGCATAAGGACTGTTTCCAACAATGGCCAATCCAAGTCACAAGTACCTGGCAGGTTCCCAAAAAAGCACACAGCTTCCACAATGCTCATCCTGGAGTAATTTTCATTGCTTGTCCTCTAGTCTTTCTACTTTTTGATGGCATAAACAACCAAACTATGTTTACCCAGTCCATTCCATTCATTAATTTATAGACATCTATCATATGTCCCCTCAGCCTTCTCTTTTCGAAGTTGAAGAGTCCTAACCTTTTAAGACTCTCCTCATAGAGGTATCCTTCCATCCCTTTTACCATTTTGGTGGCTCTTCTCTGTACGTTTTGTAATACTGCTATATTCTTTTTAAGATACGGCGACCAGAATTGCACACAATATTCAAGGTGCAGTCGCACCATAGAACGATACAGAGGCATTATAATATCCTTTGTTTTATTCTCCATTCCTTTCCTTATGATACCTAGCATTCTATTTGCTTTCTTGGCTGCTGCTGCATACTGGACGGTGGGCTTCAATGTATTATCCATGATAATGCCTAAATCTTTTTCCTGTGTGATGGTTTCTAAGGTGGTACCTTGCATTGTGTAACTGTAGTTGGGGTTGTTCTTTCCTAGGTGCATAACTTTGCACTTGTCCACATTAAATTTCATCTGACATTTGGACACCCAGTCTTCCAATTTCTAGGGCCACTTCCTCTTCATTCAGGGCTTACACTGCGACCTAGGTCAAGTAGTGGTAATCACCAGTCATCATGTAGCCTAGAGCCAGTGAACATTCTTTGGTCCTTCCCCCCTCCTGGGTGAGCTTCCTGTAAGCACACACTTCACCCTGGCAAGAGACCCTGCACTGACTGATGCGGCTGGTGCTGGCACTACCGTTACTATGTTTTCCTGCTTTAGATGAGTCGTGGGAGGGGACAGAGGCTGGAGACCTGTTTGATTTTGTCATCATCTGGGTTCATTTGAATGTTCAGTTGTTAAATGGGGTCATATTGGATAATGTTTGAAAAGCACTGGTTTAGAGCAATAACCTCTTACTCAGTAAGACTAGGATTTAAATCCCATTAATACTCCTTGTGGTCTTGGGCAAATCATTTAACCCTCCATTGCCTCAGACAAATATGGATTGTAAGCCTGCTGGTGTCAGCAAAATACCTAAAGTACCTGAATGTAACTCACCTTGAATTACCGGAAAGATGTGAAAAAGTGAAGAAAAAGAGGGAGGCCTTCATGAAATACAAGAGATCACAGAGAGAGGAAGACAGGCATCTGTATTTGGAAAAACTTAGAGAAGCTAGCAAAGTAGTCAAGAAGGCAAAGATTCAAAAGGAGGAGGAAATAGCCAATGCAATAAAATGGGGGGATAAGACATTTTTCAGATATATTGGTGAGAAGAGGAAGGGCAAAGGTGGTATTGTCAGACTCAAGGGTGCAGGGGGGGAATATATAGAAGCTGATAAGGATAAAGCAGAATTGCTTAACAAATATTTCTGTTCTGTGTTCACAGATGAAGAACCAGGAGCAGGACCTCAGAAAACACCCACAAATAAGAACAGAAGCGAGGGACATCTTGAACAATTTTCAGAAGACTGTGTTCGTGAGAAACTAGCTCAACTTAAAGTAGACAAGCGATGGGACCGGATGGGATACACCCTAGAATACTGAGGGAACTTGGGGACGTTCTAGCAGCTCCACTGACTGACCTTTTCAATGCCTCGTTGGAGTCGGGAGTGGTGCCAAAGGACTGGAGAGAGGCTCATGTGGTGCCTTTACACAAAAGCGGAAGTAAGGATGTGGTTGAAAACTACAGGCCGGTTAGTTTAACTTCGGTGGTGAGTAAATTATTTGAAACGCTGCTGAAAGAGAAAATAGTGAGGTTTCTGGGGTCCAGCGGATTACAGGATCCGAGGCAGCATGGATTCACCAGAGGCAGGTCTTGTCAGACAAATGATTGATTTCTTTGACTGGGTGACCAGGGAGTTGGACCGAGGGAGAGCTCTAGATGTGGTGTATTTAGATTTCCGTAAAGCCTTTGACACTGTTCCTCACAGGTGACTTATAAACAAACTGAGCACCCTAGGGATGGACCCTAAAGTTACTGCTTGGGTTAGAAATTGGTTGGGTGGGAGGCAACAAAGAGTACAAGTAAATGGAGCTCACTCTGAGGAGAAGGATGTTACCAGTGGTGTGCCCCAGGGATCTGTCCTTGGTCCGATTCTTTTTAACATCTTTGTTAGTGATATAGCGGAAGGGCTGTCGGGTAAGGTTTGCCTCTTTGCGGATGATACCAAAATCTGCAATAGAGTAGACACCCAAAAAGATGTAGATAACATGAGGAGGGATCTAGCTAAGCTTGAAGAATGGTCTAGAATTTGGCAGCTGGGATTTAATGTTAAAAAATGTAAGGTCATGCATTTGGGCTGCAGCAATCCAAGGGAGCAATACAGTATAGGAGGTGAAGTACTTTTGTCCACTAAAGAAGAGCGGGACCTAGGCGTTGTTGTGTCTGATGATCTTAAAGTAGCTAAACAGGTAGAAAAGGCGACGGCAAAAGCTAGAAGGATGCTTGGGTGCATACAGAGAGGAATGGCTAGCAGAAAAAAGGAGGTGATAATGCCTCTGTATAAGTCTTTGGTGCGACCTCATTTGGGAGTATGGTGTGCAGTTCTGGAGACCGCACCTTCAAAAGGATGTGAACAGGATGGAGTTGGTGCAGAGGGTTGCTACTAAAATGATTAATGGGCTTCATTATAAAGCATATGAGGACAGACTTAAGGATCTTAATATGTACACCTTAGAGGAAAGGCGGGATAGAGGTGATATGATTGAGATGTTTAAATACCTCCGTGGCATAAATGTTCAGGGAGAGAGCCTCTTTCAATTGAAAGCAAGTTCTGCTACGAGGGAACATGGGATGAGGGTGAAGGGAGATAGATTCAGGAGTGATATGTGGAAATATTTCTTTACGGAAAGAGTAGTGGATCCATGGAATAGTCTCCCAGTGGAGGTGGTAGAGATGAGGACAGTAACTGAATTCAAAAAAGCATGGGACCAACACAGAGGATCTCTAAAGGTAAAAAGTGGACTGTTGTAGTTGTTGTTATGGAAGGACAGACTAGATAGGCCATGTGGTCTTTTTCTGTCGTCATGTTTCTATATTTCTATAAATAAATAAATGAGAGACTGGCAAGGCAATGAAGCAACACAATAATGGTAGCTATGGATGCCACTCTAGCTACAACTAGCCACCTGACTGAAGACCGAACACAGTTCAGGACAAGTATCCCCAGGGTGGCCATGAGTGGACATTGACACAATGGCACTTAACAACATGTGGTGTGGAAGGAAGATGCTCATCCCGGGTCTGAAATTGTTACATCATGCTTTCGGGGCTCCTTATGACACTTGAGTATGTATTGGGTTGACTCCCTAAGAAGAGGAGATTATTTATTTATTTTAACAGTTCTTCTATGCCACACTCTTTATTGTCAGTGCAGTTCACAATTAACAATATGACTCTCGGACAGTAGAGATCTGTCCTGAGTTTACATATAACAAGGAAATTAACATGGACTTAAACCGGGGGAAACTTTGTACATTTGAAGCAGAGATTACTCTTTGTTTGCTTATTTCTTATACAGCTGTTTCTATGATTGGTGTATAAGTGAGGTACATAAAGAGTCAGAGTTTGGAGAAAGGTGGAAAAATAGCTGAGAATAAGTAACTCGCCCTAAAACACATAGCACTTGCATGTGCAGAAGCCAGAGGGAGAAGTTAAGGTCCCTTCCTAGCATTTGCTCCTCAGATTAGATGATCAGAAGCTGTAACTAGGTAAGAGAAGCAGCGGGTGCCGAGTACACTCAGAAGATTTTGGTCGTGTTGTAAAGGTTTTGAGTTTCATTTCTTGCCTCTTCTTAGTTGCTTTATAGAAAGTACTATTCTATTCTCCTTCCTTAACAAATTGCACACCTCTGACGATCGTGGTGACATCTCTTTGGCATTTTTATTCTGGCATTTTTATTCTGCTCTTTAATTAATTTCTTACCCACGGCATTATAGATATTCTTGTTCGCATCTAATTAACCAAATAACCATGTATATAGTAGCCATGTATATAGTTTTTTGTCTATAGTTACCCTGATTTTCACCAAGTTTTTATGTACCTTGTTCTATGTAAAAAACCAATGCTGCTTGTACCATTGTGTTTATATTTGTTCATATGTAAACCGCACTGAATTAAGAGCGCGGTATATAAGAGAAATAAATAAATAAATAAATAAATCTCCTTGCATCTCTCCTCAGTTTTCTTTTTTTTTTTATGATTCAACTTTTTATTGATTTTCCAAATATCAATTACAAGCAATAGAACAAGAACTATTATTATAGCACAAAGGAAATTAATATAAGGAAAAAATACAGAAAATATATAGTCCACAAAAAGGGAGGAAGATTTTTTTCCAAATTAATGACATAATAAATCCAGGAAATCACCAGGAGAATAAACTCCAAATCATAGCCAGTATCCTTCAATCTATCAATCCGCCTCCTGAACCACAGAATCTATGGTCTCCCTACTAGACAAAAATGCCTTCAGCTGAAGTGGGTCAAAAAATACATATCTCACCCCCTGAAGAACTATCAAACATTTACATGGATATCTAAAAAAAAAAAAAAAAAAGAGGCGCCCAAGGCCAAGACACGAGGTCTAAAAGCCAAAAAGGCTTTCCTACGTGCCTGTGTAGGTCTGGACACATCTGGAAACAACTGAACGGGGATCCACAAAAAGTAGCATTTCAATTCCTAAAGTATTCTTTAAATACAGAGATTTTATCACTTTCTAAAACAAAAGTAACAAGCAATGTAGCACGAGATGGGATGTTGTCCTGGGTGTTCTCAAGGAACTCAGTTAAATTAAGCTCCTGAGGTTCCTGCTGCTGGGAATCCGCAACAGACCATCCAGGTGAACCACCCCGTCCTGGCAGGTAATAAAGTTTTGTAAAGGATATAACATCAGCATTAGGTAATTTTAACACTTCCCGTAAGTATTTACGTAATAAAATCTCTGGAGATAGCAAATCGCACAAAGGAAATTTTAAAAACCTAATATTCTTAGATTTTATCACATTCTCATACATGTCTAACTTACGATTTAACATTGTATTATCCTTCACTAAAGCGGACTGAGCTGTCTGTAGGGATTGACACAATGATTCACATTTTTTTTTTTTTGAAACTTTTATTTTCATTTTGCAACAAACAAAAGAAACAACACACCAAAAGAGACAAAACAAGTATACAATAAGGAAAAGTAAACCCATTACCCCCCACCCCGATGCTTCTTCTCTACCCGATTATATCAGCATGTGAACGCTTCCAGTTAACAGTGATTATACATCAAACGATCAAAAGAGTATCTACAATACAGCATGATCATGGGACAGAGATATATACAAAGTTAGACAGTCAGATGAGAGCATTTAGCAAAATGTACATGGTCATTGAGCATCTTCCATTGAGACCAATGAGAAGGAATCTGAACGGAGGAAGCGAACAGACGAGGTATTTGTTCATATTTACTGTAAAGACAGACATGATTCCACCATTCATTGGGGCTCAGATGGGAGCTAATTTTCAGTATTACTTAATTAGGGAAATAGCAATGCCAAGCATAAAGTTCAAAAGGAGATAAGCCATTTTGGGAGAGAGGGGATCCCCGCAACTAGGCGAAGTCCCACTATCCTCCAAGAAAGGGGCTCCTGAGAGTGCGAGATAGACTAAATACGACCCCAGACCCGACGCCAGTAATACTGTAGTGCGGGATATTCATGCATAACATAAAGCAATGAACCAATGGCCGCAGGACGTGTCCAGCAACCAGTGCCCTGAGTAGTGTTCCATTTGTCTAATCTGTGAGGAGTGTAAAAACACCGGTGGGCTAGAAAGAAGAGGGTCTGAGTGGATGAGGCGGATCGGGAACCCGTGTCCCTCTACTCCAGATAAGGCTCCATTGCTCCGAGGTCAAAGTCACATGCAATTCTCTCTCCCATACTTTCTGCGCTATAGGGGTAGCTCTAGTTATAGCATTACATAAGGTTTAGTAAAATTGGATGCTACACCCGGTGAACTACCGAGAGATCGGAAAGTCTCCAATCAACCTTATGTAGGGAAGGCCGATGGCGGGAGTATTCTAGTGCTCCGAAGGCGATGCTGAAGTTGCACTGACCAAAGGCGGGAGTCTAAAGATTGCATAAGAGTATTAAAGGCACCTAAAGTGTCTAAAAGCATTGGTGGATAGTGGGAGTCTGATGGGAGAGTCATACCAGGGAGAAAGGTAAGAGGAATCGGTTTGCAAAGGCCCGCTTCTATATCTAGCCACACAGGTCTACTCGGTACTGGATCTTCCAACCAGCGAGCACCGTGTTTGAGAAGAAAAAGATTGAGGGAACACTTGAGTAAAATCGCCACCAAGTATTAATGGAGCATTGGCAGAGGCCAAGGCCAACTGCGCAATACTTGCATAGTAAGCAGGGTTGTCCACCTTCGGGGCATAATGCAAATACACGTGAATGCACTATCTCCAACCTCTAGGTGTACACGGGCCCATCTACCCTCCTTGTCAGCGCTAATATCAGGTACAGTAGCGTGCAAAAACTTCTTAACCAGAATGGTTATCCCGTACCATTTGGAAACGGTGGGAGAATAGGCAGCTACCATATGAGGCTTAGCATTGAGTTTCAGTGTTTCAGCAGAGTTTAAATGCGTTTCCTGAAGAAACACTAAATCAACATGCTCATGGCTAAGATAGCTAAGGATTTTCTTTCCTTTGAGTGGACCATTAATGCCGTTGACGGTGAATGATAAGATTTTACATAAGGCCATTCAGAAAAGTTAAAAATTCTGAGCATGATAGCACACATAATTTCACTATGTCCCTCAAGCTGACTGTATCTGGCTGTATACATGACACAGGAAAAATAAGCTAATACAATACAATGAAGCGCCCCACATTAACAAAGAAAAACCGCAGTACGGTAGAGGAGAAGCAAAACCCCAAAATTACTGGCGACATGTGTCTGCGGGGAGAAACCCCAGAGAAGGCCGAAATTGAAAAAACACATAACCTGTAGGACTGTGCGTGCTCCGAATCCGACCGAGGCACACATCATGAAGGGATAGGAGACCAAAAAACAAAAGTCATATAGAGAAAGAAAGAAAAAGTCCAGGCTATTTCTGTGCTTGGCTATGACCGCCACATCGGGCCCTTCAAAATGGCGGATAGAGCCGGCAGATAAGAGTCCAAGATTTGGGATTAGCGCATCTGCTCTGCTTCTTTGGAGTCTAAAAATGTTGATAGGAGATCAGGATCTTCGAACGTCCTGGTTTGGTTGTGGAGAGTCACTCGGAGCTTTGCTGGATACAACAGGCCAAAGCGAGCCTGTAGCTGTTGAAGTCGAGGGCGAAAAGCAAGGAGTTTCTTCCGACGGTCAACGGTAGGCTTTGCCCAAATCAGGAAAGAAGGAGACCTTACGACCTTCAAATTCCAAATGATGATTCGCTCGGGCAACATGTAAAATTTGTTCCACTTGTTGATAGCGTAGCAAGCTAAAGATAATAGGCCGGGGGGTCGTGCGGTTGGGCGCCATGTGGGCAGGAACACGATGTGCTCGATCGATTTCCAGTTCTCTGTGAAAAGTGATCTTCAGCAAGGAGGGAAGAGTTTTGAGCAAGAATTCTCTTATATCTCCTGCTTCCACTCCCTCCGGCATTCCAAGGAGCCTCACATTGTTGCGACGGGCTCGATTATTACTATCTTCTAACTCCTTTTGAAGAGTCTGTATCTGGCGCTCAGCCTTGTCCAGTTTGCCCAAGCGCACCTCGTGCGAGTCTAGGACCCCCGCCATGTTGTCCTGCCGTAATGAAAGACTTTCAAGTCGGTCCTGGAGCACTCCAAAGTCTTCTCGCATGGCTCGAAGCGCTTCTCCATTGGACTGCACCAATTCCTTCACGCCGCGGATTTCCTCCAAAATCTCCAGGTGCATTTCGGGGTTTTCATGAAATGGGACCATCTTCTGTGGGGAGGACACCTCTGTTTTGGAGCGTTTTCCGTGGGAAGAAGAAGGAGACCCGAAGTCCAAGCGCGCTGGTTTATGGGCCGCCATCCCCCCCGAGGTGCCCCGGTCAGCTCGGAGCGAAATAGTAAATTTATATAGGTATTAAGTCAGGATTCTAAGTAGGCCTCTCGGGAGCTTCAACGCAAAGCGTCCTACCCGCTGGACATCAGGCTCCGCCCCACAATGATTCACATTTAAGAACTTGGTTACAAAGTAATTCTACCCGCTTTTCTACATGAACCAGCCCTGCTACTACATCTTGGGTAAAGGAGCAGAGCTGGGTCACCGTAGATACTAAGGTACGCTCTGTCCGTATCACCACCCTCAAAACATCAGCCAGGGAAACCTGGGAATCCAAAATTTCCTTAGCCTCCGCCTGGGGGGGAGTCCAAGAGACCGGTATCAATGGCCTCATCCCTGGAGCCACCCGTTCCCACGGAGAACTACATGCAGACTCGGCAGGAGTAGAACCCTGAGGAGGAGGGGGCGGGGTACGGTCAACGGAGCTCAAAGAGGCCCCCCCTGAACTATCAGGTGAGGACCCCTTGGCTAAAGGCATGGCAGCCCCCAACAAAGGGATCAGATGACGATCCATGAGGCCACTCACCACAGAAGACGAAGCTGCTGCTGCTGCTGTCACCACCTTCTTTTTTCGCTTCTCCATGGCTGCACACACTGTACCCTTGTGCTCTTCCGCTGCTCCGACAGTGCTCCAAGGAGCTTACAAGGAGCCAGAAATGCCCCTTGTAATGCGCCCCTTTGATGTGCGCCACCCGCGTGCGCTACCCATGCAGGAACAGGCAGAGGAAACTAAGTTAGAGGTGTGAAGGTCCCTGAGGGCGTTGGGGCCGTCCTTCCAAGAGCCTGCCGCTCCGATCACCTGCGGCTGGCTCCAACTGCTTCCTCCACCTCTCTGGCACACCCGAAGCAGCTTTTCAAGCCCCAGAGGGCGTCGGGGCTGTCCTTCCAAGAGCCTGCCGCTCTGATCACCCGCGGCTGGCTCCAACTGCTTCCTCCACCTCTCTGGCACACCCGAAGCTGCTTTTGAAGCCCCCAAGGGCGTCGGGGCCGTCCTTCCAAGAGCCTGCCACTCCGATCACCTGCGGCTGGCTCCAACTGCTTCCTCCCCTACTCAGTTTTTGACCTTGTCGATCACTCCACACTCCTCTCCCGTCTTCATGGCTTTGGTATCCGTGGGTCTGTCCTACGCTGGTTTCATTTGTTTCTCTACTGCAGTTCCTTCTCTGTTCTCTCTGGTAACTTCTCCTCTCCCCTCACACCACTTCCCTGTGGTATCCCCCAAGGTTCGGTGTTGGCTCAACTCCTCTTTAACATATTTCTTAAGTTACAATGTAAACTGCTCTGACTGAAATGATAAAGTGGTATAAAAATCCTGTTAAATAAAAAAAAATTAAAATAAAAAAAAAGTCTTACACACTGGCACCTCTCTGTACCTCTCAGACATTCTCCACTTTCAGTCCCCATACCGTGTTCTCCACGCTATCCAGACTAACCACCTGCACCTTCCTTCAACCTCACAAGCCTGCCTGGAATCCACCCGCAATTCTGCTCTCTTCTTTCTCAGTCCTGCTCTCTGGAATGCCCTTCTCTCCGACCTGAGCTATCCGCCTATCCCCTGCCCCTCTCTCTCTTCCCCTTGTGCTCTTTCCCTATCGTATGACTGTGCTATCTTTCCTATCAGACTACAGGGTTCCTTTCTGTTTCCATTCCCTTGCAGCTATTTTGTAATTTGTAAACCGCCCTGCTACTCACGTGAAGGCATGGTATATTAAGTATGCTAACAAAGATAAAAATGCTTCCACTTCACAGAGTATAAATAAAGTCTGACTTTCTGTAAGATCAGAGAACTTACTGACCCTGACGGTTTGTTATACGGAGACATAACTTCTGATAGTCTAAAGAGAACAAAAGTCTTGAAAAAAAAATCGACGCAGCAAAAGTTTACAAATGAAGTAAAAATAAATCCAAAATGTATATCAGACCCTCTCTTACCAGGTGGAACTGCAGACCACCCTGTGCCTCCTTGCCCTGCCTGATATGATGTTTTTCCCTGGCACCCACACTCAGTAAGCCCTACCACGCTGCTCCCGATGTGAGAGGCAACCCTGCGGATTCTCACAGACCTCACACTGCCGAGGGACCTGTAGACTGTCCTCCTTCCCTTTGCCCAGCCCTCTGTAGGTGTTTTAGCTTGCATCCTCACCATCCCGTGCAGTATTAGGGTGCTCAGTCCTGCTTCCTGGCCTAGGCACAGAAAAAGCCTTTCAGATTTCTACAGAACTCTTACTTGCCCCTGAGACTGAGCTGCTTACAGCCTGTCTCTCCTTCCTCGGGCCTCCGTCTCTGCTGTTTCCCACCTCTGCAAACCTCGTTCTGCCTAGTACCTTTCTCTCGCTGAACCCCTCTCTCTCAGTGCCTCTCAATTTGACCATGCAACCAGCGCCGTACTCCATGCTCGAATGGCTGGTCTGGTCTCCCCCTCTTCTAACGCAGGCATGCATCAGAGGAGGGAGGGATCAGACCTGCATGCAAGCACGGAGTCAGAAAGACCCGCATGTTTTCTTTTTTTCTTCAATTGGATGCCCGCTCCTGCCACCAGCACATGGAGGTGTGGGGTAAGGCAACATGGGAAGATGCTGAGCATGGGGCAAATGGCAAACTTGTGATGGGGGAGAGCACATGGAGCATTCATGGCTTGGTACAGCCCTGCATGGAACGCCTCTGCTCATTAAGAGTCACTGGTTTCCCTTTCTTGCGGGACGAGCATCTAGCGTGGATGACAGATACCTTTTTTATTTGCACTACTATAGCAGGGCGTCCAGCAGCCCCGATGCAGGATTCTAGCTATATTTGTATACAGTCTTAGCATGGCAGTTTGCCACGTGATTATACAGGCGTAAGAGTAAGATAGACTTTGGAAGAATTTTGAGACAGTTGACTTCTTTCTAAAAAAAATGTCTACTGTAGTTGTATGTCTGGAAAGTACCCGACTGTCAAAGGCTTCTGATTGGTCAGTTCAGAGGTGGCAACACTTTATCTCCCCCCTTGCAGCTTGCAGGACATTTATGGTTAAGCTGTCTGTAAAACTAGCCTAAGTTTGAGAGGCTTGCTTTTGTTAAAAAACAATCTCCCCTTTACCCTCTGCCCTCCCCCCCCCCCCCCCTCTTTTTGTAGCCCGGATGTAAAGATATAGCTTTTGATCTGTCCAGACTGTCTGCATCCCTGTCTAATGTACGTTTGTCTCAGTGCTGCCAGCGTTTTTCTTGCATGCTAGTCTCTTATTGTATGCTTCCCCTCTCACGTTACATATCATATAAAATGTAAGATTTTGATATTGGCCCATAAAATATATTAGACAGCAATTCCTTTATATCTCACCATCTTCTCCAGTCTCTAAATGCATATTTATTGGTCATACCAACCAAAGCTGCCGGTACTTCAGCGTTCTACGTCTTGGCCCCTCAACTGTGGAATTTTCTCTTAGGGAAGAGTCATCCCACTGGAAGTTTAAGAAAAAACCTAAAAGCTTACTAAAGTGAAATAAAAATGTCTGCCTAAGATGTCAGCCACTCTCATGTGATCCAGAGAGAGACTCGATGCCCCCAGTATGAGTCTGAGATGTCTCCTAGTGTAGCTCAACAGAAAAGTGAAACATAGGTAACAATGCGAGAGAGGGGGACATGGGAAATGTAGGAGGAACTGTGTGCTCAGAGACGACTGGCAAAGCTGTAGCTCATTTATATATCCTGTGACCTCCCGAACCGGAGCTGGACTTCTCAGTTTCTCACTCTCCTTTATTTATATATCCTGTGACCTCCCAGACCGGAGCTGGACTTCTCAGTTTCTCCTTTCCCTGTAACTACCGGTAATAAATCCACACAGAGGAAGCTGTTCTGTGTCTCTGTCTCCTGTGGTATGATGGCTCTGCAAACTAAACAAATTGTACAAAGGAAGCGGTGAGAGAGAGAGGAAGGAGAATCTAAAGAGATCACAGGAAGCCAAAGGGAGAGGGGAGGGGAATGAGGAAGAAGAGTCTCAGGGGCTGCAGGGAATAAAGCGCAGAACGTTCTTTCCTGGACTGAGCAGTGCAGGGCTCATTTCTTATTCTGCATGTGTCTGAGGGCCTGGATCTTGGCATTGCCTGGCACTGCCTCCCCTGCTGCCCTCAACCTCCTGCTGACATGAGAGCCCCAAATTCTGTCTCTCACTTAGGATTCGAACTTCAGCAGGGAAAATTATACAGAACACACCAATCTGTAAAGGCAAAAGGGAATTTATTCTTTGCTGCAGCAAAGGGTCACATGTAATGAAACCACCAGTGACCACGTCACTTTGCAAAGTACAGACATTTATACCTTTTCTGGTACAAGGAAAGTAGGTGGGCTATAATGCATCTTAGAACTTTTCCCAGGGACAAAGCAAATTATTTTACAGGCTGTCTCCTTTAGGAACAAAAAGGCATGTAGACCAGATAAGAATTTGGAATACAAAAGGGTGTGAAAAAGGAGGGGTTATAGTATCACATGTTGAAGAGTCCCAACTAATAAATCCTTCAGGAATATGCATGAGAACTAAGGTTTTGGACTTGAGTTCTGATGCCCAAAGATAAGTACTTCATACTTGTCAGAGAGAACCCAACAAGTAAATATAGGAAATACAACCTCCAATATACATAACCAAGAACAAGGTCTCCCTCAGGGGTCTGCCCTCTCCGCTCTCTTATCATTTTTATACAACCCATTTGCTCCATCCTTAATATAGTAACATAGTAAATGATGGCAGATAAAGACCAGCATGGTCCATCTAGTCTGCCCAGCAAGATGGCAAGAGTAGGTACTCCTGTCGCTCTGTGCAGGCCACCCCTACCCATGTATTTGTTTAGGGGTGAACCCACCACTCCATGTAGGGCACCCCTATTTGAGACATTAGATGGTTCAGAAGTTAGATGGTACCGTTTATTTTGTTTTTATCCTGTTGCTGTAAAGGGACCCACTGTGTTTGTCCCATGCCGTTTTGAATTCCATCACCGTGTTTGCCCCCACCACTTCCATCGGGAGGGCATTCCAAACATCCACCACCCTTTCAGTGAAGAAATATATCTCCAGGAACAAGCAGGAATGTGGTCTTCACATATGGGTACCGTCGGCACCGACGGAGCCTGCGCGGGAACGCTCCCCAGCGTCCCAAAAAGAGAGCTTTTAGGAGCATCCACCACGCATGCGTGCTGCCTTCCCGCCCAACTACCTCTCTCACTTCAGTTCTTCGTTTTCTGCAGAGCCGACAGGACGTGTCTTCTGTCACTGCAGAAAATCTTCTTTTATTTTTATATTTTTTGTGGTTGTGTCTGCCTTCCGTCGACGCCTACCGGTACCACTGGTGCTTTTCTTTCTTTTCTTCTAAAACCTTTTCAATTTTAGTGCTTTTTCTCAGGGATTTTTTCCCTGCTCTGGTGCTTGGCGCCATTTTGGGCATTAGGCCCTCTTTTTCCTTACCATGGAAAAACCAGCCACTGGTTTTAAAAAATGTTCAAAATGTGGCAGTACAATTTTCTATTACTGACACCCATGACTGGTGTCTTAAATGTTAAGGTCCTGACCATTGCCCGGCAGAGTGTCTCTCCTGCAGGAAGTTGACTAAAAGAAGTCTTCAAAATCGAGCAAATCAACTAGGTGCCCTATTTGCTTCAGACACAGCGTCTGTAGCATCGATGTCTTCCAGGGCTTTGACTTCTAAGACTAGCCGGTCCTCGAAGGGTAGATCTCCCTCTAAACATTGAGATGCCATTGGAGTTGCCCTCGAGGACAATTTACCGGCAAAACAGCCCCGGCGGGAGTCTTCAGGCTCCAAAGCTTTATCGGGGCTCCAGGATGTTCCAGAGGCCTCAACCTCGATGGAACTACTGGTGCCATGCTCGGGGGTTGTGGCCGCTCCTACTGGTACCGACACCCCGGCATCGGCAGTAGCGATGGACAAAAGACTCCTCGCTATCAAACGCAGTCTAGCGACTCTTTTAGCTACTTTGGTACCACTAAAGTCACTGCAGACGGTTCCGCAGGCACCGGTACCGATGCCAGTGCCAGTGCCTTCGGTACCTGTTTCAACAGGCATGCTTCCCTCGATGCTGAGCTTGGAATCTCTGTCTAGCATGGGGGATCAGGTACCGACTCGTGTCGGTACCGACATCGAGCGGTACTGATGCCATCTGCTTTGGGAGAAACCGGTGCTTCCTCCTTTTGAGTCTTCCGATTCCAATGACTCGGATGATTCCACCAGTACCAGAGCTGAACTTTTGCAGGATTCAACTCTTTCTCCTCAACACAGAATGTCCCCTCCTGAGGACATGTCTTTTCATGATAAGAACATAAGATATGCCATACTGGGTCAGACCAAGGTCCATCAAGCCCAGTATTCTGTTTCCAACAGTGGCCAATCTAGGTCATATGTACCTAGCAGTTTCCCCAAGAGACAAGTTCCATAATGCTTGTACTGGGTCAAGCATTGATATCTTCGGTCACTTCTTAATAATGGTTTATGGAGCTTTCCTCCAGGAACTTGTCCAAACCTTTTTTAAACCCAGCTACACTAACAGCCTTTACTACATCCTCCGGTAACAAATTCCAGAGTTTGATTACACGTTGAGTGAAAAAATATTTTAGTTTATTAGTCTTAAATAGTTTACCTGTAGCTTCATTGCATGTCCCCTAGTCTTTCTATATTCTGATAACGTAAACAATCGATCTACGTTTACCCGTTCCACTCCGTTCATTAATTTATAGACTTCTATCATATCTCCCCTCAGCCGTCTCTTTTCCAGGTTAAAGAGCCCTAACCTTTTTAACCTTTCTTCATAGGAGTATCCTTCCATCCCCTTTACCATTTTGGTGGCTCTTCTCTGAACCTTTTCTAAAATCGCTATATCCTTTTTAAGATACAGCGACCAGAATTGCACACAATATTCAAGGTGCGGTCTCACCATGGAACGATATAGAGGCATTATAATATCTTTTGTTTTATTTTACATTCCTTTCCTTATCATACCTAGCATTCTATTTGCTCTCTTGGCCGCCGCTGCACACTGGGCCGAGGGTTTTAACATGGTATCCACAATGACGCCTAAATCTTTTTCCTGGGTGGTGGTTCCTAATGTGGAACCTTGTATCGTGTAACCATAGTTTGAGTTGTTCTTCCCTAGGTGCATAACCTTGCACTTGTCCACATTAAATTTCATCTGCCATTTTGATGCCCAGTCTTCCAATTTATCAAGATCCTCTTGCAATTTTTCACAATCCTCTTGGGTTTTAACAACTTTAAATAGTTTTATGTCATCTGCAAATTTGATAACCTCACTCGTTATTCCACTTTCCAGGTCATTTATGAATATGTGAAAAAGCAGCGGACCCAGCACAGATCCCTGGGGTACACCACTATTCACCTTTCTCCATTGGGATAATTGGCCATTTAGCCCTACCCTCTGCTTTCTATCTTTTAACCAGTTCCTGATCCACAATAGTACACTGCCTCCTATCCCATGACTCTTTATTTTTGCCAAAAGTCTCTGATGAGGGATTTTGTATGTGATATGGCAAAGGGTCTTGCCATTACAGTAGTACCTGAAAAGGAGCCTAGGGCAGAAGAATTGAGAATTCTTCAATATTCTTTGGCTCCAAATGAGGCAGCTATGCTTCCTGTTCATCAGATCTTACATGATCTAATGTTAAGGATGTGGGAAGCTCCTTTACCAGTATCTCCACATTCTAGACGTCTTGACACTATGTATCGAGTACCACCCTGTCCAGGCTTTCAAAAGACTCAGTTACCACATCATTCTATGGTGGTAGAGTCCGCCATGAGACGGATTAAGAGTGCTAAGAGACACTCTTCCAATCCACCAGGTCATGAGTCTAGAACACTGGATGCCTTTGGTCGTTGATGCTTTCAGTCCTCCATGCTGTCAGCAAGAATCAGTTCCTATATATTATACATGGGAATGTTTCTTGAAGAGGTTACAAAAGACTTAGAACTTTTGAACCCTTTTCTTCAAGAGGATAAACGGACAGATCATTTGACTTTGGTCAAACATGCTCAGAATGTCTCTAAATTTATGAATCGTGCTACCTTTGACTGTTTTTAATGTATTAGCAGAACTTCTGCTATATCCATAGGAGCACGTCGTATTGCCTGGCTCCAGGCTTCAGACTTAGAGGAATGGGTGCAAGATAAGCTGGGAAACATTCCTTGCACAGGAGAAAATCTCTTTGGCAAGGATTGGCAGCTCAAGGCTAACAAAATTGGCACTGATAATACAACTTTAGACAGATTGTCAAAATCTACAGCTAATCCAGCCAAGAAAAAGTTTTTCAAAAAAACTTTTTTCTCTAAGAAGAAGAAATTCTATCCATCTTCCACCCAACAAACACAGGTTCCCCAGAAGGGGCAACAACAAACTAGACAAAGAAAGGCACAGCCTCAGAAGGCCCAGCAAGCTCAGCCTCCTCAGGGTCTTTAACTATTGTCTAGAGAACTTAGCCATTCTTCCTTTTCTAAGCCCAGAATCATTAAATATTCCAGGCCGTATCTGCCATTTTGCCAAAAGATGGCAACAAATCACATCAGAAAATTGGACTCCATCTATCATGAGTCTGGGATACAAGCTTAATTTCCTCAGCTTGCCCCCATCCACGTTAATAAAGCAGTTCAGATCTCAACCACCGGTCTCAGACCTGTTGTGGCAAGAGGTCACCACTCTTCTGGCTCAAGGAGCTATAGAAGAGGTTCCAATGTCCCAGCAGGGCACAGGATTCTGTTCCCCCTATTTTCTCATTCCAAAGAAATCAGGGGGACTAAGACCAATTCTGGACCTCAGAGAACTGAACAAATATCTAGTCCAAGAAAGGTTCAAAATGATCTCCCTCGGCACACTTCTTTCATACCTCCATGAGCAAGATTGGTTATGTTCTGTAGATTTAAGGGATGCTTACATGCATATCCTTATTCATGCAGTTCACAGAAAATTCCTTTGATTCCTAGTCAAAGGAAGGCATTTTCAATACAGAGTCCTTCCTTTCGGACTGGCCTCTGCTCCAAGGGTCTTCACAAAATGCATGGCAGTAGTAGCAGCATTTGAGGACTCTAGGAATATTTGTCTTCCCTTACTTGGACGATTGGCTCATTCGAGCACCGTCAGCTCTAGAGGCAAGTCATGCTCTTTCCCGAGCAATGCAAATTTTGCAGTACTTGGGATGGGTCATAAACCTTCCAAAGTCCCAGCTCACTCCATCTCAATCCCTCGAGTTTATAGGGGCTCACTTGGACACACAGCAGTCAAAGGCTTTCCTGCCTCAGTCTCGATGTCTGCGCATCATCGAACTAGCATCTCAAGCAGTGCTACAAACCTTCCTCACTGCTCGACAGATGCTTCAGCTTCTAAGACACATGGCATCTACAGTCCATGTGATTCTTTATGCATGCCTTCACATGCGAGCGGTCCAGTGGACCTTAGCATCCCAGTGGTCCCAAGCCTCAGGATGCATGTCAGACAAGATCAGGGTTACCACACACCTGATTCAATCTCTGCATTGGTGGCAATCTCTGGAAAACCTTACAGTAGGCTCTCCTTTTCAGCAACCCCTACCTCAGGCTATCCTAATGACAGATGCTTCCAAGTTGAGTTGGGGAGCCCACTTGGGCAATCTGTCTACCCAGGGTCTCTGGACCCCACAGGAGGCTTCTCTACAAATAAACCTCCTAGAACTAAGGGCCATCTCCAATGCTATTTGAGTCTTTTGCTTCCATCTCATAAACAAAACAGTTCTGGTGCAAACCGACAATCAGGTGGCCATGTTTTACCTAAACAAACGAGGCAGAACAGGCTCTCTGCAATTATGCAACGAAGCTTTGCAATTGTGGGCCTTTGCCAGAGAGCATCACATTCATTTGTTGGCAGTATACCTTCCAGGCATTCAAAACGCTTGGGCGGACAGGCTCAGTCGAATACTGCTGCCACACGAGTGGTCTATCCACTCAGTTGCTCTGCAGCAGTGGTAGAGAGAGGACCTATCCTGGTGAGCTCCTGCTAGGGGGAGGAGTCTAGCTCTCAGTCTGTGCCTGGATGTCGGGTCCTGGGCCACCTCCAGCGGGAGAGGCCCAGGCCCAGAGGCCTGGTAGGCCTCCTTCACTGCAGCCGGATGGGGTTGGTGGAAGTTCTTCACAGCCGGTGCCCCGGGAGGGGGACTCCCCAGGTAGGACTGCACATGGCCAGGGAAGAGGGACCCACATGCCCGGAGGCTCGGGCCCGCTACCCCCTGGAGGAGGCTCCTTTCTCCTTCCCAGGCAGGGTGTGGAGGCTGGGTGGAGGCACGGAGAGGCCCTGGGGAGGCCTTGGAGGACTGTCCCACACAGTACGGGGGGAGGCGGGTCCCCCCTCCGCCTCGGGTCCTGGAGGAGGCCTCTACCTCCTCCAGTGAGGATGAGGACGGAGGGTCGGGCCTGCCGTCCTTCCAGCAGCCAGCTAGGGCCCCGGACGAGATTGTGGCGGCGGTACGACAGCTCCGGGGTCTCCAGGAGGAGGCGGCCCAGCTCTCCCACCTGGAAAGCCTGCAGGCCACCATTCCTGGTACGGAGTGGGTGGCCTATAAGACATATTTGAAAGGGGTGAAGCGGGCATTGAAGGCCAAGTATCATCAGATCACGTATTTAAAAAGCCAGGGTTGTGGGTCCCTTGCTGAGATTTACCATAATTATGATCGGTGGGCTCATAGTATGTCTGCAGTTCAGGGGAGGCCCCCGGGGGTAGGTAGACCGGGTGGACAACACCAATCCCACAACCTACCCTTCCCATATCCGACCCCTGTGAGGGGAGAAGAATGCTCCATACAACTCCCTGGTGTAACATCTCGGTCCGGAGACCCTTACCTTCAGGCGACAGGTGTTGGTGGCAGTATGGATGTCCAGTTCCAGGATGCTGGGCCGGTGGTCCCTGGTCCGCTGGATCCCACGTTCCCCGATGGCGATTGGATGTTCTCAGGAAGAGTCGCAGCCCGCCAGCGTTTGTGGGCTTCTGAAACGGCATCCCATCGTTTTCCCCCTGCACAGCTAACAGATTCGGGCAACGCAGGTCCAGCACTGGAAGGGGGGTTCAGAGGCGTCGATCCCCCCCCCATCAACGGGTGTTTTCGGCCTGTCCCCCTGCCTCTCCGATGTTTCCGAGTGCAGAAGGAATTCCCCACAATGACCGCTGGGGAGTGCAAGCAGATGACGTCCGGTTTGCTGAGAGGGCTGCCCCGCTGCTGGATGAGGCTGTAGGGCTTCCCTCAACCCGATTGCGCTCCCAAGATGGCCGCCGCAACTCGAGTGATGTCACTTCCGGGTTCTCCCGGAAGTGTGAAGACGGCTGTAATCTGCTCTCTGTCCTGCCGAAGGAGCACCGGCGGCGATCCGCAGAGGCGTTGTGGGATCTTCCCCGTTGCTCCTCCACAGCGGGGGCTCCTGCAGCTTAACGTGGTCTCCTGGAGGGTTCCTTTCAACGTCGGGGATCAGCGGATGCTGCCCTGGATCGTCGGCTGCCTGCCGGTACAGCCACTGCCGGTGCTATGAAGAATGCGGGTGTGCAGGGGGCTATTGGGGGTTCTGCTTCTCCTTTCCTGGATCCCCGGAGGCTGCAGCCTGGCCGCCCCTGGTTCCCGGAGGTGGCTGTCTGGCGCCGGAGGAATGCAGGAAAGGGGAAGGAGCAGGGTCGGGGCTGTTTTTCTGTGTCTGCAGCCCCGGGGGGGGGGGGCCGGAAGGGTGTTCAGCAGCTGTCTCTGCAACCTGTGTCGGTGGAGCGGGATGCACAGGTGTCTGTGGTTCCAGCTGGTGTGGCCGAGGGGGGCCTGGCTCGCGGGGGGGCGTCCGCCCCCTCAGCTGGAACCCTGGCTGCCGGCCTGGATGTCCCTGACCTCTGTGCCACGTCTGGCACCGGCAATCAGGTAGGACCTGGGAGTGGAGGGGGGTCGGGGGGACGGGTCCTGGGGGGTCCTATCCTGCTGTCTCCGGATGGTCCTGCCTTATTGCCGGCAGCCTTGCAGGGGGTAGTGGATGGTGGGTTGATTGGGGGGTATGGTGTCCACGGTGTCTGATGCCCCTGGAAAGGAGCAGGGATCTCCTGTCGCTGGCAGGGAGAGGGAAGGGGAGCAGACGACTGGTCCACCAGTGGGAGGGGGGGTAGTGGTTTCTACTGATGGGGGGCAGGGACAGACGTCTGCAGGGCTGGGGGATGGGGTGGTGCACCCGGATCCCAGGACTGGGGGGGGGTAGTGTCCTTCCCCGGTGGTAGAAGCGGAGACGCAGGAGCTCCAAGACGGGCTGGGAACGCAGGGCAGGGGTACAGGGGGGTTCCCTGGTATTCCGGGGGGTCACAGAGGAACAGGTGCATCATGCCAGCCCTGGAGACCCCGGACGGCCCTAAAGGGGCCTTTGATACACTCAGGAGGCAACAGGGTTTAGTAGAGGGAGGTGATCCGGAGTTGCTAGGTGGCACCCAGGGAACAGGTAGAGACAGTATCCCTGACTCCGTCTTTGCAGAGATGATCCTGCCCAGCCCCACGGTTGCCCCATTAGAGGTGGCTGTGGATCCTGCATTACAGCAGCAGATTCCCTCGCAGGTTGTTGCGGGGGAGGCGAGCGGAGGTCAGGGGCTGGGGGCCGGGGGGTCGGTTCCACCCTGTACCTTTGCAGAGGCCCTACGGGGGTCTGGTATTGCTCCGGGGAATTCCGGTGGGGCTGGGGGGAGGGGGGTTTCCCAAGGGAGCGGTCCTGTGGGAGGGGGAGGAAGTGGGGGAGGGTTCTGAGGGATAGGGGGTGAGGTTCGACGGCGCAACGTGGTGCAGATCTGGTGGGCTGGGGAGGGGCCCCCTCCAGACAGGGAAAAGGTCTTGAGGATGGTCCTTGGGCTGGGGTTTCTCCCGGGAGATCTCTATGCCTTCATCCACATGAACAACACCATTGAATATGATGTTTATTAAATGCTGAGACGGGGGCTGGAGATTTTCTGGGACCGATACCAGCAGCAGAGGGGGCAGGGCGGGTGGGCTGACTTTCGTGTTGTGCCTATCTCTCGCCAGGGGACAGTACCTGTGACCATCCTGGTTAGGAATGAGTCGCTCCCAGGGCAGGACATCCAGTTTTGGTTGTCGCGTCATGCGGTGCTTCTTGCACCCCTAGTTAAGGGCGCTGGGCCCCTAGGGGTGTGGGACGGGTCGTGGAAGGGTAGGATCCGTTTGCGTGAGGTGGGAAATGTCGTGCAGCATGTGCCCTCGGCCGGTTTCCTCGGTCGGGATCGCATCTTGTGCTACTACCCCGGGCAACCTTGCGAGTGTCACCGCTGTGGCTCATTCCGACATGTGAGCATGAACTGTCCCGAGCAGGTCTGCACCCGTTGTGGTGGACGGGGTCACACCTCGGCCGGGTGTTTGCTCATCCGGTGCAACCTTTGCGGGGAGTTGGGCCACCCCTTTTCCCGCTGCCCCTCCGCATCACACAATGGACCGGGGGGGGGATGTCGTCGCCCCACCTCGGGCTCCTGTGCGGGAGGAGGTTGTGGAGGACCCTCAGAAGGAGTCCAGGGGCCCTAGGGTGGAGGAGTCCATCGAGCCGAGGGAGCCACCAGGGGGAGGGGATTTGGGAAGGATGGAGGAGAGGGTTGATGTGGTGGAGGTTGCTGTTTCACAGCAGGATAGTGGGTCGCGGGTGGTGCCACCTCAGGAATGGACCACTGTCCCTTCTAAGGGTGGCAAGTCCAAAAGGAAGAAACGGGAGACATCCCCATTGCCGGATGAAGAGCCTGTGTTGGACATCAACCGTTTCATCTTTTTGGCTGCTGATGCGATTGAGGCGGATGAGGGCTTGCCTGTGGAGGCAGGGCCCCCTGTGCGGCGCTCGGAGCGGTTAGCGGCGGGGGCGGCCCCTCTTCCTCAGCGGCGGCCTCCGAAAATACCGAAGGCACGCCGCAGTCAGGGTCCTCCAATCAGTGTGGATACTAGCGCCCGACGGGTGAGGGAGGACGGGCTTTTGGCCCCGCAGTTGGGTGCTGGGCCTTCGCAGGAGCCCCCTGCTGACCCGGCCGTCCCGGCCTCCCCCGCGGGGGTGGGCACTGTTCTGTTCTCTCAGTCTTTGTCCGGGGAGGGGGAGGCAGCACCGGTGGTGGACCCCACGGAGGAGATCATTCCTCCGACCCTTGACCTGTCTGTGCCCCCTAGCCCTATGGGGACTGGGTTAGCCCCTGCGACAGCTTTGCCTGGTGGTCCCGGGGGCACCAGCACCTCCTGGGGTGACAGGGTCGGGCGGGAGGAGGAGGAGATCCTCGAGGTGGTCAACGTGGACCGCGAGGAGTTGCTCCAGCTCGCGGGCTTGTCCTGCAAGCGGGATTCCGGGGATCCAGGGTTTGGTGAGAAGAGGAGGAAAGGGTCACTGCACACGAAATAGGCATGGCGTACCCTCCTGCGTTCTCGTGCGCCACTATCAACGTGGCCAACATTTTGACAGACCAGGCGCGGGCTACGGCCTATGCTTTTTTTTCCACGAGTGGGCTGGATGTCATCTTTTTGCAGGAGACCAGGCTCACCTTGCTCGCTAGCCTTCATCGGGCGAAGCGGGAGTGGAGGTGGGGTCCTTCGTACTGGTCACTTGCGGCCCAGCCCTACGCAGGAGTGTAGGTTTTGTTCACGTCTCACCGATTTCAGGTGCAGTATGTGTGGGAACTGGAGCAGGGCCGGTGTTTGCTCTTAGACGGCTACTGCGGGCCCCATCGGTTTCGTTTCGTGGTGGTCTACGGCCCCCAGTCTAAGTTGGCGCAGAAGACCCTGTTTCGGGTCATCCGCCCCTACTTACACACCTCCCGTTTGGTGGTCCTCGCCGGGGATTTCAACACCACTATCCTGTTGCAGGACCGAGGGGGGGAGCGTTGCCCACCCAGTTACGAGGGCCTCTTTTTGGCCGAGATGACCCGGACGGCTGACCTAGTGGATATTTTCCACCGGGCCTTTCCATGGTCGCCGGGTTTCACCTACTACCATGGGACCTGCAGGAGTCGTATCGATCGGATATATGTGAGTGCCTGGGTGGAGTGTTCCCCTCCGCAGTTGCAGGCGGTTGACTTTTCGGACCACCGCATCCTCTCCGTGTCCTTCTTGGCTAACCACGAGGAGCTCAGCAGGGGTCCTGGCCTGTGGCGACTGAATGTGCAGTTGTTGGCAACATTAGAGGTGGTCCAGGAGTTCTTGGCCTTTCTCGCAGACCAGGAGACCCTGTTGGGTGTTTTCCTTCCCGTGGCGCTTGGTGGGATGAGGTGAAAACGCGTGCCCGCCAACTCTTCCGTTCCCGGGGTACCTCCATGGCTCGATCCCGCTACCTCAATTACACTGTCCTCCGGAGGTCGCTGGATCGTTTGGTATCCCGAGGGGCAGCGCGGGAGGAGGTGGAAGAGGTGCGAGTCCAGCTCCGTGGCCTGCTTTATGATCACCATGCCTCCCTATGCTTCGAGGGGGCAGCCGGTGGGGTCGCCACTCCAGACCCTTTACTGAATTGCAGGGAGAGGGTTCGGCGTCGGGAGGTCATGGCCCTGCGGGGCGAGGACGGTACCCTTCATACCTCCCAGGAGGACCTTTTGCGGATGGTGGGGGAATACTTCTCGGACCTGTTTGGGGATCGCCCTGTGGACCTCACCCATATCCGAGAGTACCTGGGCCTTCCCCCGGTGTATTCGGCTGTGGTCCAGGCACAGGTTGATTCACTCGCTGCTCCGATTCAGCAGGTGGAGGTGGAGAGGGTGATTCGTGCCATGCCGTTGGGGAAGGTGCCTGGGCGTGATGGACTCCCAGTGGAGTTCTATCGCACTTTCATCTCCCAGCTGGCCCCCTTCCTGACCTCCCTGTTTCAGGAGATCATGGACATGGGGTTTCTCCCGCGGTCATTTCGCGAGTCTGTCCTGCTGCTGCTCTCGAAGGGGAAAGACGATAGCTCCTTGGACTTTTGGCGGCCGCTCTCTCTTCTGAATGCGGACCGGAAGATTCTGGCCAAGTGTTTGGCCAACCGACTGGTGGAGGTGTCGGGCGTTTTGCTGTCCCCTTCCCAGTATTGTTCCGTTCGGGGGAGAGGGGTTCTGGACGCTGTCGCCACAGTCCGGGAGGTGGTGGAGAGAGGCCGGTCGCTCCAACGGGACCATTGGTTGGTCTCCTTGGACCATTCCAAGGCCTTCGATCGAGTCAGTCACCGGTACCTGTGGGTGGTGCTCCAGCACTTCGGCCTCCCCGCAGGTTTCCTCTTTGTCTTGCAGGCGCTGTACCGAGGGGGGGTGAGCTTCCCGTTTATTAACGGGTGGCTCGGACGGCCTTTTTGTGTCGCCTCGGGGGTACAGCAGGGGTGCCCTTTGAGCCCCCTGCTGTATGTCTTTTCCCTCGACCCCTTCCTCCGGAGATTGTCCTCAGGTGGGTTGCGGGGCCTGGAGGCGCCTGGTGCGCTCCCGGTGACTGTCGTTGCCTATGCTGACGACATCTCAGTTTACGTGGACGGCACTGAAGGGGTAGAGGCCCTGCGGGAGGCCGTGGAGGAGTACTCGGAGTTAGCCCACTCTGTTGTCAACCACAGCAAGTGCCAGACGCTGTGGTTGGGCCCCTCGGAGGCCTCCCCGCCTTCCTGCGCCCCCTTTCCTCCTCCCGTGGGGGAGGTCCGCGTTTTGGGCCTCGTCTTCGGGTCGGAGGACTGTGCGGTGTCCAATTGGGATCGTTGTCTTGAGACTGCACGGTGTCTGGTGCTGCGGTGGAGGGGGTGGAGGTGTACGTTCGAGGAGAAGATCAAACTCCTCGGGACGTTTCTGCTTCCCCTCTTTCTGCACGTGGCCACAGTCTTTGTTCTTCCGTCGTCCCGTCAGGCGTCTGTTAGTGCTGTCTTTTTCTGTTTTCTGTGGGGTAACCGCCTGAACCCTGTCCAGCGCAACATCGTTTGCCTGGATCGGGCACAGGGCAGTTTAGGTATGTTGCACCCCCTTGTCTTCCTGTCAGTCTTGTTTATGGCGTTTCACTTGGGTAGGATGCGGGAGGGGGGTGGGGTTTGGTGGGTGGCCTCCTATCGGGGGTGGTTCTCCCGCTTCTGGGAGCAGTGGGAGGGGGCGTCCTCGGTCCCACGTGTGCGTCGGAGTGGGGAACAGGTCCCATCGTACGTTTTTGCGATGGTGGGGCTCATTCGGCGTTGGGGGTGACCGACCCGCTCGCCCAGTCCTTGGGGCGGAAAGGATTGTACCGGATGGTACTCACCTCCAACTTTCAACCACGGTGGGCCCTGCGGGACTGTCCAGCGGATGTGTTGCAGCGGGGCCTTCGGCAGTTGAACTCCCCTCGGCTGCCGAAGAAGGTTTGGGATGTGGCCTGGTTGTCTTTCCACGGGCATTTGTACGTGAGGGACAACCTCAAGTACAGGTCACAGGCTGAGCGGGTCTGTCCGAGGGCAGGGTGTGAAGGGCAGACGGAGACCATGGACCATTTCCTCCGGCAGTGCCCCTTCAATGTGGAAGCCTGCCGGTTGGTGTCCGCTGCTCTTCACCTGCGTGATCTTTCCCTCCTCACGTATGCGGAGTGGGTGTACGGGGCCTGGTCCTTTCCTCTAAGGCAGGACTCCGGGACCCTCTACCTCGTCACGGCTGTAGTGCGCTACCACCTGTGGCAAGCGCGCTGTGATGTCTCGGCACGGGGGTTGGTCCTGCCCCTCGACGAGGTGGTGCGGGACATTTTGGAGGAAGTGTCCAGCATGGCGCAACGTGAAAGGCGGGTGGTGGAGGCCCATCGTTGGGAGCGTCTGTGGCGTCACCTCACCCTCCGCCCCCCATGAGGGGGAGGGTTTCCCTGGGGTTCTTTCTTGTTAGGGATATGGGGTTGTGTTTCTCCCGGGGGGTGCGAAAGAAGGGGGAGGGTTTCCCTGGGGTTCTTCCTTGTTAGGGATTTGGGGTTGTGTTTCTCCCGGGGGGTGCGAAAGAAGGGGGAGGGTTTCCCTGGGGTTCTTCCTTGTTAGGGATTTGGGGTTGTTTTTCTCCCGGTGGGGGGGGGGGGGGGTTGGGATGGACATGGACATTGTTTGGACTGATGTGGGTTGTTGTTGGGGGGGGTGGGCACGTGAGCTGGTTGCTGGGTTTGGTGGTGGGTTTGGGGAGGTGGGTCACGGGGGGGGGGTCAGTTTCTTGTTTGTGCTATGTCGGGGTGGGTGGGGGTTTTGGGGGGTATGGGTCTTGTTTGGGTTGCTTGTTTTTGCTTTTTGTATGTCTTTTTGTTGCTTGTTTCTAATAAACAAAATTTCCACTCATATCAACTTGCTTGAGTTTTTCAAGTCTGGGGAATTCCAGACATAGACCTCTTTGCAAGTCCACAGAATGCCAAACTTCCCCGGTTCTGTTCCAGACTTCCAGCTCAAAATTGTCAGGCGAGGGATGCAATCTTCAGGAACAAGCAGGAATAAGTCATCACATATGGGTACGTCGGTACCGACGGAGCCTGCGCGGGAAAGCTCCCCAGCTTTTCAGATGAAAAGCTTTTGGGGCCTCCCACTGCACATGCGCACTGCCTTCCCGCCTTCCTGAGCAGCTCTTCTCAGTTTCTCTTTTTCCGCGGAGCCAGCAGGTCGTGTTCCTGTCACCGCTGAAGAATTTGTTAATTTTGTTTGTTTCTTTAGACCGCGTACCTGCCTTCCCCATACCGAAACCGGTACCGCCAGTCTCTCTTTCTTTCTTTTTTAAAAAAAAAAAAAAAAAGCTTTTTCTTTTACTTCAGCACAGCTTGGTACTTTGTTAGGCCTACACAAATTCTCCTCATGGAGAAGCCAGTTCCTGGTTTTAAAAAATGTACCAAGTGCAGTGCTGTCATTTCTGTTACAGACACCCATGAATGGTGTCTTAAATGTTTGGGACCTGACCATTCCATACCGGACTGCCCATCCTGCTCCCAGATGTCTAAACGTGGATTGCAGAACCGGGCCAACAAGTTCCATGTGCTGTTTCCTTCAGAAGCATCACAGTCATCCAGGTCTTCCTCTCCGGATGGATCTCAGGTAACCAAAACTTCAGTGGGCAAATCCTCTAAAAGCAAATCTCTTTCTAAAGATCGAGAGGCTCTCAATTCTGAGTTCGAGGTTTCTGCCCAGGCCAAAAAACCCCGGCGGGAGGTTCCAGCCTCCAAAGCCATCATGGGGTCACAGGTTGACATCGATGGCACGGCCTCGACCGATCACCTGTTGGACTGCTCTGGGGTACCGGGTCATACCGGTACCGACATCCAGGCAGCAGTGGCGTCTCTGGGCAATACTGTCCAGACCATGCAGCAGGCCGTTCTGGCTTTCATTAAGGCTGCGACGCCCTCGGTACCGGTTCCAGTATCCAGACCGGAACCGAGACCATCGACGTCCAAGCGTCGATCGGTTCTGCATGACGGATTCAGGCTTTCGCCCGATACCGATCCCATGCCCGATACGCCCGATATCGATACCGAACGGTATGCGTATCGAGCATTGAAAGCACAGAGGGAATACTCAGATTCTTCTGATGAATTCAATTCCTCTGATGACTCTGCTGAGCTTGTTCTTCCTGAGGAGCCCTCTTCTCCAAAGAGGAGGCTGTCTCCCCCAGAAGATTTATCCTTTCAGGATTTCATTATTGATGTAGCCAAAGAACTTTCTATTGCTACATCTTCTGAAAAAGAACCCAGATCAAAAAAATTCGATATTTTAGGATACTCTAAAGCTCCTAAAGAGGCAGTCACTCTGCCTATCCATGAAATCCTTCAAGAACAATTGATGGATTTGTGGGAGACTCCTTTAACACTGTCTCCCCATTCCCGTAGGTTGGACACCATGTATCGGGTCCCTCCTTCTCCTGGGTTCCAAAAAACTCAGCTGCCTCACCACTCCATTGTGGTGAAGTCTGCCATGAAGAAAATAAAGAGTCCTAAAAGACATTCTTCTACCCCTCCAGGGCGAGAATGTAAGACCCTCGACTCTATTGGAAGAAAGATTTTCCAGGATAGTATGCTTATAGCAATGATAAATTCTTACAGCCTTTATATGGGCATGTTTCTCAGAAAAATTGCCCTAAAGGTACAGAATTTTGCCCCCTTTATCCCTGAAGATCAAAGGGCGGACTTCTTTTCTATGGTGACACAACTTTCAGAGGTCTCCAAGTTCTCCAACAGGGCAGCCTTTGATTCCTTTGAGGTTGCTGGTAGGGCTTCGGGAATTGCCATTGCAGCCCGACGCCTTGCTTGGCTCCAGGCTTCTGATCTAGAACCCTGGGTCATGGATGGCTTAAGGAATCTGCCCTGTACAGGAGAGAACTTATTTGGTGAAGACTGGCAAATTAAAGCTGCTCAAATGGATGCAGAAAATGCCACTCTAGATAGACTTTCTAAGTCTACTTCTACTCCTGCCAAACGAAGTCTTTTAAAAGGCCTTACTTTAAGAAGGCCAGATTTTCCACAAATACTGGCCAGCAGTCTGCTCAGCCTCGCTTTGCTGCTAAGCGTCAGCAATCTAAGCAAGTAAAGTCCAAGCCTGCAGTGTCAGCTGCACCCCAGCAGGCTCAACCCCCTCAGGGGTTTTGACTTGCCCCTAGAGAATTTACCGTTTCTGGCTCTAGAACAACCAGAGCCCCTCACCATTCCTGGAAGGCTAGCTCATTTTGCTCCCAGATGGGAACAAATCACATCAGAGCAATGGACCCTCTCTATAATCAGAGAGGGCTACAAACTTCATTTCTCCAGCCTTCCTCCCCATACCATGGTGAGGCAATTCAGCTCTCCCCCATCTCTTCTGACCCTGTTGGGTCAGGAAGTCTCTTCTCTCCTTGCCCAAGGGGCAATAGAGGAGGTTCCTCCTCCTCAACAGGGGTTAGGGTTCTACTCCCCTTATTTTCTCATAACAAAGAAGACAGGGGGTTTCAGACCTATCCTAGATCTGAGAGAATTGAACAAATTTCTATTCAAGGAGAAATTCAAAATGCTCTCTGGGCATTCTCCTTCCCTACCTTCAGAGTCAGGATTGGCTTTGTTCTCTAGATCTCAAGGATGCGTATACTCATATACTCATCCATCCATCCCACAGAAAATATCTTCGCTTTCTGTTCCAGGGAAAACATTTCCAGTACAGAGTACTACCCTTCGGTCTGGCCTCTGCTCCAAGAGTATTCACAAAATGCATGGCAGTCGTAGCCGCATTTCTAAGAGGCATGGGAATCTTTGTCTTCCCATATCTGGACGACTGGCTCATCAGAGCACCATCTCAGTCAGAAGCCCAGATTTCTCTGGACCGCACAAGGCGTATTCTTCAATATCTGGGACTTGTGGTAAACATTCCCAAGTCCCAACTCATCCCTACTCAATCCCTGGAATTCATAGGGGCCCAATTGGACTCCACCACCGCAAGGGCCTACCTCCCTCTGGTCCGAGGCCAAAGGCTAATAAGCTTGGCCTCCCAGGCTCAGTCCAGAAGCCACTTGACAGCCAGAGAACTGCTGCAACCTCTGGGCCACATGGCCTCCACGGTCCATGTGGTGCCCTATGCTCGTCTCCATATGAGAGCAGCTCAATGGACTTTGGCCACCCAGTGGTCTCAAGCATCGGGACTGCTCTCGGACCAAGTACTCACCTCAAAACGTCTGTTTTGGTCTCTCCAGTGGTGGACATCCTCCAAAAATCTGTTGTTGGGGACCCCCTTCCAACCTTCGTTGCCCCAAGCAACCCTCACAACAGATGCCTCCCAAACAGGGTGGGGAGCTCATCTTCAACACCTCTCCACTCAGGGCACCTGGTCTCCCCAGGAGACCACCCTTCACATCAACCTTCTGGAACTGCGAGCAATTTTCCTTGCCCTCACAGTCTTCCACACCCTCCTTGTCAAC
This sequence comes from Ichthyophis bannanicus, assembly GCA_033557465.1. Lineage (NCBI taxonomy): Eukaryota > Metazoa > Chordata > Amphibia > Gymnophiona > Ichthyophiidae > Ichthyophis > Ichthyophis bannanicus. The sequence continues at coordinate 91,879,239 of CM066031.1, forward strand.
CTGACTGTCCTAGTTCAGACAGACAATCAGGTAGCCATGTTCTATGTCAACAAACAAGGAGGGACGGGCTCTCTGGCGCTTTGCAACGAAGCTCTCAGATTATGGGTTTTCGCCAGAGAGCATCAAATTCATCTTCTGGCAGTATATCTTCCAGGAGTTCAAAGCTCTTGGGCAGACAGACTCAGTCGAGTTCTGCTCCCACACGAATGGTCCCTGCATATGGACCAAATACACAGAATCTTTCAGGAATGGGGGACCCCGGACATAGACCTCTTTGCAAGTCCGTGGAATGCCAAACTTCCCCGGTTCTGTTCCAGGACTCCGTGTCAGGGAGCTCAGGCCAACGATGCCTTTCTCCTGCATTGGGGTCAGGAATTCCTGTACGCTTTTCCACCCATTCCTTTGATTCCCAAGACTCTGTTCAAACTGCAGAGGGATCACGGATCAATGATCCTCATTGCTCCACGCTGGCCATGCCAAGTGTGGTTCCCTCTACTTCTACAGCTCTCCCAGGGCTCCTCCCTGGACCTGGGAGCTGCTCCAGACCTTCTGTCTCAGGAGCAGGGGACTTTGTGGCACCCAAACCCCAAATCCCTGCATCTCCGAGCTTGGTTGCTGAAGGCTTAAGCCTTCAAGAGTTTAATCTTTCTCAACCAGTGAAAGATATCCTTCATGCCTCTAGGAAACCCTCTACCAGGCGTTCCTATGCTTTCAAATGGAAACGTTTTTCCATTTGGTGTGCTCAACAGGGTCTTGACCCTCTAGCACTTCCTTTGAATTCTCTCCTGCATCTCTCCAATGCAGGCCTCAAGACGAATTCAGTACGAGTCCATTTAAGTGCTATTGCAGCATCCTTAAAACCTCTAAATGGACAACCTGTCTCCTCTCATCCTCTTATTGCAAGATTCATGAGAGGCCTGATCCTCACTAAGCCTCCCATCCGGCCTCCTCCGGTAGCATGGGACTTGAACCTAGTTCTGGGTCAACTTATGAAGCCACCTTTTGAACCGTTGGTATCTACCTCCCTGAAATTTCTTTCCTGGAAGGTCTTTTTCCTTATTGCAGTCACTTCGGCTCGCCGCATCAGTGAACTGCAGGCTTTGGTGGCTAATCCACCTTATACCAGATTTCATCATGATAAGGTGGTCCTTAGGACGAATCCCCACTTTATGCCTAAGGTGGTCTCGCCTTTTCATCTTAATAAAGAGGTATATCTACAAGATTATTTCCCGGCTCCACATGCATCCAGTCCAGAGAGGAACATTCATACACTTGATAGAAAAAAAGCTCAAGCCTTTTACCTCAACAGGACTCAGCCACATCGAAAGTCTTCCCAACTTTTCGTGGCTTTTGATCCTTCTCATTTGGGACTTCCCGTCACCAAACGTACACTTTCCAATTGGATTGCTCAGTGTATTTCTTTTGCTTACCAGAGTAAGAACATTTCTCTGGAAGGCCATGTCACAGCTCACAATGTGAGAGCCATGGCCACTTCTATGGCTCATCTTTACTCTGTGTCCATAGATCAGATCTGTCGAGCAGCGACTTGGGCCTCGGTTCATACCTTCACAGCCCATTACTGCTTGGACAAGGACTCCCGCCGGTATGCCTTGTTTGGTCAGGCTGTCCTCAAACACCTGTTCCATACTTAAACAACTCCTGCCCACCTTCACTGGATGGATGCCTGAGATCCATACGAAGATGGTTTACCCTTGGAGGGGGATCTCCCAGGCATCTTAGCTAGGGAGTCCCCATATGTGATGACTTATTCCTGCTTGTTCCTGGAGATAGCACAGTTACTTACCTGTAACAGGTGATCTCTGGGAACAGCAGGAATTAGTCATCACAACCCACCCACCTCCCCTAGGAGTTGTATCTCTATCTATCTTCCTGTCCTCTCTCTATTGTCTCAGCTTTAAACTCGAACTGAGGAGAGCTGCTCAGGAAGGCGGGAAGGCAGTGCGCATGTGCAGTGGGAGGCCCCAAAAGCTTTTCATCTGAAAAGCTGGGGAGCTTTCCCGCGCAGGCTCCGTCGGTACCGACGTACCCATATGTGATGACTAATTCCTGCTGTTCCCAGAGATCACCTGTTACAGGTAAGTAACTGTGCTTTCCTGCTCCATTGGTGCCAGGATTTTCTCTATGCCTTCCCTCCAATTCCCCTAATCCCCAAAACCCTATTCAAACTCCAGAGAGACAGAGGTCGCATGATACTCATAGCTCCCTGTTGGCCAAGGCAAACATGGTATCCTCTTCTCTTAGGTCTCTCTCGAGCCACTCCTCTGGAGTTGGGGAGTGCTCCAGATCTTCTGTCCCAGGACAACGGATCCCTTCTGCACCCTAATCCTCAGTCCCTTCATCTCAAGGCCTGGCTCCTCAAGGCATAGAGTTTCAAGATCTAGGCCTTTCACAACAAGTGAAGGATATTCTTCTAGCTTCCAGAAAACCTTCCACAAGGCATTCTTACGCTTTTAAGTGGAAGAGGTTCTCAGTCTGGTGTTCCCAGAGGGGACTTAATCTGCTCTTGGTACCAGTGGAGTCCCTTCTGGACTATCTCCTTCAGTTATCAGCTTCTGGTCTTAAGACCAATTCTGTTAGAGTCCATCTTAGTGCTATTGCTGCAACTCATAAACCCTTCGATGGGCAGCCAATTTCCTATCATGCTCTTGTTTCAAGGTTTATGAGAGGTCTACTTTTAATAAAACCTCCCATCAAACCACCTCCGGTGGCAGGGGATCTTAATATTGTTCTGGGTCAACTCATGAAGCCACCCTTTGAACCTTTAACTACTTCGGAACTAAAGTTTCTTTCATGGAAAGTCATTTTCCTAATTGCTATCACTTCTGCAAGACGCATTAGTGAACTGCAGGTTTTAGTGGCTGACCTACCTTATATGAGGTTTCATCATGACAAAGTAGTCTTGAGGACTCATCCTCATTTTATGCCAAAGGTAGTATCACCTTTTCATTTAAACCAATCGGTTTATCTTCCAGTCTTCTTTCCTAGGCCTCATGCCTCCAGTGCGGAAAGAAATCTTCATACCTTACACTGTAAACGAGCTCTGGCTTTTTATCTTCACAGAACTCAGCCATTTAGAAAGTCTTCTCAACTTTTTCTGGCTTTTGACTCTAGTCATTTAGGACTCCCAGTCACAAAAAGAACTCTCTCTAAGTGGATTGCAGACTGTATTTCCTTTACCTATCAGAGTAAAGGAATCCCTCTTGAAGGCCATGTCATGGCTCACAATGTTAGAGCCATGGCAGCCTCAACAGCTAATTTTCGGTCAGTTGCTATTGATGAGATCTGCAAAGCAGCAACTTGGGCTTCTGTTCATACTTTCACTGCCCACTATTGTTTGGACAAGGACTCCCGTCGGGATGCCTTGTTCGGTCAGGCTGTTCTACAGCATCTCTTCCATTCCTAGATCAACTCCTTCCCACCATCCACTCTTGGATGCCTGAGGTCCCTGGGAGGAAGCATGGCCTATCTTACTTAGATTCGCAACATGCTGGGGTCATCCCTAGGCATTTTTAGCTGGGGAGTCCCCATATGTGAAGACTACATTCCTGCTTGTTCCTGGAGATAGCGTAGTTACTCAACTGTAACGGGTGATCTCCGGGAACAGCAGGAATAAGTCTTCACAACCCACCCACCTCCCCTAGGAGTTGTCTTTCTCTATTTTTCTTCTACTTCTCTCCTTTGGTCTCAGCTTTCAACTCAACTGAAGTGAGAGAGGTAGTTGGGCGGGAAGGCAGCACGCATGAGTGGTGGATGCTCCCAAAAGCTTTCTTTTTGGGACGCTGGGGAGCATTCCCGCGCAGGCTCCGTCACCCATATGTGAAGACTTATTCCTGCTGTTGCCGGAGATCACCTGTTACAGGTGAGTAACTACGCTTTCCTGACATTGCCTTTCAATTTACCACCTTGCAGCTTCATGTTATGCCCTCTAGTTTTACAGCTTCCCTGTCTTTGGAAGAGGTTTGTTTGTTCATCATTTCTATTTAAGTATTTAAAGGTCTGAATCATATCTCCCCTGTCCCTCCTCTCCTCCAAAGTGTACATATTGATATTTAGATTCAAACTCCTGTATCACCTATACGTTGACGATATCATGATATATTTTCCATTCAAAATTAACAATTTCCCAATCCAACACATCAACTGGTTCACTGACAATCTGAAGATCAACTTTGAGATGGGAAAAGGAGGCATTACAAGGATAAAGAAAAGACAACACTTAGGCCAAGAGCAACACTTGAACCAAACTGCAGGCTGAGAGGCCTGTAGTTTCAGATACAGGAAAATAGCAACAGAGAAAAAAACAAAACACAATAAATTATGTCTTGTAAGCTGCAGCTGGCTGACCTTTTCTAGAGGAAATGGAGCCTAAACCCCAGAGGGGCTGCAAACCACAGCCACTCCTCGTGTAACCAATCAGATGCCCCTATTTACCCAGATATGTAGGTTGTTGCAACAGGTGTCTTTCCACTGCAGGCTTCAATAAAATAGGAACCTTTGGACCCCAAGCAGACGTCAGAAATGGTCCTCCCGGACATAAACAGACTTCAGAAATGGACTAAATAATCTATAATCTTTTTAACACCTGATTGCTATCTTGCTGAATTATCTTTGCCCTCATATGCATGCTTAACCACAGTTAACCAATAACCTCGCTTTTAGAAATGCTCACGTAAGGGAACAAAGAGGGAGGGGGGAGGGAGAGGGCACGTGGGTGTTTTATGTTAGAGCTATGTAAACAGAATACATATAAAAATGACATGCAAGGCTTGTATCAATTACCAGTTTGCTGTGACTAAGTGACTGGTCTTCTGCTAGCAGAAATAAACAGAGGTAAACTGCCTGGAAATTGTATGTCTTGTCTTTTCCTTCACTTACTTTTCAGGAGGACTCAGACTCAGTGGACAGGGGCCCCGCTAAGCGACGTCCACCACAAACCTCAACAAGACAGGGGCCCTATACATAACACGTAATCTAAACTTCACAATGCCACCTAACATCATATTACAAGACACAATCATTATGGTTAAAGAAGAGATAAAATTATCTTGGTGTGATACTTGATCGCACCCTAAATATGACCTCATTCATAAAAAACACCACAAGAAAAATCTACCACAAACTGAGATTATTAAAACAACTTCACCCCTACTGCACTCTAATGACTCCAAATCCGTATTTAAGGCACTCGTGACCCCACATTTTGATTATGCAAGCGCCCTACTCCAATGCTTATCTAAACAAACAATTCATCCCTTACAAATTGCACAACTTATTGCCGCAAGAATAACAACACGTTCCAGCCCATTAGACCATATCACCCCTATTCTAAGTAACCTACACTGGCTCCCCATACACTCCCGCACCCAATACAAAATAATTATAAGATCACAAACTAATCAATGACATTTCTCCATCCTATCATCACTCATAACCACTGATAAGACCACCCATAAAGAAGCTGTAACAAAAACAAACTTCAAACAGCACCATACTATATTAAAGCTAAAATAAATCACAAATAGTAGAGCATTCTCGCACTGCGCACCCACTCTCTGGAACACACTTCCTGAAAGTCTAAGAGAGACAAAAGACCTCTCCACTTTTAAGAGAAAACTTAAAACACACCTTTCCACACAACACTTTGGCTCTATAACTTAACCCAACACCCTACCTAAGTACCCCTCACTCAGCGCACACTCCCCTGATAAATACTCTCTTGATACACAACTGAGATGGGAAAGGGGATAGCATGCCAAATAAAATAGATGGCATGCTGAAACAAACAGACATTAAAACTTTAGAGAGGAGCAGCAGCACAAGAACAACCACAGGCTAAAACAGATAAACTATCTTTACAACCAAGCTGACAAAAGAATGGGAGGGGGAGGTAGAGAGATGCCTTTGCTAGAGTTATCTTCTCATGCACACACACAAAGGAGTAGGGTGTTAGCTACAAACGCCTTAGAATGCAGGGCTGACCAATCAGGGAATCCTAGCAGTTAGATACGCTCCAGATATGCCACCTAGATAATTCTGTAGAAAGAAGAAGCAAGGGGCCCAGAGAATTCTTCCAAATTGTTATTCTGCTAACCCACATGACAAACTGCTATGCTAAGACTGTATAAAAATCCAGCTTGAATCCTGTGTGAGTGCTGGACTCCTTGATAGCTTTCTATAAGCTAGCCCTGCTATGGCAGTGAATAAAAAGGTATCTGCCTGGAAAATTTGTTTTTCTTTCTTGCCTTGCTTTCTGTTGTTCTCTCCTTACCAGGTATCATCTGGACTGGACCGGGACCCAGGGGTGGCTCAAGGCAGTCTGCTGCCTGAGGTGAAGAATGAGATGGCGCTCCCCCCCCCCCCCACACCACCACCTTAGAGGGGCTTTTTCAGAAATCCAATCAGAGACTGAACCAAATCAAAAAGCCGATTAGATTATATGGAGGAAATGCAAGATGTTTGCACACAGGGCCATATCGAACTGCAATCGCGCCTTGTGCAACTTGCAATTCGGGCGCATGCCCCCCTCTCCCCCCATACCTCCATCCAGCGCTTCCTGCTCTTTCCGTGCTGCTGCCGCCCTCTGTTTTTTTCACGGCGGTCCCGGCAGCAGGGAAAGAGCAGGCAGCACTGAACGGAGGTATGGGGAGGAGGAGGTGGGGGGGGCATGCACCCAATCTGAAAGGTGCCAGCACTCTAAGCAGATCTGTCCCTCCCTGCTCTGACATCGTGTCGGAGGAGGGAGGGACCAGACTTGCTTAAAGTGCTGCAAAAAGGCTTTGGGCGCATTTTTTTTTTCTTCAAATCTGTTTATTGAGATCAGATAGGACAATGACAACAAACATCCAAACAGCATCCAGTATTACACAATAACATCCATTGTCATACAAGAGCAACTCCCGGGCAGGGCTGTGTCTGGTCCACCACCCGGGGGTTATAACAACAGCAAAAATTTAAACACAAATCCACACCAGTCTACCCAAATCCCCCAGCCCCCCCCCCCCCCCAGCCCAGGAACCAGAACTCCACAAGAGTATCATACCAAGGAGCAACACTCCGCCCCACCCACTACTACCCCACTTTGAGCACTTCACTACGGGTTCGAGGCCCCAGACGCTGAATATAAGGCATCCAGATCAACAAAAAGGTGGCCCATCGCCGGGGGTGCCGCTGCGCACTCCACCGTTCCATAAGCATAAGTTGATGCAGGCTGTTGCGCCATTCACAAAACGTGGGGGACGAAGGTTCCCTCCACCGGTGAAGAATAGGGCCCTTACCCACCAGACAGGCCTTCCGCACCAATATTCTCTCCCAGCACCCCTTAGGGTGGAGTGGTCCCACCTGATCCAGGATTACCAATGGTCCCGTCCAGCAGACCCGCTGCTGCAACAGGCCACTAAGATACTCCCCAATACGCAACCAGTATTGGAGAACAAGGGGGCAGCCCCACCACATATGACCCAGATCCGCTAAAGAACAGGGACATTTGGGACACCCCCCATAAGTTGTGATACAGCTTCGCAGCGCTCGCCGCGGAGAAAAGTGGGCTCGAATAATGCATTTAAACTGGATCTCACGCCACCGGGCCCCCTCGACCAATGGCGCAATCCGTCCCAACGCTTCCTGGACCGAGCCTGGGGCCAACTCCCGACCCAATTCCCTCGCCCAGGACTGCTCCACCGCCGAATAGTCAGGGGGCAGGTCAAGTAAATCCAACCGCTTCTTTAACATAGCTATGGTCGGGGGAAACTCCGCCCCTAGGGCAAAGAATTCAAGAATCCGTGCCGAGTGCTCCGCATGCAGTTCCCGCCCTGACAACGAGCCAACATAGTGAGACATTTGCGCATATGCAAAACCAGACTTCCCAGAGTCCAAGCCATGCTCCCCACAAAGAACCCCCAAGGCCTTGCATCTCCCGTCCTGATCCACCACATGGCCAAGGCGCTTTATCCCCGACTGTTCCCAACGCCGAAAGGGAGCCGAGTCGGAGCCCGGGGTGAAGGAAGCGTTGCCCCGTAGAGGCAGCCAACTGGAAACCTCAGCGTTGCGCCCCCAATATTTATTAATCCGTTGCCACGTACGCCGTGTCGCCTGCATCAAGACACTGCCCGTCAGCCGAGCCGGCAAGGCGATGCATTTTAAATGCAACACCGCATCCAGAGTGTGCGGGGCCACGAAAGCCTCCTCAAAGGCTCGGGGTGTATAAACCTCAGTATCCCCCAGCCAGTCGCCAACGCATACTTCCAAAGATCCGGAACCCCAACACCTCCCGAGCGCCACCCCCCTCTCATCCTAGCCAACGGTATACGCGCTCTAGCGCCCTTCCAAAGAAACCCACGAATTTCCCGCTCCAGATGCCACAAGTCACGTCTCAATAATATTGTAAATAGCGCGGTATATAAAAATTAAAAATAAATAAATAAATAACCACACCGGTAGCGTTTGCATCCAGTAAAGCACTCGGGGGAGAACTACCATCCCCAAAGTAGCCACTCTACCCAATAGGGACAGCGGAAGGGGTGCCCAGGCCAGTAGCTGCGCTCGGAGAGTGAGAAGAACTCGCTCGAAATTAACTTTATAAAGCAGAGAAGGAGTCCTGGTCAGCAAAATGCCTAAATAAACAAAAGACTCTGCAGCCCAACGGAGCGGGAAGCTCCCCTGCCAGCTCCCCCTCAATCTCCCATCTACATCCAAAGCCTCAGACTTGTCCAAGTTAAGACGTAAGCCTGCAAATCTGCCATAGAGGGAAACCTCCTCCAGCAACCGAGGCAGCGATTGTTGGGGCCTCGTAAGGTGGACCAGCATGTCATCAGCAAAGGCAGCCACTTTGAACCCATGTAGCCCAATACGTACTCCACAAATACCCGAGGACTCCTCTATTCGCTGTATGAGCGGATCTAAGGTCAACACAAAGAGCAATGGGGAGAGTGAGCATCCCTGGCGTGTGCCCCTTTCCAGTCGAAAGCTATCCGATATCACCCCATTACAGAGAATTCCAGCGGTAGGGTCTGCATAAAGCAGTTCCACCATCTTACAAAAGGAGTCCCCCAGTCCATAGTACGGCAGAAGATGCTTCAAATAATCCCAGTGCACCTGGTCAAAGGCTTTCTCCGCGTCGAAGCTAACTAACAACGATGACAAATCCTTTTCCCGAACCCACTCAAGTGAAGCCAGGATTCTCCGCAAATTCCACATGGCGTATCTCCCCTTAACAAAGCCAACTTATGATTCATGCACCAGGTCCCCTAAAACAGAGGCTAGTCTATTCGCCAAAACCTTTGCCAAAACTTTCAGGTCAAAATTCAACAGAGAGATGGGCCTATAGGATGACGCCTGGGTGGGATCCTTGCCGGGTTTAGGTATTAAAGTATTTATGTCCCCTGTGCCACTCTATGATGATACATTGCCACGAGCGTCGGGGGCACAAGATCCCCCAACAGTTTATAGAACTCTGCTCCGAACCCATCGGGACCGGGCGCTTTGCAGCAAGCAGCACGCTGAATGACTCCCCCAACTTCCTCCACCGTGACCGGGGCGTCCAAATACGCCCGCTGGTCAGCCGTCACTGCAGGCAGTTGTACCCCCCGTAAATAATTCTGCATTTCAGTAAGGGACCCCTCCCGTCGCGCATATAACTGCTGAAAAAAGGTGCGAAATGAACGAGCTATGGCCGTATTCGCCATCTGCAAGCAGCCCTGCTCATCCCAAAGCGCGGCAATCAACCGAGCCCCTCGGCTGCCTTGAAGGCAGCGTGCCAAGAGTTTCCCAGGTCTATCCCCAAAGCGGTATAATTGATAGCGGTAGTACATGTGAGATTTCTTCACTCTCTGGTGTAGCAGCTCATTAAGAGAGGTCTGCAGCTCCCACAAGCTGCACTTATGAGCCCTGCTAGGGTCCCCCGCACAGTGCCGCCGGGATCGTACTACCTGTTTCTCCAGCTGAACAATTTGCGCCGCCAGCAATTTACGCTTTCTTGCAGCATATTCTATAATATTTCCCCGCAACACTACTTTTGCCGTTTCCCATAGCAACTCCGGTTCGTCCTTATGCTGCTCATGGTGGGCCAGAAAGTCCTTCCAACATTGCACAAGATGATTACGGAAGTTAGCGTCATGATACAGCCCCATAGGAAGGCGCCAAACACGCGGCGAAGTAACCGGACTCCCCCATGAAAGATCCACCCAGACCGGGGCATGATCAGACACCGCCGTGGGCCCAATTTTTGCATCGCCGACCCGCGCAAAGAGCCTCTCAGAGACCAAAACATAGTCGATGCGAGCACTAGAGCCATGGGCTCTCGACTGATGCGTAAAATCTTTCTCAAGCGGATGCAGCAGTCGCCAGGGATCCACCATCCCCAGGCGATGACACAACCCCCGCAGCGCCTTAGTAGTCTGGGCTCGCACTCTTTCACTCCCACCTCCACTAGTATCGAGCTCCACATCCAGCACCCCATTCAGATCTCCTGCCACAATCAAAGGCACATCTGGCAGCTGCTCCACCCGGGAGGCTAAATGGGCATACAACTCCCGATCCAGCACATTAGGTCCATACAGGTTGCCCAATACAATGGGCCGGACCTCAAGACAGCCATATAACAAAATATACCTACCCTCCGGGTCCAAGTATTGCTTTTCCAACTCAAAACGAACCCGAGTATTAATCAGAATGACCACTCCACTCTTTTTCCCTTTGGCCGGGGCGCCCCAACTCTGCCCCACCCATGTTTTCCGCAACTTAGCATGCTCTTCGGCCGTCTGGTGGGTCTCCTGTAACATAGCAACATCACAGTTCAGCCGGGCTAAGGCCTGCAGCACTTTATATCTCTTAATGGGGTTACCTACACCACACACATTCCAGGAGACAACCCTCAAGCTGGGTTAAATTGAAACAGGTTATAATTATCCAGCATATAGTGAAAGTAGGGCGGGACCTCCCCAGCCTGAAGTCCCCCCCCCCCCCCCCCGTCAATGAAGCGCTCCCAACTGCCATACCTAGAAACAAACAAGAGTTCCTCTGTGCGTTCTGGTTCCCCAATCCCGCACCCCCCCTCTCCCCGCCCCCTCCCAGCCTACCCCCCTCCCCTCCCTCCTCCTCCACCACCCCTCCCCCTCCCCCCTCCCACCCCCCCTTCTTCAGAATCCCTATCCTACTCCTCCGCTCCCCCAGCTTCCCTCTCACTAGGATCATGTTAGATGTGCTCCGGACCCCCTCCCCCCTCTCTGTCATAGACATACGAGACTCTCTTATCCCACAGCCCCACTCATACCCAACCTCGCTTCCCACCCCACTACTACCCTCAACCTTTCATGCCCCAACCTCCCCCGCCCGCAATCATCCACACCGCAACTTACCGACACCACCCTCCCCCCCCTCTCAATCCCCAGCGTAACAAATAGTTGCAACAATAACATACCTACGCCAAACATAGTACAAAATAATACCACCCCCAAAACAAATAACATCCCTCCCAATGTCCTGAACAACCGCAAGAATTGTCCGCAGGGGGGAGACGTCCTCTGCATTCCTCTCCGCTCGCCGACTTGACATCGTAGTGCAGGAAGGAGGGGGGCCCAATGGCCAAGCTGACCCAGGTTCTCACCGCCTGTGTGGCTCTCCAATATGAAGGCAGGAGCGGCACCGCCCGCACACCCACAATAACAGCATTAGTCCCACACAAAGCAGACCGTTCCAACGGGTCACTGCGGTGCCGCCCCTGCATGCCCAGCATAATATGGGGAACAGGCTCCCAACAAACGCCACAGGAAAAACGCTCCGGGCAGGTGCAGGGAAGGGGAGCCCCGTAGGGACAAAACATAACACCCCCCCCCCCCCCCCGCTCCCCGGCTAGCCAAGTCCCTTCGGGAAGTATGGGGGACATCCCATCAGCAGTCCTCCGAGGCCCCCCAGCAACAAGACCCACCGTACTCCAGTGGGCCCCGTCAGACAGGGGGTATAGCTGGGCTCCACCACGCTGCTATGCTATGCAAGTCCACCACATCACTCTGGCCCAGATCCTTTGTCCCCGCTTCGCAGCTGTTCTATGTAGGGGGCTGCTTCGCTCGCCGACTCAAAAACCTTGTGCACTCCGTTGTATACAATGTGCAGCCGAGCAGGGTATTGCATAGAAAAACGAACTTTGGCCTTGATCAGAAGCTGGCATAGGGGCGCATAGGCCTTCTGGCGCTGGCTCAAGGCAATAGAATAGTCCTGGGTAATCCATATCTTCATGCCATCCTGTTCAACTGCACCGGATTTTTTGGCTGCACTCAGGACAGCCTCCTTTTGCGGATATTGCAAAAATTTCGCGAGGACTATCCGGTGCCGACGACCCTCCACCGGTCTAGCTCCGACCTGGTGAATGCGCTCAAGCTGGACCCGTCTTCCCTCCTCCACATCGCCCATCAGAGACATAGTTAGGGTTTCCACAAACGACTTTAAGACCTTGTCGAGTATCCGCTCAGCAACCCCCAGAAAGCGCAAATTGTTACGTCTGGAGCGATTCTCCATATCGTCGATTTTGGCCTCGTGCGCCTTAAGCACGGCCTGCACCTTCCCCAGCTCCCGCGTTAAAGTTTGTACCTCCTCTTCAGTGTGCGAGATCCTGTCCTCCACAGCCTGCATCCGCGTGCCCAGACCATCCACGGAGCTCTGCAAAGTGTCCATTTTACCATGGAGGGCATCAAACTGCACCGATAGGGCCCCTGCTACTGCAGTTGAAATCTCCGCGACAGAGGCCAAGGTTGTAGAGGGTGCACTCGGCGAGGGCGGATCCGCCATCTTTTGTGGGCCCACCGCCCGTTCCTTCTCCCGCCGACTGGATTTCACTGCCGATGCCATCGGCACCACTGCCAATCGCGGTGCAAAGGTGTCCTCCCCTGATCACCACACACCGGGAAGCGATTTTTATTCCTCTCGTCCCCAACAAACGGCTCTAAAGTACCGGTACAGGGGTTAGGGGTCCGGAGCCCAGGCGATCAGCGTCCACCCGGGCTTACCACATCACGTGATCTCCTTTGGGCGCATTTTAACTGCCTGCTATTGTCCTGCCAGCGGCAGCAGGGCAACAGCAGAGAGCCGAAATGCGCCCCCAAGCCTTTGCGCCCTGTGCGGCTACACTGCTTGCACAGGGCTAGGTACGGTCCTCTTTGCACACCAAGGAACTAAAAGACAGCAAGAATCAATAGCACAGTTTATAAAACTAAATTATAACCCATTTTTATTTTGTTATAAACTGCGTTATGGTTCTCCCTTTTTCTTTTTCAACATATATTTTGCATCCATAGTAGGTGCAGAGCAAAACCAGGACATTCACCCACAGAACTCAATATTTAAAAAAAAACAATCTGATTCTGATCATCTCACTAACAACAACCACCACTATTCTCCAGTACCAGGCATATTGTGAACTAATAAAAAACCCTACAACAAAAAGCAAACATACCATACCATATCAGCACAAACTTCCAAAAGTCACATAAGGAGCCCATCCAAAAAAAGCGTCACTGTAAATATTACAGTGGTCCCTGGAACATCCATACACCTATTTGAAAAGCTGAACAAGTCAAATTACTACAGTATAGTATAGATCTTTATATACAAACTGCATGTTAACAGAACACCTGACCTCAGTCACACACGCACAACATTGACCCTCACCAAGTACAGAATAAGTAACCACAATCTAAAGTAAAAATAAAAATATGTAGACAAAATTTAAACTGAAACCCCAAGAAGCCAGAGTCTACATGCAGTGCAACATCAGATAAATAAGAGATGCAGTTCCCCAATACTGTGTAAAATATAAAAATAGCACAAAGTACAATCAACAAAATTTAAATAAAATTATTTTTTCAACCTTTGTTGTCTGACCATTTTATTCTCTGATCATGCTGCTCCTGATCTGAGGCTTCTCCTTTCCTGTCTTCTCTTAGCTCTCTTTCTGTGGTCTATGGTCCATCTGCCATTTCTTATCTCTTCTTTTGTTTTTTATTTTTATTTATTTATTTACATTCTCTTATATACCGTGCTATTCTGCATCAGTACGGTTTATGTTGAACAAATTGAAATTACATTGAACAGGGCATTATAACTTGGAGATAACTATTTTACAGGGAACATGGGCTGTGGAGGGTTAAGTGGCTTGCCCAAGACCACAAGGAGCACCTGTGGGACTAGAAACCGCAGTCCTTCTGGCCCAAGGTTGCTGTCCTCTAGTGGGATTTGAACCCCTGACCTTCCAGCCTGAAGTACCTTGCCCCAACCACTAGGCCACTCCTCCACTTCCTTTTCTTCACTGCCTTCCATCAGCCCATTTCCAGTTTCAGTAACCCTCCCCAGTATCAGTCCCCTTTCCAGTCCTCCCCTCCCAGTACCTTCCAATGTCAACCACCTTGCATTCCCATGACTGCCACTTGTGTCCATTCCCTTCCAGTCCCCCTCCTGTCCCACTGTCCAGCCCCTTCTAGTCCAAATACCATCCCAGGTATCAGCTCAGGTTCACTCTCAGTGCCACCCCCCAGTCAGCTCCCTTCCAGCCACCCTACCCTCTGTCCATCTCTCTTTCAATGCCATTCACATGTCAGCGCCCTTCCAGCCTCCTCCCTATTACCCAGCTACCTACCACTCCCATCCCCAAGGGTCAGCTCCCTTCCAGTCCCCCTTTGGCACATTCCAGGTATCAGCTCCTTTCCCGCCCCCTCCTTCCCTTCCTGCCCCATCCTTCCCCTGGCAGACCCTCTCTCAGTATCCGCTCCCTTCCAGTCCTATTCTACCATCCCCCCGCATTAGCCCATTTGTAGCCCTAGCCCCTAGTTTTCTTCCAGGGCTAGCAGCATGCTCCTCCCCTCCCCTATTAGCCCATTTCCTGTCCCAGCCCATTTCTAGTCCTATCCACTTTATCAGCCCACCCCAGTCCTAGCCCCCCAATCAGCCCATTACCAGTCGTAACCCTCCAATAAGTCCATTTTAAGTCCTAGCATCCCAATCAGTCCTAGTCTCCCCCCATAGTCCATTACCAGTCCTAACCCCCCATCCGCCTATTTCCATTTCTAAACCCCCATCAGTCCATTTCCAGTCCTAGCCCTCCCTCGATAGCCCATTACCAGTCCTAGCCCCCTCCGATCAGCCCATTTCCAGTCCTAAGCCCCCATCAGCCCATTTCCAGTTCTAACCCCCCGATAGCCCATTACTAGTCCTAGCCCCCCTCCTGATCAGTCAATTTCCCGTTCTAACCCTCCCATCAGCCCATTACCAGTTCTAACCCCCCCAATACCCCATTAACTTTCCTAGCCCCCCTCCTGATCAGTCCATTTCCAATTCTAAACCCCATCAGTCGATTTCCAGTCCTAACCCCCCCCATTAGCCCATTTCCAATTCTAACCCCCCATAGACCATTACCAGTCCTAACCCCCCTTTCGTCAGCCCATTGACAGTGAAACTGTAAAGGTGGCTCTAGTTTTTTTGTAATCTACAAGAATTAATGTTTACATCACGAAATGTATGTCAATAGTAAATATATAATAGGCCTTCGGTTAATACCTGTAAAAAAACAAGTCATAGACTACTTCTTAAATTTTTTTCGCCTGTCTCTTGTACAGCTGTTCGGGAGCTTCTCTGGGGAGTGTCCAGCAGTAGTCAGCCAGCATTGTAGTGGACCATTTTCCCTGGTATCTTTGCTCCATCGTTGCGATATCCTGGTGAAAACGTTCACCCTGTTCATCACTAACCATACCACAGTTGTCAGGAAAGAAATCGAGATGGTAATCAAGGAAATGGATCTTTGGAGACATATTGCAGCCAAGTTTCTGATACTGCATCAGCATGTCTTCTACTAGTTCCCTGTAGTTTTCTGCCCTAACATTCCCAAGAAAGTTTGTTGACACTAGGCGAAAAGCATTCCATGCTTGTTTCACATCACCCTGCAGCAAGTTGTTGAACCGGTCACCTTTGAAGAGCTCTCGAATCTGAGGACCCACAAAAACTCCCTCTTTAATCTTTGCTTCGCTGAGTCGAGGGAATTTTTCATGCAGGTATCGGAAAGCTGGCAAAGTGCGGTCCATGGCTTTCGCGAAGTTTTTCATCAAACCTAGTTTGAGGTGAAGGGATGGTAGCAGGATTTTGTGAGCCTCAACCAGAGCTGGGTGCTGGATATTCTTCTCTCCAACTGTTGCATTTTGTCTGTGATTCCATTCCTTCCGCAAGTAGTGCCAATCCCTTGCTCGGCTATCCCACTCACATAAGAAACACATGTATTTTATATATCCCTGCTGCAGTCCCATTAAAAGGGCAACTACCTTCAAGTCACCACAGAGGTGCCAGCTGTATGTTATAGTTAATGGAAGTCAGTAGATGCTTTAAGTTATCGTATGTCTCTTTCATGTGGACGGCATGCGCTACTGGAATAGATGGAAGACAGTTTCCATTGTTCAAAAGCACAGCCTTCAGACTCAGTTTCGAAGAGTCTATAAATAGTCTCCAGTCTTGTGGGTCATGAGTGATTTTTAAGGCATTCATGAGGCTTTCAATATCGGAACAGAATACCAGATTACTTTCCTTTCCGACTGCATATAGTACACTGCTGACGTCAGATGGCTTCAGCAGCCGTCTGGCAGTAGTATTGCATTGCATCAGAAAAGGATAAAATCAACTCTGGATGATGTGTTCATGCTGGTATTATGCAATGTGATGCAATATTACATCATTCAATGCTTATTTGGGATGTTGTTGATGTCCTACTGGATAAATTTACACGGTGAAACGTGTCAACGGGAGCGCTGGGTGAGAATGTCCACAGTCTTGGCAAAGGCAAATATTCATATGACTTGCAAGGGATTGTGGGAAATGTAGTCCATTCATACCAGACTCATCCGTTCACAATAAATTAGTTGTGCTTGAGTGTAAAGCCAATAAGATATTTATTTATGGAGTTATTTCTCCCAACACAGATATACTTGGTAGCGCATAAAACAGGATACTTGCTTTCAGTGTTATACTTAGAAAAACAAAATCAGGAAAACAACAGTTGAACTTGTCAGGCAATCAAATCAAAGAATAAAGACCTGGTTGGTAACAAACTGGTCTTTTCTGTAGGCTCTAGCTAATATTTTCTTAGCAGTGCTTCAATCAACAATCTAAACCCATAAAGTAGGGAAAAACTGTTCTTTTCAGGTTAACTTCTTATATCTTCACACACAGACTCAGAAGTGTTCCCTCAGAGCTCCCAGGCAATTAGGTAAGGCTCAATTGCTAGCAGTTACCCAGCTGAAACCCCTTAGCTGGCTTACTTTCTACTGCGTGGCTCAAATCCTACTCAGGAGCTTTTCTGAGTAAAGAACAAGTTTGTATTTCTTTGTGATGGTTGTTGTATTTTTGTAACAGCAATTTACCACAGGAGTTTAGACAGAGAGCAATCCATGTATACACAACCTTCATCTACAACCTCTCCCCCTTCTTCAACAATCATGGGTTCAATATCATGGATAGGCACAGAGGAATTTCTCAATGGAGCACTCTCAGGACAATACTTGTCTCCCTGCTGTCTTTCAAGGGTACAGCTAGGGCATAGATCAGTGTTCATACCTGAGCTTCCATTGCTGTTAGAGTTCCTCTCTAAATAGCCTGGCCAGTATGTAGTCCAGTTTTTATGTCCAGCCTTCCAATCCAGATCCCTGGACACTGGGTCTCTCTTCACATAACTTCTGGCATGGGTCTTAGGGTCCCTTCCAAGTGCAGCCGTCTCCCTCACAGGTACCGTCTGGAGATTCCTGGCTCTGCAGCACCACTCCTCTGGCTTTCCCCAATCCAATGGTGTATGCTTGCCTCTGGAATGCCTCCCAGTATACGTACTGCTATGGACTCCTTTAGACCTCCCAAATGCTTTTCTCTTCTTTCTTCCAAAGTGTGTCTTGCTCTCTGTTCGTCCGCTCTGGCTTCTGCTTCTGATGATCCTCAGGACGCTGATCCTCAAGAGACTGAAGATGATGAAGAATGTTCTCTGTAGAATAAACTCTACCTTTATTCTGCTTAGATGAATGCTCCACCCTAGCACAGCGCAGCTGTGCTGAATCAGGCCCTGCCCTTGGAGATGAGTGCTTGGGGATTACCTCATAGCCCTCCTGATTGAACACACGTTTCCCCACTTCAGCTCCTCTAATGGCTGTTGGAAACCTGGTGCATTCTGGGACTGGTAGTCTTTTATGGAAAAATTCTGTTTTCTTATTTCTACCATAACAGACAGATTGCTTGTTCAGAGTCACTTCACCTTTACTATAGCTCCTTCCTGAGCTATGATAAGCTTCCTTATCACAAACGTCAAAAATGAACTACATGCAATATCTTCAAAACGAGAGCCAATAACATTTTTTTAATGTTATATTCGTGTTCAGCTCACCAAGATACTACAGATTAGGGCCTTTTAAAGTCAGTAACGATTTCAATGTTGACCAGTGTTACCAGTCCTAACCCCCCCATCAGCCCATTTCCAGTTCTAAACCCCCCAATCAGCCCAGTTCCTGTCCTACCCCCACCCCCATCAGCCCAGTTGCAGTCCTAGCCCCCCCCCCCAACCCAGGGAAATTGAAAAAATAATAAACCTCCCGCCTAAGAAGCAACTGCCGCTCTAGCAGCGGCAGAATGAGGAGCCCCGCGGCCGCTCGCCTCCCCCCCCCCCAGAGAGCCTGCTGGTTTCCCTGGTTTCGCCAGCTCTGCTTTGCAGAGCCACGGCGAAGGGACAGTGTTTCCCATTCGTGCAGCTCTGTTAAAGCTGAGCCCGAGGTGCTGATGGGAAACAGGCTCAGCTTTAACAGAGCCGCGGTTAAGGGAAACACTGTCCCTTCGCCGCGGCTCTGCAAAGTGGAGCCGGCGAAACCAGGGGAAACCAGCAGGCTCTCCGGGGGGGGGGGGAGGGGGGCGGCGGGCAGCCACGGGGCTCCTCATTCTGCTGCTGCTGCTGCTTCTTACGCCGGAGTTTTGCTTTTTTTTATTTTGACAACAACAACACACAATACTGTATATAGTTAACAGTTTACTGTTTCATGATCTTATTGTTTGCCTTTATCTTACATAATTTTTGTACATAGTTAACCATGTTCCCTGTAAAACAAACATGTAACTGTTTACAATTCATTGTTGTTCATATGTAAACCACAAGTGATCTTTTTGGAATTTGCGGTATAGAAATTTAAATAAAATAAAATAAACAATAAGGAGGTGAGAACTGTGGGGAGGAGGGGGGGAAGGGGGGAAGGGGGGAGGTGACATCCTGAACATGATTGCAGTTATTTCTAACTTGCTCTTACAGTAAGGTGGATCTGTGCTAAGAGAGACAGTCTGTCCATCCTTGACTAGTTTCCCTCTGTGAGTTGCTAACGCTTCACCACGTGCAGCTATGTCCCTATCAGAGTCAAGCTTTGGGGAAGAAAGGAATTTGTAGCCTGTTCTTTAAACCAGCCAGGGGAAAAGAAACAGGCACTTTAGGGAAATAAGAAACAGACAGACCATGATTACAAAAATGTCTCAAAATGGTGGCTAAGCTAATGTATTAATAATATATCTATATATCTATATATATATATATCTATCTATCTATCTATCTATCTATATATATATATATATATATACAGTTTTTAGTGGCAGCTTAGAAGGACCTGTTTATGTCCCATGTCACTGCCGGTCTCCTACCTGGGGAGCAGAAAACGCTGCGGCCATTCTCCTGCCCTTCTCCAGAGCTTGGCTTCCTCTTTGCACTAAACTTCTCTAATCACATGGGTGGGAACAAAGGGGTCTATGATTCTAGTATATACGGGTTCTAATACAATATGTTTATTACACAATTGGAGGATGATACCCCTTTGTTGGACGTGTATATTGCACATATCAGACAGTCACGACCCATAAGTTTTTTTGAAGAGTTTGATGTGGATGGATTATTAATACAGAATTAGGTCAGTTTTATATTTGTTTGTCTACAACAATAATCTTGGACATGGTTGTATGATGTATCAACGAGGAGGGGTTCAGACGGGCTCATTTTTATGGTCTTTTCCCTTTGGTACATAGATCACATTAGTCTGCCGTTTGAAGTTCAGCCGGTCAGTCTCTCCTCCGTGCTACAATTAGTACCGCCCCTTTCTCCGCCACCAACGTTCCTGCCTTAGCACTTTACTTAAGTACACGCATGAGCCAGCGTTTTTCAATACTTTACAATGCAAGGCACGAGAGCGATTGCGGCATATTTTATAGTAAGAATTTTACTTTCACTTTTTCTTTTAGAAATAATTAGTGTGTAGTGCAGTGTGTGCGGATAGTTTGAACAATTTGTATACAGGCATAAGTTTCGCTCACCGCATTTATTATCTAGCAGTTCTCGGCTCTTGATAGACATATTTGTTGTCCCCCTATGTAGGATTTTTTATTTATTTATTTTTATACAAATTGGAGAGGGACGAGTGCAATTGTACCTTGGTTGATAACAAGACCATACATAAAGTTTTTTTGTAAAGATGTTCCGTTTGGAGTGCTGTTAGTCAAATGAATTATTTAAATAACTTTGCACAGTTGTGCACTGATACAACCCTGCACCACCATTCTACAGTTTAGCTCCTTTTTGTTCTCATATGTTTTTGAATTATAAGGAGAGTACATGTTCAATCATCTCTTTGTTGTTGCTGATAGTTTCAGACATTTTATCTGGACCCATTTATTTAGTATACATTTATATACTGCTACTTCCAGTGATCAGCAGTGGTTTGATTACAGATTGGAAATTGTCAAATCATGATAGGAAATTTTTGAGGTATAAACACATTGATTAGACAGGAAAGCACAGCACACAGAGAACTATTTTACAGGGAACATGGGCTATGGAGGGTTAGGTGGCTTGCCCAAGACCACAAGGAGCACCTGTGAGACTAGAAACCCCAGTCCTTCTGGCCCAAGGTTGCTGTCCTCTAGTGGGATTTGAACCCCTGACCTTCCGGCCTGAAGTACTTTGCCCCAACCACTACGCCACTCCTCCACTCCCATTAGATGACCCATTAGATGAGCTTAGTAGTGTCATTGGCACTTTTTGGTCTTTTATTTATTTATTCTTTTACTTATGTTTTATTATTCTTAAAGTATATAATATATATTTATCTTTTTATACATAGCACAGTATATGGTTTATATAGGTGCTTATGAAGTCCTTTTGTTCTTTCTCGCTCCTGCTGCTTTCCTATGATTGTTCAGTTGAAGCACATTGATATGACTTGTTGCATATGTTCACATGCCATATGAAATGTACGTAGTAGTTAGATGCTGTGTTTTAACTCTTTATATTGATTGTTCTCCAGGACCAAGCAGGAAGTCAGTCCTCACTTATGGGTGACGTCGGCGCCGACGGAGCCCTCGCGGAGCAATTTTCCCCAGCTTTTCAAAGAAAGCCTTTGGGAATTGCAGCGCGCATGCGCGGTCCTCTTCCCGCCCAAGGGTGCCATCTTAGCCAGTCTTCTTTTTTCCGCGGAGCCCTACAGACGTACCCGTCGTGTCCCCGCGAAAAAGTTGATTTTTCTTCATAATTTACTCTTTTTTCCTTCGGTTCGACGCCGGTCTTTTTCCCGCCCGGACTCGCGACGCCGGTCACGAGTCCTCTTCTTCTTTTTCGGTTTTTCTGACTTAGTCAGTTTTCGTTTTCGGTTTTTCCCTGGCAGCCCGGTCCTTTGACCTCGCCGGGGCCCTTTTTCCCCAGATGGCTGCCAGTGGTTTCAAGCGGTGTGGTCAGTGTGACCGAAATATGTCACTAACTGACACACACGACTTTTGCCTCCGCTGCCTGGGCCCGGATCATGAAGAAATGATCTGTGGGCCCTGCGGCAAACTGTCCTCCAAAGCGTTGAGAAGTCGGCGGCATCAGCGGGATAGGATCTTCGCTGACCCCAGCCGTACCCGGACCTCGTCGGAGGCCTCCGCGTCCAAGGGTTCCAGCTCGGACCGTCGCCGGAGTTCCTCCGACAGGGGTTCTCCCTCCGGGGACCATCGACGTAAGGTGAAACCCGCGAGGGCGGCGTCGGTGGACGCTCCTGGCTCCGCGAGGGCCAGGTCGCATAGCCCCGATAGCCGTCCCGGGTCCTTGGAGAAGGAGCACCTCATGAAGCGACCTCGCCTGGAGTCGGAGCTGCCTGCTCGGGTAAGTCCTGTGGTCCTCCTGGACTCGCCTCCGCGACAGCCGCCGTCGGGGCCCGAGTCGGGGGCTGCTGGGTCACCTGAGCTCGGACTCAGGTTGACGGCCTTGGAGAGCAGACTGTCTGCCTTCATGGACCAGCAGCGGGCACTGCTCGCTGGCTTCGCTGGCGCCGCTGCCCCGACCGCCGGGACGTCGACATCTAAGTCGACCCCGGAGACCGAGCCGATCCTCGAGTCGATGCGAACTCGAGTCGATCCTCGGTCGAGGTCACCCTCGGCCTCCCGTTCGGGACCGAGGTCGCCGACGCCGACTCCCTCAGCGTCGGGGCGGCAGGCGCCGCGCCCTGCCCGGGCCGACCCCACCGAGTCCTCGTCGGAGTCGGTCTGGGAGTCTGAAGAGGAAGAGTCGCCTGATTCTTTCCGGACTCGGTGTGTCCCCTCGGACTCACCTGAGTCCGAACCTCGGAAGCAGTCCCCCCCGGAGGATGCCCGGTTCTCGGACTTCGTCAGGGATATGGTCAAGGCTTTGGCCTTCCCTGCGGACCCCGAGGAGGAGCCTCGAGCCGAAGAGCTCGACGCCCTCCAGTATGACTCTCCCGCCAGGGAACACTTTACTGTACCGGTTCCTCCCATGCTGGAACGACTACTCTTCCGCATGTGGGAGAGTCCGGCCACCTCGCCGGTCCTGAGCAAGCGGGTCGATTCTATCTATCGAGTCCGCAAGAGCCCTGGCTTCCAAAAAGCACAGCTACCACACCATTCCATGGTAGTGGAATCGGCCATGCATCGTCTTAAGAGCCAGAAGATGCACTCCTCGGTGCCTCCTGGCAGGGAGGCCCGTAACCTGGATGGCCTTGGTAAGAAGTGTTTCCAGGGCTCTATGCTTGCGTGTCGTGTCCAGACCTACCAGCTATACATGGGCATGTATCTCCGAGACCTGGCTAAAGAGCTAGCCGGATTCTCCGCTGGTTTGTCCGAGGAACCCTTGCGGAGGTTCCTGGCCTTGTCCACTGGCATTCGGGAATGCTCAAAATTCATATCCCGAGCAGCCTATGATGGCTTTGAAGCATCGGCTCGAGTGGCCGCAGCCGGCATCGGTGCCCGCCGACAGGCTTGGCTTCAGTCGTCTGACCTTGAGCCCTGGGTGCAGGACAAGTTGGTCGATGTCCCCTGCCGAGGCGAAAACCTCTTTGGCAAGCCCATGGCTGAAAAGGCTGCACAAATTGAGACGGAGACTCTCACCAGGACTAGGCTTTCTAGGAAGACCTCCGCCCCTTCCCAGAAAAAGAAGGGCTTGGGAAAGAAGTCCTTTTACCCGAGGAAGGCGGCTGCCTACAAACAATACCCCCATTATCAGGCCCCTGCAGCTCCGCAACAGGGCCAGCAGGCCAAGGGACGGGGTAACGGGTCCCGTAGGCAGCAAGCCCCCAAGCCTGCACCACCAGCCCCTGCTCAGCAGGGTGGGGGTTTTTGACTCCTTAAGCATAGCCTCTCCCCCCCCGCTGGTTCCTCCAAGCACAGGAGGCCGGCTGGTTCACTTCGCCCACAGGTGGTCCAGCATCACCTCAGATGCCTGGGTGCTTCAGGTCGTGAGAGAAGGATATCTTCTCCACTTCCACCAGATCCCTCCCTCCTACTTTCCGGGAGAACCTCCACGACCCCCTCTGCACAGGGAACTACTCCTTCAGGAGTTAGCGGGTCTTCTGCAGGAGCAGGCGGTGGAACCAGTGCCCCACCACCTGAGAGGTCAAGGCTTTTATTCCAGGTACTTTCTAGTACCAAAGCGGACAGGAGGCCTCAGACCCATCCTGGACTTGCGCAACCTCAACAAGTTCCTTGTGCGGGAGAAGTTCAAGATGCTTACCCTTGGAATCCTTCTGCCCTACCTCCAGCAGGGAGATTGGCTATGCTCCTTGGATCTAAAGGATGCCTACACGCACATCCTCATACACCCAAGCCACCGCCAATACCTCAGGTTTGTGGTGGCAGGAAATCATTACCAGTACAGAGTACTGCCCTTTGGCCTGTCCTCCGCACCGCGGGCCTTCACAAAATGCCTCGCGGTGGTGGCGGCCCATCTCCGGCTTCACGGCCTCTATGTCTTTCCGTACCTCGACGACTGGCTCATCAGAGCAGCGTCCGCTCCGGAGGTCACCAACGCCACACACCGCATGGTGACTCTTCTGCAGCACTTGGGCTTTGTTATAAACTTCGCAAAGTCCACTTTGCTCCCCTCACAGGATCTCGAGTTCATCGGCGCAAGGCTGCACACTCCTCAGGCACGAGCGTTCCTACCGCTCGACAGGGCTCAACGGCTCATGGACCTAGCCGGACCGTTTTCGCAGCCAGCCCCTGGTCTCCGCCAGGTGCTTCCTGAGACTACTCGGCCATATGGCTTCCACCGTCCATGTGACCCCCAATGCCCGCCTGAATATGCGGCCTGCTCAATGGTGTCTCCGCAAGCAGTGGCAACAGGCCACAGGCGGCCTAGCGGACCTAGTGCGCGTCTCCGAGCCGCTGGCCTCGTCTCTTCAGTGGTGGCTTCATCGGCCGAACCTAGTGCTCGGCATGCCTTTTCAGCCACCTCAGCCGGCCCGGGTGCTAACGACAGATGCATCCCTCCTGGGCTGGGGAGCACATTGCCAAGGGGCATGTACTCAAGGTCTCTGGAGCGCGTGGGAGTCTGCTCAGCAGATCAACTTCCTGGAGCTCAGAGCGATCCGCTTGGCTCTCAAGGCCTTCTCCCACCTGACCTCTCGCCAGTCCGTCCTTGTCCAGACGGACAATCAAGTTGCCATGTTCTACGTGAACAAGCAGGGGGGGCACGGGCTCCTTCCTTCTCTGTCGGGAAGCAAGGAAGCTCTGCTCTTGGGCCGTCAGTCACGGCATTCTTCTCAAGGCAGTTTATCTCCCAGGCCAAGAAAATTGCCTGGCGGACAAACTCAGCAGGATCCTCCAGCCGCACGAGTGGCGCCTGGATCCCTTGGTAGTTCAGAAGTTCTTTCTAAAGTGGGGCCTCCCCACGATGGTTCTCTTTGCCAGTCCTCACAACCGGCAACTTCCTCGCTTCTGCTCTCGTCAGCCACACCCCCTTCGAGTTGCGGCGGACGCTTTCCTACTCTCATGGTCGGGGAGCCTTCTGTACGCTTTCCCTCCCATCCCGCTAGTCTCCCGGACTCTTTTCAAGGTTCTCCGAGACAAAGCCTTCATGATCCTGGTGGCCCCTCGCTGGCCCAGACAGCCGTGGTTTCCACTCCTGCTGCAATTAGCGGTAGAGGATCCATTCCCTCTGGGGTTACAACCGGATCTCCTCACTCAGGATCAGGGGTCTCTGCTACACCCCAACCTCAGGTCTCTCACTCTAATGGCCTGGCTGCTGAGAGGGTAGTCCTTGCTCCCCTTCTCCTGCCGGCAGAGGTGGAGGAGGTCGTCTTAGCTTCGCGACGACCTTCTACCCGCAAATGCTACGCCCTTAAATGGCGTCGTTTCTTCCGTTTGGTGTACCCAACAGTCTCAGGATCCCTTCTCCTGCCCGGTGTCGGTGATCTTGCAGTACTTGCTATACCTCTCTAATCTGGGACTTAAGTCCAACTCCGTCAAAGTTCACCTCAGTGCTCTTTCAGCACATCATGTGCCGGTGGACGGCAGACCTCTTTCCAGCGACCCTCTCGTAGCGAGGTTTCTCCGAGGTCTCCTTCTACTTAAACCACCTCTGCGCCCGCCAGCGCCTGACTGGGACCTGAATGTGGTTTTACAGCGGATCACCTGTCCGCCTTTTGAACCTATGGCTACCTGTTCTCTCCGTTTTCTTTCTTGGAAAACATTGTTCTTGATAGCCCTCACTTCCGCTAGACGCGTAAGTGAATTGCAGGCCCTCGTGTCTGATCCTCCTTACACTCGGTTCTACAAAAAATAGGGTAGTCCTACGGACTCACCCAAAATTTCTTCCAAAAGTGGTCTCCCCTTTTCATATCAATCAGGAGGTGGTACTTCCAACCTTCTTTCCCAGACCACACTCCAGCCGAGCTGAAACGGTCCTCCATACCCTGGACTGTAGAAGGGCATTGAACTTCTACCTTGACCGTACGCGGGAGCACCGTAAAGCTGCTCAGCTTTTTGTGTCTTTTGACCCCAATAAATTGGGGCTCCCGGTCTCCAAGCGTACTGTGTCCATCTGGGTTGCGGACTGTATCTCTTGGGCTTATGGGGCAGCCGGACTCTCCTTGGACGGTCGAGTCACGGCTCATTGCGTTCGGGCAAAGGCCACGTCAGTGGCTTACCTCCGCTCTGTTCCGCTGGCGGACATCTGCCGGGCCGCTACTTGGTCTTCGAGCCAGACTTTTGCGGTCCATTACTGTCTCGAGAGGGAGTCCCGCAGGGACAGTGCTTTCGGACAGGCAGTCCTCCGTAATCTCTTTGAGGTCTGAGCAACTCCTACCCTCCATCCCGGATGTGGGCTACCGGTGGGTAATAATTCAGCGAAGATTCTTTCCTTCTGTGCTGCTGAGCTAGAGGGAGCTCATTTTTGTGCTTAGGGTCTCCGGTAGCCTTAAGCTTGGGAGTCCCATAAGTGAGGACTGACTTCCTGCTTGGTCCTGGAGAAAGCGTAGTTACTCACCTGTAACAGATGTTCTCCAGGAGCAGCAGGAATCAGTCCTCACAACCCTCCCTCCTCCCCTTGGAGTTGCAATCATCTGCTTAAGTTTTTTTGCAAATTTTTATGCTGTCTTTTTTAGCTATGTCATCTGACTGGCTAAGATGGCACCCTTGGGCGGGAAGAGGACCGCGCATGCGCGCTGCAATTCCCAAAGGCTTTCTTTGAAAGCTGGGGAAAATTGCTCCGCGAGGGCTCCGTCGGCGCCGACGTCACCCATAAGTGAGGACTGATTCCTGCTGCTCCTGGAGAACACCTGTTACAGGTGAGTAACTACGCTTTATTTTAGTCGCACATGTTTTTTAGTACATGAAGACCTCGTGTTGGTGGGTTCTTTTTGTTTTTAAGAAAGGTATTTATCGATATTTTATACATTACAGCACTATAAGTGGCTGTCACAATCCTGTTGTTTCACTTTCACAGTTATTTTCATATACACGTGTATATTACATTATTGGTTTATATTGGTTTTATTATATTGGTTTAACCTTCTTATATACTTTTTTATATATATTTATAGTTTATAGTTCAATTGTTCATGTTGGTTTTAAAGGTATTTATGGTTTTACATTGCGATTATGTATCTGTTCTCATCATGATTGCTTTTTTTATGATTAATGTATAATAAATGTATATGTTTTTTATGTTGTAGTACCTTTACCCGATCAACCCCTGACAAAGATTTGCAAAACACGGCCTGTGTCGGGTTGGTAATAGGTTTAATATACCAATAAATAAGGTCTGTTTTTCCACTTCATCACGTCTTGGACTGTGTCTGTGTGATCTACGTGATTGTTTGCCTACCTGTGTTGCCCTTTTACTAAAGGACATTCACTGGTTAAGGTGCATTTTAGCAGGCAGTAGCTGGCAACTGAGAACTCTAATAAGCGGGCACGCCAGTTACTGGTCATCACACACGAGGGAGGAAAGTGGGCAGGTTAGGCACAGAGTGTGGGCATCGAGATCACACTACCACTAATGCAAGAGCTACTGCTGTATACTCAGTGGCAATGTGGTCGTTAGTACTAACGCAGATAATGGTACCTCTGAGTGATGTTAGGGGCACCCGCGTTCAGTCACACCATGTGTTCATGTGCTCCATCGTGCAATAACCACAGGTAAATTGGTGGTCACGCCCCTGAAGGGTTAGTTGTGCTGTTAATTGCATGGTAAGTGCAATCCTTTAGTAAAGGGCCCCTCTGTGTGCTCCTGTGTCCAGAGCGAAAGTTTCTCTGCAAGGCCGACACTCCAAGACGGGGTCAGCAACCATTCCCTCCTCGGTGCTCCCTCCTGCTTTCCTGCCACTACCGGGCTCACTGGAAATTTCTTCCTGCCATCTTTTCTGAGTTCATTTCAAACAAAATTAATTTACAATCCCTTTAAGAGTTTTATATTTCAAAGTTAATCTAGCTTGGAGAAGAATTCCACCTTGCAGTGTCCTTAAAGGCTTTGCTGAACTGACTAAAAAAGTTACAACATTTTTAAAAAATTTAAGCTTTCATACGCTAAAGCTGAACATTATAGTACTACATTTCTATAGCAGTGTCATCACACACGCTGAGGCTAGCAGAATTGCACAAACTATCATTGGACGTTAACCAGTACAAGATAAAGAACTGTACAGGAGATTTAACCCTGCCGTTGGTAGAAGTTCCTCAGTGCCCTCAACCAGCAGCATAGTACAAGAAGAGAAGCTAAATACAGTACTACAAACAAATAAAATTATTAAGATCTCTTTAGGAGTTCTGTACTTCAAAGCTAATGTAGCTTTCAGAAGGATCCAAAAGCAGCCTTGAAGAGGTGAGTTTTCAGCCTGGATTTGAAAAGGACCACAGATGGATCATGATGTACCTACTTAGGTAATCTATTCCAGGCATAAGATGAAGCAAGGTGGACTGACCAGGTCTGGGGTTGGCAGTAGAAAAGAAGGGCGCAGATAGAAGTGATTTGCCTGATGAGCAGAGTTCTGTAGGAGGTTTGGGGGGGGGTAGGAAGAGATAAGAGAGAAGAATGAGGAGCAGCAGAGCGAATGCACATAGGTCAGTAGAAGAAGTTTGAACTGGACGTAGAAATGGATATGGAGCCAATCAAGAGGCTTGAGAAGAGGGGTTACATGAGCATAGCGACACTTGCAGAAGATTAGTCATACAGCTGAGTTTTGAATGAAGGGGAGAGATATGGTTGAGAGGGAGACCAGCAAGGAGCAGGGTGCAATAATCTAAAGGGGAGGTGACAAGATAATGTGTTCAGAAAGGAAGGGACAAATATTGCTGATGTCATTAAGAACCACTAGGTTTCAGAGAGAAAGAGAAAAGTCAAAGATGAACTCCTGGTTGTGAGCCAAGGATGACGGTGTTATCCACAGAAATAGAGAAAGGTGGAAGGGGGGGGGGGGAAGAGCCTTTGCCTTCTTTGCACCATCCTGCTGGAACGCTCTACCCGCAACTATCAGAACCATCAGTGATCTCTGTCAATTCAAGAAGGCACTGAAACATCACCTTTTTCTCCTTCACTATGATGCCTCAGTCTCCACCCCACATCCACCCACCTCACATCCACCCACTTCCACACCTCAACGCAGCTCCCCAAGCGCATGCATCTCACATTCTTGACTGAATACCCGCAATCACACATTTAACCTTCCTCCACTATGAGATGCTTGTACAGTCCATTTAACCCTTTATATAGCTACATAAAGTGGTTTTGTATATATTTATCATGTTTTTCCCTGTTAAGAAATTGTTTTAATGTATATCAAAGTTATGATACCTGTTTATTGTAAGCACATATCACCAAACTGAGATGTGTAGTTTAATGTTCACTGTAAACCGCGCTGATGTCAATAGCGCGGTATAAAAGAGACTTTAAATAAATAAATAAATAAAATAAGGTGAGTTTAGGGGAAAGATAAGAAGCTCTATCTTGGCTATGTTTAGTTGAAAATAGCAGTGAGACATTCAGGCAGTAACATCAGACAAACAGACTGAGATTTGAGCCTGGAGAGATTTCTGGCATACAGAGGTAAAATTGGAGTTATCATGGGAGAAGAGCAGGGCATCAAAGGAACGAGTATAGAGAGAAGAGATGTGGGTCATAAGATCCTTGAGGTACACAGTCTAAAAGTGGAATAGCAGAGGAAGAGGAACCACCAGAGCATACAATAAAAGTACAATGGGTGAGAAAAGAAGAAAACCAAGCGAGAGTCAAAAGCCTGAAAAGACAAGTGAGAACCGGGTGTCGAAGAGAAAATGGTGATCAATAGCAGATAGATCAAGAAGGATAAGGATTGAGTAAAGGCCCTTGAATTTGGCCAGAAACATGTCTCTGAAGACTTAGGCAAGGGTTATTTCTGTAGATTGTAGAGGACAAAAGCCAAATTGCAGTGGATCTAGAAAGGCTTGAGAGGAAAGAAAGTCAAGACAGCGGCAGTGAACTGCACAGTCAAGTAGTTTGAATGTAAAAGGGTAGAGGAAGATGGGATGATAATTCGAAGAGTGGGTAGAGTCCAGTGAAGGTCTTTGAGGAGCGGTGTAACTACATCATGGTTGAATACAGCCAGGAACTATCCATCTGCACACTGTAGGTGGAATGGGGTTTGCTACATTTTCATGGCGAATTTGATGTACTCCCATCAATCTAGAAGTTATTCTGTACATTTAAAGGCAATTCATTATCCAAGAGTAGGGGACACTATCAAAGGCTTTCTTATACTCAATTCATGCTACACTGCGATTTCTGCTTTTCTCAACGCCAGTTATGATGTCTTTGTTTAGCGGTAGAGGGTCTTCTGTTTCATATACTCCCCTCTTGTTCCCTTCTGTTCTAATGCTGTGATGTTATTTGGAATCAATATGGTTATATATTCTGTCAGCAGTTATTGTAGTGAATAGCTTTTAGATTGTTGGCAGAGAAGTAATTAGTCTATAATTTTTGGAAATGTTACTTTGGTCTTCCTTGATCAATGGATTTTTGCAGTTTGCCAGGTGCTGGTGAAGGGATGCGAATCCTCTTGGGGGCAATTTCTCCAAATGGGTTAGTTTTGTGCATACCTTCACTGTCATGAACCTCAATCCTAATCCACGGTATGCAAATTCTCTTTACTGTGAATCAACTGATGCCTTTTTACATATGACGGATATGCAAAGCCTTTCCCACACTCCGTGCATTTGAATGGTTTCTCTCCGCTGTGGCACCTTAGATGGCAGTTCAGTCCTGTTTTTCCAGAAAATATTCTATCACACTCCGTGCATTTGAATGGCTTTTCTCCTGTATGGACCCTGTGGTGGGAATTTAGAAGCAATTTTGTAATGAATCCTTTATCACACTCAGTACATTTGAATGGTTTTTCTCCTGTATGGACCCTGTGGTGGGATTTTAGCTGTGATTTTGTAACGAATCCTTTATCACACTCCGGGCATTTGAATGGCTTTTCTCCTGTATGGACCCTGTGGTGGGAATTTAGAAGCAATTTTGTAATGAATCCTTTATCACACTCAGTACATTTGAATGGTTTTTCTCCTGTATGGACCCTGTGGTGGGATTTTAGTTGTGATTTTGTAGGGAATCTTTTATCACATTCAGTACATGCATATAGTGCGCCTTTGTGATTTTGTTGGTGTAACACTAAGACATCCTTGCGACTAAATCTTTTCCCACATTCAGTACATGGAAAAGGTTTTTCCCCCGTGTGAATTCTCTGGTGTTTTGTTAGGGAAGACCTGTGTGTGAATCTTTTCCCACATTCAGTACATGGAAAAGGTTTTTCCCCCGTGTGAATTCTCTGGTGTTTTGTTAGGGAAGATCTGTGTGTGAATCTTTTCTCACATTCAGTGCATGCAAATTGTCTTTCTTTGTGATTTTTCTGATGACACTTTAAGTTAGCTTTACTTGAAAAAGCTTTTCCACATTCAGAGCATGGAAATGGTCTTTCATTTGGGGCTGTGTGAGTTTTTTGATGCATTACTAGATAATCCTTGTGTTTGAAAGCTTTTCCACATTCAGAGCATGGAAATGGTCTTTCATTTGGGGCTGTGTGAATTTTTTGATGTATTATTACATAATCTTTGCGTTTGAAAGCTTTTCCACATTCAGAGCATGGAAATCGTCTTTCATTTGGGGCTGTGTGAATTTTTTGATGTGTCATTAGAGAATCCTTGCGTGAGAAAGCTTTTCCACATTCAGAGCAAGGAAAGTCTCTCTCCCCCGTGTGGGTTCTATGATGCATCACTAGTTTTAATTTAATGAGGAAACATTTCCCACATTCAGTACAACGATAAGGTTTTTCCCCTGTGTGGGTTCTATGATGCATCACTAGTTGTGAGTTTGTGAAGAAACATTTCTCACATTCAGTGCAGTGAAATCGTTTCTCACCCCTGTGGATTTTCTGATGCATTGTTATGGATTTTGTATGATTTCTTCCACATTTGTGGCTTTTAAAAGATGCAGAATGCCTCTCTTTTGGGGTAGTTCCCTCTGCTATGTGGGTTTCCAGGTGGCTTCCTATGCGATCGCTATGAGTGAAACCGCTGTCACACTCAGTACGTGGAAAATGTCTCTCTTGCGTGTGAGAGTTTAGGTGGAGTGCTGAGTGCACCTCATGTGGGAAGGAGTTTCTCCATTCTTCTCTCTTCTCCTCTCTCTTCTTTTCCTGTGTGACCCCGGCACCTGCTGGACATAAAAAGAAGACATTAATCCTGTGTTTGGACCACAGAGGTATTTCTGGGTCTCCTGATCCCAAAATCCCTGCTCTGGAATTATTCCACATCTCTGACCAATCAGCTGTGATTAATGTGACAGAGGGAGAAAGTTAATCTCTTACTTGATTTCATTTCATTTCATGATCTCTTGATGTCCCACCTTTCATACAAAAGAACAAAGCAGCTTACATTAAAATTAAACAATTACAAATTACTGGCCAGTATTCAAGGTACCTCTAGAGATCTTCCACGATTGTCCCATATTTTCTTGAATTCAGATACAGTCCTTGTCTATACTACCTCAACTGAAAGACTCCATCATATCTCCCGCCTTCTCTCCAAAGTATTCACATTGAGATCTTTAAGTCTGTTTACATACACCTTATGTTGAAGCCCACTGACCATTTTGGTAGCTACACTCTGCACCAACTCCATTCTGTTTATATCCTTTTGAAGTTGTGATCTCCAGAATTGCACACAATACTCCAAAGGAAGTCTCATGAGAGACTTACACAGAGGCAACATCACCCCAGGATGGGGTTGGTGGAGAGCGTGTCATAAAGCATATAGGGACAGGCTTAAAGATCTCTATATGTATACCAAGCTCCTTATCTTTCCCCCTAAACCCACCTCCCCTCTTCCTCCCTTTTCCATTTCTGTGGATAACACTACACCCCTCCCTGTTCCCTCAGCTTTGACTCTACTCTCTCTGCACACTTCCAACAGATAGCTATAACCTGTCATTTCTTTCTCTGTAACACAGGCAAAATACGTCCCTTCCTTTCTACACACATTACCAAGACCCACATCCAATCACTAGTCACCTTCTGTCTTGACTAGTGTAACCTGCTCCCACTGGTCTCCCTCTGAATCATCTTTCTACCCTTCAGTCTGTTCAAAACTCAACAATCTAACTTACTCCATCCCACTTTTTCCATCCCACTAATTTAGCACACTTTAGATATGCTCAAGAACCAGCAAACCGCAATATGGATCAGGTTAAAATTACTATTTTCACCCTCATTTATTTGTAAATAAGTTCCATAATCATTACATTGTAAAGTTACATTGTTACATTATTAAGTTTTCTAATAAATTTATTGTATATAAAAGTTTATGAATTTTATAATGTAAACTTCATTGAGTTCATTGTAAACCACCACTGATCTATGGAAGTGGCGGGATATAAAAGCTTATAAATAAACAAATAAATATCTTCCGCCAGAGCCACTATGCTCATTTTACCGGTCTTCTCAAGTCACTTCACTGGTTTCACATTCAGTTCAAAGATCTCTTGCTAACCTACAAGTGTATTCACTCTGCGGCTCGTCACTACCTTTCCTCTCTTATCTCACTCTACACCCTTCTTTGGGAACTCCACTCCTCTGACAGATACCTTCTATCTGTGCCCTTCTCTGCCACCGCCAACTTCAAACTTCCTATTTTTTTAAAATAATGTAATAGGATATTCCTCAAAGGATGAAGTTCTGGAAACATCTATATATTACAGGTTATGGTAGGAGAGGAGGAGTAGCCTAGAGGTTAGAGCAACTGCCTAGTACCCAAGATCAAGTGCTCAATTCCCACTGGTACTCCTTGTGACCTTGGGCAAGTCACTATCTTCAGAAACAAGCTGAAATGCAGTCTTTCCAAGTGGGTGATGTTGGTACCCATGGAGCCCACATGGGAACTCTCCCCAGCATCCAATAGGAAAGCCTTTGGGAGCATCCCACCGCTCCTGCGTCGCTGCTTTCCCACCCATGGAACTCGCCCTCCTCAGTTCTTCGTTTTCCATGGAGCCAGCAGGAAGCAAATCCTGCTGAAAATTTCTTCATTCTTCTTTTTTTGTTATTTTTTGTTGTTGGGTCTGCCTTTCCGTCGACATAGTAACCAATATCATCAATTCTATTTCTTTCTTTTTGTAAAAAAAAAAAACCACATAAATTATTTCTTCAGGCGTATAGTCCCGATTGAGTTATTCTGAACCGCATGGCAGTATGGAGTTTAATGATACGCTCCTTGAGGTTTTATGGTAGATTGTTACATTTGTATTTTGTTATTCATAAGGTGAACTATTTGTTCTATAGTCCTTTGTTAGTCTATATAGTTTTTTGTGAGTAGTTTTTGGTCTTCTTTATTTATGAAACACACTCCTTGAACAGTTTACGATTGGATGTAAAGGTTTCTGTGGAGTCTCGATTCAGTTTCTCTACACCGCATTGAAGTATAGAAATCAGTGACATGCTTTTTAAGTTGTTTGGTGGATTGGTACATTCTTGTCATCCATAAGACGTATGATTTTTTTCTATAGTCCTTTAAAGATTGCAAAAAAATTTTTTATTTTGCCCTTTGTGAGTTTACCATCTACATATTTACTACAATCTGTTTTTTGTTTTTGTGCCTTTTAAAACAATAGCGCCAAAAACAGCGTTTTTCCACTTTTTTTTGTTCACATTTTTTATGCTGTTCAACACAGATTAATTGGTTTCTTTGAGTATTTAACTATTCATGTTGGTTCGAGCAATTTTTCTTCGGTTGGTCCGATACTTCATCAATGTACGTCAAGGATGCACATCGTTCCTATTTTTGTTATAATAGCACATATATTATTTCTTCATTGTGTGCTTCTTTTTTCTGGGAATGGTCCCTGATGTTCCTTATATTTGGCATTTTTATTATTTATTTTATATTTATTTTTATGTTTTTTTTATTTTAAGTTTGACTATTGGGTTCCTGTAGTTTTCTTATTAGTTTATGATCCTGCAGCTGTTACATTGTATTACATTACATCGTGTTCAGCAGTTGTCCCAATGTTTCATTTAAATATTTATTTATAGGGTTTGCTAGTTTGACACATGCTCTTAAGGGGTTTCACCGATATGCAATTTTTATGGCTACTTCCTCTTACGAGTTACCATATTTGAATATCAGTTCAGCAGTTTTGTTCAGTATATTTTTGGTTCTCTACATGATGTTTATCACTCTCCTTTTGGGTTTGGGTTTCTCATTATTTTTGGTTCCGTATTTATGATATTTATGTATATTATAGGATGATTTCCTGATATTTATATTTACTTATATGTATATATATATTTTTTAGCCTATTCATACTGATCCTATGTTATATATTATCCTTGTGCGCTTCAACTGATGTAAGACACATTGAACAGTGAGAATCTTTTCATGTTACATTTCCTGTTCTTAATGGTGTCAGTCTGTATATGTCATCCCTTCTTTTATCTGTTTTACTTTCTTATAATTTATGATGATATGTTTATATGATCTTTATGTTTATATTCATATTATTATACTCATAATTTATATGTTTTTAATTACTAATTTTTGCAATATTTCATATGTATTCAATGTTTATTTATGCTTTTAATGTGTATATGTTTATATATTTTTTTTATTTTTATTTTATTTTTTATGAGATTATACAATACAATCCAGAAACAACAATCTGAAATTGAATCAGACAAAGAATAAACAGAAATATCCCAAAAAGGACTATCAAATACAAATACATAGATAGCCCTAAAGGCAAAAACAATACCTGGAATAGACCACAATATATATCCCCACAATATGATCCAAGAAAAAAGAAAAAGTATTACCCACACTATAATATAATCATAGGAGCAAAGATGACCCTATATGGCTGCCGATACGGGGGCCACCTCAGCACCACCCACTTCCCTATCAACCAGAAATTGAACAAGCTGATTAGGCTCAAAAAACATATACTGTTTAGTCTGCAAATTAATCACACATTTACATGGATATCGTAATTTAAATTGTGCACCCAGAGCGAACGTCCTCTGGCGCAAAGCCAGGAATGCCCTTCTCCTCTTTTGCGTTTCCCTAGCTAGATCAGGAAATATTAATATTTTTGAGCCTAAGAAATGAGAAACTGAAAACTTACAAAAGAACAACTTAAGCACAGTATTTCGATCTGATTCAAAAGCAAAAGATACCAACAAAGTCGCTCTGCCAGTTACTACCTCCAGCGAGCTCTCAAGAAAATCAGTTAACTCCAATAACGGAGGACCTGAATCAGAGGGAAGAACCCCCTGGTCAGAATCCAATTTAGGAAAAGAAACATATTGAGCTCTCACAACCGGAGGAAGAGAATCAGCAGGCATCTGTAAAACATCACAAAAAAACTTTCGGACCAGGTCCACAGGAGCAAGCAACGGGGACCGCGGGAAATTCAAAAACCGAAGATTGTTCCTCTGAAGCTGGTTATCAAGATACTCCAACTTCCGTGCTTGAACTAAACGGTCCCAAACATTTACCGCTCCAAGTGTCTCTAGTTCCTCTACTTTTGATTCCACCTGAGATATTCTTGTAGAATGTGCAATCGCTTCCAATCCAGATGAAGTACACTGAGCTTTAACCTCTGCCAATTCATGAGCAACAGCACTCACCACTGGTACAAGGGACTGCTGCAACGCTGAGATAGCTTCCCATAAGCTGTCTAAGGTTACTACCGCAGGCTTTTCAACTCCCACAGAAAACTGGGGCAGTGGAGTACCGGAGAGGCTGGTAGTCGGCTCCCTCAGAGACTGACCCTCATTCGGGGAAGCTCTCCCCTCCCGCTCACCACCGGAAGCACCAACTCCAGCTACAGCTAACGCTGCCGTCGACTCCACACACTCAGGGGAAACCCCAGCGGCCTTCCGCACCTCCGTCTTCATTGAGGCACCATTGGACTGCTCCATCCTGAGGATACCTCCGGGCTGTACTGGAGGCTCCTGCACGGGGCTAAAAGAAACCCCTTCCAAGCTCCGATCCGTCGAATCATTCAGAGGATCGTTCGATGCCATCGCAGAAGTACAGAACCCAGCAATGGACATCTGGACCAACGTACCTGATGGGGTCAATGCAGCAGGGGGTTTCTGCGATCGTTGTTTCCTCTTCTTCCCCATAGGAGTACAGGTACAGAGCCAAAGCAGAGCGTTACACCCCGGCGTGCTGCTCCTCCGCCATCTTGGATCTTGTATGTAGTTTATGACCATGTTTATATATTTTAATATGTTTGTTTGCAGTTCTCAGCCCTCTGAGGAAGGCGTTTGCCGAAACGCGTTGGGGCATTTCCTTAATAAAGCGCAGTGACCACATTACCTCTTGTTCTGTGTGTTTCTCTTCAGGCGCATGAATGCCATTTTAGGCCTCAGGCCTTCCATCCAGTCTACTGACATGATGGAAAAACCAGTCAGTGGTTTTAAGAAAGGTTCCAAGTGTGGTAGCACCATCTCTGCTTCAGATACTCATGACTCGTGTATTAAATGCCTCAGCCCAGATCACCAGACATCTGAATGTTCCCTATGCAAAAAGATGACAAAGAGGGGCCTTCAGAATCGGGCACAAAACTCGGCTCCCTCTTTGCCTCAGATGCAGTTTCGCTCGCTTCGACGTCGTCAAGGACATCGTCTTCCTCACATGGATTGTAGATATTGAAACACAAGTCTTCCTCGAAGACAGAGATCTACCCTTGGGAGGACAGCTTATCTAAAAATAGGGATGAGAGGCACCTTTTTTCTCCCAGCCCGAAGAATCTTCAACCTTGCAGGGGCACTTTTTTCCCCCATGGCTACTAGTGGCGTTAAAAAGTGTGATCAGTGCGAGGAGGATGTGACATCACCAAACCCAATGGTGGCATGAAAGAACCGCTCCGGGGCTAACCCTGCTTTAAAGCATTAGAATCAGCATTGGCGGGTAGCAGACGGCAGCAAAATTAAGAGTCAAGAGCCCCGGGAAGAGAGAGGAAGAGTGGATCGGGGAGCGGAGAGTGGATCGGGGAGCGGAGAATGAAGATCGGAGCAGTAGGGGGGCAGTGGCTGAAGCAGCAGAAGCGGCAAGATGAAAAAAAAGGTCATCGGCAGTGGAGCGAGGTAGAGGCAGGAGAAATGGCTTGCTGATAGGACGCCGAAGATCGCATGGGAATAGCCAGGTGGACAGGCAACCAGAGAGTGGGGCACTGCAGGAGCATCGGAAGGAGAGACAGTTGCGGTGCACAATAGAGGGAAAGGTGGAGCAGAAGAGAGCAAGCAGCTGAAGGAGGTGAGCGGGAAAATCAGTGGCAAGATTGGAGGTGCAGGCTCTGAGTGGCAGAGGCGGACAAGACACCACAGAGGAGAGAGTGGGGAAAACAGTATGCCCCAAATGACATAAATACAACAGAATAAAATCAAATAAAATAGAGGGGAAGAGAAGAAGAGAAGTATAGTGAAAGCTGCCCCAGGCACGTGGTGCTCAGTAAAGGCTGGGGGGGAGAAAGGACTGAGGAAACAATATGGCCACCAGCAGGAAGACAACAGATTTGCGGGACTATGTCTTTGCAGGGGCAGGATCAAGCAGAGGGATGCATGAAGCATTGGAGAATAAGGCTAAACAGAAGGAACTTGTAGAGCGAACAGAGGAATCTAAGCGATTGAATAGCCAGGAGAAGGAAAGGGAGACCCTAAAGGAAATAAAGAGGAATTCAAAGGATGGTTCACAGAAGGAAGTAAAGAAGGAAGTACAAGCAGTTAAAACAGAGTTAAGTGAGCTTCTAAGTAATCTGAAAGAGGACATAGCTGAACTGACACATACAGCGGGAGATCATGAGAACCGTCTGCAGAGCATAGATGTGCAAATTGAAAATGACCAGCAAAGGCACGGGGAATTGCAAAAGTGCCAAAAGGCCATGCAATATAAAGTGGAGGACTTAGAAAATAGATCCTGAAGGAATAATCTCAGGATAAGGGGTATACCTGAGGATAAAGAGTTTCAGTACAGTGAGAAAGTGGCGGCTCTCATCTGCTCGGAAATACTTAAGGCAGGGGGTGAAACGGTGGCCCCTTAGGAAATATCAATAGATAGGGCACATCGAACCCAGGCAGTGCCCAGAATGAATGGACCTCGGGAGATTATAATATGTTTGACCAGCTACAAAGTGAAAGAGCGGATAGTAAACAAGATGCAGAGTTTGCATACTATCATCTGGCAAGGGTATCCTGTTGCTATTTATGAGGACTTATCTATGGGAACTTTACAAAGAAGAAGGGCGATGACAGAGGCGTTGAGGGGGGCAGACATCAGATATAGGTGGCTGCATCCCTTTGGACTATCCTTCACACAGAGGGAAAACTTGGAGAGTGCAATCTGTAAAGGAAGCAAGGGTGGCCCTCCAAGAAGCTGGGATCAAGCTCCAAAGGACAGAGAGCAGCCAAGAGTCTGAAACCAGAGGGCGTGGAGCGGAAAAGTGGAACGGCGCGGAGGAGCAACAAGAATTGAGGAAAGGACATAATACAGAGAGTAAATCTAAAAGATGATAGACATGGTAAAAAAGAGGAGAAGTGAAGTTTGTGAAGTGTGTATATAAGGGAGTAGACGGAGGAGGGGAACTAGGAGGAGGATATACAGTGATATATTTGCTCTGAAAATGAACGGCTGTGAAAAATGTTGAATTGTTTTAAAATGTTTAAAATATGGTTGACTGTAACTCACAGTGTGTAAGGGCATCGAGAGGGAGGGGGAAGCTACAGCAAGGGAAGAGGTGGTGGGCAAGGAGGAGGAAGGGTGAGAGGGAAGAAGCGGGGGAGGCAGGGGGCGCACTACTCCATGGGACTCCTGGAAAAGGAGGAAGGGAAAAGGGGGTGGGGGGAGGGAGGGAGGAGAAATGGAAGGGGGATAGCAGCGAGGGGGGGAGGGGCAGGGCTCAAGGGAAGGAGTCAAGAGGCAGAAGAAGGGGGAGGGGGAGGTGCGGGGAGGAAAGGCACACCGTGATAAGGTAAGGAAGAAGGGTGGAGTAGGTGAGATGCAGAGAATTGGGCCCAGTAGGAAATTTTAAAAACTAGTGGTAATTACAATTAATGTGAAGGGACTGTGGACTTGTTAAAAGCGAAAGATGTTGGAAAGAGAGGGTAAGTGTACAAATTCAGATATCATATGTGTACAGGAGACACACCTGCGAGTGGGACAGGAATATATGGTATCCTGTAATAGCTATCCTAAAGTAGTCTTGGCAGGGTCTAGAGCGAATCCTTGTAAAGATGGACAGGTCTCAGCTGAGGTGCCAGACCAAGACAAACCACCCATCTGGGCAGCAGCAGAATGGGATAGTGTTGACGGCAGAGGATCACATTTCTGTGACAACAGCAACAACACTAAACTTAAACTGCACGGAGGAAAGGCCAAGCAATCTACTTCTGTATCTTGCCATGAAAACCCAATGGATAGTCACAACAAAACAAATTGCACTATAGTGCTGGAAGATGAGATCCCCAGGTCGGAAGGCACTCAACTAGCTACTGAGGAAGAGCTGAAGACTTTTCAGAGTAAAGCCAGCATTTATGATGTGGTTAGATCAAAGCCCTCGGGACGTCTGACTGCTGATGTAGCTGCGCATGAAGTGAGAGTCAGAAGCTGTAAAGATGCCTTACACATCAGAACATGGAACGTCTGAAGCATGAACCAAGGGAAGTTGGAGGTGGTCAAGAATGAAATGGAACGTGTACAACTTGATCTGTTGGGTGTCAGCGAATTGAAATGGACTGGCATCAGACACTTTGCATCAGATGATCACATGGTCTACTATGCTGGAAATGAAAGACAAAGAAGAAATGGTGTTGCATTTATAATAAAGAAGAAACTTGCAAGAACTGTAATGAAATACAATGCAGTCAGTGAACGCTTAATCTCTATTCGTCTACAAGGAAGGCCTATCAACACAACTATAATTCAAGTATATGCCCCAACAACAGCTGCAGAAGAGAATGAAATTGAAGAGTTCTATGAACAAGTTCAAGCTGAAATTGACAGAACATGCAAACAGGATATCCTGATAGTCATGGGTGACTGGAACGCAAAAGTTGGCAACAAAGAAGAAGGCAAAGTGGTTGGAAAATATGGACTTGGCAACAGAAATGAAGCTGGAGAAAGACTGACAGAATTCTGCAAGAACAACGATCTATTCATCTCAAACACCTTCTTCCAGCAACACAAGCGGCGACTGTACACATGGACGTCACCCAATGGATTGTATAAAAATCAATTGACTACATCTGTGGAAGTCAACGATGGAAAAGCTCTAACATCAACAAAGACAAAACCTGGAGCTGACTGTGGTACAGATCAACAACTACTAGTATGCAAACTCAAGTTAAAGTTGAAAAAGAGCAAACGACTCATGAATACAGCAAAATATGACCTTGAGAATATACCACTGGAATTTAAAGACTGCATGCAAAATCGATTTGCTGCTTTATATACAAATGACAGCGCTCCAGAAGAGTTATGGAATGACATCAAGAAGGATGTGTTGGAAGAAAGCGAGAAGTCTCTACAAAAGGTGAAAAAGCAAAAACGGCCAATATGGATGACGGAAGAAACTCTGAAAATTGCCCAGAAATGCAGAGAAGCTAAAGCCAGAGGAGAATGAAAGACAATTGAATAACTCAACAGAGATTTCCAACATGCAGCACGACAGGACAAGGAAAAGTACTACAGTGATGCATGCAAGGAAATAGAAGCAGAAACTATTAGAGGAAGAACAAGATTGGCTTTCCTAAAGCTACAAGAGTTAAAGAAAAAATTCTAGCCTTGAAATGGAATGTTACAAGATGCTCAAGGTTCTATGTTGAATGATGCTGAGAAGATCAAGAAAAGGTGGAAAGAATATACAGAGTTTTTATATGATAAAAATCAAGAGGACTAAGCCATTTCAACCTGTACCTTATGACCCGGAACCATTGGTAATGAAAGAAGAAGTTGAAGCAGCATTCAAAGCCTTATCAAAGAACAAAGCAACAGGCATTGATGGCATTCCCATAGAAGTATTACAGCAATCTGATGCAGCTGTTACCATACTTACAAGGCTCTGCCAAGAAATTTGGAAGACAACATCATGGCCAACTGACTGGAAAAGATCTTTGTTTATACCAAAACTAAAGAAAGGTGATCCAACTGACTGTGGAAGTTATCGCACAATCGCTCTGATCCCACATGCCAACAAGATTCTACTGAAGATTATTCAAGAGAGACCACAACCATACCTGGAACAAGAACTACCTGAAGTGCAAGCAGGGTTCAGGAAAGGGTGAGGAATGAGAGACATCATTGTGGATGTGAGGTGGATCCTTGAAAAGACTAAAGAATACCAAAGGATATCTATTTGTGCTTTATCGACTATAGCAAGGCTTTTGACTGTGTAAACCATGAGAAACTCTGGGCCACATTAAGAAGCATAGGTATACCAGAACACCTGATTGTTCTCATAAGAACATAAGAAATGCCATACTGGGTCAGACCGAGGTCCATCAAGCCCAGTATCCTGTTTCCAACAGTGGCCAATCTAGGTCATACGTACCTAGCAGTTTCCCCAAAAGACACAGGTTCTGCAGTGCTTGTACTAGGCCAAGCATTGATATCCTGGGTCCCTTTTTAATAGTGGTTTATGGACCTTTCCTCCAGGAACTTGTCCAAACCTTTTTTAAACCCAGCTATACTAACAGCCCTTACTACATCCTCCGGTAACAGATTCCAGAGTTTGATTACACGTTGAGAGAAGAAATATTTTCTCCTATTTGTCTTAAATAGTTTACCCTGTAGCTTCATTACATGCCCCCTAGTCCTTCTATATTCTGATAGCGTAAACAATTTATCCACGTTTATCCGTTCCACTCCATTCATTAATTTATACACCTCTATCATATCTCCCCTCAGCCGCCTCTTTTC
Source organism: Ichthyophis bannanicus (assembly GCA_033557465.1). Taxonomy (NCBI): domain Eukaryota; kingdom Metazoa; phylum Chordata; class Amphibia; order Gymnophiona; family Ichthyophiidae; genus Ichthyophis; species Ichthyophis bannanicus. The sequence continues at coordinate 91,922,490 of CM066031.1, forward strand.
TAGGTTAAAGAGCCCTAACCTTTTTAGCCTCTCTTCATAGGAGTAGCCTTCCATCCCCTTCACCAATTTGGTGGCTCTTCTCTGTACTTTTTCTAATAACTCTATGTCCTTTTTAAGATACGGTGACCAGAATTGCACACAATATTCAAGGTGCGGTCGTACCATGGAGCGATACAGAGGCATTATAATATCCTTTGTTTTATTCTCCATCCCTTTCCTTATGATACCTAGCATTCTATTTGCTTTCTTGGCCGCCGCTGCACACTGGGCGGAGGGTTTTAACATGTTATCCACGATGACTCCTAAATCTTTTTCCTGGGTGGTGGTTTCTAATGTGGAGCCTTGCATCTTGTAACTATAGTGTGGGTTGTTCTTTCCTAGGTGCATAACTTTGCACTTGTCCACATTAAATTTCATCTGCCATTTGGATGCCCAGTCTTCCAATTTATCCAGATCCTCCTGCAGTTTTCCACAATCCTCTTGGGTTTTAACAACTTTAAACAGTTTTGTGTCATCTGCAAATTTGATTACCTCACTAGTTATTCCCTTTTCCAGGTCATTTATGAATATGTCAAAAAGTAGCGGACCCAGTACAGATCCCTGGGGTACTCCACTATTCACCTTTTTCCATTGGGAATATTGGCCATTTAGCCCTACCCTCTGCTTTCTATCTTTTAACCAGTTCCCGATCCACAATAGTACACTGCCTCCTATCCCATGACTTTTTAGCTTCGCCAAAAGTCTCTGATGGGGGACCTTGTCAAAAGCTTTCTGAAAGTCCAGATACACTATATCAACCGACTCACCTTTGTCTACCTGTTTATGCACACCTTCAAAAAAACAGATCAGATTAGTAAGACAAGATCTTCCTTGTCTAAAGCCATGTTGGCTGTCTCCCATTAGGCCATGACTATCTACATGCTGTGTAATTTTGTTCTTTATGATGGCTTCTACCATTTTCCCTGGTACTGACGTCAGGCTCACCGGTCTGTAATTTCCCGGGTCACCCCTGGAACCCTTTTTAAAAATTGGTGTTACGTTGGCGACCCTCCAATCTTCAGGTATTACAGATGATTTTAATGAAAGTTCACAGATTACCAATAACAGGTCTGCAATCTCATATTTCAGTTCTTTCAACACTCTGGGATGTATACCATCCGGTCCAGGTGATTTGCTACTATTCAGTTTATCAAATAGTTGTAATATATCTTACCGTTGTAGCGATATTTCTCTCAATTCCTCTGCAGTATCACCTTTAAATACCACTTCAGTCTTGGGTAACACCCCTACATCTTCCTCAGTAAAGACCGAAGCAAAGAATTCATTCAGTCTCTCTGCTATAGCCTTGTCTCCTCTTATTGCACCTTTTACCCCTCTATCATCTAATGGTCCAATTGACTCTCTCACAGGCCTTTTGCTACGAATGTACTTGAAAAAGTCTTTATTTCGTGTTTTTGCTTCCGTAGCAAGTTTCTTCTCAAATTCCCCGCTTTGCCTGCCTTATCAATGCTTTGCATTTAACTTGCCAGTGCTTGTGCTGTTTCCAGTTTTCATCATTTGGCTCTTTTTTCCATTTTCTGAAGGTTGCTCTTTTGGCAGCAACAGCCTCTCTGACCTCACCTTTAAACCATGCTGGCAGTTTTTTGGACTTTCTTCCACTTTTCTTAATGCGTGGAATACAGCTGGTCTGGGCTTCGAGGATAGTATTTTTAAATAACACCCAAGCTTGCTGTAAGTCTTTAACCTTTGGAACCGCTCCTTTTAGTTTTTTCCGAACTATATTCCTCATTCTATCATAGTCACCCTTTTGAAAGTTAAAAGGTAGTACTGTGGATTCCTTTACTATCTGTCCTCCACTGATTAAATCAAACATGATCATACTATGATCACTATTGCCAAGTGGTCCCAACACCCTTATTTCTTGCACCAGATCTGGCGTTCCACTAAGGACTAGGTCCAGTATGGCTTCCCCTCTGGTCGGTTCATGAACCAGCTGCTCCAAGAAGCAGTCATTCATTTCATCTAGAAACTTTATCTCTTTAGCTTGTCCTGCTGTGACACTGTCCCAGTCGATACCGGGGTAATTGAAATCACCCATTATTACTATTCTGTTGTGGCTTTTGTTAGCTTCCTTGATTTCTTTGAGCATTTCATCATCCATTTGTTCATTCTGGCCAGGTGGTCGATAGTATACTCCCACTGCCATCACCTTCCCCTTCATAAATGGAATTTCAATCCATAGAGATTCTACAGCATATTTTGTTCCCTGCAAAACTTTAATCCTTTCTGACTCAATGCCCTCTCTAACATAGAGCGCAACCCCTCCACCAATTTGTTCAGCTCTATCATTACGATATAGTTTGTATCCAGGTATCACAGTGTCCCACTGGTTATCCTCCTTCCACCATGTCTCTGAGAGTGCAATCATATCTAACCTCTCATTTAATGCTATATATTCTAATTCTCCCATCTTATTGTTTAGACTTCTAGCATTGGCATACAAGCATTTTAGAGACTGTATTTTATTAATATTAATCTGGCTATTGGTAGGCATGGGTAATGGGGAATCTTTATGCTCTGTCTGCTCCTTACTGCTCTCTTGCACAATCTGTACATTGATCAAGAAGCAACAGTTTGGACGGAAGAAGGAGAAACAGAATCGTTTAAAATAAGCAAAGGTGTAAGACAAGGCTGTATACTTTCCCCCTATCTGTTTAATTTATATGCAGAACAAATCATCAGAGAAGCAGGATTGTATGAAGACAACAGAGCTGTGAAGATTGGTGGAAGACTCATCAACAATCTTCGATATGCTGATGATACTACATTACTGGCTGAAAGTGAAGATGATTTGAAACATTAGCTTCTCACAATCAAAGAACATAATCCCAAAATGGGCCTGCACCTTAATGTAAAGAAGACAAAGATCATGACAACTGGCATAATCAACAGGTTCATCGTTGAAGGAGAAGAAATTGAAATCGTCAACAACTTTAACCTACCTGGATCAACTATCAATAAAGAAGCAACAAGCAGTCAAGAAATCAGACGATGCATTGCTCTTGGCAGAATGGCTATGAAAGACCTAGACAAGATTCTCAAGAGCAGAGATGTCTCTCTCCATACAAAGATTTGACATGTTCAAGCCATGGTATTTTCAATAACATCATATGGATGTGAAAGATGGACAGTGAAAAAGATAAACAGGAAGAAAATTGATGCCTTTGAATTATGGTGCTGGCAGCGAATACTGTATATACCATGGACTGCCCGAAGAACAAACCAGTTGGTACTTGAGGAGATCAAACCTAAGCTTTCTTTAGAAGCTCAGATGACAAAACTTCGACTTTCATATTTTGGACACATCATGCGAAGAGATAGATCATTAGAGAAAGACATCATGTTTGGCAAGATAGAAGGTCAACGCAAAAGAGGAAGGCCAGCAATGAGATGGATCGATACAAAAACAGCAGCTATGGGTACCAGTCTGTCAATAATGAGCCGCGTGACTGAAGACCGAACACAATTTAGGACAGCTATCCAGAGGGTCGCCATGAGTCGACTCCGACTCGACGGCACTTAACAACAACAGAGTGAATCCTTGTAAAGGAGGCCTGGGGATTATGGTGGGAGAGAAGTACAGACATATGATAGTAGAGGAGCAGAGAGGGAAAAAGGGGAGATGGATAGGGGTGAGGGTGAGAATCGGGGAAGAGGAGGTTTGGGTGGTAAGCATCTATGGACCGAATGAGGGGCAAGGGGAAGCTTTTGGAAAAATATTAGAGGAACTGGAAGGGTTGGGGGATGTGCCTATAATGGCGATGGCAGCGGAGGGAGAAAAGATAGACGAAAAACGAAGAAGCTACAGGAGAGGCTGGGGTTAATAAATTTATGGAGGAGTAGGCATCCAAGGGAGCGTAAGTACACCTTTTATTCTCATGTCCATGGTACATATAGTAGAGTAGACATGATCTGGGGAAGTGGGAGATGGGTGTCTAGGGTGGAGGAGGTTGAGCAAGGGGAAATTGCATGGATGGGTCAGGCCCCGGTCACTGTGACATTTAATATGTGGGAGGAGTGGGAGGGCATAAAGTTTTGGAGGTTAAACGACTCATTACTGGAGGAGGGTGAACAAGTGGAGGCAGTAAGGGAGGCCATAAAGGAGTACTTACACTTCAATCAGATGGGGGAAGTGCGACTGATCACTGTGTGGGATGGGTTAAAGACTGTGATTAGGGGGAAATTAATTAGTACTGCGGCACGAAGGAAATGCAAAAAAAGGATGGCGGAGAAAGGGTTATTAAATCAGATTCACGATTTGGAAACCCAATATCAGAGGGAGGGAGGTTCAGCAGTCCGAGCTGATCTGGTAAAGGCTAGAGTGGGAAATAGCGCACCAATTAAATGTATTGAAACAAAAGTTTTTTGCAGGGGGTAATATGGCGGGAAAATTCTTGCCAGTAGGTTGAAGGCTCAAAGACAAGCAGCATATAGATGGTATTAGAGATGATAAGGGGACAATGGTGCACAGTACCAAGGAGATTGGGCAGATATTCCAGGAATGCTATCAAAAATTGTATAGCAGTGAGCTCCGAAAGGGACCAGAGGAGATTAGGGAATTTCTGCGAGTGCGAGCTGAAGCAGGTTCCGGAGGTTGTGTGGCATCTTCAGAATTCGGGAGAGTAGGCAGTCCTTGTCACAGCTGATGCGGAGAAGGCATTTGACAGGGTGGTATGGGTATATATGTTTCAAGTGCTGGAGCAGATGGGATTTGGGGATAGGTTTATTGCCTGGATCAGAGCACTTTATAAACACCCTAATGCATGGATCAGAATAAATGAGGGGTATTCTGAGAAGTTCTCACTGGAGAGTGGTACATGGCAGGGGTGTCCACTCTCACCACTTTTGTTTGCATTGACTATAGAGCCATTAGCGGAAATGATTAGGAAGGCCAGAGATATTAAAGTGGTGCAAGTGGGGGACGCGGAGGAAAAAAATAGCGTTATTTGCTGATGATATTATACTTGCCTTGACGCAGCCTCTTACCACTTTGCCAGTGTTTTTGCAAATAGTAGAAAAGTTTAGTAACATGGCAGGGTATAAAATGACCGGAGTAAGACAGAGGTCTTAGGGGTTAATCTTACGGGGAAGCTTGGAGGATAGGTTAAAGACGCATTTTAGGTTTAAATGGGTGCCTCAGCACTTTAGATATTTAGGGATACAGTTGAGAAATCCCACAGAACGAATTCAACACTGGAACTATCAAGCAATAACAGAAAGCATACAGAGAGATCTTTCCAATTGGGGGTGGGCTAGGATTGTCATGGTTGGACCACATAGCTGTGGTACAGATGAATATATTGCCTAGACCAGCGATGGCGAACCTATGGCACGCGTGCCAGCTGTGGCACGCGAAGGCCTTGCAGCTGGCACGCGTGAAGGTCCGCAAAAAAAGAAAAAGCGGGCTCTGGCTGCTGCCGCGGACGCGGCAGCATGCAGTGTCCCGCGGGGCCCCCTCCGCCCGCTAAGCCCCTCTGCAAGGGCTTTCAGATTCGCGAGGGAGACAGCGTCTCCCTCGCGTCTCTTGTTAAGCCCGCAGGGGCTAATGGGAAATTTCCCATCAGTCCCTCGCGTCTAAAAGGGCTGATGGGAAATTTCCCATTAACCCCTACGGGCTTAACAGAGACGCGAGGGAGACGCTGTCTCCCTCGCGAATCTGAAAGCCCTTGCAGAGGGGCTTAGCGGGCGGAGGGGGCCCCGCGGGACACTGCATGCTGCCGCGTCCGCGGCAGCAGCCAGAGCCCGCTTTTTCTGTTTTTAAATTTGCCGGGGGGGGGGGGGGGTTGGACTGCTAATGGGGGGGGGGGGGGGGTTGGACTGGGAATGGGCTGGGGGGGGTTAGGACTGCTAATGGGCTAGGAGGGGGGGTTAGGAAATCAAATTGGCTTGGGGGGGTTATGACAGCTAATTGGCTGGTGGCAGTTGGGGGCTGTCAGGAAAAGGGGTGTTGGGGGGTTAGGACTGCTAATGGGCAGGGGGGGGGTTAGGACTGCTAATGGGCTGGGGGGGGTTAGGACTGCTAATGGGCTAGGAGGGGGGGGTTAGGACTGCTAATGGGCTAGGGGGGGTTAGGACTGCTAATGGGCTGTGGGCTGATGGGGGCTGTCTGGAAATGGGGTGATGGGGGGTTAGGACTGGTAATGGGCTATGGGGGGGTTAGGACTGGTAATGGGCTATGGGGGGGGGTTAGGACTGCTAATGGGCTAGGGGGGGGGTTAGGACTGCTAATGGGCTGGGGGGGGTTAGGACTGCTAATGGGCTAGGGGGGGTGGTTAGGAATGCTAATGGGCTAGGAGGGGGGGGTTAGGACTGCTAATGGGCTAGGGGGGGTTAGGACAGCGAAAGGGCGGGGGGTGGTTAGGACTGCACATGGGAAAGGAGGGGGGGGGTATGGACTGCGAATGGGCTGGGGGGGGGTAGGACTGCTAATGGGCTAGGAGGGGGGGTTAGGACTGCTAATGGGCTAGGGGGGGTTAGGACTGCTAGTGGGCTGATGGGGGCTGTCTGGACATGGGGAGATGGGGGGTTAGGACGGGGAATGGGCTATGGGGGGGGTTAGGACTGCTAATGGGCTAGAGAGGGGGGGTTAGGACTGCTAATGGGCTAGGGGGGGGGTTAGGACTGCTAATGGGCTGAGGGGGCGGGGTTAGGACTTGAGGTGGGCTGTTGGGTGGGGTTAGGACTGGAAATGGGCTGATGGGTTAACACTGGAGGTGGTCTGATGGGGTTAGGACTGGTAATGGGCTATGGGGGGGTTTAGGACTGATAATGGGCTATGGGGGGGCTGGGACAAGAAATGGGCTGATGGGGAGGGGTTAGGACTTGAGGTGGGCTGATGGGGTTAGGACTGGTAATGGACTGGTGGCTGATGGGGGGGTTAGGACTGGCAATGGGCTATGGGGGGCTGACTGGAAGTGGGGGGTTAGGACTGGTAATGGGTTATAGGGGGGGGGCTTAAACTGAAAATGGGGTGATGGGGGGTTAGGACTGGAAGTGGGTTGATGAGGGGGGGATAGGACTGGTATTGGGTTGGGGGGCTGCTAGGACTGGAAATGGGCTGATGCAGGGACTAGAAGGGAATGGATGCTGGGTGAGGCTGGAACTAGAAGGGAGCTGGTGTTGGGGGAGGATTAGAATGGGATGGGGCTGGGAGAGTAAAATGGAGAGGGGAAAAATATTTTGTGTGGGAGGGATAAAAAATCTACAATTGGCCGGGTATTGGGAGAGTAAGTGGGGATTGAGGATGGAGGGGTAAATTTTTAGTAGATGAAATAGGAATGAGGAAAGAGCCAAAGGAGAAAGATTAGTATGTTAAAGCAGATGTAGAGAGAGAATGGAAAAAAAAAAACAAGAAGACAGAAGAAAGGACAAATGGACAGCAGATGGAGAGTTAGCAGAAGACACGAAGAAGAAACCAGAAGAAAGTGGCTGGAACAATTGCAACTGAAAAAAAAATGCACAAAAGGTAGAAAAATATCTCTTTATTTGAATTTATTAACTGGAATATGTCAGCTCTGGGAAATGTGCATCATTAATTTTTGCGCTTTGTTTAGTACAAGAGGAAATTAATATATAGTTTTATTTCTACAGTGTTGTTGTATATTCCAAGTTTGGCTTTTGGGGTTCCCAGTTTAATTATTGTCTTCCTGTTTCTAAATTGTGATTCCTTGTTTGGTGATGGTCTGTTCTGCATGTGTAACTGAGCTGAGGTATTCTGTTTATATAATTCCTATTTGACATTGCCACTTGTTCTTTCCCCAGTAGGTCATGTATTGTTGTTCTCTGAGATGTATTGGTTTAATATTTGCAGTGTTGCCTTTTGATAGGTAGAGTATGGTGCTTTGTGAGTCCTGGTAGTGCTGTTAGGATACGGCGGGTTTGCTATGGGTTCTAAATGGGCAGCGTTTGTAGTAGTTCCTAATGTGCCTGGCGGTTGGTACTGGATTATAGTAATGTAGAAACCTTTTAGTCTTTCTTTATCCATATACTCATTAAGAGGCATGTTTACTAAAAGTTAGTGTATGGTAACATTATGCAAATATTTATGCAAATGAAGCACCTTATGCAAATGGGGCTTTAATTGACGTGCTGGCACTTTGAGGAAATTCTTTGGTTTTGTGCGGCAGTTTGGGCACTCGGGCTCAAAAAGGTTAGCCATCACTGGCCTAGACTGTTGTTTATATTCACATCCTTGCCCTATAGAGTGACAAAAAAGAATCTGATATTACGATTTATTTGTGAAGAGAAGTTTCCGAAGGTGGCAAAAGGCATCCTATACCATTTGAGGACAGAGGGGGGACTAGGGGTTCCATGTCTGGAGAAATATTATGAGGCGGCACAAGTAAGGGCGCTTCTGGCTTGGAGGGAGTAGACCGATACCCTGAATTGGGTACAAATTGAATCAGGGGGAAAACCATATAAAGGAAGCAAGAATATGGGACCCAGGTGGGATGGGGATGGAATTAGTAACCCGTTTACAGAGTTAATGTTCCAGGTATGGCGGAAGTGGAGAGGACACTTGTTACACGGGAAAAGGTGCTCGCGGTATACATATATTAAGGAGGCGGGGCATTGGCCCAGGGAAGGACTTAAAGGTGTATACAAGATGGCACAGAGAGGGTTAGTAAGGGTAGGGCAGATCATCAAGCGGGGGGGGGGGGGGGCGGACTACATACATTTGAAGAGCTACAGCAGGAGTATCACATAGATCAGACAGATCTGTATGCATATGTGCAATTGTGGTATTTTCTTCAAAGTAAGAAAGTAAAAGGCGAATTTGATTAGGAGACCCACCCAATTTGAGGAAATGATGGGAAAACAACAGACACAAAAAGGGGTGATTTCGAAAATTTATAGAATGCTACTGCAGAGAGGGAGCGGACAGGGAAAGGGCAACAGAGGTAGGAGAAAGAAATACAAGGACCATGGGATGAGAGGAGATGGAAAGCCATCTATGATAGAACATATAAGTTGGCAAGGGGCACCCTAATGTTGGAAAATAGTTTGAAGGTGCGGTTACAGATGTACTGGACGCCTGTGAGGTTACAAGCTATATATCCGAAAGCGTCCAATGAATGTTGGAAGAAGTGTGGAGAACAAGGGGATTTTAATACACATGCTATGGGAATGTCCAAAGGTAAAGGGTTTTTGGGAGGAAGTAGAGAGGATGTTATGGGGAAACCACGGGGATACTGATCAAGTTTACCCCAGGAATGGTCATACTTAATGTAATGAGAGAGGGGAAGAGGGACTTTACAACATTTGTGGGTTATGGGAACATAACATCTCGAATGAGCTTATTAAGGTGGTGGAAAAGTGAAGGGGTTCCACCTATTTATGAGGTGGTGAGCAAGTTGGAACAGATTTGGTGTTTATGGGAGGGTGAATAGGATAGTACTGTAGGTAGTGGCTGGTTAGAAGGGCTTGAAAGGGAGGGGGGGGGAAGTGGGGAGAATTAGCAAATGCTACAGAGGTGAAAAAGGAAAAGTGAGTGAGCATAAATACACGTTTGTGATGATATCTTCAAGGATTGGAAATGTAATTGAGTTTGTATTGACGTTAAAGCAATATGTAATCTGAGGTTGAGAAAATTAATAAAAATATAAATTAAAAAAAAAAAGTGTGATCAGTGTTCTAAAATTATGGCTTTAACCGACACACATGACTGCTGTCTCCGCTGCCTCGGGACTGACCACGACACGGCAGCATGCGGTCTCTTCAAAAGGATGTCCAGTAAGGCCCTCAAGAGCCGCCAGCAGCAGCACGATAAGTTTTTCCCTGAGTCCCCGGGGTCTCCAAAGGCCAGGGCCACGTCTGAGGGCCTGATGTCTTGGGAAGAACCTGAGCCCCATTGTGGGTCCTCAAAAAGGCGGCCTCCCTCGAGGGAGCCCAGTTAGAAGAAACAACCCTTGAAGGTGACGTCTTTGGATGGTTCCGACCGTCCGGGTGTTCCCCGGTCCCGGTCCCACAGTCAAGAGTCGTTTGTTCAAGGCTTCGGAGAGGGGGTGGCCTGCAAAGGTCCCCCAGAAGGATCTGACTATGGACAGGTCACGGTCCCCAGACACCATCCTCATCAAGGATTCCCCTTCAGGGGAGCCAGCATTGGGCTTGAGTCCCTTGTTGCCCATGCCGAAGGCTGCAGAGCTTTCTGGGCTGGAGTCATGAATGGCGGCCCTGGAGCCCAGTTTCTTTGTCTTCATAGACCAGCAGTTGGCGTTGTTGTCCAGCATGACCAGGTCATCTGCCCCCGACCACAGGGCTCTCGACGTCCAAGATGTCTCCGGAGGCCGAGCGATCCTCGAGGTCCTTGTGCATCGATTCTCGGCTGAAATTACAATCTGAGTCGACGCTCAACAGGACCACGGTCATCCCCGATGAGTATGCCTAGCACCAGCTGCAGGGCATCAGAGGCCCCGAGGCCCATGGAGCAGCCCTCCTACGAGTCCTCAAAGGACTACTCTGAGTGGGAGACGGAGGACGAGGAGTACCCTCATATCCATTGCCACTATGACGTCCCATCTGACTATCCCATCTTGGAGCCCCTACAGTGGTCCCCGCCAGAGGATATGGGCTTCCTTAATTTCATCAAGGATATATCAAAGGCCCTGGCGTTCCCGACTGAGTCGGAGGAGGACCCTCGGACGGTTCAGTTGGAAATCCTCCAGTATGAGGCAGCTCCAGGATATCGCTCACAGTGCCCATTCCTCCCATCCTGGAATGGCTGATGCTCCGGATATGGGAGACACCAGTGGTGAGCAAACGGCTCGACTCGATGCACCGAGTCCGCCGGAGACTGGGCTTCCAAAAGTCACAGTTGCCACATAATTCCATGGTGGTGGAGTCGGCAATGCATCGGCTGAAAAGTCAGAAGACGCATTTGTTGGTGCCTCCCCCGGCAGGGAGGCCTGCACCTTGGACACCCTTGACAGAAAGTGCTACCAGGGCTTAATGCTCATTGGCCGTATCGAGGCCTACCAGCTGTACATGGGCATGTACCTGAGAGACCTGGCGAAGGAACTTGCAGGGTTCTCAGCTGGTCTCTCTGAGGAACCCTTGCAGTGGTTCAAGAACCTGGCCAAGGCAGTCTGTGAATGCTCCAAATTCATCTCTTGAGTGGCCTACGATGGGTTTGAGTCGGCGGCTAGAGTAGCGGCAGCGGGCGTCAGTGCATGCTGCCAAGCTTGGCTACAGTCGAGCAGTGGGTTCAGGACAAATTGGTTGATCTCCTCTGCCAATGAGAGAACCTCTTTGGTAAACCCATGACCGATAAGGTCGCCGAGCTGGAGACCGAGACTATCCAAAAAGACAGGGATCTGGTTATCCAAAAAGACCGCTGCCCCTCTCTGATGGGAGGGCCTCGGGTAAAAAGTCCTTTTACCTGAGGAAGGGAGCTGCTTACAGAACTACCCACCTTTTCAGACCTCCCCGGCTCCCCAATTGGGTCAGCAGGCCAAGGGACATGGGCATGGGCATGGCTCACGTAAACAGAAGGCTCCACAACCCCAGGCACCAGCTCCGGCCCAGCTAAGGGGGAGCTTTTGACTCCTTGAGCATACTCCAAGGAGATCAGCAGCCTAAAGGGGGACATCTGGCCCTCTATGCCCAGAGGTGGTTGACCATCACCACTTACTCCTGGGCACTTTATGTAGTCATGGAGGGTTACCGCCTCCACCTAAGTCAGATGCCTCCCTCTTATTTTCCAAGAGGTCCCCTCAGGTCTTCCCTTCACTGGGACCTTCTATTGAAAGAGTTGGCAGGTCTTCGAGGACAAAGCGGTGGTACCGGTTTCCCACTATCTCAAGGGAAAGGGTTCTACTTCAGGTACTTCCTCATGCCAAAAAAGGACAGGGGGCCTAATGCCCATCCTCGACATGTGCAACCTCAATAAATTCCTGGTGAGGGAGAAGTTCAAGATGCTCTAACTTGGAACACTGCTCCAGCAGGGAGATTGGCTATGTTCCTTAGTCCTCAAGGATGCTTATACTCACATCCTCATATCCACCCCCACCAAAGGCAGTACCTGCAGTTTGTAGTGGGGCAGGGATTTTCGGTACAGGGTACTCCCCTTCGGCTTGGCCTTGGCCCCGGCCCCAAGAGTCTTTACAAAATTCCTGGCAGTCATGGCCGTCTTCCTCCACCTCTAGGGGGTCTTTATCTTCTTCTACCTGGATGACTGGCTCTTAAAAGGGGGCACGGCCTCAGAGGTGCAACAGGCCACCCTACACACCATTCGGGTACTGCAACACTTGGGGTTTGTCATACACTACCCCAAGTCTCACCTTCTTCCAGCACAATGTCCGGAGTTCATTGGGATGAACTTGACACCCTCCAGTTAAAGGCTTTCTTGCCCAGGGACCGGGCCGACCGTCTCAGAGCTCTGCCATCCCTTGGTTCCCGCTCAGCTTCTCCTACACCTCCTCGGGCACATGGCCTCCACGGTCCATGTCACCCCAGATGCTCGCCTCCACATGAGGGAGGTGCAGTGGTGTCTCTGGGACCAGTAGTTTCAGGCCACAGGTTGCCTTTGAGTCACAGAGTCTCTGTGACCCACTGACTGACGGACTTTCTGATCTGGTAGCAGTCCCTCCAACATCTCAAGGCAGGCATGAGCTTTCAGGCCCCAAGCCTCTCAAGGATCCTCACCATGGATGCCTCCCTACTCAGCTGGGGAGCCCACTGTAGAGAGCTCCGCACCCAGGGCAACTGTTCACCAGAAGAGAGCACCCAGTAGATCAACCTCCTGGAGCTCCAAGTCATACACTTAGTGCTGCGAGTCTTGTGTCACCACCTGCATCACCACCTGGTGCTGGTCCAGATGGACAACCAGGTGGCAATGCTTTATGTGAACAAATTGGGGGGCAATGGGTCTCGTGCCCTTTGTCAGTAGACACTGGCCCTCTGCTCATATGCAATCCAACAGGGTTTCCTCCTGCGGACAGTATACCTACCAGGCCAGGACAACCTTCTGGCCGATAGACTGAGGAGAGTCATCCATCCGCATGAGTGGCAGCTGGATCCTAAGGTGCCCAGTTGGCTTTTCCAGCTCTGGGGGGAACCGATGATGGACCTGTTCACCATTCTGGACAACTTTCAGGTGCCCTGCTTCTGTTACCGACAGGCCCACCCCTCCAGGATGGCAGCAGACGTGTTCCTTGTCTCATGGTTGGAAGGCCTCATGTATGCCTTCCCTCCCACATCGCTGATCGCCAAGACCTTGTTCAGGATCCTCCACAACAAGGCCTCACTTATCCTGCTAGCTCCTCAGTGGCCCAGGCAACCGTGGTCCCCGCTGCTTCTCCGATTGATGGTGGAGACCCCCATCCCTTTTGGGACCAATCCGGGACTCCTGTCTCATAAGGGGGGGCTCTCTTCTGCACCTCAACATGGGGTGCCTGTCACTGACAGTGTGGTTGCCGAGAAGGTGACTCTGACCTCTTTCTACCTTTTGGCTGAGGTGGAAAACATTCTGCTGGCCTCTCACAAGGCTTCTACTAGGAAGGCTTACACCCTCAAATGGCGCAGGTTCTTGCTTTGGTGCGCCGAGCATGGGGCTGACCCGTTGACCTACCTGGTGGCATAGGTGTTACAGTACCTTCTCCACCTCTTTCAATCCGGGCTAAAGTCTAACTCTGTCAGAGTGTACCTTAGTGACCTTGCAGCGCACCACCATCCGGTGAATGGGAAGCCTCTAAGAACATAAGAACATAAGATATGCCATACTGGGTCAAACCAAGGTCCATCAAGCCCAGAATTCTGTTTCCAACAGTGGCCAATCTAGGTCATATGTACCTAACAGTTTCCCCAAGAGACACAGGTTCCACAATGCTTGTACTGGGTCAAACATTGATATCCTGGGTCCCTTCTTAATAATGGTTTATGGACCTTTCCTCCAGGAACTTGTCCAAACCTTTTTTAAACCCAGCTACACTAACAGCCTTTACTATATCCTCCGGTAACAAATTCCAGAGTTTGATTACACGTTGAGTGAAAAAATATTTTCTTTTATTAGTCTTAAATAGTTTACCCTGTAGCTTCATTGCATGTGCCCTAGTCTTTCTATATTCTGATAAGGTAAACAATCGATCTACGTTTACCTGTTCCACTCCGTTCATTAATTTATAGACTTCTATCATACCTCCCCTCAGCCGTCTCTTTTCCAGGTTAAAGAGCCCTAACCTTTTTAGTCTTTATTTATAGGAGTATCCTTCCATCCCCTTTACCATTTTGGTGGCTCTTCTCTGAACCTTTTCTAAAATCGCTATATCATTTTTAAGATACGGCGACCAGAATTGCACACAATATTCAAGGTGCGGTCTCACCATGGAACGATATAGAGGCATTATAATATCCTTTTGTTTTATTTTCCATTCCTTTCCTTATCATACCTAGCATTCTATTTGCTCTCTTGGCCGCCGCTGCACACTGGGCCGAGGGTTTTAACATGGTATCCAGAATGACGCCTAAATCCTTTTCCTGGGTGGTGGTTCCTAATGTGGAACCTTGCATCGTGTAACCATAGTTTGGGTTGTTCTTCCCTAGATGCATAACCTTGCACTTGTCCACATTAAATTTCATCTGCCATTTTGATGCCCAGTCTTCCAATTTATCAAGATCCTCTTGCAATTTTCCACAATCCTCTTGGGTTTTAACAACTTTAAATAGTTTTGTGTCATCTGCAAATTTGATAACCTCACTCGTTATTCCACTTTCCAGGTCATTTATGAATATGTCAAAAAGCAGCGGACCCAGCACAGATCCCTGGGGTACACCACTATTCACCTTTCTCCATTGGGAAAATTGGCCATTTAGGCCTACCCTCTGCTTTCTATCTTTTAACCAGTTCCTGATCCACAATAGTACACTGCCTCCTATCCCATGACTCTTTAGTTTTGCCAAAAGTCTCTGATGAGGGATCTTGTCAAAGGCTTTCTGAAAGTCCAGATACACAATATCAACCGACTCACCTTTGTCCAACTGTTTATTCACTCCTTCAAAAAAACATAACAGATTAGTAAGACAAGATCTTCCTTGTCTAAAGCCATGTTGGCTGTCTCCCATTAGGTCATGACTATCTACATGCTGAGTAATTTTATTCTTTATGATGGTTTCTACCATTTTTCCCGGTACTGACGTCAGGCTCACATGTCTGTAATTTCCCGGATCACCCCTGGAACCCTTTTTAAAAATTGGTGTTACGTTGGCGATCCTCCAATCTTCAGGTATTAGAGATGATTTTAATAATAGTTCACAGATTACTAATAGCAGGTCTGCAATCTCATATTGCAGTTCTTTCAACACCCTTGGATGTATACCATCCGGCCCAGGTGATTTGCTACTCTTCAGTTTATCTAATAGTTGTAATACATCTTCTCGATGTATCGATATTTCCTTCAATTCTTCCACACCTTTAAATACCACTTCAGTCATAGGTAGCATCCCTACATCTTCCTCAGTAAAGACCGAAGCAAAGAATTCATTCAGTCTCTCCGCTATCGCCTTGTCGCCTCTTAGTGCTCCTTTAACCCCTTTATCATCTAATGGACCAACTGACTCTCTCACAGGTTTTTTGCTACGAATGTACTTGAAAAGGTCTTTATTTCGCGGTTTTTGCTTCCGCAGCAAGCTTCTTCTCAAATTCTCCCTTTGCCTGCCTTATCAATGCCTTGCATTTGACTTGCCAGTGCTTGTGCTGTTTCCAGGTTTCGTCGTTTGGCTCTTTTTTCCATTTCCTGAAAGTTGCTTTTTTGGCAACAGCCTCTCTGACCTCACCTTTAAACCATGCTGTCAGTTTTTTGGATTTCCTTCCACTTTTCTTAAAGCGTGGAATACAGCTGGTCTGGGCTTCCAAGATAGTATTTTTCAACAACACCCAAGCTTGATGTACGTCTTTAACCTTTGCAACTGCTCCTTTTAGTTTTTTCTTAACTGTTTTCCTCATTTTATCACAGTCTCCCTTTCGAAAGTTAAAAGGTAGTACTGTGGATTTCCTTACTATCCCTCCTCCACTAATTAAATCAAAGGCGATCATGCTATGATCACTATTGCCAAGTGGCCCCAACAACCTTATCTCTTGCACTAGATCTGGTGTTCCACTAAGGACTAGGTCTAATATGGCTTCTCCTCTGGTCGGTTCATGAACCAGCTGCTCCAAGAAGCAGTCATTTATTTCATCTAGGAACTTTATCTCCCTAGCATGTCCTGACGTGACACTGACCCAGTCGATACCGGGGTAATTGAAATCACCCATTATTATTACTGCGCTGTAACTTTTGTTAGCTTCCTTGATTTCTTTGAGCATTTCATCATCCATTTGGTCATTCTGGCCAGGCGCTTGATAGTACACCCCCACTGCCATTGCCTTCCCCCTTTTACATGGAATTTCAATCCATAGAGATTCTACAGCAAATTTTGTTTCCTGTAAATCTTTAATCCTTTCTGACTCAATGCCCTCTCTAACATAGAGAGCAACCCCTCCACCAATTTGATCAGCTCTATCATTACGATTTAGTTTGTACCCAGGTATCACAGTGTCCCACTGGTTGTCCTCCTTCCACCATGTCTCTGACATTCCAATCATATCTAACCTTTCATTTAGTGCTATATATTCTAACTCTCCCATCTTATTTTTAGACTTCTAGCATTTGCATACAAGCATTTTAGAGAATGTATTTTATTCATATTAATTTGGCTATTGTTAGACATGGGTAATTTGGGATCTTTAAGCTCTGTCTGCTCCATACTTGAGGGCATTTGGGCTACTTTACTCTTTTGTGGAACCTCTCTGCTTTTGGTAGTTTCCTTCAAGGATACATTCTTCCGAACCATCCGCTCTTGGGCGACTGTCGGCTTTCCCCTAATATCTAGTTTAAAAGCTGCTCTATCTCCTTTATAAAGGTTAATGCCAGCAGCCTGGTTCCATCTCTCAATCTAACTGTTGGTGACACACTTTCTTCGGGGCCTGCTTTTATCGAAGCCCCCGGTTTGCCCTCCGGCAACCGAGTGGGACCTCAACGTAGTGTTGGGGCAGCTCACTCGCCCACCTTTCGAGCCTCTGGCTACTTGCCATCTTCACTACTTCTCTTAGAAGGTGGTTTTCCTGGTTGTGCTCACCTCCGCTCACAGAGTTAGCGAGCTTCAGGCCCTTGTGGTGGAGGCTCCTTATACCAGGTTCTTCGCTTCACTCTTCTAATAGTCTTCGTTTATCTGTGCCCTTTACTCGTACTGCCAATACCAGACTTCGCTCCTTCCAACTGGCAGCACCCTTTGCTTGGAATAGTCTTCCTATCTCTGTGCGCCAGACACCCTCCCTGGCCATTTTCAAGTCCAGACTAAAATCCCATATCTTCACTATTGCTTTCCGTTCCTGTCTTACCCTATCTTGATCTCTCAATCAACATTTGCTTACTTTGTCCTGTAAAGTTTTGTTGTTTGTATTATGTAACTTATTTTGTTTTCTGTCTTATTTGATTGTGAGCTCTGATGAGCAGGGACTGTCTCTCTTCTATGTTTCTATAGCGCTTCGTATGTTGCGGCGCTTTATAAGTCTTTATTAATAATAATCATAATAATAATACAAGAACAGAGTGGTGCTTTGGACGCTCTCCAAATTCCTGCCAAAGGTAGTATTACTCTTCCATCTCAACCAAGAAGTGCTCCCTACCTTCTTTCCAAGACCTCACTCCTTTCCAACGCACTCAGGGCCACCACAAAGTTTCTCAGCTTTTCATCTCCTACGACCCCAGTCGCTTGGGGGAGGCGGTGACCAAGCATTCGCTGTCCACATGGGTGGTAAACTGTATCACCCTCACTTACAAGCAGGCAAGGCTCTCATTGGAAGGCCGCATCACGACGCACTGTGTCAGGGCCATGGTGGCCTCGTAGGCAAACGCACTCTGTCTCGATGGTGGACATCTGCCAGGCCACCGCATTGTCTTCAGTCCATAGCTTTGCAGCCCATTACTGCCTGGAAAGAGAGTCCTGACGGGACAGTGCCTTCGGCCAGGCTGTGCTCCGTAACCTTTTCGGGGTTTAGGCAACTCCTACCCTCCGACTCTTCTGTGTTCAAGCTACCGGAGTGCTGGTTTCATTAGACACAGGGGTCCTACTGTGGTCTGTGGACACGGACTAAATTGCTGCTGCTTGCGGCTCCCCATGAGAGCGTCTGTGTTTTTGCTATGAGCTTTCGGTAGCCTGTAGAAGGGGAATCCCATATGTGAGGACTGACTTCCTGCTTGTTCCCGGAGAAAGCATAGTTACTCACCTGTAACAGGTTTTTTCTCAGGGGACAGCAGGAATCAGTCCTCACAACCCTCCCTCCTCTCCTTGAAGTTGCTCCTTTACCATCTTTTAGTTAGGTCATCTGACTGAGCAAGATGGCACTCTTGGGCGGGAAGGCGACCACGCATGCATGGTGGCATCTCCCAAAAGCTTTCTTTGGAAGCTGGGGGGATCCTTCCGCGAGGGCTCCATCAGTGCCGATGTCACCCATATGTGAGCACTGATTCCTGCTGTCTCCGGAGAACACCTGTTACAGGTGAATAACTACGCTTTGTCTTCTTAGGTATTCCCTGCAGTAGGCTATTGCAGTAGTCGAAATGTGGTGTGAGAAGGGCTTTGACTACTGTTTTAAAGTCGTTCAGCTCGATGAGATATCTGAGTGGCTCTATGATCCTTAGCTTGAAGAATATGTTTCTGTTCAGTTGTTTTATGTGGGGTTCAATGCTGAGGGATTTTCCAATAATGACGCCTAGATATTTTACCTCCTTTACTGGAAATTTGGCATTGTTTAAGCAGATTGTTGTTGGGGGAGTGAAATCGGTATTTTTTTATGTGAACATGGTTTCTGTTTTCATGAAATTAATGCTCATGTTGTTTGTTTTTGAGCCAGTTTTCTGTTTCTTTTAGGCAATTTGCTAATTCATCATATGTTGGAATTAGTATGTCTAGTGGGGTGTACAACATGGTATCATCTGCGTATATGTGATATTTTATTTTCTGCTTTTTAAATATGTTGCAGACCAGCTGAATATATAAGTTAAACAATAGGGCAGAAAGTGCGGAGCTTTGGGGGATTTCCTGGTTTTGTAGAAGCTCCACTGACTGACCTTTTCAATGCTTCGTTGGAGTCAGGAGTGGTGCCAAAGGACTGGAGAGAGGCTCATGTGGTCCCTTTACACAAAAGCGGAAGTAAGGATGTGGTTAGAGGCCGGTTAGTTTAACTTCAGTGGTGAGTAAATTATTGGAAACACTGCTGAAAGACAAAATAGTGAGGGTTTCTGGAGTCCAGCGGATTATAGGATCCAAGGTAGCATGGATTCACCCGAGGCAGGTCTTGTCAGATAAATCTAATTGATTTCTTTGACTGGATGACCAGGGAGTTGGACCAAGGGAGAGCCCTTGATGTGGTGTATTTAGATTTCAGTAAAGCCTTTGACACCGTTCCTCACAGACGACTTATAAACAAACTGAGCACCCTAGGGATGGACCCTAAAGTTACTGCTTGGGTTAGAAATTGGTTGAGTGGGAGGCGACAAAAGGTACAAGTAAATGGAGCTCACTCTGAGGAGATTGAAGTTACAAGTGGTGTGCCCAAGGGATCTCTCCTTGGTCCGATTCTTTTTAACATCTTTGTTAGTGATATAGCGGAAGGGCTGTCGGGTAAGGTTTGCCTCTTTGTGGATGATACCAAAATCTGCAATAGAGCAGACACCCAGGAAGGTGTAGATAACATGGGGAGGGATCTAGATCAGCTTGAAGAATGGTCTAGAATTTCGTAGCTGGGATTTAATGTTAAAAAATGCAAGGTCATGCATTTGGGCTGCAGCAATCCAAGAGCGGGACCTGGGCATGGTTGTGTCAGATGATCTTAAAGTAGCTAAACAGGTAGAAAAGGCGACAGTAAAAGCTAGAAAGATGCTTGGGTGCATACGGATAGGAACATCTAGCAGAAGAAAGGAGGTGATAGTGCCTCTGTATAAGTCTTTGGTGTGACCTCATTTGGAGTATCGTGTTCAATTCTGGAGACTGCACCTTCAAAAGGATATAAATAGGATGGAGTCCGTACAGAGGGTGGCTGCCACAATGGTTAGGGGTCTTCATTATAATGCATATGAGGACAGACTTAAGGATCTCAATATGTACACTTTAGAGGAAAGGCGGGATAGAGGTGATATGTTTGAGATGTTTAAATACCTCCGTGGCATAAATACAAAGGGGAGAGCCTCTTTCAATTGAAAGCAAGTTCTGCTATGAGGGGACATGGGTGAGGGTGAAAGGCGATAGATTCAGGAGTGATATGCGGAAATATTTCTTTACGGAAATAGTGGTGGATCCGTGGAATAGTCTCCCAGTGGAGATGGTAGAGATGAGGACAGTTTCTGATTTCAAAAAAGCATGGGACAAACACAGAGGATCTCAAAAGAAAAAAGGGGACTGCTGTAGTTGTTGATATGGAAGGACAGACTAGATAGGCCATGTGGTCTTTTTCTGTCATCATTTTTCTATGTTTCTATATTGAGGATGTCTTGTGCTCAATTTGCACATATTCCGATCGGTCGGTTATGTAGGATGTGAACCATTTGAGGGTGTGTCCTTTTATGCCTATGGAATCAAGTCTAGATATGAGGGTAGTATGGGTCTCATTATCAAAAGTGGCGGTGATGTCTAGGAATATATGGATGAATGCTTTTTTGGTATTCTCCATACCCTGGATGAGAGTGTTAATTAAGACTAGTAGGAGTGTTTCGACTCCATGGAATGGTCGAAAGCCATGTTGTTGTTCATCTAGTGGGGCAGCTGATTTTATGAAATCCTGAGAGTTGCTGTTGAACAGCTTTCTCTATGACTTTTGCTACGAAAAGTATGCTTATCAAAAACAAAAATCACTCCAATAATACCAACAAAAAGAAAAATGAGGGATGTCCAGAGCACTCAAAAGCAACAAAACCAAACCAGAGACGGAGGGAAGGTCTCAGAACATCAGGCATCAATCAGAGACTAAGGAAAACCTCACTCTATAGGCACCGTTACATCAAGGACCGACCCAACCAGGCAGGGCATGTTTTTGAAGACATCAGGTGCTTTTGTATTGAGGTAGTTGAAAGGGGTTTTGGTGGCCATTCGCGCGAACAAGTACTGCTTTTTTGTGAACAGCCCTGGACTTTCCGCCTGGGGACAGTCACTCCAGGTGGTTTAAATGCGCAGATTGACTGGGGTGCATGCGTTTAGGATCTTGGATGCAGGTGGAGCTTTGGTTTGCTGCATATAAGCGGATGGTATTGATTAGATCACATGAGCGGCATTTTTTGTGAGTAGCGTGGTGGCGTTTGAATCACCAATGTTGAAGGTTCACCTGTCTGACCATAATGTGGTAAGCGGTAATATTTTTATATTCATATTTTGGTATAGTTAGGGTATAATCTTGGGTATTTTGTGATGAGTAAGTTTTTGTGTATTTGTTTTTTGTTTTTATGGCAGGCACAGTGGTGTTTGAATCACTGGTGTGGAAGGTTCATTTGTCTGACTACAATGTGTTTTCAGCTTTCCCTTTGAAGAAGCATTTATTGCAAAACGCGTATTCAGTGCCGAAGAGTACGGCGTTGGGATCATTACAATAATGAGAAGATATCATTACAATTAAGAGAAATTATATATTTTTGATAAGCTGAATTTCCCTTTTGATTTGATATGCGATTCTTGCCATGAAGCTGTGTTTAATATAATGGTGAGGTGGTTGGGTCGGTCCTTGATGTTGTTGTTGTTAAGTGCCGTCGAGTCGGAGTCGACTCATGGCGACCCTCTGGATAGCTATCCTAAATTGTGTTCGGTCTTCAGTCAGGCGGCTCATTGTTGACAGACTGGTACCCGTAGCTGCTGTTATTGTATCGATCCATCTCATTGCTGGCCTTCCTCTTTTGCGTTGACCTTCTATCTTGCCAAGCATAATGTCTTTCTCTAATGATCTCTCTCTTCGCATGATGTGTCCAAAGTATGAAAGTCGAAGTCTTGTCATCTGAGCTTCTAAAGAAAGCTTAGGTTTGATCTCCTCTAGTACCGACTGGTTTGTTCTTCGGGCAGTCCATGGTATACACAGTATTCGCCGCCAGCACCATAATTCAAAGGCATCAATTTTCTTCCTGTCTATCCTTGATGTAACGGGGCCTATAGAGTGAGGTTTTCCTCAGTCTCTGGTTGATGCCCGATGTTCTGAGATCTTCCCTCTGTCTCTGGTTTGGTTTTGTTGCTTTTGAGTGCTCTGGACATGCTTCATTTTTCTTTTTGTTGGTATTATTGGAGTGATTTTTGTTTTTGATAAGTCTTCTCACTCTGAAAGTGACCTTTTTGCTTTTTGGATACGAAAAGTATGCTGGCAAT
This sequence comes from Ichthyophis bannanicus, assembly GCA_033557465.1. Classification (NCBI taxonomy): domain Eukaryota; kingdom Metazoa; phylum Chordata; class Amphibia; order Gymnophiona; family Ichthyophiidae; genus Ichthyophis; species Ichthyophis bannanicus. The sequence continues at coordinate 91,944,921 of CM066031.1, forward strand.
TGGTCTATATGCGGCTTGGTCATCTTTATTTAAGTTCTTGTGTTTTAGTATGGGGTGGATTGTGGATCTTTTGAGTGCACGTAGCATGGTTCCTAGTTATAGTGATTGGCTTACAATGTAGGAAGGGAGCAATTTCGGATTTTGTTGCTTTGATCCAAGATACAGGGCAAGGATCTAATGGAGAGGTGGATGTGTTGATATTTGAGATTATATCTATGGATTTATCTATGGTCTATGGTATGAAATGTATGCCACTTATTGAAGTTAGTTGGGTACATTGTTGGCGGGAGGGGGGGACTGGGGGATCCCTGGGTTTTAGCTTGCTAGTGTAGAAATCTGCTAAGTTTTGGGGTTGAATTGGGATTTTGGTTGAGGTGTCTTGAGGGGGCTTAGTAATCTATTTTGCAAGTTCAAAAAGTTCTCTTGGTCGATTGATTGCACTATTTAGAACTTTTGAGTGATAATTCTTTTCTGCATTGTTGTGTCTTTATAGGTGTTAAGTGTTTTCATGTAGAGTGTTTTGTTTTCCGTAGTCTTTTTGGATCTCCATATGCGTTCTGTTTTTCTAAGATCTTTTTTTATCCTAGCTAAGTCGGGCATATTCCATTTTTCTAAGAGTTTATGTGGCAGTCTTAGAGATTTGGGTGTTGGTTTAGCTGCTGTGGTAACTGATGTGTTCCATTTTGTTTGGATTTTATCAAGGTCATTTGAGAAGGAGTTGCGTTGTGTTATGGTGGATTGTATGAAAGTATCCCTATCAAAGGGTCAAAATCTTGCAATTTGCTTGGGGTTGGTTGGTGATGTAATGTCATGGTGGGAGGTTGGCAATTTAAATGTAAAGCGTATCAAAAAGTGGTCTGAACATGGGATCTGTGTTATATTTGGGGGGGGGGGGGTTATGGTTGAGTAAACTGTTGTGGTTTTTGGAAGGAATACCAGGTCTAGTATATTACCCTTACTATGTGTGGGACATTGTATTATTTGTTGGAATCCCATCTGTTCCCTCGAATCCAGGAAGGTAGTGGTTGATATGGAAGGGCAGACTAGATAGGCCATGTGGTCTTTTTCTGACGTCATGTTTCTATGTAAGGCGGTTGCATGTGTATGAGGATGGGACAATAGGTTAAAGTCGCCCAAGATAATATAAGCCTTCCTTATGGGGGAGGCACAGAGTGATTCTAGGATAGTTATGTTTTCATGATTGGCTTTTGGGGGTCTATATAGGAGGCATACTGCTATGTTTTTGTTTTCTATTTTGAGGAAATCTATCCCATCATAATTGTTGCATGTACTGGGTGATACTTTTAGATCTTCCTTGGCAATTGTAAGAACCCCCCCCCGCCGCCTCTTTTTTTTGTCCCTAGGACAGTTAAAGAGGCTATAGCCCAGAACTCTTAGGTGGTTCAAGAGGATGTTATCAGTGTCTGATAGCCAGGTTTCCGTGATACATATGATATCTGGCTTTTCGTGTATGATGAGGTCCTGTATGACGGGGATTTTGTTTCTGATGGACCGGGCATTAATTAGGATAACACAAATCCAATAGCCCCACTAAATTTTATTTTGTGTTGTGCTGAGGTTTGTGTTTATTTGAATTAATCTGTGGGTGGGTCTTAAGAACATAAGATATGCCATACTGGGTCAGATCAAGGTCCATCAAGCCCAGTATTGTTTCCAACAGTGACCAATCTAGGTCATATGTACCTAGCAGTTTCCCCAAGAGACACAGGTTCCACAAATGCTTGTACTGGGTCAAACATTGATATCCTGGGTCCCTTCTTAATAATGGTCTGCAATCTCATATTTCAGTTCTTTCAACACCCTTGGATGTATACCATCCGGCCCAGGTGATTTGCTACTCTTCAGTTTATCTAATAGTTGTAATACATCTTCCCGATGTATCGATATTTCCTTCAATTCTTCCACACCTTTAAATACCACTTCAGTCATGGTAAACATCCTACATCTTCCTCAGTAAAGACCGAAGCAAAGAATTCATTCAGTCTCTCCGCTATCGCCTTGTCGCCTCTTAGTGCTCCTTTAACCCCTTTATCATCTAATGGACCAACTGACTCTCTCACAGGTTTTTTGCTACGAATGTACTTGAAAAGGTCTTTATTTAGTGTTTTTGCTTCCGCAGCAAGCTTCTTCTCAAATTCTCTCTTTGCCTGCCTTATCAATGGACTGGGGTTTCTAGTCCCACAGGTGCTCCTTGTGGTCTTGGGCAAGCCACTTAACCGTCCATAGCCCATGTTCCCTGTAAAATAGTTATCTCCAAGTTATAATGCCCTGTTCAATGTAATTTCAGTTTGTTCAATGTAAACCGCACTGATGCAGAATAGCGCGGTATATAAGAGAATGTAAATAAAATAAATAAATAAATAAATAAAATCAATGCCTTGCATTTGACTTGCCAGTGCTTGTGCTGTTTCCAGGTTTCGTCGTTTGGCTCTTTTTTCCATTTCCTGAAAGATGCTTTTTTGGCAACAACAGCCTCTCTGCCCTCACCTTTAAACCATGCTGGCAGTTTTTTGGACTTCCTTCCACTTTTCTTAAAGCGTGGAATACAGCTGGTCTGGGCGTCCAAGATAGTTTTTCAACAACACCCAAGCTTGATGTACGTCTTTAACCTTTGCAACTGCTCCTTTTAGTTTTTTCTTAACTGTTTTCCTCATTTTAATCATAGTCTCCCTTTCGAAAAGTTAAAAGGTAGTACTGTGGATTTCCTTACTATCCCTCCTCCACTAATGAAATCAAAGGCGATCATGCTATGATCACTATTGCCAAGTGGCCCCAACACCCTTATCTCTTGCACTAGATCTGGTGTTCCACTAAGGACTAGGTCTAATATGGCTTCCCCTCTGGTTGGTTCATGAACCAGCTGCTCCAAGAAGCAGTCATTTATTTCATCTAGGAACTTTATCTCCCTAGCATGTCCTGATGTGACACTGACACTTCTTATGGTTTGGTGAGGGTGCTCTGTAGCTGAGAGATCTGTGGGTATGAGATGCCAGTTTTGTCTTGGAAGGTGATAATAGGTGGGGATGGGGAATGTTTCGAGAGGGTCTTACGTTAGCTTTGTGATAAGGAAGCTTATCATAGCTCAGGTAGGAGCTATAGAAAAGATGATGTGACTCTGAACAAGCAACCTGTCTGTTCTGGTAGAAGTGAGAAAACAGAGTTTTCACATAAAAGACTACCAGTCCCAGAATGCACCAGGTTTCCAGCAGCCATGAGAGGGGCTGAAGTGAGAAAATGTGTGTGCAATCAAGAGAGCTTTGTGGTAATCCCTAAGCACTCATCTGAAAGGGCAGGGCCTGATTCAACACAGGTGCGCTGTGTTAGGGAGGAGCACACATTAGGAAAGAATAAGAATAGAGTTTATTCTTCAGATAACAGCTTCAGGGAGAGCTTCAGCAAAAGCTACAGGAAGAGATACAGAGACAGAGACAGCAACGGCTACAAGCTCAAGCACCAGTATCACCTGGAGGAAGAGAAGCCAAGCCAAGCGGATAGAGAAAGAAGGAAACTCTCTGGAAGGAAGAGAAGAAAGCCCATTGGATGGTCTGGGAGAGTCCAAGGCAGTACCCATACTAGGAGGTATTCCAAGGGCCAGCAGAGTCCATTGGACTGGATTCAGCCAGAGGAATGGAATGGCAGAGATAGGAATCACCAGTGGCTACCTGGAAGAGAGAAGACTGCACGTGGAAGGGACTTTCAGACCAAGGCCAGAAGGTATGTGAGAGGAGATCCAGTGTCCAGGGATCAAGATTGGAAGGCTGGACATCAGAATTGGATTACATACTGGCCAGGCAATACAGAGAGGAATTATGATGGCAGGAGAGGCTCAGGTATGAACACTGATCCAGACCCTATCTATAATAGAGAATGGCAGCAAGGGAATAAGCATTCTCATGATAGTGCATTAATGAAAGACTCGTCTATGCCAATGTATGATAGTGACCCTATGCTGATTGATGAAGGGGGAGATACAGCAGATGAAAGTACAATTTACATGGACTGTTCTCTATCTAAATGCTATTGCTAGCTTTCTGTGAGCAAACACATCAGCCATCACAAAGAAACCTAACTTTGTTCTTTATTTCCACTGCAAACAGCTCTTAAAGCAGGATTTGGGTTCACACAGTAGCAGCCAGCCAGCTAAAGGCTTACAGCTGGTCAATTGATAGTAATTAAAGCTGCCCCTGATTGTGTGTGTGAGCAAGGGAGAATCACTGCTGAGATCTGCGTGGAAAATAAGCAGAAGTTAACCTAACCCGCAAAGTTTATTCTTTTCTTTGTGCCTTTGTATTTGGTAATTATTTGCTAAGAAAACATTAGCTAATTGCCTGACAAGCTGAAGGTTGTTTTCTGGTTTACTTTGTGACTTTTTGTTATCCATTTAAACACTGCAAGCAAGTAACCTCATTTATATGGCTATCAAGCATACATGTGCTGGGTGAAATTAAACCCCATCAATAAAAGAAGTATTTTATTGGCCTTACCACTTGGTTTCACAACTCAAATTATTGTCATCAGCTGTATTTGGGAGTGAATGAACTACAATACCCACAATACCTTGCAAGAATCATATGAATATATGCATCGTCAAGATTGTGTAAGTTCTCACCCTAGGCAGCCGTCTGACAGCTTTCAGTATGAATTAGTAGAATGTGACGACAATCTTGGTTAATACAAGCTTTCATTAGGTTTATGTATCTATTAGTACTGTAAATAACAAGCTTAGTTATTACAAGAGGAAGCTGTCGTTTGATGATTACATTAATATGTTTTGAGAGTAGAATAGCGAGAGTTGTATATTTTGATTTATGTCAAAGTCAATATATTTATAGGTTACATTATACAATAGTATGTAATGTTGGAGATGGCATAGAGTTGTATCAGGCTGTGGAGAAATGATGCAATTAATCACTGCTGATTTCACTGAGCCTGATTATGTGATATACAATTTAATATACAATGTAAGGGCTTATCATACATATGCGGCTATAGCGTGGTCAGGGATAAGTATTGGTTTTGGTTGCTTAAGCCTTACAAAACTCGCACGATTGAGAGTTACATGTCGTGCGCTTGCATCTGTACTACTTCTGGAAATTGTGATAACCTTCAAGATACCCTTTTGCAATTTTGGATAGAAGGTGCAGTTGTTTAGCGTTGTTCTCCTGCCTCAGTTCCCTGCCTCAGAGCCACACCAAAGGAACATGCTTTCCTTTATTGCTGAGGAGCTGGAGAGCTGATTGGCTGTGGTTGGAGGAACGAGGGGCTAGGGGCTAGGGGCTCCCGCTGCTACTCCAAAAGTTCAATCAGCCCTGGTTGTGCTGATGAGTTTGTGGCGAATGGATTCCTTGCTGGAGCATGCTTTCCTTTATTGCTGAGGAGCTGGAGAACCTCCCATCAGGCCACCACCGGTGGCATGGGATCTTAATGTCGTCTTAGGGCAGCTTCTCAATCCACCTTTTGAATTTAGCCACAACCTCACTAAAGTTTCTCTCATGGAAGGTTATCTTCCTAGTTGCCCTCACTTCGGCTAGACGCATTAGTGAGCTTCAGGCTTTGGTGGCAGATCCACTTTATATCTGGTTCCACCATGATAAGGTTGTCCTTAGAACTCACCCCCATTTCATGCCAAAAGTTGTATCTCCTTTCTATCTCAATCAATCAGTTTACCTTCCTGTCTTTTTCCCTAGACCTCATTCCTCTAGGGCAGAGGCAGCCTTGCACACCCTTGACTTCAAGTGTGCCTTAGCTTTTTACCTTCAAAGGACTCAAGAACACCGTACAGCTTAGCAGTTGTTCAGTTCCTTTACCCTAGTCACTTGGGTCTCCCAGTTTCTAAACGTACTCTGTCAGACTGGATAACAGATTACATCTCATTTGCTTATGATAAGGCAGGATTATCCTTTGAAGGGCACGTTACTGCCCGCGCCATGGCTGCCTCAACGGCAAACCTACGGTCTGTAGCCATTGACAAAATCTGCAAAGCAGCTACTTGGTCTTTAGTGAATACCTTTGCTGCTCATTACTGCCTGGGAAAGGACTCCCGCCGGGATGCCATGTTTAGTCAGGCTGTACTCCAGCATCTCTTTCAGACACAGGGCAACTCCTGCCCTCCATCCTGGAATTTAACGATACCAGATATCCATGTGGGATCCATGACCTCTGCCTACCCCGAGGCTAACCTCCACTGGTTCTGAAGTCATTTCATCTGCCATCTGGGAGTTAGGGAGTCCCATATGTGAAGACTAAATTCCTGCTTGTTCCTGAAGATAGCATAGTTACTCACCTGTAACAGCAGGAATTTAGTCTTCACAACCCACCCGCTTCCCCTAGGATTTGTGGGGTTTCTCTCTTTTCGCTCCTTTTATCTCAGCTACAAAACTCAACTGAGGAGGGAGAGTTCCAAGGCAGGAAAGCAGCGATGCAGGTGCAGTGGGATGCTCCCAAAGGCTTTCATATTGGATGCTGGGGAGCATTCCTGCACGGCTCCATCAGTACTGACATCACCCATATATGAACACAAAATTCCTGCTGTTCCTGGAGATCACCTGTTACAGGTGAGTAACTACATTTCACCCTCCATTGCCTCAAAGGAAAAAGCCTGGCAATCTACTTCCAGTGATATGTTGCCAAGAAAACCCAGAGGCAACTCGGTCACTAGGAGTCAACACTGATTTGATGGCACTGAAAAAAAAAAGGTAGGATAGTCCCTGTGTGAGCCTTGAACCAGACTCATCCCCCACTCCGCTCTATAGGTTCTGTATCTAAAGTTGAATTATGTATTGATTATTTATAAAATACTGCTTATTGTACCTGGTGGGTACTGGATGTTAATATGTCTGGAAATTGCTATGTGAGCACATTTTCTGGACGTGCCCTATCTCTGGAACCTGGAAGAATGGCAGATACAGTATAATAGATCAGCCCCACTGTCTGCTAGAATACAGATACAGTCGTACAGTCCTTACCCAGGGAGATCAGAGTCTCATAATTCTCCTTCATCACCTCTCTGTAAAGCTCCTTCTGCTCTTCATTTAAATACGCCCACTCCTCCTGGGAGAAAGAGACAGTGATGTCCTCAAATGTCACCCGCATCTGAAACACAAACCAGAAACACACTCAGGGACACGTGGAGGTGCTCAGAGTACATTAGATGTCGGCTGGCTTTATTCTCCTGCCCTAAAAATCCAAGAGAGCTTAGCCTTTGAGAAAATATCGAGTGCAATATAGGAATTACCTAGCTTTAAAAAAAAAAGCAAGCATTCAAATTTTCAGCCTGTTCTAGAAAAGTAGCTTTAAAAGAATATCTTTTGGCCTGTATTGCTGAGGCAAGTCTCTGTTCTGGTAGTTAACAGCTGCTCTGCAGGGTCTCACACTTAGGAAGTCAAACTCATAACTTAATGCTACTTATTTCTCCCTCACTTGGTTTGCAGCTTGTCGTGCTGTGAGGGTGTAGTAGCGAAGCGCATGCAATGAATACACCAGGAGTCTATTTACTAGAATTCAAACCTGTTTATTTTGTGCACAGACTCAGACACCTGTCAATTGTCACTTTCAAAATGGTCTGAGGATGGCATTCAGAAAAATAACAGCATTTATAGCTTTCTTCATTAGCTCTATACAGGCAAACTCCTCATTGGTCCCGGTGGCCCCCTCACCCCCCCCATCCAATGGAAAATTTCTGACCGGGCCCACATCGCATCTCCCCCCGCTCTGAGGCCTTCCTAGCCATGGCTCTATATCTAGACATAACATTCTGCCTTGCTTTTTGCTTACAAGGTCACTCGCAGCACAGACACTGTGTGAAAAGCAGGATTCTGAAATACATCTGTGGATAACATAACAAAACTCAATGGAAAAGTTTTATATCCTTATCAGAGCAGCTTGAAGCAGATTCTATTTCTATTTCTATGGCTTTCCAGCTCTGCTTAGCTATAATATTCTGAAGTGGGGGTGGGGACTCAGGCCTAACCTACAGGCTTCACAACATACATTTACAGGCTATGCTAGGCCATAGCCTATCACAAGGGCTTGTGTGCATCAGTGATGCTGAGAGCTAAACTATCGGTAGGGTCTCCCAAGATGGACAGGTCTCAGCTGAGGTGCCAGACCAAGACAAACCACCCATCCGGGCAGCAGCAGAATGGGAAAGTGTTGATGGCGGAGGATCGCATTTCTGTGACAACGGCAACACCACCAAACTTAAACTGCGCGGAAGAAAGGCCCGGCAATCTACTCCTGTATCTTGCCATGAAAACCCAATGGATAGTTACAACAAAACAAATTGTGCTATAGTGCTGGAAGATGAGACCCCCAGGTCAGAAGGCACTCAACTAGCTACTGGGGAAGAGCTGAAGACTTTTCAGAGTAAAGCCAGCATTTATGATGTGGTTGGATCAAAGCCCTCGGGACATCTGACTGCTGATGTAGCTGCGCATGAAATGAGAGTCAGAAGCTGTAAAGATGTCTTACGCATTGGAACATGAAATGTACGAAGCATGAACCAAGGGAAGTTGGAGGTGGTCAAGAATGAAATGGAACGTGGAGTGGAGGAGTGGCCTAGTGGTTGGGGCAATGTACTTCAGGCTGGAAGGGCGGGGGTTCAAATCCTACTAGAGGACAGCAACCTTGGTCCGGAAGGACTGGGGTTTCTAGTCCCATAGGTGCTCCTTGTGGTCTTGGGCAAGCCAATTAAACCTCCATAGCCCATGTTCCCTGTAAAATAGTTACCTCCAAGTTATAATGCCCTGTTCAATGTAATTTCAGTTTGTTCAATGTAAACCGCACTGATGCAGAATAGCGTGGTATATAAGAGAATGTAAATAAAAAATAAATAAATGTGTACAACTTGATCTGTTGGGTGTCAGCGAACTGAAATGGACTGGCATCGGGCACTTTGCATCAGATGATCACATGGTCTACTATGCTGGAAATGAAAGACAAAGAAAAAATGGTGCTGCATTTATAATAAAGAAGAAACTTGCAAGAACTGTAATGAAATACAATGCAATCAGCGAATGCTTAATCTCTATTTGTCTACGAGGAATGCCTATCAACACAACTATAATTCAAGTATATGCCCCAACAACAGCTGCAGAAGAGAATGAAATTGAAGAGTTCTATGAACAAGTACAAGCTGAAATTGACAGAATATGCAAACAGGATATCCTGATAGTCATGGGTGACTGGAACGCAAAGGTTGGCAACAAAGAAGAAGGCAAAGTAGTTGGAAAATATGGACTTGGCAACAGAAATGAAGCTGGAGAAAGACTGACAGAATTCTGCAAGACCAACGATCTAGTCATTTCAAACACCACCTTCCATCAGCACAAGCGGCGACTGTATACATGGACTTCACCCAATGGATTGTATAAAAATCAAATTGACTACATCTGTGGAAGTCAAGGATGGAAAAGTTCTATAACATCAAAGACAGAACCTGGATCTGACTGTGGTACAGATCATCAACTACTAGTATGCAAACTCAAGCTAAAGTTGAAAAAGAGCAAACCACTCATGAATGCAGCAAAATATGACCTTGAGAATATACCACTGGAATTTAAAGACTACCTGCAAAATCGATGTGCTGCTTTAGATACAAATGACAGAGCTCCAGAAGAGTTATGGAATGACATCAAGAAGGTTGTGTTGGAAGAAAGCGAGAAGTCTCTACAAAAGGTGAAAAAGCAAAAACGGCCAAAATGGATGACGGAAGAAACTCTGAAAATTGCCCAGAAACGCAGAGAAGCTAAAGCCAGAAGAGAAAGAAAGACAATAACAGAACTCAGAGATTTCCAACGTGCAGCAAGACAGGACAAGAAAAAGTACTACAACGACGCATGCAAGGAAATAGAAGCAGAAACTATTAGAGGAAGAACAAGATCAGCTTTCCTAAAGCTACGAGAGTTAAAGAAAAAGTTCCAGCCTCGAATTGGAATGTTACAAGATGCTCAAGGTTCTATGTTGAATAATGCTGAGAAGATCAAGAAAGGTGGAAGTATTGAATATATAGAGTTTTTATATGATAAAGATCAAGTGGACCAACAGCCGTTTCAACCTGTACCTTATGATCGGGAACCATTGCTGATGAAAGAAGAAGTTAAAGCAGCATTGAAAGCCTTATCAAAGAACAAAGCACCAGGCATTGATAGAATTCCCATAGAAGTATTACAGCAATCTGTTGCAGCTGTTACCATATTTACAAGGCTCTGCCAAAAAATATGGAAGACAACATCATGGCCAACTGACTGGAAAAGATCTGTGTTTATACCAATACTAAAGAAAGGTGATCCAACTGACTGTGGAAATTATCGCACAATCGCTCTGATCCCACATGCCAGCAAGATTCTACTGAAGATTATTCAAAAGAGGACTACAACCATACCTGGAACAAGAACTACCTGAAGTGCAAGCAGGGTTCAGGAAAGGGCGAGGAACGAGAGACATCATTGCAGATGTGAGATGGATCCTTGAAAAGACTAAAGAATACTAAAAGGATATCTATTTGTGCCTTATCGACTATAGCAAGGCTTTTGACTGTGTAAACGATGAGAAACTCTGGGCCACATTAAGAAGCATGGGTATAGAAGAATACCTGATCGTACTCTTGCACAATCTTTACATTGATCAAGAAGCAGCAGTTCGAATGGAACAAGGAGAAACAGAACGGTTTAAAATAAGCAAAGGTGTAAGACAAGGCTGCATACTTTTACCCTACCTTTTTAATTTATATGCAGAACAAATCATCAGAGAAGCAGGATTGCATGAAGACAACAGAGATGTGAAGATTAGTGGAAGACTCATCAATAACCTTCGCTATGCTGATGATACCACATTAATGGCTGAAAGTGAAGATGATCTGAAATATCTGCTTCTCACAATCAAAGAACATAGTCTCAAAATGGGCCTGCACCTTAATGTAAAGAGACAAAGATCATAATCAAAAGGTTCATCGTTGGAAGGAGAAGAAATTGAAATTGTGAACAACTTTAACGTACTTGGATCAACTATCAATAAAGAAGCAACAAGCAGTCAAGAAATCAGACGACGCATTGCTCTTGGCAGAATGGCTATGAAAGACCTAGATAAGATTCTCAACAGCAGAGATGTCTCTCTCCATACAAAGATTCGACTTTTTCAAGCCATGGTATTTTCAATAGCATCATGTGGATGTGAAAGCTGGACAGTGAAAAAGATAGACAGGAAGAAAATTGATGCCTTTGAATTATGGTGCTGGCGGCGAATACTGTGCATACCATGGACTGCCCGAAGAACAAACCAGTCGGTACTAGAGGAGATCAAACTTAAGCTTTCTTTAAAAGCTCAGATGACAAGACTTCGACTTTCATACTTTGGACACATCATGCGAAGAGAGAGATCATTAGAGAAAGACATCATGCTTGGCAAGATAGAAGGTAAACGCAAAAGAGGAAGGCCAGCAATGAGATGGATCGATACAACAGCAGCAGCTATGGCTAACAGTCTGTCAACAATGAGCCGCCTGACTCAAGACCGAACACAATTTAGGATAGCTATCCAGAGGTCGCCATGAGTCGACTCCGACTCGACGACACTTAACAACAACAACAACAACAACAACTTATTTCTCTCCCTCCCTCCCCTCACCCCACCACCCCAGGGCTGAATGTTCTTAGTTATCCTAAGATACACAGTTGCTTTTCCTAACTTTAGTGGAAAACACATCTGTGTTGCTTTTTCATCAAACAATTGCCCCATATTCGATACACTAACCAGTTATATTTAATCAGTGCAATAGATGTGGTGCTTTAATCCTCAGGAAAACAATTTGGAGTTTGTCCTATCCATCTTAAGCTATCTTCTATGGAAAAAGAATTGATTCAGTTGTAGGAAGACTTTGCTGTAGTTAAACAAACCTCCCCCAACATACAACTTGCAAGCAATCCATGCAACTCTCTGAAAAATCCAGCAATCCAAGAATAAATGGATCACAGTGATTCTGGCAAGTTATGACCCATTACATGGAGACACCCACTCCACCTCGAGATACCCTTTCATAATACCTTCTCTGCCTTGGTAAATGAGGATTCTCCATTAATGGAAATGGAGACGGCCAAGAAGGATGATATACAGTGTAACAGAAATGCCCCAGCTGTTGTCAAACCCTTAATACTAGATGATCCCATTATCAGAGGCAATCTTAGAGCCAATCTTAGTATCTGGGAACCAAGACACCAGGGTTCGATTCCCACTAACACTCCTTATGGCCTTGAGCAAGTCACTTAGCCCTCCATTGCCTCAGAAAAATGCAAGTTATGAATGCCCCAGTTTAATATTCATTACATAGTTTAAGTTACAGTGTAAACCATTTTGACTGAAACGATAAAGCAGTATAAGAAACCCGTTAAATAAATAAATGACTTGGGAACTCAGTTCCAGGGTCAGAAGGTAGGGAAATGCCTTTCAGGGTCTTCAGCCAGTAAGAATAATAACCAGATTGTTATTGAAGTCACAGAAGAAAGTAAGGGGTTTGAAACTGATGGGAACCAATGATCTGATGAGAAACAGTACCTCTACAATGCAAAGATACTTCCAAATTTTGGAAGAGAGCCTCAAACTCATTGTCAGCACTATAGCATTCTTGGAAGTTCTACCTGTTCAGGGAAAGGGGCAAGAGAGGCTCCATCACACATTCATCTTTAATGCATGAAACCAAACCTGGTGTAAACATGAAGGGCTCGATTTTCATTTAGGCAGGCTATGTGCCGCGTCCATGCATAACATGCCCACTGATACCCCTTAACCTGGATTTTCATTTCCGTGGCAATGGAAGTGAAAATCCAGGTTTGGTTGGACATGCCGGCAGCTGTAGAGGCTAAGCCGGTAACAGTGAAAATCGCTGCTACCCGCTTAGCCCTTTCCTCCGCCCTGGAATGCCCCCAACACACTCCGCTGCTAACCGCATGGCATCTGGGCGCATTAGGGACTTATCCGGGATTTTCCAAAGGCACTATCCATGTAGGTGCCTTTGGAAAATCCCAGGTAAGGCATTTACACAGGTAACTAGGGGAGTGTAAATGCCTTCGAAAACTGGACCCAAAGACTTTAGCTATATAGGCAGCTGGGGTAATAGATGGCACAAAGAAGCAATACTGTAACGATTGTCTGTGTCTTTCTGTAGCGGGAAAAAAGATCCTGGGTGAAAACTTCAGCCAGTACATAGACAGGTATTTGAACCAGGGAAAGGGGGGTGACAGATGGTAAGAAGTTCAGGGTGTCACCCCCAGCAAAACTATTACAGTAAAGGTAAAAATATAAAGAGAGATAATATCAAGTCGGGTATCAGTAACACAGGGGAAGAGGAGTCAGGAATAAAAACCATGCGATATAGAAGCAAACCTACCAAAACCTGTGGGAAGGTAATGAGTACAGATGCTCCCAGTCTAAGTAATAAAGTTCCTGACCTGGAAGCTCCGATAGTGGAAATGGTCTTGGACATTGTGGCCATCATGGAAACATGGTTTAATGAGTCTCATGAATGGGACATTGCCATACCTGGATATAATCTATTTAGGAGGGATAGAGAGGTCAGGAAAGGAGGAGGAGGAGCCCTCTATGTTAAAAACTGTATTAAAGCAGCTGAAACCCAGGGGACTTGGGGAAAAGAAGAAGCACTGTGGATTGGTTTGGAAAGAGGAGATGCTATTACTAGCCACACCTCTAGCTAAAATGAAGGAAATACAGTACGTAGAGAAAGACTTGATCAATGATACTGCAAAGGTAGTAAAAAATGGTGAGGTGGTGATAATGAGGGGACTTTAATCTGCGAGATGTGGATTGGAATATCCCCATATGCAAAGATGGAAAGAAGTAGGAAGATCGAGGATGCCCTAGAAGAGGCGTTAATCAGGCAGTTGGTGAAGGATCAACGCTGGAGCTGGTGCTCACTAATGGGGACAGGTATCTAACTGCACAGTTTGAGTTCAGTGCTGCACATTTCTCAGACTCTTGGGTTAAAGGGAATTCTTTGGGTTTAAGCTGAAAAACTATCCCTACATTTTAAAGTTTGTGTTTTATAAAGTCAGTTAGGGTGTAGTGGTGTCAGAAGCGTGCTTTCAAATGTACCTTGAAATACTAGGCCTGTGGCCTAACTGGAATGTCTTTGTCTCTTTTGTTTCACCGTAGAATGCATAGTAGTAGAACCACGCAGTAAGAAATGCATAGTTTAGCAGCTTCTCACCTTACATAACACGCCCCAGCTGACCTCTATTGGTGAGCGATCAAGAGGAACTTAATATGTGCCCATCATGAAGTAGCTAGAATGTGATAACAAATTATTAGTTTGCATATAGCTAAAAGTCTATAAACGGAACTGAAACTTTTGCCCGGGGGGCTCAGTCTTTTTGGAAGCTATTCCACTGAGTTCTCGCATGCTATTAAAACTGTTTGATTTCACAAAGGCCTCAGGTGTCTCTTCTTGGTCTAGTAATCTAGTACAAGGGCACTATGTTGCAAGTCAGCCTTTACTTAAACAAACTATAAGTCAGTTAGGGCAGGCCTAGACAAATTTTCTTGGAATCTAAAATAGGGTTGCCAACTGGCTCCAGATGCGCCCGACAGGCTTGCTCCAGTCCTGGGTTTACCCCATTGCATGCAGTTACTTGTAGTTTTCCTTTTCTTATGGAGTGCAATGGAGAAATCAGAACTACATATCCCTGTATGCAATGAGGTAAACCCAGGACTGGATTAAACCTGTCGGGCGCATCTGCAGCCAGTTGGCAACCCTAATCTAAAAGCCAGCCTACAAATCTAGGGACTGACCTTTGAAACTAGAGTTGCCAACTGGCTCCAGATGCGCCAGACAGGCGTGATCCAGTTCTATGTTTACCCCATTGCATGCAGGGACTTGTAGTCTTGCTTTTTTATGGCATGCAATGGAGAAATCAGAACTACATGTCCCTGCATGCAAGGGAGTAAACCCAGGCCTGGATCAAGCCTGTCGGGCGCATCTGGAGCCAGTTGGTAACCCTATTTGAAATCTAGGTCACAGTGCACTCCCCACCCACCCTAAAAGGTATTTTGTTCTTACTTTTTTAGGACATAGCATTTGCTGTATTAAGCTAGTTTACCTATGATCCCTTGTATGTGTGTGTAGTGCTTCACTTTCCAAACACCTGCACTCTCTTGGGGACTTCGGTGGATAATGGGATCCAAACAGATTCTGACGCTTTGTTAGAGAGTAAGGTTACTCACCATAACGGGTTTCTCCTTGGACAGCAGGATGAGTCATACACTCATAGGTGTGCCATCCCCAGGGACTAAATTTGCTCTCCCTAAACTCAGAGGAATCCCCCTTTTTTTTTTTTTAAATTCCTCTGAGCCTGTCCCCTCCCCTTCCTGGCCCTGGCCTTCCTCCCTCAGTGTTTCCCTAGCCTGGAGGGGGAGGCTAATCCAAAGGGGAGTGGGGTGGGAGCGCATGGCTGACTCATCCTGCCGTCCACAGATAACCTCCCCCTCCCGCCCCGCCCCCCCCCCCCCGCCCCCGCGTGTAACCTTACTTTACTTCTAACTTGCTCTTACAATAAGAGAGACTTTTCTTTGACTAGTTTCCCTCTGTGATTTGCTAACGCTTCACCGCATGCAGCTATGTCCCCATCAGAGTCAAGCTTTGGGGAAGAAAGGAATTTGTAGCCTGTTCTTTAGACCAGCCAGGGCAAAAGAAACAGGCACCTTAGGGAAATAAGAAACAGACAGACCAGGATTACAAATATGTCTCAAAATGGTGGCTAAGCTAATGTATTAATAATGAATATATCTATATATAATAAAATTCTTAGTGGCAGCTTAGAAGGACCTGTTTATGTTCCATGTCACTGCCGGTCTCCTACCTGGGGAGCAGAAACCGCTGCGGCCATTCTCCTGCCCTTCTCCAGAGCTCGGTTTCCTCTTTCACTAAACTTCTCTAATCACTTGGGTGGGAACAAAGGGAGGGAGGCTGGAGAGCACGTGCCCTCCCCCGGCCCTGCAAAGCCTGTGTAAGGGGCTGAACTAATGCTGGGTCATATCAGAGATTCAGGCAAACAAAAGCATAACATGGCAAGAGAGAGGAGTAACTAACAGCCAAAAAGCCCCGAGGAATTCACATGATTGATCAATAGAAACAAAGATTTTATATGCATAGAACAAGACCCAGACACTCTGGATTATTGTGTGGGCATGTCACAGAGAACTCTGGGAGCTGTAGTCCTTCCTAGGAGGGATTACCATGTAGGAGTGTCCCAGTGCACTCTGGGAGCTGTAGTCCTTACTAGGAGGGATTACTGTGTGGGAGTGTCACAGTGCACTCTGAGAGCTGTAGTCCTTCCTAGGAGAGATTAGTGTGTGGGGGTGTCACAGTGCACTCTGGGAGCTGTAGTCCTTCCTAGGAGGCATTACCATGTAGGAGTCTCACAGTGCACTCTGGGAGCTGTAGTCCTTCCTAGAGGGGATTACTGTGTTGGAGTGTCACAGTGCTCAGCTATGAAGGATACTGCTATAGAATTGAAATCACCTACAGAATGGGATTTCTCCATGATTTTAAAACTCACCTTCATCAGCTGACGTATAGCAGCTTTGATTGAAATAGTCTGACAAAAAATGTTTATTCTAGTAAGCAATTTTTTATACAAGATTTAATATTGTCACTTGTGGAATTATCACTCTTGTATGGATTCAAGAAGGGATATTCGTGATTAATTATTACACTAAAAGAATAATAGGACAGGAGCTTTGTTAAATTTCACAAGAACAATTTAGGGATAAAATTCAATGCACCTAGTTTCTGTCATTAAACTTTTATTGTGAAGCTAAGTCTTAACACACTTTTGTCCCTAAAAGAAAAGTAACCAGTTCAGTTCAGTGTGGCAGAGAATGTTTGCAGTCTCTAGATCCCTTTGACTTAGGGTTGCCAACTTTTTCACCGAAAAAAACCCGACACCTGTGGCTTACCATGCTCCACCCATTCTCCGCCCCCAGTCCCACCCATGCCCCGCCCCAGCCCCACCCACAAAAATTACCGAGGATTCAGTCACACCCCCCCTCAGTGCTGGTTCACTGACCCCCCTCCCCTCAGTGCTGGTTCACTCACTCATCCCCCCCCCCTGCTGGTTCACTCACTCACCCCCCTCCCCTGCTGGTTCACTCACACCACCCCTCCCCTCCCCTCCCCTCCCTGCTGGTTCACTCACCCACCCCCCTGTCACTCACTCACCCCCTCCCCTGCTTGTTCACTCACACCAACCCCCCTCCCCTGCTGGTTCACACCAACACCCCTCCCCTGCTGGTTCACTCATACCATCCCCCCCCTCCACTGCTGGTTCACTCACCCACCCCCCTGTCACTTACCCCTCCTGCTGGGTCACTCACTCACTTACCCCCCCCCCCTCCCTGCTGGTTCACTCCCACCATCGCCCCCCCCCCCTTGCAGGTTCACTCCCACTCCCCCCCCCCGTGCTGGTTCACACCAACACCCTTCCCCTGCTGGTTCACTCACACCACCCCCCTCCACTGCTGGTTCACTCACCCACCCCCCTGTCACTTACTCACCCCTCCTGCTGGGTCACTCACTCACTTACCCCCCCTCCCCTGCTGGTTCACTCCCACCATTGCCCCCCCCCTTGCTGGTTCACTCACACCATCACACCCCCCCTTGCTGGTTCATTCACACCATCACCCACCCCCCGTGCTGGTTCACTCACACCATCACCCCCCCCCCCTTGCTGGTTCACTCACACCACCCCCTCCCCCCTCCACTGCTGGTTCACTCACACCATCACCCCCCCCTTGCTGGTTCACTCACACCATCACCCCCCCCCTTGCTGGTTCACTCACACCATCACCCCACCCCCCCCCCTTGCTGGTTCACTCACACCACACCCCCCCTCCCCCCTCCACTGCTGGTTCACTCACACCATCACCCCCCCCCCTTGCTGGTTCACTCACACCATCACCCCCCCCCCTTGCTGGTTCACTCACACCCCCCCCCCTCCACTGCTGGTTCACTCACACTCCCCCCCCCTTTGCTGGTTCACTCACACCATCACCCCCCCCCCTTGCTGGTTCACACCAACACCCTTCCCCTGCTGGTTCACTCACTCCATCCCCCCCTCCACTGCTGGTTCACTCACCCACCCCCCTGTCACTTACTCCCCCCTCCTGCTGGTTCACTCTCTGTCTTACCCCCCCTCCCCTGGTGTTTCTATACCACAATTGTGCACCTCCGCCTTGCTGGTTCACTCACACCATCACCCCCCCCCTTGCTGGTTCACTCACACCCCCCCCTCCACTGCTGGTTCACTCACACTCCCCCCCCCTTGCTGGTTCACTTACACCATCACCCCCTCACCCCCCCCCTTGCTGGTTCACTCACACCATCACCACCACCCCCCCCCTGCTGGTTCACTCACACACCCCCCCCCCCCCGCCCAAGCCGCTGCTTCTGCTTTGTACAGAGCAGCGGCTGCACTACACTTACATTGAAAAGTAAAGAGAAACTGTGTCAGGAGTCCTCCGGTCATCGCAGAGCCCGAGGAAGTGATGTCATGGGGGCGGGCTCCTCACAGGCTGTCTTTCCTTTTCAAACTAACTTTAGGGCTCTGCATGTTCGGAGGGTTCCTGACACAGTTTCTCTTTACTTTTCAATGTAAGTGTAGTGCAGCCGCTGCTCTGTACAAAGCAGAACCAGCGGCTGCGTTCGCGCCGCGGACTTCGGCACAAAAGCCGGTTTTTTGCTCTGGCCGCTCCCGATCTTGCGGCCAGAGCAAAAAAACGGCTTTTCAATGGCCGGTTTTACAACTGTGCTGGCAGCCGGCCTGGCCATGGAAAAACCGGCCAGGCCGGCTGAAAACCGTCCGGTTCGCAACCCTACTTTGACTAAAGGACGTTCACTGGTTCATGTGCGCTTTAGCACGCAGTAACTGGTAGCCGAGTACGCTAATACACATGCAAGCCTGCTACTGGCCACTAAACGCACGGTAAGTGTCATCCCGCACAATGCAAGAAAGTGGGCAGGTTAGGTGCTGAGAGTGGGCGTGGAAATCACACTGACTGGTTAGTTGTACCTCTAATTGCACAGTAAATGCAACCCTTTAGTAAAAGGGCCCCTCTGTGCCCTCCTGTGTCCAGAGAGAAGGCGTCTCTGCAAGGCTGACACTGCAGGACGGGGTCAGCAACCGTTCCCTCCTCGGTGCTCGCTCCTGCTTTCCTGCCACTACCGGGCTCACTGGAAACTTCTTCCTGCCACCTTTTGTGAGTTCATTTCAAACAAAATCAATTTACAATCCCTTTAAGAGTTTTATATTTCAAAGCTAATCTAGCTTTGAGAATGATTCTACCTTGCAGTCTCCTCAAAGGCTTCACTGAACTGACTAAAACAGTTACAACATTTATAAAACATTTAAGCTTTCAAACGCTAAAGCTGAACATTATAGTACTACATTTCTATAGCAATATCATCATACGCACTCCCTCTGTTTCTCCCTCAGACAAAATGTACCACAGGGATTAGCACTTTCTTCTGTCCTTTTAAATATCTACATGCAACCAAAATGTGATGTGATCAAGAGCTTTGGCATACGTTGCCTAATTTATGCAGACGACATCATGTTGTTTACTCCATTCACCACGAATTCCCCTGATTACACAAAACTGAACAACTGCTTCATAGCAATGTCTAAATGGCTCCATGCACACAACCTTAACATGAACCATAACAAAACGGAACTACACATCACAAGAGACCAGAACATCACACCATCACCAACAATCACACTGGACAACTTCCAAATCAAAGTCAAAACTGAGACTAAATACGTTGGCGTAACAGTGGACGAACAGCTCACTCTCCTGCCACATTTAAACCACACAACAACTGCAATATATTACAAAGTATAAATAATAAAGAACTTAGTCCCACTCCTCTCACCATCCTGATATGGGATATAAGCAGGTCCTTCTAAGCTGCCACTAAGAATTGTATTATATATGCTTATATTTTATTAATACACTAGCTTAGCCACCATTTTGAGACATTTTTGCAATCATAGTCTGTCTGTTTCTTATTCCCCTAACATGCCTGATTCCTTTTCTCCTGGCAGGCCTAAAAAGAAGGATAGAGGAAAACTAGAAGACATTCCTTTCTTCCTCAAAGCTTGACTCTGATAAGGACATACTACAAAGAACCCCCCCCCCCCCAAGTTCAATGACAAATAAGTTACACTCAAAAAAGAAAGTCATTGAACATCCCCACCAGTAGCCACCACTGGAGATTGATAAATCCCACAACCTCTATTTTTGTCGGGGGCTATCGGTTGGAGAGGAAGGACTGCACCCTTCATTACCGAAAGAACCCTTTTAATCAAAAAGGCCACAGCGTGCTCACTCACCTTATATATTTTCACTGCAAACAAGAAACAGTACTTATCTTAAATAGACAAAACCAATGTCTTTTTGAGGCGAATATTGTCATCCACAGCTTGCCATGACATGCATGTTTCGGGCCCCACTGGGTCCTGACTCAAGTGGTATCTCACCCAAATAATCGCTTTGCATCTAATAAGGACATAGCTGCATGCTGTGAAGCAGTTAGCAACTGACAGAGGGAAACTAGTCAAGGATGGACAGACTGTCTCTCTTAGCACAGATCATTCTTACTGTAAAAGTAAGTTAGAAGTAATTACAATTATGTTCAGGATGTCACTCCAAGTTCTCACCTTTTTATCTTGTGTTTGGGCATCAGAACTCAAGTCCAAAACCTTAGTTCTCATGCATATTCCCGAAGGGTTTATTGGGCCCCTTTGGTCAAAGTGATACTTTCATCCCTCCTTCCCCACACCCCTCTTTATTCCCCATTCTTATCTCACTGCCTTTTATTTCTAAAGGAAATAGCCTGTAAAATGATTAGGTTTGGCCATGGGAAAAGTTCTAAGATACATTATAGTCGACCTGCTTTCCTTGTACCAGAAAATGTATAAAAAGGTACAAAAAGTCTGTTCTTTGCCAATGACAAGGTCATTTCTGGTTCAATTACCTGTGACCCTTTGTTGCAGCAAAGAACACATTCGCTTTTGCCTTACAGGTAAGTGTTTTCTGTCTATTTTCCCCACTGAAGTTCAGACCCAAGTGAGAGAAAGGATCGGGGCGCAATTGGGGGCGGCTCTCACAACAAATCGACTTCCGGACTCTATGTCAAGCCATAATTACACCACTGCTCGATTACAGCAACTCAGTATATCACGGCATTCCAAAGAGCTCACTGTACCCACTGCAGCTAGCACAGAATACCGCTGCAAGGATTATCCTAGGACAAGCTCGTCGGTCTCGCATCATGCCACTCCTCAAACAACTTCACTGGCTGTCCATATCACAAAGAATCAAATATAAGATCCTTATCATCACACACAAAATCATTCACAATGTCCCATTTCGCAATCTGCATGCCTTAAACTCAATCCGCAGCTGCGATAGACCCACAAAAAAGAGCATGTCTAACACATTAAGCATTCCAACAGAAAGAATAAAATGTAGCCAAAGAACCAAAAAACAGGGCCTTTTCGCTATATGCCTCTGCCCCTGCATTATGGAACTCGCTTCCTCCACACATAAGAGATATTCAACTATTGCAAGACTTGAGAAAATGCTTAAATACCCTCCTATTCACTGAACACGATGGCCCAGCAACAACAGACAAATAACCTGCACAGCAACTGCACGCACTTAATACACACCTTTGGCATTATGCAGTTTATATCATCTCATCATAATATGTACATACGAGAGCTTCTGTTACAATGTGCTCATTATAATGTGCACCACTGTTTGTTGTGTTTCCTGTTATCACACTGAGTTACTGGTAAACTGTCTTGACTTTTTAGAAAGGTGGTATAAACAAAGCCTGTTAAATAAATAAATAATGGATTTGGATTTTCAGAAAACCTTTGACTCAAGAGAAATTCTTGGCGAGATTAAACGTTATGGGATAGGAGGCAGTGTACTATTGTGGATCAGGAACTGGTTAAAAGATAGAAAGCAGATGGTAGGGCTAAATGACCAGCTGGAGTGGGTGGGTTGTAGATTTAGGTAGGCCTTGTAGAATGAGGTTACATTATTCGAAATGTGGGAATATGAGAGCTTGAAGGACTGTACGAAAGTCATTTGGGTCCAGGAGTTTTCTGAGATTTAGTACTCTTGAGCTTGTAGTAGAAGGTTCTTGTAATATTACTTATGTGAAGGAACAGTGCAAGGTGTTAGTCAAGGATGATTCCCAGGTAGCAGATTTGGAATTTGACTTGAAGTTGGGCTCTGGCGATGGTTATGTGAGTGGGTGGCATGAAGTTGGTGTCCCTGAAGATGTATAGGATTTCAGTTTTCTTATAGTTTATATCCATGTTGTGGTCAGTGAGCCATGCTGTTATGGAGTTGAAGCATTTCTTTACATGGGTGATGGTTGGGTTTGTGGTGTCGATTGGTGCATAGATCATGATATTATCTGCATATAAGTGGTAGAGCAGATTGGTTGAGGAAGAGGTTGAATAACAACAAAGATAGAGCACAGCCTTGATGTTGTGAATATGCCTCTGATATTTTATCGCCCAGTTTTACATGGAGTTGACGGCCTGAAAGATAGGATGTGAACCATTTCAGTGTGGTGTCTGTCTTTCAGTCTGGTTGCTTGCAGATGTTGAATGATCAGATTGTGTGGGACAGAGTCCAAGGCTGCTTTGATGTCAAGAAATATTAAGCTGAATCCTTTGTTCAGTTTGTCGACGCCTTTGATGGGGTTGTCAACTAGAACAGTTAGGAGGGATTCTACTCCATGCTGAGGCCTGAAACCATATTGTTGAGGGTCGAGGGGGAAGTGAGTGCCTGTATATTCTTGGAGTTGTAAAAGTGCTGTTTTCTCTATTACTTTTGCCAGGAATGGCAGGCTGGCAATTGATCGATATGAGACTGGCAGTTTTGGGTCAGATGAGATTTTTAGTGTTGGCCAAATGGAGGCCAGTTTTAGGTCAGTGGGCATATATCCATGTTGCAATGAAAGTTGCGTGATCTTGAGTATTGTGCGTAGTAGTTCTGTTTGTGCAGCTTTGACCTAGCTGACTGGACATGGGTCAAGAGGGGATGTTGTGGTGTTGATCTCCATGATGATCTTTTCCAAGTGTTCAGGGGAGATAGTTGAAAAAGAGTCCCAAGTGATGCCATGATTTGTGTGAGTTATGAGTTGGTTGGACACCTGTTGTATCTGGTTGCCTAGGGGATGTGCCAACGTTTGGAAGTGATTTGCCATGGCTTGTGGGATTAAAACAGTAACCTTGTGCTTTTGTGCGGGGACTTTTCATAGGGTTTTGACTAAGTCAAAGAGCTCTCTTGGATGGTTTTTGGGATCTTTGCATCATGTTGCTGTACTCTTTCTTTTCCTTATTTGTGGCTGCTTGGTATTTGTATAGTTTGCCTAGGTAGGTATTTCGGTTGATGTTGATTTGTGGCGTCTCCATTTCTTTTCTAGAGCTTTGAGGTTTTCTTTCATGTTCTTCAGTTGGGTGGAGTACCATGCGGCTGAGTTATGATTCTGTTGGTTTCCT
This sequence comes from Ichthyophis bannanicus, assembly GCA_033557465.1. Taxonomy (NCBI): domain Eukaryota; kingdom Metazoa; phylum Chordata; class Amphibia; order Gymnophiona; family Ichthyophiidae; genus Ichthyophis; species Ichthyophis bannanicus. Next base: position 91,968,533 of record CM066031.1, read on the forward strand.
GTCATATGCGGCTTTATTGCTACACTGCTTATTTATTTATTTAGCTATTTTTTATACCACTTTATCATTCATTCAAAGCGGTTTACATTATAACTTAAACTTGGTAATGTACATTAAACAGGGACATTGATAACTTGGAATTTTCTGAGGCAATGGAGGGTTAAGTGACTTGCCAATGGCCAGAAGGAGTGCTAGTGGCAATCAAACCCTGGTATCTTGGTTCCCAAAGTTCTTGATTCTCATACTTATGGTTTTGCTTCAGTTTTGAATGATTGAGTCTAGGTTTTCAGAAGTGTTCTCAAGGTGTGATAGAATTTTTGTTAGGAATTCTTGGTTCTCCAGGTGGTGAAATCTGTGAGTAGTGAATTGAGTGCTTGGTTTAACTTGAGAGAGGGAGTTATGTGGAAGGAGGAAGGTTATTATCCTGTGGTCGGAGTTTAGGGTGGGCGGTGGGAGGTTGCAATCACTGAGTATGAGTCATGGTTGGAATATCAGGTCTAGTGTATTACCCTTGTTGTGAGTGGGTTGGTTGATGGTTTGTATGTGTCCAAGGGCCTCCATTGCATCCAGAAAGGTTTTTGATGTTTTAGATGCAGTGGAGGTAAAGTTTAAGTCACCCAAGGTCAGTAGGTAGTTAGAGACAGATTTGGGTTTGTAGGCTGTTTCTGGTATGATGTCCAGGTCATCTGGGTTGGCATTAGGGGATCTGTAGACCAGGAAAAGGGTAAAGGTGCTATTGGTGATGGTTAAGGTATTCAGGCCTCTGATTATGGTATTGCTGAGGGGTCGGAAGTTGAGGTTGTTTTCTTGGCCGTGATGATAACTTGGCTGCCTCTATTTTCAGTTCTGATGCAGGTGAACAGGTCATAATGTGGTGACATGAGATGGTTCATGAGGATGTTGTCGGAGTCCATGAACCAGGATTCAGTGATGCATAGGATATCCAACAGGCTGTGAGGTAGTCAGAGATTAGCTGAATTTTGTTGTGTGTTGAGCAGGCGTTGATAAGAGCATTTGAGGTGTGGGAGGGTAGTTAGGGGGTGTGATGGGTGTGTCGTTGCTGTATGTGGATGAGGTTTGATGTAGATGAAGTGATGGTATGTGTTGGTTCTGGGATTGTTTGTAATATGAGGTGTTGAGGTGAGTGAGTACGAGTCTGTGATGGGTATGTGTGCGTGTCGGGGGGATAGTAAGGTGGTGGCCGTGAGGAGATAGGCCAGGCAGATGAGTGCGAACAGGATGGTTATGGTGGTCATGATGTAGCTTGGGTGGGAGCTGATTGGGGGTTGTGTTGGGTTACCGTGGGTTCTCTGGGATGCATGTGTTGGGGTGGATCTGGTATGATTTGCTGTGAGTAAAGGGTGGTTGAGTTTGCAGTGTGTTGCTTGTTTGGGTTATGAGGTGGACAGGCTCCCAGCTTCTGCTGTTGTGATTGACTAAGAGTTATTGTGGTAGTTGATGACCGAGGAGAGGCTGGTTGTGGTGTTTTTTATGGATGAGGGGCTTACCATTGTTGATAGCGCTGTGCCTGCTGCTGTGCTGTACTGATGATCAGAGGAGACAGGTGTGATTAGTTTTTGGGTTCTTAGAGTAGATCTTTGGGTGCGATAGTCACTGCGACGGTCTTTGGAGGAGTGGGGGTGATTAGTGATCTGTGTTTATGCTGTGTAGTGCTGGTCCGCATTTTTAGCCACACCTAAGAACCATGCAAAAGGGCCCTCTGGCGAGAACCTCAGGCGTGGGTGCGCCCCTGGCACCTTGGGTTTTAAATCTGTGGAGCTGCACTGGTTGGTTGTGCAGTAGGAGTGGGGAGGAGCTCACCTCCCTTGCTCGCTGAAGTTATGGTCCCGCCGCCAGTCTTTGCGTGCCCCTGGCGCCTTCGGTTTTCAAATCTGGGAGGCTGTCTTATGTTTCTATGGAATTTATTTTAAGCCTGTAATGCATTTCATACTGAGGGGAATAAGACTCGAGTCATTACATATATATGAAACCAATTACCTTTACTGGATCAAATGCATTAAAAAAACATATTAAGACTTTCGGTGATGTCACAGAGCTGATGGCAGTGGAGTAGCCTAGCTCTGTCCAACTCCCATAGTTTTTTGCAAAATACAGCATTCCCCTAGTAAAAAAGTGGAAGGGCGGCGGACTCCCACCTTTGCTATGTCGGTGAGGAAGAAGCTAGCGGGGTTTCAATCCGCTTATGTGCGTTAGGAGTCGATGGCGGCGGCGGCGGAATTGGGAGGTTCAAAAGAGGGCGGTGAGCCGGGGAGCTCGGAGGAGGATGAAGCGCTGATTACAGGAGGGAAAGTCGATGAAAGCCTGGTTGAAAGTGTTCAAGGCTGAAATGCAGGCGGAATTTAAAGGGATCCGAAAAGATGTGAAAGACACGCTGATATCGATTCAGAAGGAGGTGGGCTGCTTAGGGCAGCTTGTAGAGGAGATGGAGGGGCACGTGGCGCAATATGAAGAGGAGTTGAAAGAAATGGCTGCCGAGCAAGGGAAAATAAAGGCCCAACAGGTGGAGGTGTTGGAGAAATTGGAGGAGATGGAAGACAGAGCGCGGCGCAATAACCTGCCGCATCAGATGGGTGATGGAAGGTGAAGCCACTAAGGAATGTGTGGAGGTGGTACAGAGACTGTGTAATCACATTTTGTGTATGGAAGGAGAGGGGGAGAGCCCAGTGGTGACAGTGGGAGTGGAGAGAGCGCACAGGAGTTTGGGCCCCTGGCGGGAGAATCAGAGGAGAGACATCATTGCCTGCATGAGCAGTTTCCCTCTTAAAGAGAGAGTGTTGAATGCAGCACGGAAGTATGGACGAATCGCGTGGGAAGGCAATAAGGTGGAATTATTTAATGATTTGTCCCGAGGAACGCTGGAGCGGAGGAAGAACTTGAAAGAGGTCACGGCCTTCTTGCGGGGAAAAGGGCTGCAGTACCGTTGGATGTTCCCTTTTGGGTTGCTGTTGACGGTGAATGGGATGTCCCGGAAGGTGAAAGAGGCGGATGAAGCGTGGTCGGTGTTGGGAGAGCTAGGATGTGAGAACCTTCCAAAAGTGGGAGAGAGAGAGCGGAGAATGCAATCTAAAAGTATGGAGGGCAAGGTGCAAGCTAGCTCTCAATAGCAGCGAGTGGGAGAAAAAGGAAGGAGGCTGAAGAGGAGGTCACAGGAGCGGAAGATGGCGCAGATGGAGGAGGACACCTGAGGAGGATGGCTGATGGTGGAGTAAGCCAGAGTAGTTGGGCCGCATGGGGCGGTAGAGCCCCAGTGAGTATTGGATGATGGACACTGGACTTATAGGGCTTTAAAGGGATGAATGGTGAAGGGGGGGTGAGGGGGTGATGTCGGGTGAGGGGCGGTGATGGGGTGAATGGATGGGGTTAAGGGAGGGGGAGTTCAGTAAATGGTACGGAGGGGGAGGGTCAGTTGGAATGAGGGGGCCCACCGCGGGAAGGGGGGCTCTTCGTGGATGGGGGTTGTAAAAGTAATGGGATAGAACACGTCTTACATGGAAAGTCAGTTGGGGGAAGAGGAGGGGGAGGGGCTGGGAAGGGGAATAGGGGCAGAGGGTGGGAGGGGGGAACGGGAGGGGGGAAGGGGGGATGGGCATCTCATAGCAGGGAATGGAGGAAGAGGAGATGTAGGTAATGATCCGAATAGGATCTATAAATGTTAAGAGGCTAAATTCCCTGACTAAGCGTAGTCTGCTGTACAGGGAGGTGGAATAGAATCGCTGGGATGTTTTATTAATACAAGAAACCCACTTGAGAAGAGGGGATGTGGGGAGGATGAGGAACAGATGCTTTCAGGAGCAATTTTACTCTTGGGACAAAGAGGGGGGAAAAAAGGGGGTAGCTTTGCTGGTGCAGGTAGGGTGTGGGATTCAGGTGTTGAGTGACTTTAAGGATGTGGAAGGGAGAATGGTGGGGATAAAGGGGAAGATGGGGGCTGAAGATATTGTTATAATGTCGGTGTATGGGCCAAATGGTAATCAGGTAGAGTTTTGGAAAGGGGTGCGGAAAATAGTGGACAGGGTTGGGCAAGGGAAACTCATTATGGGAGGGGACTTTAATGTCGTATTAACCCCAGGGATAGACAAAGATCCGGGAGGGGTGGTGGGGGGAAGGAGAAACAGACAAGGCTTGAAGCAATTAATGAAACAATATAACTTAGGTGGCTCGTGGAGAGAACTACATTAAACCCTAGAGGTAGAGAATAGACATTTTTTTCAGCGCCACATCAGAGTTGGAGCAGGATTGATATGCTCCTGGTGGACAAGGAATGGATGATGGGGGTAAAGGAGGGGGGTATAGCGCCGATAGGGTGGTCGGATCATAGCGCAGTGGAGGCGAGGGTCGGATGGAAGAATCCGGGTGGGCTGATATTCTGGAGATTGAATGAGAGCTTATTAAAAAGTAGGGAGGTGGTGGATGATGTAAGGTGGGCGATAAAGGAATAGCTGGTATATAATGATATTGGGGAAGAAGTGACTGAGGTGCCTTTGTGGGACGGGTTGACGGCCGTGGGAGGTTTATTATGTGGGGGGCGAGGAAGAAAAGGGTAAGAGTGGAGAAAGAGGAGGGGTTGGGGATAGTGCTTAAGGAGGCAGAGGAGAGATTTCGGAGGTCGGGAACGAAAGGGGATAGGGAGGAGATGGAGAGGGTGAGGATGGAGTTGCAGGCGCCGCAGGTAGCCTTTGCATTAAGGAGAGTAAAGCAGGTGTATTATGAATTTGGGGATAAGCCAGGGAGAATGTTAGCTCGTAGTCTTCGGCAGCAAAAGGGGGCTTCAACGATTTACCAGATTAAGGGGAAGGGGGGGGAACGTGTAGGGGGGAAGAAGAAATTTGGGAGAGAATTTGTGAGTTTTATCAGGATTTATATACAAAGACGGAGGGAATAGGGGAAGCGGAGATTTCAGAGTATTTGGATGGGATAAATTTAGGGGCACTGTCAGACGAAGCGCAAGCCGCGATGGAAGGGAGTATTACAGGGGAAGAAAGATAGGGAAGGTGGTACATGGGTTGGGGGGAGGGTAGGCCCCAGGGTTAGATGGGTTGCCGGGAAGCTTTTATAGGGTGTTTCTTGAGGAAGTAGGAGATATCATGGGTAGGGTATTTAATACTGGAAGGGGGGGGTGGGGATTGTCTTCAGAAATGTTAACTGCAGGGATCACTGTTTTGCCGAAGCCGGGGAAAGACCCGTTAAATTGGAGTTCATATCGCCCTATCTCTCTTCTTAATGTGGATGTTAAAATCCTGGCGAAGATTTTAGTGGATAGGTCGGCACCATGGTTGCCAGGGATAATTAAGGATGACCAGGCAGGGTTCATAATGGGGAGACAGGTGGCTGATAATATTAAGAGGGTGGTAGGAGTGGTGTGGGAGGCGAGGCAAGCTCAGGAGGAGTTATTATTGATGTCAATAGACGCCGAGAAGGCCTTTGATAGGGTGCACTGGGGGTTTCTAATGCAGGTGCTGGGGAAGATGGGTTGTGGGCCGAATTTTGTGAAATGGGTGGGAGAATTGTATGAAGGCCCGAGGGCGCGGGTTAAAATTAATGGGAGGTATTCCAGGGATTCTGGGTTGGGGCGGGGGACTAGACAGGGCTGCCCGATATCGCCGTTGTTGTTTGTAATGGTAGTGGAGCCGTTAGCGGAAAGAATTAGAATGAACAAGAGGATATTTGGAGTAGAAAGGGGAGGGCGGTGTCATAAGATATCTTTATATGCTGATGATATTTTGTTATATATGGGGCATCCTCAGCAGTCGATGCAGGAGGTGATGGGGGAGGTGGGTAAGTATGGGGAGGTGTCGGGGTTTAAGATGAATGTAGACAAGACAGAGGTGTTGAAGGTGCATATGAACAGCTAGGCAGAAAAGTTCTTGCGCAGGCAATATCCTTTGCGGTGGGTCAGCAAATCGTTAGGCTATTTGGGAGTTCAAATTCCAGTGAGCTATGCAGATCTCTATAAGGTTAATTACCCGAGAATTATAGGAGACATTAATAAGGATTTAGATGGGTGGTTGAGGTACGAAATTTCATGGCTGGGAAGGATAGCAGCGATTAAAATGAACATTCTGCCGCGCCTGTTATATCTTTTTCAGGCTCTACCGGTGCAGATCCCGGAGGGTGCGATGCGGGCGCTGCAGAGACGAGTTTTCTTTATATTTGGAAACGGAAGCCTCCAAGGCTCTCACGGGAGGTAATGTTTGCGCCCAAGGAGGAGGGGGGTTGGGGGTCCCTAATTTGCGAGATTATTATAGAGCGGCCCAACTTAAACATGTTATGGATTGGAGCGGGGATAAGGAGGAGAAACCGTGGGTGAGTTTGGAGAAACGACGACGGTGAGGGGAGGGAAATTGGAGGCTTGATTGTGGGCACCGTAGGCAGAGAGGAAGGAGTTGGGGAAGGGTACCCCGGCAATGAGGCATGTGGTGAACGTGCGGGATCGAGTGAGAGCTCCGTAAATAAAAAGAAGGGGGAGTGGATTTTCGGTGATGACCCCATGGAGAAGCTGGAGAGCTTTTCAACCAGCTTGGGAAGGGGGTAGGTTTGATGGGTGGAGTGATAAAGGGTTGGACTGTGGATTTCAGTTACTAGAGGAGGGGAAGCTAAAGGCGTTTAGGGTGGTAAGGGAAGAGTTTGGATTGGAGGATAATGATAGATTTGCATACACGCAGGTATACTCCTTTCTCAAGGGGGAGCTGGGGAAGGCGGGGCTGGCTAGGGAAGTGTCACGAATGGAGGCATTGTGGTATGGGAAGAGGGGTTCAAAAGGAATGATATCAGCTTTTTATAAGGGGGTAAAGGGGGAGCCAGAAGGGAAGTTTAGATATATGTTAGACTGGGAGGGGGAATTGGGACAGACAATGAATCTCAAGGATTGGAAGGGGGTATGGGATCAGATAAAGAAGACGCCCTGTTCCAGTAGTATTAGGGAAAACTGCTATAAAATCATGTTTCGCTGGTATTATACACCAGAGAGAACATAAGAACATAAGATATGCCATACTGGGTCAGACCGAGGTCCATCAAGTCCAGTATCCTGTTTCCAACAGTGGCCAATCTAGGTCATACGTACCTAGCAATATCCCCAAAATACTCAGGTTCCACAATGCTTGTACTGGGTCAAGCATTGATTATCCTGGGTCCCTTTTTAAGTGGTTTATGGACCTTTCCTCCAGGAACTTGTCCAAACCTTTTTTAAACCCAGCTACACTAACAGCCCTTACTACATCCTCCGGTAACAAATTCCAGAGTTTGATTACACGTTGAGTGAAAAAATATTTTCTCTTATTTGTCTTAAATAGTTTACCCTGTAGCTTCATTGCATGTCCCCTAGTCTTTCTATATTCTGATAGCGTAAACAATTGATCCACGTTTACCTGCTCCACTCCATTCATTAATTTATAGACCTCTATCATATCTCCCCTCAGCCGTCTCTTTTCCAGGTTGAAGAGACTGCACTGGATGTATCTAGGATTATCCCCAATGTGCTGGTGAGAGTGGGGGGAGGTGGGGACATTTTGGCACATTTGGTGGGGGTGTACAAAGGTGCAGGCTTATTGGGGAAGGATTCAAAGATGGATTCAGTCGAAATTGGGGGTGGAAATGGATTTGAAGCCACTAAGTTATTTATTGTCATGGAGGGGGGAGGGGCAAGTATTGGAGGGGGGTAGGATGGTGCAGGCATGTCTTTGTGAGGCCCGGTGTTAGGTGGCAGCTGCATGGAAGCAGAAGGAGGCGCCTTCTGTAGGGAAATATGAGGGGAGACTGCAGTACATAAGAACATAAGATATGTCATACTGGGTCAGACCAAGGTCCATCAAGCCCAGTATCCTGTTTCCAACAGTGGCCAATCTAGGTCATACGTACCTAGCAGTATCCCCAAAAGATACAGGTTCCACAATGCTTGTAATGGGTCAAGCATTGATATCCTGGGTCCCTTCTTAATAATGGTTTATGGACCTTTCCTCCAGGAACTTATCCAAACCTTTTTTAAACCCAGCTACACTAACAGCCTTTACTACATCCTCCGGTAACAAATTCCAGAGTTTGATTACACGTTGAGTGAAAAAATATTTTCTTTTATTAGTCTTAAATAGTTGACCCTGTAGCTTCATTGCATGTCCCCTAGTCTTTCTATATTCTGATAATGCAAACAATCGATCTACGTTTACCCGTTCCACTCCGTTGATTACTTTATAGACTTCTATCATATCTCCCCTCAGCCGTCTCTTTTCCAGGTTAAAGAGCCCTAACCTTTTTAGCCTTTCTTCATAGGAGTATCCTTCCATCCCCTTTACCATTTTGGTGGCTCTTCTCTGAACCTTTTCTAATAATGCTATATCCTTTTTAAGATACGGCGACCAGAATTGCACACAATATTCAAGGTGCGGTCTCACCATGGAACGGTATAGAGGCATCATAATATCTTTTGTTTTATTTTCCATTCCTTTCCTTATGATACCTAGCATTCTATTTGCTCTCTTGGCTGCCACTGCACACTGGGCCGAGGGTTTTAACATGTTATCCACAATGACGCCTAAATCTTTTTCCTGGGTGGTGGTTCCTAATGTGGAACCTTGCATTGTGTAACCACAGTTTGGGTTGTTCTTCCCTAGGTGCATAACTTTGCACTTGTCCACATTAAATTTCATCTGCCATTTTGATGCCCAGTCTTCCAATTTATCAAGATCCTCTTGCAATTTTCCACAATCCTCTTGGGTTTTAACAACTTTAAATAGTTTTGTGTCATCTGCAAATTTGATAACCTCACCCGTTATTCCACTTTCGAGGTCATTTATGAATATGTCAAAAAGCAGCGGATCCAGCACAGATCCCTGGGGTACACCACTAGTCACCTTTCTCCATTGGGAAAATTGGCCATTTAGCCCTACCCTCTGCTTTCTATCTTTTAACCAGTTCCTGATCCACAGTAGTACACTGCCTCCTATCCCATGACTCTTTAGTTTTGCCAAAAGTCTCTGATGAGGGAGACTTTGGGTACATAGTGCTGATGGAGACTTTGGGTACATAGTGCTGAGGGAGACTTTGGGTACATAGTGCTGAGGGAGACTTTGGGTACATAGTGCTGAGGGAGACTTTGGGTACATAGTGCTGATTGGAGAAGTTAACGGCAGCCCGACGGATGAGGGGGGCTAAGTTTGAAATAAGGTGGGGGAAATTATAAGATGTCTTAGGGGGGGAGGGAGGGAGTAGGGCAGGGGTTCTCAACCCTGTCCTCGGGACCCACCTAGCCAGTTGGGTTTTCAGGATAACCACAATGAATATGCATGGAAGAGATTTGCATATAATGGAGGCAGTGTATGCAAATCTCTCTCATACATATTCATTGTGGTTATCCTGAAAACCCGACTGGCTAGGTGGGTCCTGAGGACAGGGTTTGAACCCCTGGAGTAGGGGGAGATGGGGGGGGGAGGACAGAGGAAGGGGAAGGATAAGGGTACTCCAATCGACTAAAGGGGGAGGGGTGGGGGTTCTTTGATTTTGGGAGAAAAAGGGGGGGAATAATAAATGGGGATGGGGGTAGAGGGTCAGTAGTTAGGGGGTGGTGGGGGCTTTAAAATATAAAATAATTAAAAGATGTTTTTGGTGTATACTAATACTGGTAATTGAGTTAAATACATTGAATAGAGGGGTGGAGGAGAAGGCTACGCAGGGATGGGGGTAGCTACCATAGATGAAGAATGTTGTTATGAGTAATCTGTTAAATGTTTCTTTGGGTTTGAGAGTAATATATTAAGCCAGAGAAGGTGTGTATAGTTGGGTTAGGAATCAATACTCTCGGGTGAAGGGGGATGGTGGTAGGAATGTGTTTATATATATGTAAAAGGGATGTTGACCATAAAAATTTATATATAAGGGGGAAAAAAGAAAAAAACTTAAAAACGTACAGACATTAGGAACACCAACTTCTATTGAGTAAAGCGGTTTATGATACGGGTACACTGGGTGGGGGGGGGGGGGGGAAAGTTGGGTAATGTAGACAAAATTTGGGTAATAATTGAAAAATAGAGACAAGGTATAGTTACACTGTTTATTATGGAAACATATAAGGATAGCAGTAGAAGCTTACAATAAGAAACAATGACTAATATCTTATTTGAAGTATATTATTGTGTAGGCATTTAGGCTGCTGGGTTCCCTATGTATAGATGATGGAATGTTATGGAAATGATGACAATAAAAACCTAAATACAAAAAAACCCAAAACATATTAAAAAATCAATCCTATATGTGGAGGTTAAAAAAGATAATTTATTATTGAAGGCTTAATTAATTATTACACTAAAAATATCATAGGAGTGGCCTAGTGGTTGGGGCAAGGTACTTCAGGCCAGAAGGTCAAGGGTTCAAATCCCACTAGAGGACAGCAACCTTGGGCTGGAAGGACTGGGGTTTCTAGTCCCACAGGTGCTCCTTGTGGTCTTGGGCAAGCCACTTAACCCTCCCTAGCCCATGTTCCCTGTAAAATAGTTATCTCCAAGTTATAATGCCCTGTTCAATGTAATTTCAGTTTGTTCAATGTAAACCACACTGATGCAGAATAGCACAGTATATAAGAAAATAAAAAATATGACATGAGCTTTGTTAAATTTCACAAGAATAATTTAGGAATAAAATTCAATGCACCCAGTTTCTGTCATTAAACCTTTATTGTGAAGCTAAGACTTAACGTGCTCTAGTCCCTAAATTAAAAATAAATTTTGCAGTCTCTGGAGCCCTTTTACTAAAGGACATTCACTGGTTAAGGTGCGTTTTAGCAGGCAGTAACTGGCAGCCGAGAAGAGGAAATTAGACTTACCTGCTAATTGTTGTTCCTTAAGGAACTCTAGTCCAGTCCCGGAACCATAGAGTTTAGAATTTCCTCCAGCAGCTTTGGAGACTGAAAGATGTCATCGCTCTGATGTCACCAGTATAAGTAGGCAAGGACTGCCCCCTTCCACCAGTACTTATTGACAAAGCCAACTGAGCAGAGCCACAAATAAGTAGTTAAAGGAATAATGCAAATAACATCACAACCTATCAAACTTTATGCATCAATTTTCTTTTTTTTTCCTTTTAACGGTTTCCCGTTCATTTCAGCTCTCTTGCTCTCCGCTTCTTCTTTCTTTTTTTTTTTCTATGCGGAAACAAAAAACACCAATGAAGCACTGCTTTGAATGGGCTCCTACCGCCGCTCTACTCTTTGCCTTACCAAGAAGCCCTATCCGCCATCCCCCATATGAACTTCAGGCTGAAGAGCCCCTGCAAATCCTGGGTGGGACCCAGGACTGGACTAGAGTTTCTTAAGGAACAACAACAACCAGCGAGAAATAGATGACTTCGCCGCCGCCTCTCCCTTCCGTGGCCCCCCAAAGGACACAATCTGTCCAACTTTCGGAAGGACGCGGTCCTACGGAGGTACCTCCTAAGCAGGCCTCCTAAGCAGGCGACTCACATCCAGAAGACGCAACCTACCTCCCGACTCCGCCTTCAGCACATCCGAAAACAGTGGAAGGGGACATTACCTGGTTAACATGAAATACTGAAACCACCTTCGGCAAGAACGCCGGAACCGTACGCAAAACGACCTTGTGATTGAAAAAGGACAAATACGGCTCCCTACAGGATAACGCTTGTAACTCTGAAATCCTTCTCGCAGAACAAATCGCTACCAGGAAAACCGTCTTCAATGTCAGATCCTTTAGTGAAGCCCCGCCCAAAGGTTCAAACGGAGCCCCGCTTAATGCCTCCAATACCAAATTCAGATCCCACTGAGGCACAGAACTTCGCCTCGGAGGCCGCATGAGCAACACTGCCTGCAAGAACCGTCGAACATCTCCGTGAGCCCCTAGCAGCTGGCCCTGGACCTTTCCACAGTAACATGAGATGGCTGCGAGCTGCACGCGCAAAGAACTAGCCGCTAGCCCCTTCTCCACACCATCCTGCAAGAACAAAAGGATCTGCGACACCGACGCCCCCCAACGGTCGCAGATTCCGCTCCGCACACCAGGCCTCAAAAATGCGCCAAACGCGAATGTACGCCAACGAAGTGGACCGCCTCCTCGCCTTCAGCAAAGTAGCCATGACCGCTGCAGAATAACCCTTGGCCGTCATCCTTGCCCTCTCAAGAGCCATGCCGTAAGCGAGAATCGACCCCCTGGGGCATGCATTATGGCCCCTGGAGCAAGAGATTGTTCTGCTGGGGAAGTTTCCATGGCCTGTCCACCATCAGGCGCACCAAATCCGCATACCACGGTCTTCTGGGCCAATCGGGCGCTACCAGTACCACCAGCCCGCGATGCCTTTCTATACGCTGTACTACCATGCCTATCAGCGCCCAAGGCGGAAACACATAGAGCAGCCCTTCTTCCGGCCACCTCTGTGCTAACGCATCAAGACCCTTCGACATCCGTTCGCGCTGCCTGCTGAAGAAGCGCGCTACCTTCGCGGACTCGAAGGTCGCCATTAGATCCATTAGCGGAATCCCCCAGCGCCGCACCAGCATCGCAGATACTTCCGGGTGCAGGACCCACTCCTCCGGGTCCACCCTTCGGCGACTTAGGAAATCCGCTTCAACATTGTCCACTCCGGCCACATGCTGTGCCGACAGGGCACTCAGATTCCGTTCGGCCCAACTCAACAGCTGATTGGCCTCTGCTTCCAGCGCTGCACTGCCCGTGCCGCCTTGCTGATTGATGTAGGATACGGTCGTCGCATTGTCAGAAAGTACTCGCACTGGCGCCTGGCGCAAACACTCCTGAAACTCCCGAAGAGCCAACAACACTGCCCTCATCTCCAATCTGTTGATGGACCATTCCTTTTCCTCTAGAGACCACTGTCTTGGGCAAACCTTCCGTCGCAATGTGCCCCCCACCCGAGCAGACTCGCATCGCAACTCGCATCCAGTTGGGAGACTCTAGAGGCATGCCTGTCGTCAAACTCTCCTTTCGCAACCACCAGAGAAGCTGTCGGCGAACCTCCTGCGGACACACCAGTCGCTGAGACAACGCATCCCTCTGATGAAACCAACGCCTGTGAAGGGCGCTCTGCAATGGACGCATGTGAGCCCTGGCCCACGGCACCACCTCGATCGTGGCCGCCATAGTCCCGAGCAATTGCAAATACTGCCAAGCCGTCGGCGCCTTCCGTGCCAGAAAGGTCTTTACAAGCTCTCTCGTGCTCGCTGGTCTGGGAGAAACACCATCGCCCGATTCGTCTCGAAGCCACCCCTAAGTACTCCAGGGACTGCGAGGGAACCAAGTTGCTCTTTGCAAAATTGACTACCCAGCCGAGGCTCTACAACATCTGCACCACCCGCGCGGTAGCTGCGGTACTTTCTTCCCTCGACTTTGCTCGAATCAGCCAATCATCTAAGTACGGGTGTACCAACACTCCTTCCTTTTGGAGCGCTGCCGCCACCACCACCATTATCTTGGTGAACGTCCGCGGCACTGTCGCTAGACCGAAGGGCAGAGCTTGAAACTGAAAATGCCACATCGGCACTGCAAATTGAAGAAACCGCTGATGGTCCTGCCGCACGGGAATATGCAGATACGCTTCTGTGAGGCCTAACGACGTCAGGAATTCCCCTGCCCTGACGGCCGCAATGGCTGACCGCAACGTTTCCATCCGAAAATGGGTGATCCGAAGACACCGATTCACCCTCTTTAAATCCAGGATCGGCCGAAACGTGCCTTCTTTCTTTGGCACCACAAAATAGATGAAGTATCAACTGCTGCTGCACTGATCCGCTGGAACGGGCATCATGGCTTTGAGTTGCAACAAATGCTGCAGCGTGTCTGAGACCGCTTGCACTTTGCGTGGTGCTCTGCAGGGAGATTGGACAAAGGAATCTAACACGGGTCGATGTAGCTCTAGTGCATAACCCTCTTGAATGACCTCCAAGACCCATAGGTCTGATGTAATCCGGACCCAAGCAGGGTAAAACTCCCGCAAACGTCCTCCCACGGGAATCACCTCCGCCTGAACCCTCCTCATCTCATTGGGACTTCTTGAAGCCTGAGGACTGGTAAGGCGCAAAACCTCTACCTGCTCCCTGGAAACCCCGAAATCCCTGGGCTCGCGCCGGAAATCTCCCCCGCTGAGGCTGACCAAAGCGAGAGGACCGAAACCTATGAAACTCTCTCTGCGCACCCCGGGATCCTGCAAACCCCTGGGTCTGCTTAGGCTTATCCTCCGGAAGACGGCCCCCCCTTGGACTCCCCAAGATCCTTACCCAATTTCTCCAAATCCTCTCCAAATAACAGCTTCCCTCTAAACGGAAGCTTGCTGAGGCGAGCCTTAGACAAGCCGTCCGCTGACCAGTTACGCAACCAGAGACCGCCGTACCACAACCACCGACGCCATGCTCTTTGCGAGACCCCAGATAAGGTCATAATAAATGTCCGCCAAATAAGCAGTACCGGACTCCAGCCGTGCCGCTTCCTCAACCTAACTATCTAAGGAGTCCCCCTGCAACCTATGAGACCACCGCAAGCAGCCCCTCGCCACACACACCCCCGCAATTGAGGCCTGCATCGAGAGGGCACTGATATCAAAAACTTGCTTCAGCAAGGTATCCAACTTTCTATCTTACATATCCTTCAATGCTGTGGCACCCTCAACCGGAATCGTTGTTTTCTTAGTCTCCTCTGATACTGCCACATCCACCTTAGGAGAATGAAAATTTTCTCTATCCTGATCAGAAAGTGGATAAAGGCGAGCTAAGGCCCTTGAGCCTCTCAAGGCCGCTTCTGGCAAGTCCCATTCATCCTGAATCATATTCCGAAAAATGCTATGAACGGGAAAAACTTGCTGAGATGTCCGCACCGCTTGCAACAGCGGATCCTCCAACGCTTCCTCCGCTGAGACCCCCCCGAGGGCATGTTCAGCGTCTTTAGAGTCTCAGTAATCAAAGCCAGAAGCTCTTCTCGACGAAAAACCCAGACTACTCTACTTTGCTGCTCCGCGTCCAGCAACTCCCCCTCTTCTAACTCGTCTTCCGAGACCTCCGCCGGCTCCATGTCTACCTCTCCTAGGCCCACCTCCTGCAGAGACAGCGGCTTGTCTTCCCCAGCCACCTTTCTCCTCTTGGCTGAGTCCTCGTCCTCCCCCAACCGATCCCCAGACTCCAGCTGCTTCCGTCCAATTGACCCCTGAGAAGGAGCCGCCAAAGCGGGCTGCAGCAGGGCAAAAGCCTGCTGCATCAGGGAAAAGAAATCTGGAGGAATTACCTGAGCATTCCCTGCCTGGGAAATCCCCATAGCCAAGAAAGCTCCTTCCCCTGAAGAAGGCCCGGCTACCGGCTCCACTGGAGACAAAGCCGGAGCCAGAGTCTCCCCCTCCTCCAAAGGACTGGTTCCTAAACCCTCCGGGGACCCCTCCAGCGCCTTACTCATCACCGACGCCTCAAGAGTGCAGCTAGCACACACCCCCGAGTCCAGCACTGCCTCACGTCGCATCCCACACACCAAACACCAAAATTTCACGGGCATGGTACTGCTCAGGAAAAATTCCCTCCTAGCAAGGGATAACAAACCGTATGTTACCCACCTCTTCCCAACTTAGAAGAGGATAGAGGAGCTCCGCGGCTTTAAATCTTTTTTTTTCTTTTAAACCTGCCTTGGCCTTCTCACAGAGGTAAGGAAAAAATTGCCCCCACTTAAAACAAAACTCTCCACTAGGGCTGCAGCTGAAATTCAAAACACACTGCTGAACCCGCTGCTGAAAAAACCACGGCTCCACAAAATGGCCGACGCTGCGTTTCCCGCCCAGCTACACGCGGCCAGTCTAGCTGATTAAAATCGAGGGCGGATCTCCCCGTGGCCCGCAATGCTCCCACTCCTAAACCAGGAGTTAAAACCAGCATGCCGCAAGCCGCAAACAACACTCACTGCACAGCTCCGGTGACCGCACCTCAAGCCGGCACACCCGCGCCGGAGCCCAGCCGGACCGCGGCTTCAGCTCCGGCGCAATCAAACGCCTCTTGTCCCCAGAGGGTAACTTCGGCGCTGTGGCAAAGCCTACCACCTGCTCCTCACCCTTCGTCGCAGGTTCGGGAGCAGGGAGGCCAAGATTTCCTCTTGCTTTCCCCTACTGCTCGTTAACGCGACGGGAAAAGAAGCTGGGGCTATAAATTAGAGAAAGGCGGGGGGGGGGGGCGAGAGGGAGAGGAAGGAGAAGAGTTAAGGAGCCAGCCTAAGGAACCCAAAGGCAGACCCACCAGCAGCAGCACTGCACCTACAACACAAGAAATGAAAATTCAAATAAAAAATCAAGGTAAAATTAAAATCCAAAATTTAAACAACTCTAAACTGCTAGCTCTGCTTATTTGAGTCTACTGAGCTAAGTCTGTCGGGATTATTAGTAGCGTAAAATAAATTAGACTCTCAGTTGTCCAGGGGAAATTGGCTACTGATACCCAGCCCGAAGTTCTGTGAGCTATTCTGGCAATGAGCCACAAAATAAGTCTGGTCTATACATATACATATACTCTTGTAAATACTCTTGTAAATAGTTGCAGAAATGACGTTCCATGTTTTATTCCAAGTTCTCTGACCTTGTTCTCTGTAAAACCTAACAGTTTGTTGTTATGGTATGTTGTTATATTGTGAACCGCGCTGATTCTGAATAGAGCGGTATATAAGAGCCTGTAATAAATAAATAAATATATTAGATTTTATTATGGACAGCCAGGTAGAAAAATATACAAACACATATATATATATAATTAGAACATGAGGTAGAAATTTGTTACGACACAGCATTATAGGTGGACAAAGTAATACATCACTAATTAGTAACCAGACGTCACTGATTCGCTCTGCACTGAGAAAATTATGGAATAAGTTTTAGCTAACCCTTGCCCATCCGGAGGAGGAGAGATAAGTCAGTACCTTTAGCTTCGTCTGTTACTCGGGCGGATGTCAGGAGACTCTGGAACAGCACCAGTCCAAGGAGGCAGCTGAGCTAGGTAACGCAGGCTACAGCCCTTCTCGGGGGCGAGCCGCGGTAGGACACAGAACCGGAGGTATCTGTGAAAGTCTTCTCAGACCTTTGGAGGACAGCCTTGCCCACACGTAGTGTGGCTGTCTTACAAACAGATCAGGTCACAGGAAACAGGCCAGCGGTGTACAGACAGCGGAACACCTGTGTAACAGTCTGTCTGAAAGTGTGGAAAAGCATGTCTGTGGCAGAAAAGTAGAGAAGTGTCTAAGTTCTCCTGCGCAGATTGTATTATTCTTTGTGAGAATTCTCCGTCATAGGTCCGATGATTGGTTGGCACAAAACAGTCAGAGGTGTTCTCAGCAAATCAGGAGGTAGATGATGGGCATCTTCTTGCAGACAAAGGATCCATAGAAAGATGACATGCTGAGAAAACAGTATGTAGTTTTCTGGGCATAGGTACAAGTGTCCAAGGCCAGTAGAACTAGCTATAGATAAGCACTGGAGAAACAGATGTCCTTGCATGTGGGCAGTGAATTGGCCAGGGACAATGGCTTCTGTATGCACACATAAAAACGCTACACAAGCAGTTGCTGGGAGGTCAAGTTTGTAGCTGAACACAGCAAAAGTGTAGTGAGGAATCCATCTTGTCTGTTCAGCTTGGTTCAGGCCTGAGTTGCTGAGCAGGCCGGAGAACTGCAGGTGTAGAATTGCAGGGGTACCAGCCCTACATCTCCCCCCTCCCCCCCTTGTAAGATGGAATATTCTACAAGGGAGTATACTCCATCGTACAAAACCTAACTAGCAGTACTACCGTGCAAGTCAGAACCAAATGACAAATGGTTGTTGAAAACATGATAAGTGCATGACAGCAATACTGCATGAGGAATAATACTGTGAATACACTCAAGCAATAAAAGAAATTAAAATAAAATGACATAGATACAAACAAGTCAATTCAATCAAGATAATGCGTATTAACTTCAAACTGAAGAGTATATAGTGTATCTAAAACCAAAAAGGTATATCGGTAAGGATAAGCAATGTGTAACTGTGTTAGTAAAATAAACACATGCTATCTATGATAAAAGACAACTCAATTAAGAGTAAGGGATAACTCAAAAAAAAATGGTGACACTATTCAAAAGTATGACGTTCCAGCAAATCCTGCAAACGCATGGCAGGTAGCAGAGGTGCAGGATGCATAGAGCGACGAAGAGTAAGAATCTGTCTCTGTTGATACAAGGAGATAAGAAACTGGAGCACCAACAGAAAGAAAATACCAGGCACAATGGCATGTGACATAAAATCAGTTTGTAAAATGTCCACATCGCGTGAATCAAAGTTGTAATCAGCAATTGCAAGGTTTTCGTGGTCAATAGACAGTTCAACTGTGTGAGTGTCCTTATAGTCCAGAAGATAGATCAAGGCTTCAGTGAAGTCAATCTCATGACCTCGAAACACATCCAATATCTGGAGCTCTGTCGAAACAGGGTCGGCATCAAGATAAAACACGGAAACTCCACCAACATTTGCAATGGAGTTCTTGGGAACATCAATTAAGCAAACATTACAGAGTAGAGGAACTCTATTATGAATGTCATGTTTATTCATGGTGACCATGAGTTCACTCAAAGGGGTACTAACCAGCCAAACATTGTTTACAACAGCAACTTTGGTCTCTGAAAACTCATCGTACTTGGTCATGGTAACTTTACACTGTTCTTTCACATTTTCAGCAGACAACCCACAAAGAGCCGCAGATGTGTCCTTCAGGAAAGGTTTACCTGGACACATCCAATGAATGTCGTTAGAGCATTGGCACATGCCGAAATTAGGTACAAGATATTGTTGTGGATCATCATAGTGGTAAGCGAGGTACTTGGGAGTGTCGACATGCAGATAAACATTGTCAGACCAGGTACCAACATTAATCACTTGCTTCAACTGATACACATTATCAGGCACGATGAAAGGCAGGTTCAATAAAAAGGCAAGTTCCATATTAGGTACATCTACATACAAGGGAATAGCAGTTCCCATGTGGAAAGCAATCTGGATCTGGAGTGGCTTGATATGATTTCTGGTTATCTTAGCAAAAGCTTCTGTAATAAGGTCTGTGGATACCAGATATGCAGGAATCTGTCCTTGTATCAAGTTACTGATGCTATTGTCTAGTTCTCTAAACAAATCATAAGTAAGGTCACGTATCGGCTGCATGAAAGTACGCTCTGTTCAAAAGACCTTTAAGCATCGACAATTCTGCAGTGGTCAGAGCGATCTGCTTAGAATGAAGATTAACTACAGTGACTGTATCATGTATGGTTTTACCATGGGCTTGTAATTGACTTTGCTGTGAATGAATCTGGGTGCGGATGTCTTTCATATCAGCTTTTAACTCGTGGATATTACTCTGGAGTTTACTAAGAGATACAGCATTAGCAATAGACATAGAGGAAGCAAATAAGGAGCCCAGAGCAGTGAACAGTACACCAACACCGAGTCCTATGAACCTTTTCTGTCTAGCATTGTCCGGTCATATAGGTTGGATCATAATCTTTTCCAACTGACCCAAAATATTCTGTGCATTTGCAGTGGCATAATCCATGTGAGTTTTGTACCACTGTTGTATATTAGTTGTGCTTGCAACAGACATCTCAAAATGTTTCTGTAAAACATGTCGGGGATCTAGTAACACAAAAACTTTCTGTGTGACAGTCTGAGACTGTGTGATCAGGAAACCAGGCGTATCCTGTAGCACGACACCAGAAGGTGGGCCAGGTTCAATCAATCTGGCAACTTCGGATCCCGCTAACATCAAAATCAGGAACAGGACCTGCAAAGTTCGGTTCTCCATCTGTAAAATAGAACAAATAGGCTATGCTGCCTCAAGGTTAGAATCACTCACTTCATCAAGAGGTTCTTCAAGAAGGAGCTTACTGGGATGACATGGTCTAAGCTGATTAATGTGGACCATTTAAGGGAGCCTTCCCTCTCAGTACCTATCCTCATTTGAATTTGATAAGCAACAGGGGAGGCCTTATCCACAATAGGAAATGGACCATTCCAGCTAGGTAGAAATTTACAGTCTTTGACCTTATTCTTACCAATATTGTAGTGGAATACCTTATCGTCAATCTGGTATTCTTTAGAGGTAGTCCTCAAATCATAGTAGGCTTTCCTACCCCTAGCGGCAGTGTCCAAATTCTTTTGGGCAAAGGCAAAGGCACTTTGCAAGTGTTGTCTTAAGTGGGCAACATATTCATGAGCAGTTGTAGCAGCCGCGAGATTCACATCATTAGTTCTGTAAAGAAGATGAAGGGGTAAAACCATGTCCCTACCTGTCATCATCTCAAAAGGAGACATACCAGAAGCATGATGACGAGTGGCTCTGATAGCCATCAGGACCAAGGGCAGCTTGATGTTCCAGTCCTTCCCAGAGGAAGAAACATACTTCTTCAAGATACTGATGATAGTTTTGTTTGCTCTCTCCACCTGCCTAGAGGATTGTGGACGATA
The DNA here is from genome assembly GCA_033557465.1 of Ichthyophis bannanicus. Lineage (NCBI taxonomy): Eukaryota > Metazoa > Chordata > Amphibia > Gymnophiona > Ichthyophiidae > Ichthyophis > Ichthyophis bannanicus. The sequence continues at coordinate 91,989,008 of CM066031.1, forward strand.
AGCAATGTGGACTTTGGCTTTCACTCCTAGTAACTTCCACAGATGCTTGATGACTTGTCCCGTGAAGTGGGAACCCTGGTCGGATTCCACTTGCATGGGCAGGCCCCACCTGCTGAAAACATGGTTTAACAACAAGGTGGCTGTGGTCTCGGCGGTACAGTTGGGTGCTGGGATGCACTCGACCCACTTGGTAAATAAGCAGGTAACTGTCAACATATATTTGTTGCCTCGAGAGGATTGGGGCACGGGGCCGATCCAATCAATCTGGAGATCAGACCAAGGCATGGTCAGACCTCTGTTTCTCAAAGGTGCTCTATGAAAAGGAGCTGCAGGTTGAAATCTGCAACAGGTCAGACAACCTTTAGTATACAATTGGACATCTTGGTACATGTGGGGCCAGTAGGCCACTTGTGTCAACATGTCATAGGTTATTCGGTCACCTCTATGACCGGCACAGGGTTCGTCATGAGCGTGTTGTAACATAACTCCACGGAAGGCCCGAGGTACCACCCATTGCACAATACCATGCTTACTTGTCCGAATCAACAGATCTTTCTGGAGGTGGAACATGTCCTTGGAGATGTAGAGGATCCTTAGTTCCTCGTTGTCCTGACAATCCTCCAGAGTTAATGGGTGTTCCTGGGGGTTTTGCAGAAAAGAGTAGAAACGTCCGAGAGTAGGATCTTGCTTCTCGGCTTGCACGAGGTCGAGATCTGTGATCTCGGTACACCATTGAACCACAGGAGGCATGGTGGATAGTTGGGCTTGTCGCCTGGTAACCGCCTTCACAATTCGGAGCCCATTGGTCTCGGAGGCCTCCAACTGCCAGAAATCTCCAGTGATAGCACCCTCCTTGGCAAGCTGATCAGCAAGATCATTTCCAATCTTGTCAGGATTGTCAGTACGGGAATGACCTTTCACTTTCTTCCAGTAGATGGTCATGTCATTTTCATGAGTTACCTTGTCCAAGGCCAGAATTAATTCGGCATGTTTGACAGGTTTCCCTTTGGAATTCAGCATATTGTTAGATTTCCAAATGGGTTAGTGGGAAACAAAATTCTGTCGGACGTAGTCTGAATCAGTACAGATGGTTAGGGTGCGAACCCCTCCCTGAGTGGTGGACTGGAGAGCTGCCAGGGCTCAGCATACTGATTAGTTTTAGTACCCAAACGGTACTTCAAGGGTTCACAAAGGTAGTTCTGGTCCCAAACTACACCTATACCTGCTACCAGTTCATGGTCAGGCTCTCGACGGTAAGCACAACCGTCCACATACACTTTGGGGTAGCCTTTACAGAGGTTTTCATCATAAGGACGATGACGAGAAGGCTCAGGTGTAAAGGGCTCCATTTCGGTGTCTAAATTACCCACTAATGGTTCTCTGCAAGTGCAATTGTGCAATTCAGCTAGACCCTGTGCGACGGCATCCTTGCGGTTTTGAGCATACCTTACCTCTAGGGGCCATCCCTGAAGGGCTAAGGTCCAGGAAACAATGCGGCTGTTTGACACTTGTCCTGATTTAATCCGATCACTGCCTAGGAACTTGATGGGTTGGTGATGGGTTTCAACAACCAACCTCTCACCTTGGACATAACTGCGGAAATATTGGAGGGCCCAGACTGTGGACAACAAGGATTTCTCACAGTCAGAGTATTTCTTCTCCACTTCTGTCAAAGCCTTGCTGGCATAGGCAATAACTTTCCTATCTGTGTCATGCATCTAGTACAGAATCATACTCAGAGTGATTGGTGAAACCTAGTTCCACAAAGAATTCTCTGCCACTCTCTGGATAGGCAAGACAGGGAGCTTGACTCAAAGCAGCCTTCAGCTCTTTTAGAGCTGCCTCTTGGTCAGGATTCCATGCCCAAGGTTCGTCTCTTTTGAGGAGTTTGACCAGGTGTTGGGAAATCTCTGCATATTGGTCCACAAATTGGCGGGAATAATTGCAAATACCCAAGAATGAGCGCAGCTCACTCACGTTGGTTGGACGTTTGAGTTGTTACAAGGCCGCAATTCTCTTCCTTTGAGGCCACAGTCCTTCAGCAGAAACTTCGTAACCCAAATAATTGAGGGATTTCCGGCATCATTGGCCCTTTGACAAGGACAGCTTTGCTCCCGCAGCTTTAAGTTGCTGGAAAACATGCTCTATTTCTTGCAAATGGTCAGTGAAACTGGTGCTCTTCACCAGAATGTCGTCTACATAGATGAGGGTGCCTCTAGTCTCAGCATCAGGCAAAGCCTTATGCAGGAAAATATTGAAGTCTGCTGGTGCATTCAAATAACCAAACGGTGTCCGATTCCAAGTATACTGTCGCCTACCAAAAGGTAAAAGCCAACTTATGCTGGTCTTCTGGATGGACAGGTATAGTCCAGAATCCTGAGGCCAGATCCAGGCTTGTAAAGTACCTTGCGCTCTTGATGGTGGCTAAGTTCTGTTCCAGATGTGCCACAGGCCATCTGGATAGAGGTACCTTCTTATTGAGCTGGCGATAGTCCAAAGCTAAATGCCAGCTAGAGTCTTTCTTGATGACAGGCCACAGTGGGGCATTGTAAGTACTGTTGCATTGGCGTATAATTCCCTTTTGTTCTAGGGAATTGATAATTTCCTGAACAGATTCATAGGAGGCCAATGGGATTTTATACTGCCTCACAAAGACGGGTTTACTGTTTGGATCCATAGGAATACGGGTGACATGTAGGTTGGTGAGACCACAGTCATAGGTGTCCATGGCAAACAGGTCCTTGTGTCAGTACAGCAGTTTTTTAAATTGGGCCTTTTCTGACTCATCAGTGCAGGCGTCTGCTTCAGCAAGTTTTCCCGCAACCATTTTGTCAAATCCCAGAACAGGTTTGTTCAGGGGTATTTCAACCTTCTCCTCAATCTCATCTTGGAGAGAGGAGACACCGATGGCTTAGACAGCATGGGGCTCCCCCCTCCCCCCCTGGTGGGTGAGGGAACTAACAGCCTCATCGAGTTTACTTGACAAAATCAGATGGTCAGACTCTAGGTCCACTTGAGAGGTCACGGCACTGTCTGGCCAGACAAGCTGTAAGGTGAGGAGGCCTCGGGGTGAGGATCTTACACACGCAGGGGTTCCCCCCCCCCTTCACAGATGTTCCAGGAAACAGGGGCTTCCCCAATAATCTGGAGACTCTATTCCACACTTGGGAATGATTCTCCCACTAGGAATCCCAGGGGTTCGCCTTTCACAAAGTGAATGCGATCTGGGTTTGGATTGGTGAGCAATAAGTGTAATGAGGGAGCTGTGGCCTCCATGCAGGGTATGGGACCCATGGCTAGGCCAGCTCCTCAAAGCGGGAATTTGGACTGAAGAAGACCAGGTTGTCTGAGACCACTTGTCTTCGGGTCACCTGTTTCTGCAGGGGACAATCCTGTACCCTCCCAGGTATTTGAATGTCTTCTGCACTGACCACTTCACAAACTTGAGGAATTGTCTGACCAGCCCGTAGTGATGGGCGGGCACCAGAGAACTCCACCGGATCTCCTTCCAAACTACTCCAGAGGATGTTGTTCACGAAATCCACATAAGTTCCTAGTCTAACAAGGCAATCTGAGCCTATGTAGAGGGGCACCTCAAGTCCTCTGATGATGGAGAAGATGTGCCGAAAACCTTTGACCCCAACTTGCAAGGGGAAATTGCAGTAGCCCACTAATGTCTTGAGTCCTTCCCCAGGCACTTGGAACGAAGTCTTTGCTCCCATTACCCAATTTATTTATTTATTTAGCATTTCTTCTATACCGCGCTATTATCATCAGTGCGGTGTATATCAAAACAGAAACGTATGCATTCAGGGTTACTGAAAATGCATTTACAATTGAACAGGGATTAGAACTTGGATAACAGGTAATTAACAACAATTATATAACCTAGTATTTACAGTTATGTACATGGAGAGTGTAATCCTCCTGTCGGGGCTACACCGGGAAATATCTGGTGAATAAGTGATGTTTTAGGGCCTTCTTGAGTTGGGTTAAGTCTGTGATAGCTCTAATGTCAGGGGGGAGGGCATTCCAGGCTTTGGGGGCATAGAAGCAGAAGGCTCTACTAGTTTTGCGTTCTTGCATCTTGTTGATTCTGTCGGGATTGACAGTGTGTTTGCTGCTACAGATCTTCTACTTCTATTGGGAGGTGAGATGTGAATCAGATTGGTGATGGCTAAGGGGGACTGATTGTTTAGGGCTTTGAAGGTCATAATTATATTCTTATATAGTGTTCTGGCTTGAAGTGGTAACCAGTGTAACTTTTTCAGGATTGGTGTGACGTGTTCAGTCCTCGATATTCCTTCTAGCACCCTGGCTGCAGTGTTCATCGCCAGTTGGAGAGGGTTTAGAGTTGCTTTTGGGAGTCCGTATAGGATTGCGTTTGAAAAGTCAATGTGTGGCATCACCAGGGCCTGGTAGATTGTTCTAAAGTCCGTGTATTCAAGTAGTTGTCGTAGATGTCGAAGTGTCCTTATCTTATGGTAAATTGATTTTGTTGTGTTCTTTATATGCGCCTTCATATCCATCCTTTGATCAAGGGTGATGCTTAGGTATCTGATTGTAGACTTGGTATCAGCTCTGTGCCCTTTACCTTTAGTGCGCGTGGGGGTGCGAAGTCCTGGTTCTTCGTTATGAACATTACGTCGGTCTTGCTGTGGTTGATTCTCAAGTTCTGTGTGAGGAGCCATTCTGCAACTGTGTTGAAGCAGTTTATCAGTGGAGTGAAATCAGGTTGGTCGGTCATGAAAGGCATATAGAGGAGAATATCATCAGCATAAGCTAGGCAGGATACGTTAAAGGAGCGAATTAGGTCACAGATTGGTTGCATGTAGATATTAAACAATAATGCGGATAAAGAGGAGCCTTGAGGTACTCCTTGATGCTGTAGAAATGGGTCTGAAGTTGTGGTGCTGAGTCTCACTTGTTGCCATCTATTGGAAAGGTAGGACTTGCACCAGCTCAGTGCTGATTCCTGGATTCCTTTATCTTCAAGGCGCTCAATAAGGATTTGATGACTCACAGAGTCAAATGCAGCTGAGATGTCCATGAATATAAGAGCAAAACCAATCAAGGGTGATCTGTTGTTTGAGCCGATAGAAAAGAGTCTCACTGATGAGGGAGTGCTCACAGTGCGGTAATAGGTAGGCCTTTCCCTTCAGTGGCATGCCCACCTGCACATATATAAAGGGACCTTTCTCAGCACAGAATATGTCTGTCAGTCTCCTAGGGTGACCTAGGCATGGATTGGATGGAGGAGGGGTTTGTACCTCACAACCTTCCACAGGTTCCTTCAGGAATATCTGCAGGCAGTCAGTATCAAGGACAATGTTAGCTACCGACCCTCTTCAATTGCAACCACATCGCTACTTCCCTGATCCTCATCTCCAGCCCTTTCATACTGGAGCTGTAGGATTTGGGGATCAGCTGACCTCTGGAAATTAATCCTGATGGACATGTTCTTACGTTCCACAGAACAAGGACCGCTGACCCTGCTGTCATGTTTTACCTTAGCATAAGGTATGGGATGTGTGACCTGTGTCCGAATCACTTCCTGGACGTAGTCCAGAATGGAGCGTAACCTTTTCAGGAGCTCATTGCCAATCAACAGTTCTTCCCCAGGGCACTTAGTAATAATGACAGGATGTTTCACCTGTAATTTTCCAATTTGAAGGTTAAGCCAGACCTGCCCCATTGACTCTATGGACTGATTCCCATGAGTGACAAATCACTGGATGTGACGTGTAGGGTCCTCTGACTCCCCTAGGACGCAGTGAGCCTATCAAAGAGACTCGAGGTAATCAGGGTAGCCTCAGAGGCTGAATCTATCAGACTCTCACAGAGAAATGCCTGCTGAATTGTAACAGAAACAGTGTACCTCTGTCCTTTTGGCTTGAGTTTACCCAGAAAGTACTTGTGCTTCCTGATGGTGTCAAAGGCTGGACCCTCACTGTCCACTGAGGGACTGTCACTCTGTGTCCATGGGGTGGCATCTCCAGCTGGTCTGGATATCTGGACTATTGCACCTGTGCAATAGTGACCTGTGGGACAGAAACAAAGTCGGTTAGTCATTCAGCCTCATTAGAAGGGGAAGAGGAGTCAACCAGTTCCTTCTCTGGCTTCTGAGGCTTAGGACTGTTCTTTGGCCCACTGGGTTTTGCTCGTGGCATAGGTGGCTCGCTACTGGCAGACACCTCCTTTGAGGCGCTGAATGCAATGGTAGCCTTCATCATATCTGCCAACTCGCTTATTCTCTTTTCCAGCTCCTGGTACTTGTTAAACTCTGGCTTTCTTTTCCAGTTCCAGTTCTGCTGAGTGAAACGCTGATTCCCAGAGTGCTGCTTAAACCCAGATGACTGGTTATTCTGGGGTGGCCTGGGAGGATTCTGTGAAGCAGAAGGAGAAGAGTTACTTTCCAAAGAAAGTAGATTTTTCAGCACTAACACTCTGTTTTGGCTCCTTGGCTTTGCTTGGAGCCTTTACTGTGCTGCCATTATTGTTAGCTCTCATGTTAGGAACAGCTTCAAAAATCCACTCAGCATGTTCTATCACACGTGACAGGGGTTCGTGACGCTTGTCAGACATATAAGCCTTAACAGATGGAAGGAGCAACTGACAGAAAAGATTACGAAACTCCTGATGGTGTTCTATCGTTTCCCAGGAAGGATCACTCTGGAAGAAGGTCTGCCTAAGTCTGTAGGCAAACTCTCGGGGTGTTTCATTTTCCCTATAAGTCATATTATATGCTGCCTGTTTTGCAGCGATAGCATCAGGATACGGCCCATAATGTTTCTTTAGTGCCTGTTCAAAGATGACGATATCATTCTCTTCATCGTCTGCCATGGCTTGGATAAACTGCTGACAGGGTACATCAAAGGACCATGGAAGATACAGAACCATGTCCTCCCCCCTGGTAATTTTCAGAGCCTGGAAGGCATCTTTGACTGCAGCTAAATGTTCATTTATGGTGGCACGACCATTTTTTTCAAAAGGTGTGACCATACTCCGCCAAGTTTTAATAATTTGCAGTTGGGCCGCAGAGGTACTATCATTTATTTTTCTCCTGCAGGACCCCGGGGCTTGGAGGATTTTGTTTGCCTTCAGCTCCCTCTGGTGGTCGCTGCTGGTACAGTTTTCCATCACTAGGGGGACTTCTCACCCCTCCCTTAACCTCTCCCTGTATGGGGAGGGGTCGAGAGTAGAGTGTTTCACTCTGCCCTGTTTCTCTCCTTCGCTCATGCGCTGATGGGAGAGAACTGGCTTCGTCCTGGAAAAGCTGTCTTTCTACACTGGGCAGGGTTTCCAGTGGCAAACTGCCGTCATCTACCCTTTGGGAATTTGAGAAGCCTAGAGAGATCAAATTATCTCTGCCCTCTGTCTCATTACTCTGCAAGTTAAATACATTGGCCAACTCAAAACAATCAGTTCTTAATTTCTGAATTTCTAGGTTAACTCTCTGTATTTCCTGCCCACATTCCTGACGTGCAGCAGCTAGCTCCCTCTGAAGACTAGCCGTTAGCTGTTTCGCTGCATTTAGAGCAGTCTCTGCTGCATTTAACTCAGCTATCAGAGCGCTCTCTCGTTGCTCATAAAGAGCAGCGTCATCTTTTAGCCTCCTGGTCTAGGCGGCGAGTTCAGTTCTACAAACTGTTAGAAATTGCAATTCCTTTTGATCCTGAGCGTTCCGCTTCCTGAGAGCGGCAACCTGATCCACTAAATCTTCTGTGTGAACCATCGTTAATCAATAGCTGAGACTGTCTGTAAGAACAAACACAGGAATAGCTGCTTGGACCACAATAGCAAATCAGAATTATTACACAAATTCTGAGAGACGTAGCTCATTCAGAAATACTCATCCTGAACGAGCCCCCATGATGTTGGGATTATTAGTAGCGTAAAATTAGACTCTCAGTTGTCCAGGGGAAATTGGCTACTGATACCCAGCCCAAAGTTCTGTGAGCTATTCTGGCAATGAGACACGAAATAAGTCTGGTCTATATATATATTAGATTTTATTATGGACAGCCAGGTAGAAAAATATACAAACACATATATATATATATATATATATATATATATATATATATATATATATATAATTAGAACATGAGGTAGAAATTTGTTATGACACAGCATTACAGGTGGACAAAGTAATACATCACTAATTAGTAACCAGACGTCACTGATTCGCTCTGCACTGAGAAAATTATGGAATAAGGTTTAGCTAACCCTTGCCCATCCGGAGGAGGAGAGATAAGTCAGTACCTTTAGCTTTGCCTGTCACTCGGGCGGATGTCAGGAGACTCTGGAACAGCACCAGTCCAAGGAGGCAGCTGAGCTAGGTAACGCAGGCTACAGCCCTTCTCGGGGGCGAGCCGCGGTAGGACACAGAACCGGAGGTATCTTATCTCAGACCTTTGGAGGACAGCCTTGCCCACACGTAGTGTGGCTGTCTTACAGACAGATCAGGTCGCAGGAAACAGGTCAGCGGTGTACAGACAGCGGAAAACCTGTGTAACAGTCTATCTGAAAGTGTGGAAAAGTGTGTCTGTGGCAGAAAAGTAGAGAAGTGTCTAAGTTCTCCTGCGCAGAGTGTATTATTCTTTGTGAGAATTCTCCGTCATAGGTCCGATGATTGGTTGGCACAAAACAGACAGAGGTGTTCTCAGCGAATCAGGAGGTAGATGATGGGCATCTTCTTGCAGACAAAGGATCCATATTTATTTATTTACATTCTCTTATATACCGTGCTATTCTGCATCAGTGTGGTTTACATTGAACAAACTGAAATTACATTGAACAGGGCATTATAACTTGGAGATAACTATTTTACAGGGAACATGGGCTATGGAGGGTTAAGTGGCTTGCCCAAGACCACAAGGAGCACCTGTGGGACTAGAAACCCCAGTCCTTCTGGCCCAAGGTTGCTGTCCTCGTGGGATTTGAACCCCTGACCTTCCGGCCTGAAGTACCTTGCCCCAACCACTAGGCCACTCCTCCACTCCATAGTAAGATGACATGCTGAGAAAACAGTATGTAGTTTTCTGGGCATAGGTACAAGTGTCCAAGGCCAGTGGAACTAGCTAAAGATAAGCACCGGAGAAGCAGATGTCCTTGCATGTGGGCAGTGAATTGGCCAGGGACAATGGCTTCTGTATGCACACATAAAAACGCTGCGCAAGCAGTTGCTTGGAGGTCAAGTTTGTAGCTGAACACAGCAAAAGTGTAGTGAGGAATCCATCTTGTCTGTTCAGCTTGGTTCAGGCCTGAGTTGCTGAGCAGGCCAGAGAACTGCAGGTGTAGAATTGCAGGGGTACCAGCCCTACAAGTCCCAGGCTCAGAACCTCCTCAAGCTGTTTGGAGACTGAAAGTACTCGTGGAAGGGGGCAGTCCTTGCCTACTAATACTGGTGACATCAGAGTGATAACATCTTTCAGTCTCCAAAGCTGCTGGAGGAGATTCTAAACTCTATGGTTCCGGGACTGGACTAGAGGGACGCAAAGGAACTCTAATATATGGGCATGCCAGTTACTGGTCATCACACACGAGGGAGGAAAGTGGGCAGGTTAGGCACAGAGTGTGGGTGTCGAGATCACACTGCCACTAATGCGAGAGCAACTGCTGTGGCAATGTGGTTGTTAGTACGAGTGCAGATAATGGTACTTCTATGACTGATGATAGGGGTCATGCCACGTGTTCAAGTGCTCCATCATGCACTAACCACAGGTAACTTGGTGGGCACGCCCCTGTGCCGTTAATTGCATGGTAAGTGCAATCCTTTAGTAAAGGGCCCTTCTGTGTGCTCCTGTGTCCAGAGCGAAGGTTTCTCTGCAAGGCTGACACTCCAGGAAGAGGTCAGCAACCGTTCCCTTCTTGGTGCTCGTTCCTGCTTTCCTGCCACTACCGGCTCACTGGAAACTTCTTCCTGCCATCTTTTCTGAGTTCATTTCAAACAAAATTAATTTACAATCCCTTTAAGAGTTTTATATTTCAAAGTTAATCTAGCTTGGAGAAGAATTCCACCTTGCAGTATCCTCAAAGGCTTCGCTGAACTGACTAAAACAGTTACAACATTTTAAAAATATTTAAGCTTTCATATGCTAAAGCTGAACATTATAGTACTGCATTTCTATAGTGGTGTCATACACACTGAGGCTAAAAAACTAGCAGAATTGCACAAAATATCATTGGACGTTAACCGGTACAAGATAAAGAACTGTACATGAGATTTAACCCTGCCGTTGGTAGAAGTTCCTCAGTGCCCTCAACCAGCAGCATAGTACAAGAAGAGAAGCTGAATACAGTACTACAAACAAAATTATTAAGATCTCTTTAGTTTTATACGTCAAAGCTAATATAGCTTCTAGAAGGATTTCACCTTGCAGTCTCCTCATGGGTCCCCCCTCTACTGACTAAACCATCAGCAGGAGTCTCCTAGGGCTCTTAAAGGAAGCACAGATAAGTGAGAAATCATTGAAGGGAGTCGCACCAGTTCTTCCAATATCCATTTCTGTCTTTGGCTCTCCCCTTTTTATAGCTTCAAATTCTTCTAGCTGCCTTGTCACTTGCAGCCTCCCCTTGGACTCAGTTCTCAGCACATGTGGTTCCCAGACCTTCTTCAACGCCTTAGGTAACTGAGCCCTCCTGGAATCTACTACTACAACTTACCATTTGTGTAGCACTATAGAGGATACACAGCACTGTACAGATACACATAGAAGAGAGTCCCAGCTCTAGAGAGCTTACAGTCTAATCAAGACAGACAGAATAAAGCAGTAATACTACTACTACTACTGATCATTTGTATAGCGCTACAAGGCATACACAGTGCTGTACAGACACATGTAAAAGACAGTACCGGCTCATCACAGCTTACAATCTAGTCAAGATAGACAGCACAAGTGGGCAAGGATACATCTAGAGGAATGGTAAGGAGTGGAGGAGTAGCCTAGTGGTTGGGGCAAGGTACTTCAGGCCGGAAGGTCGGGGGTTCAAATCCCACTAGAGGACAGCAACCTTGGGCCGGAAGGACTGGGGTTTCTAGTCCCACAGGTGCTGCTTGTGGTCTTGGGCAAGCCACTTAACCCTCCATAGCCCATGTTCCCTGTAAAATAGTTATCTCCAAGTTATAATACCCTGTTCAATGTAATTTCAGTTTGTTCAATGTAAACCGCACTGATGCAGAATAGCGTGGTATATAAGAGAAAATAAATAAATAAATAAACATAGGAGACTAACTGGATCAGGCGTCAAAACCGGCCTCGAAGCGGTGAGTTTTCAACCTGGATTTGAAAAGGGCCAGAGATGAAGCCTGACATGCAGACTCAGATAATCTGTTCCAAGTATAAGGAGCCGCAAGATGGAAGGATCGAAGTCTGGAGCTAGCAGTAGAAGAGAAGGGCACAGACAAGCAATCTGCCAGAACAGCGGAGTTCCCGAATAGGGGTGTAGGGGGAGATAAGAGAGGAAAGGTAGTGAGGAGCAGCAGAATGAATCCTCTTATAGGTCAAGAGAAGTTTGAACTGGATACAGAAACAGATAGTAGCCAATGAAGCGACTTGAGAAGAGGGGTTATATGAGCATGTTAAGGCTTCCAGAAGATTAGCTGCGCATCTGATTTTTGAACAGATCGAAGGGGAGAGAGATGATTCAGATAGAGACCAGCAAGGAGAAGGTTGTAGTAGTCTAGACAGGAGGTGACTAAAGAATGGATAAATATCCTAGTAGTGTCTTCAGAAAGGAATGGGCAAATTTTGCTGATGGTATACAGAAAGAAACAATAGTTTTTAGCTATCGGAGAAGGAGAGGGAGGAGTCAAACAGGTGACTAGGGAAATTCTTATAAGAACATAAGAACATAAGATATGCCATACTGGGTCAGACCAAGGTCCATCAAGCCCAGTATTCTGTTTCCAATAGTGGCCAATCTAGGTCATATGTACCTAGCAGTTTCCCCAAGGGACACAGGTTCCACAATGCTTGTATTGGTTCAAGCGTTGATATCCTGGGTTCCTTCTTAATAATGGTTTATGGACCTTTCCTCCAGGAACTTGTCCAAACCTTTTTTAAACCCAGCTACACTAACAGCCTTTACTACATCCTCTGGTAACAAATTCCAGAGTTTGATTACACGTTGAGTGAAAAAATATTTTCTTTTATTAGTCTTAAATAGTTTACCCTGTAGCTTCATTGCATGTCCCCTAGTCTTTCTATATTCTGATAAGGTAAACAATCGATCTACGTTTACCCGTTCCACTCCGTTCATTAATTTATAGACTTCTATCATATCTCCCCTCAGCCGTGTCTTTTCCAGATTAAAGAGCCCTAACCTTTTTAGCCTTTGTTCATAGGAGTATCCTTCCATCCCCTTTACCATTTTGGTGGCTCTTCTCTGAACCTTTTCTAAAATCGCTATATCCTTTTTAAGATACGGCGACCAGAATTGCACACAATATTCAAGGTGCGGTCTCACCATGGAACGATATAGAGGCATTATAATATCTTTTGTTTTATTTTCCATTCCTTTCCTTATCATACCTAGCATTCTATTTGCTCTCTTGGCCACCGCTGCACACTGGGCCGAGAGTTATAACATGTTATCCACAATGACGCCTAAATCTTTTTCCTGGGTGGTGGTTCCTAATGTGGAACCTTGCATCGTGTAACCATAGTTTGGGTTGTTCTTCCCTAGGTGCATAACCTTGCACTTGTCCACATTAAATTTCATCTGCCATTTTGATGCCCAGTCTTCCAATTTATCAAGATCCTCTTGCAATATTCCACAATCTTCTTGGATTTTAACAACTTTAAATAGTTTTGTGTCATCTGCAAATTTGATAACCTCACTCGTTATTCCACTTTCCAGGTCATTTATGAATATGTCAAAAAGCAGCGGACCCAGCACAGATCCCTGGGGTACACCACTATTCACCTTTCTCCATTGGGAAAATTGGCCATTTAGCCCTACCCTCTGCTTTCTATCTTTTAACCAGTTCCTGATCCACAATAGTACACTTCCTCCTATCCCATGACTCTTTAATTTTTGCCAAAAGTCTCTCATGAGGGACCTTGTCAGAGGCTTTCTGAAAGTCCAGATACACAATATCAACCGACTCACCTTTGTCCACCTGATTATTCACTCCTTCAAAAAAACATAACAGATTAGTAAGACAAGATCTTCCTTGTCTAAAGCCATGTTGGCTATCTCCCATTAGGTCATGACTATCTACATGCTGAGTAATTTTATTCTTTATGATGGTTTCTACCATTTTTCCCGGTACTGATGTCAGGCTCACCGGTCTGTAGTTTCCCGGATCACCCCTGGAACCCTTTTTAAAAATTGGTGTTACATTGGCGACCCTCCAATCTTCAGGTATTAGAGATGATTTTAATGATAGTTCACAGATTACTAATAGCAGGTCTGCAATCTCGTATTTCAGTTCTTTCAACACCCTTGGATGTATACCATCCGGCCCAGGTGATTTGCTACTCTTCAGTTTATCTAATAGTTGTAATACATCTTCCCGATGTATCGATATTTCCTTCAATTCTTCCGCACCTTCAAATACCACTTCAGTCATGGGTAACATCCCTACATCTTCCTCAGTAAAGACTGAAGCAAAGAATTCATTCAGTCTCTCCGCTATCGCCTTGTCGCCTCTTAGTGCTCCTTTAACCCCTTTATCATCTAATGGACCAACTGACTCTCTCACAGTTTTTTTGCTAGGAATGTACTTGAAAAGGTCTTTACTTCGCGTTTTTGCTTCCGCATCAAGCTTCTTCTCAAATTCTCCCTTTGCCTGCCTTATCAATGCCTTGCATTTGACTTGCCAGTGCTTGTGCTGTTTCCAGGTTTCGTCGTTTGGCTCTTTTTTCCATTTCCTGAAAGATGCTTTTTTGGCAACAACAGCCTCTCTGACCTCACCTTTAAACCATGCTGGCAGTTTTTTGGACTTCCTTCCACTTTTCTTAAAGCGTGGAATACAGCTGGTCTGGGCTTCCAAGATTAGTATTTTTCAACAACAGCCAAGCCTGATGTACGTCTTTAACCTTTGCAACTGCTCCTTTTAGTTTTTTCTTAACTGTTTTCCTCATTTTATCATAGTCTCCCTTTCGAAAGTTAAAAGGTAGTACTGTGGATTTCCTTACTATCCCTCCTCCACTAATTAAATCAAAGGCGATCATGCTATGATCACTATTGCCAAGTGGCCCCAACACCCTTATCTCTTGCACTAGATCTGGTGTTCCACTAAGGACTAGGTCTAATATGGCTTCCCCTCTGGTTGGTTCATGAACCAGCTGCTCCAAGAAGCAGTCATTTATTTCATCTAGGAACTTTATCTCCCTAGCATGTCCTGACGTGACACTGACCCAGTCAATACCGCGGTAGTTGAAATCAGCCATTATTATTAGTGTGCTGTAACTTTTGTTAGCTTCCTTGATTTCTTTGAGCATTTCATCATCCATTTGGTCATTCTGGCCAGGCGCTCGATAGTACACCCCCACTGCCATTGCCTTCCCCCTTTTACATGGAATTTCAATCCATATAGATTCTACAGTAGATTTTGTTTCCTGCAAAACTTTAATCCTTTCTGACTCAGTGCCCTCTCTAACATAGAGAGCAACCCCTCCACCAATTTGATCAGCTCTATCATTACGATATAGTTTGTACCCAGGTATCACAGTGTCCCACTGGTTGTCCTCCTTCCACCATGTCTCTGATATTCCAGTCATATCTAACCTTTCATTTAGTGCTATATATTCTAACTCTCCCATCTTATTTTTTAGACTTCTAGCATTTGTATACAAGCATTTTAGAGAATGTATTTTATTCATATTAATTTGGCTATTGTTAGACATGGGTAATTTAGGATCTTTAAGCTCTGTCTGATCCATACTTGAGGGCATTTGGGCTACTTTACTCTTTTGTGGAACCTCTCTGCTTTTGGTAGTATCCTTCAAAGATACATTCTTCCGAACCATCCGCTCTTGGGCGACTGTCGGCTTTCCCCTAATATCTAGTTTAAAAGCTGCTCTATCTCCTTTTTAAAGGTTAATGCCAGCAGCCTGGTTCCATCCCGGTTAAGGTGAAGCCCATCCCTTCGGAAGAGCCCCTCCTTTCCCCAGAATGTTCCCCAGTTCCTAACAAATCCAAAACCCTCATCTCTGCACCATTGTCTCATCCACGCATTGAGACTCCGGAGCTCTGCCTGCCTTTTGGGTCCTGCGCGTGGAACAGGAAGCAGGACCCAAAAGGAAGGAAAATGATTACAATGCAGGCTCTTGATCACACGGAGTCAGCATTGACTCAATGACACACTTTGCATTTTTGCACATGAATGTCAGACAGGAGAAGAAGAGGTGAGTGTCAGGACAATCAGCCTTGAAGAGATGTGTTTTCAGGCTGGATTTGAAAAGGACCACAGATGGATCTTGATGTACCTACTTAGGTAATCTATTCCAGGCATAAGATGAAGCAAGGTGGACTGAACAGAGGTCTGGGGTTGGCAGATAGAAGTGATTTCCCTGATGAGCAGAGTTCTGAAGGAGGGTTGTAGGAAGAGATAAGAGAAGAGAGGTACTGAGAGGAGCAGCAGAGCAAATGCACATAGGTCAGTAGAAGAAGTTTGAAGGGATGTAGGAACGGTTGTAGGAACGGATATGGATTGAGAAGAGGCTTGAGAAGAGGGGTTACATGAGCATAGCTACACTTGCAGAAGATTAGTTGTACATCTGAGTTCTGAATGAATTGAAGGGGAGAGAGATGGTTGAGAGGGAGACCAGCAAGGAGCAGGGTGCAATTGTCTAAAGGAAAGGTGACAAGATAATGTGTTCTGAAAGGAAGGGACAAATTTTGCTGATGTCATTAAGAACCACTAGGTTTCAGAGAGAAAGAAAAAAGTCAAAGATGACTTCATGGTTGTGAGCCAAGGATGACGGCGTTATCCACAGAAATAGAGAAAGGTGGAAGGGGTGAGGTGAGTTTAGGGGAAAGATAAGAAGCTCTATCTCGGCTATGTTTAGTTGCAAAAATCAGTGAGACATTCAGGCAGTAACATCAGACAAACAGACTGAAGTTTGAGCCTGGAGAGATTTCTGGCATACAGAGGTAAAATGAGAGTTATCATGGGAGAAAAGCAGGGCATCAAAGGAACGAGTATAGAGAGAAGAGACGGGGTCCTAAGATCCTTGAGGTACACAGCCTAAAAGTGGAATAGAAGTGGAAGAGGAACCACCAGAACATACAATAAAAGTGCAATGGGTGAGAAAAGAAGAAAACCAAGAGAGCAAAGAGCCTGAAAAGACAAGTGAGAACCGGGTGTCGAGGAGAAAATGGTGATCGATAGCAGATTGGTCAAGAAGGATAAGGATTGAGTAAAGGCCCTTGAATTTGGCCAGGAACGTGTCTCTGAAGACTTAGGCAAGGGTTATTTCTGTAGGTTGTTGAGGACAAAAGACAGATTGCAGTGGATCCACAAAAGGCTTCAGAGGAAAGAAAGTCAAGACAGTGGCAGTGAACTGTACAGTCAAGTAGTTTCAATGTAAAAGGGTAGAGGAAGATGGGATGAAAATTCGAAGGGTGGGTAGAGTCCAGTGAAGGTCTTTGAGGAGCGGTGTAACCACATCATGGTTGAATACAGCCAGGAACTATCCATCTGCACACTGTAGGTGGAATGGGGTTTGCTACATTTTCATGGTGAATTTGATGTACTCCCATCAATCTAGAAGTTATTCTGTACATTTAAAGGCAATTCATTATCCAAGAGTAGGGAACACTATCAATGACTTTCTTATAGCCAATCCATGCTACACTGAGATTTCTGCTCTTCTCAATGCCAGTCATGAAGGCTTTGTTCAGCAGTAGATGGTCTTTCGTTTCATATCCTCCCCTCTCATTCTCTACTATTCTACTGCCATGATGTTATTTTGGATCAATATGGTTATATATTCTGTCAGCATCTATTGTAGTGAATAGCTTCTAAATTGTAGATTGTACACAGACAAATTATTAGTCTATAATTTCTGAGAATGTTACTTTGGTCTTCCTTGATCAATGGATTTTTGCAGTTTGCCAGGTGTTGGCGAAGGGATGTGAATTCTCTTTGAGGCAGTTTCTCCAAATGGATTCGTTTTGTGTTTATCTTGATAGTCATGAACCTCACTCCTAATCCATGGTATGTGAATTCTCTTTACTATGAATCAACTGATGTCTTTTTACATATGACTTCTTTCTGAAGCCTTTTCCACACTCTGTGCATTTGAATGGTTTCTCTCCAGTGTGGCTCATGAGATGGTGGTTCAGTGCTGATTTTCCAGAAAATAATTTATCACACTCTGTGCATTTGAATGGTTTCTCTCCAGTGTGGCTCATGAGATGGTGGTTCAGTGCTGATTTTCCAGAAAATAATTTATCACACTCTGTGCATTTGAATGGTTTCTCTCCTCTGTGGCTCCTGAGATGGTAATTCAGTCCTGTTTTTCCAGAAAATAATTTATCACACTCCATGCATTTGAATGGCTTTTCTCCTGTATGGACCCTGTGGTGGGAATTTAGCTGTGATTTTGTAAGGAATCCTTTATCACACTCGGTACATTTGAATGGTTTTTCTCCTGTATGACTGCTATGGTGGGATGTTAGCTGTGCGTCTTTGTGATTTCGTTGATGTAACACTAAGAGATCCTTGCGACTAAATCTTTTCCCACATTCATTGCATGGAAAAGGTTTTTCCCCCGTGTGAATTCTCTGGTGTTTTGTTAGGGAACACCTGCGTGTAAATCTTTTCTCACATTCAGTGCATGGAAATTGTTTTTCTTTGTGAATTCTCTGATGACTCTTTAGGAAAGCTTTACATGAAAAAGATTTACCACATTCAGAGCATGTAAATGGTCTTTCATTTGGGGCTGTGTGAGTTATTTGATGTGTTATTAGAGAGACTTTATGTTTGAAAGCTTTTCCACATTCAGAGCATGGAAATGGTCTTTCATTTGGCGCTGTGTGAGTTCTTTGATGTCTTATTAGAGAATGCTTGCATGTGAAATCTTTTCCACATTCAGAGCATGGAAAAGGTCTCTCCCCCGTGTGGGTTCTATGATGCCTCACTAGTTTTAATTTCATGAGGAAACATTTCCCACATTCAGTACAACGATAAGGTTTTTCCCCTGTGTGGGTTCTATGATGTTTCACTAGTTGTGAGTTTGTAAAGAAACATTTCTCACATTCAGTACAATGATGAGGTTTTTCCCCTGTGTGGGTTCTATGATGTTTCACTAGTTGTGAGTTTGTGAAGAAACATTTCCCACATTCAGAACAATGATGAGGTTTTTCCCCTGTGTGGGTTCTATGATGCTTCACTAGATATGATTTCTCGTGGAAACATTTCCCACATTCAGTACAAACAAAAGGTTTTTCCCCCGTGTGGGTTCTATGATGCATCACCAGTTGTGAGTTTGTCAAGAAACATTTCCCACATTCAGTACAATGATAAGGTTTTTCCCCCGTGTGGATTCTATGATGCCTCACTAGTTTTGATTTCTCGTGGAAACATTTCCCACATTCAGTACAACGAAAAGGTTTTTCCCCTGTGTGGGTTCTATGATGAATCATTAGTTGTGACTTGTCGAGGAAACATTTCTCACATTCAGTGCAGTGAAATCGTTTCTCACCTCTGTGGATTTTCTGGTGCATTGTTATGGATTTCTTGTGATCAAAATGTCTTCCGCGTTCGTGGCATTTAAAAGATGTAGAAGGCCCCTCTGCTGGATGGGTTTCCAGGTGGCTTCTTATGCGTTCCCTATGAGTGAAACTGCTCTCACACTCAGTATGTGGAAAATGTCTCTCTTTTGTGTGAGAGTTTAGGTGGAGTGCTGGGTGCACCTCGTGTGTGAAAGAGTTTCCCAATTCTTCTCTCTTCTCCCCTCTCTTCTTTTCCTGTGTGACCCCGTTACCTGCTGGACATAAAAAGAAGGCACTAATCACATGTTGGGACCACAGAGGTATTTCTCGGTCTCCTGATCCCAAAATCCCTGCTCTGGACTTATCCCACAACTCTGACCAATCAGCTGTGATTAATGTGACAGAGGAAGAAAGTTAATCTCTTACTTGATTTTATTTCATTTCATAATCTCTTGGTGTCCCACCTTTCATACAAAAGAGCAAAGCAGATTACATTAAAATTAAACAATTACAAATTACTGGCCAGTATTCAAGGTACCTCTAGAGATCTTCCATGTTTGTCCAATGCTTCCTTGAATTCAGATGCAGTCCTTGTCTCCTCTACCTCAACTGAAAGACTATATCATACCTTATGTTGAGGCCCACTGACCATTTTGGTAGCTACGCTCTGCACCGACTCCATTCTGTTTATATCCTTTTGAAGGTGTGATCTCCAGAATTACACACAATACTCCACATGAGGTCTCACCAAAGACTTATACAGAGGCACTATCACCTCAGGATGGCGTTGCTGGAGAGCATGTCATAAGGCATATAGGGACAGGCTTAAAGATCTCTATATGTATACCGAGCTCCTTATCTTTCCCCCTAAACCCACCTCCCCTCTTCTTCCTTTCTCTATTTCTGTGGATAACACGATACTATTTTCTCAGCTAACAACCTTGGAGGTCATCTTTGAATCTACTGTCTCTGCACACCTCCAACAGATAGCTAAAACCTGTTGTTTCTTTCTCTATAACACTCGCAAAATTTGTCCCTTCCTTTCTACACACACTACCAAGACCCTCATCCAATCACTAGTCACCTTCTATCTTGACAAGTGTAACCTGCTCCCACTGGTCTCCCTCTGAATCCTCTTTCTACCCTTCAGTCTGTTCAAAACTCAGCTGCATGGTGTATCTTCCGTCAGGGGCCACTATGCTGATTTAATCCCTCTTCTCAAGTCACTTCACTGGCTCCACATCCAGTTCAAGCATCTCTTGCCAACCTACAAGTGTATTCACTCTATGGCTCCTCACTACTTTTCCTCTCTTATCTCACAATACGCCCTTCTTTGGGAACTCCGCTCCTCTGACAGATCCCTTCTATCTGTGCCCTTCTCTGCCACTGCCAACTTCAAATTTCCTATTTTTTTTTAAGTAATGTACTAGGACAGGGGTCGGCAACCCGCGGCTCCAGAGCCGCATGCGGCTCTTTTTCACCTTTGCCGCGGCTCCGGAGCTAGGTCCTTAAAAAGACGGTTTTTTGCTCTGGCCGCAAGATCGGCAGCGGCCAGAGCAAAAGACTGGCTTTTCTTCCCACCAGAGGGCTTCAGAGGGAGCCGGGGAAGCCCGCGCGAGGCCCCGGCTCCCTCTGTACAGCCGCCAGCGTGAAGAGCCTTTTCCTTCACGCTGGCGGCTGTTTCTGTAAAGCCGCGAATGCTGGGAAAGGTTAAAGGTTGCCCTTTAACCTTTCCCAGCATTCGCGGCTTCACAGGAACAGCCGCCAGCGTGAAGGAAAAGGCTCTTCACACTGGCGGCTGTACAGAGGGAGCCGGGGCCTCGCGCGGGCTTCCCCGGCTCCCTCTGAAGCCTCAGACAGCCGCGATCCTGGTCAGGGGGAGGGGCCAAGGACTGCATGGGCTGTGATGGGGGGGACCTGGACTGGAAAAGGGCTAAGGGGGGTGGGGGACTTGGACTGGAAAAGGGCTAAGGGGGGGGGGACTTGAACTTGAAAAGGGCTAAGGGGGGTGGACGGACTGAAAAAGGGCTAAGGGGGACGACGACTTGGACTGGTAAAGGGCTAAGGGGGAGGGGACTTGGACTGGAAAAGGGCTAAGGGGGGACTTGGACTGGAAAAGGGCTAAGGGGGGGGACTTGGACTGGAAAAGGGCTAAGGGGGGACTTGGACTGGAAAAGGGCTAAGGGGGGACTTGGACTGCAAAAGGGCTAAGGGGGGGGACTTGGACTGGAAAAGGGCTAAGGGGGAGGGACTTGGACTGGAAAAGGGCTAAGGGGGGGACTTGGACTGGAAAAGGGCTAAGGGGGGGGGGACTTGGACTGGAAAAGGGCTAAGGGGGGACGGACGGACTGGAAATAGGCTGTGATGGGGGGGGGGACCTGGACTGTAAAAGAGTTATGGGGGGGGGACATGGACTGGAAATGGGTTGTGATGGGGGTGGAGGGGACCTGGACCAGAAAAGGGCTATGGGGGGAGGGGGGGAACTTGGACTGGAAATGGGCTATGGTGGAGGAAGGGGGATCTTGGACTGGAAATAGGCTGTGATTAGGGGGGCTAGGACTGCAAATGGGCTGTGATGGTGCGGGGGGACTCAGACTGCAAATGGGCTGTGATGGTGCTGGGGGACTCGGACTGCAAATGGGCTGTGATGGTGGGGGGGGCCTAGGACTGGAAATAGGCTGTGATGGGAGACTTGGACTGGAAATGGGCTGTGATTGGGGGGGGGGGAGCTAGGACTGGAAATGGCCTGTGATGTGAGGGCTAGCACTGGAAATGGGCTGATGAAGAGCTGGTTTGTATAGGGGTTGCATCTTGTACCATGCTAATTGGAGGGGAATAGATGCACATGCCCCCTGAAGTTTGTGTGGATCCCCCATGCTGGTAATTCAGCCCACATGCATGCTACTGCTGCAGACTTTAGTAAATATGCCCCTTTTTGTCTTCAGATTGACAACTGACTGCACGATCCTGTATATAGCATTAAGGTAAGAAACAATATATGCAGTGTTAGATTTGTTTTAAATGTCGCAATGGTTTTGCGGCTCCCAGTTGTTTTTTCCCCTTCGGAAACGGGTCCAAGTGGCTCTTTATGTCTTAAAGGTTGCAGACCCGTGTACTAGGATATTCCTCAAGGGATGAAGTTCTGGAAACATCTATATATTACATGTTATGGTAGGAGAGGAGGAGTAGCCTAGAGGTTAGAGCAACTGCCTAGTACCCAAGATCAAGTGCTCAATAACCACTGGTACTCCTTGTGACCTTCGGTAATTCACTATCTTCAGGAAGAAGCAGAAATGCAGTCTTCATATTTGGGTGATGTTGGTATTGACAGAGTCCGCATGGGAACTCTCCCCAGCATCCAATAGGAAAGCCTTTAGGAGCATCCCACTGCACCTGCATCGCTGCCTTCCCACCCTTGGAACTCGCCCTCCTCAGTTCTTCGTTTTCCACGAAGCCAGCAGGAAGCAAACCCTGTCACCCCAGAAAATTTCTTCATTCTTCTTTTTTTGTTATTTTTTGTTACGTCTGCCTTTCCTTCGACATATGAACTGATATCATCATAGTAACATAGTAAATGACGGCAGATAAAGACCAGTATGGTCCATCTAGTCTGCCCAGTAAGATGGCAAGAGTAGGTGCACCTGCTGCTCCATGCAGGTCACCCCTCCCCATGTCTTTGTTTTAGGGGTGAACCCACCTCTGTGTAGGACACCCCTATATGCTGGGAAATTTCTTCTTTCTGTAAAAAAAAATTCTTTCAGGCGCAGACATGCCATTTTAGGCCTGAGGCCTTCCATCCAGTCTACTGACACGATGGAAAAACCAGTCAGTGGTTTAAAGGAAGTTGAAATCCAGAACTTCCAGGGTAGCGTTCTCCGAAATGCTTCCTGTTCCACGCGCAGGACCCAAAAGGCAGGCAGAGCTCCGGAGTCTCAATGCGTGGATGAGACAATGGTGCAGAGATGAGGGGTTCGGATTTGTTAGGAACTGGGGAACATTCTGGGGAAAGGAGGGGCTCTTCCGAAGGGATGGGCTTCACCTTAACCAGGATGGAACCAGGCTGCTGGCATTAACCTTTAAAAAGGAGATAGAGCAGCTTTTAAACTAGATATTAGGGGAAAGCCAACAGTCGCCCAAGAGCGGATGGTTCGGAAAAATGTATCTTTGAAGGATACTACCAAAAGCAGAGAGGTTCCACAAAAGAGTAAAGTAGCCCAAATGCCCTCAAGTATGGAGCAGACAGAGCTTAAAGATCCCAAATTACCCATGTCTAACAACAGCCAAATTAATATGAATAAAATACATTTTCTAAAATGCTTGTATGCAAATGCTAGAAGTCCAAAAAATAAGATGGGTGAGCTAGAATATATAGCACTAAATGAACGGTTAGATATGATTGGAATATCAGAGACATGGTGGAAGGACGACAAACAGTGGGACACTGTGATACCTGGGTACAAACTATATCGTAATGATAGAGCTGATCAAATTAGTGGAGGGGTTGCTCTCTATGTTAGAGAGGGCATTGAGTCAGAAAGGATTAAAGTTTTGCAGGAAACAAAATCTGCTGTAGAATCTATATGGATTGAAATTCCATGTAAAAGGGGGAAGGCAGTGGGGGTGGGGGTGTACTATCGAGCGCCTGGCCAGAATGACCAAATGGATGATGAAATGCTCAAAGAAATCAAGGAAGCGAACAAAAGTTACAGCACAGTAATAATAATGGGTGATTTCAACTACCCCGGTATCGACTGGGTCAGTGTCACGTCAGGACATGCTATGGAGATTAAGTTCCTAGATGAAATAAATGACTGCTTCTTGGAGCAGCTGGTTCATGAACCGACCAGAGGGGAAGCCATATTAGACCTAATCCTTAGTGGAACACCAGATCTAGTGCAAGAGATAAGGTTGTTGGGGCCACTTGGCAATAGTGATCATAGCATGATCGCCTTTGATGTAATTAGTGGAGGAGGGATAGTAAGGAAATCCACAGTACTACCTTTTAACTTTCGAAAGGGAGACTATGATAAAATGAGGAAAACAGTTAAGAAAAAACTAAAAGGAGCAGTTGCAAAGGTTAAAGACGTACATCAGGCTTGGCTGTTGTTGAAAAATACTATATTGGAAGCCCAGACCAGCTGTATTCCACGCTTTAAGAAAAGTGGAAGGAAGTCCAAAAAACTGCCAGCATGGTTTAAAGGTGAGGACAGAGAGGCTGTTGTTGCCAAAAAAGCATCTTTCAGGAAATGGAAAAAAGAGCCAAACAATGAAACCTGGAAACAGCACAAGCGCTGGCAAGTCAAATGCAAGGCATTGATAAGGCAGGCAAAGGGAGAATTTGAGAAGAAGCTTGCTGCAGAAGCAAAAACGCGAAGTAAAGACCTTTTCAAGTACATTCCTAGCAAAAAACCTGTGAGAGAGTCAGTTGGTCCATTAGATGATAAAGGGGTTAAAGGAGCACTAAGAGGCGACAAGGCGATAGCGGAGAGACTGAATGAATTCTTTGCTTCGGTCTTTACTGAGGAAGATGTAGGGATGTTAACCATGACTAAAGTGGTATTTAAAGGTGGAGAAGAATTGAAGGAAATATTGATACATCGGGAAGATGTATTACAACTATTAGATAAGCTGAAAAGTAGCAAATCACCTGGGCCGGATGGTATACATCCAAGGGTGTTGAAAGAACTAAAATACGAGATTGCAGACCTGCTATTAGTAATCTGTGAACTATCATTAAAATCATCTCTAATACCTGAAGATTGGAGGATCGCCAATGTAACACCAATTTTTAAAAAGGGTTCCAGGGGTGATCCGGGAAACTACAGACCGGTGAGCCTGACATCAGTACCGGGAAAAATGGTAGAAACCATCATAAAGAATAAAATTACTCAGCATGTAGATAGTCATGACCTAATGAGAGACAGCCAACATGGCTTTAGACAAGGAAGATCTTGTCTTACTAATCTGTTATGTTTTTTTGAAAGCGTGAATAATCAGGTGGACAAAGGTGAGTCGGTTGATATTGTGTATCTGGACTTTCAGAAAGCTTTTGACAAGGTCCCTCATGAGAGACTTTTGGCAAAACTAAAGAGTCATGGGATAGGATGCAGTGTACTACTGTGGATCAGGAACTGGTTAAAAGATAGAAAGCAGAAGGTAGGGCTAAATGGCCAATTTTCCCAATGGAGAAAGGTGAATAGTGGTGTACCCCAGGGATCTGTGCTGGGTCCGCTGCTTTTTGACATATTCATAAATGACCTGGAAAGTGGAATAATGAGTGAGGTTGTCAAATTTGCAGATGACACAAAACTATTTAAAGTTGTTAAAACTCAAGAGGATTGTGGAAAATTGCAAGAGGATCTTGATAAATTGGAAGACTGGGCATCAAAATGTCAGATGAAATTTAATGTGGACAAGTGCAAGGTTATGCACCTAGGGAAGAACAACCCAAACTATGGTTACACGATGCAAGGTTCCACATTAGGAACCACCACCCAGGAAAAAGATTTAGGCGTCATTGTGGATACCATGTTAAAACCCTCGGCCCAGTGTGCAGCGGCGGCCAAGAGAGCAAATAGAATGCTAGGTATGATAAGGAAAGGAATGGAAAATAAAACAAAAGATATTATAATGCCTCTATATCGTTCCATGGTGAGACCGCACCTTGAATATTGTGTGCAATTCTGGTCGCCGTATCTTAAAAAGGATATAGCGATTTTAGAAAAGGTTCAGAGAAGAGCCACCAAAATGGTAAAGGGGATGGAAGGATACTCCTATGAAGAAAGGCTAAAAAGGTTAGGGCTCTTTAACCTGGAAAAGAGACGGCTGAGGGGAGATAAGATAGAGGTCTATAAGTTAATGAACGGAGTGGAACGGGTAAACGTAGATCGATTGTTTACCTTATCAGAATATAGAAAGACTAGGGGTCATGCAATGAAGCTACAGGGTAAACTATTTAAGACTAATACAAGAGAATATTTTTTCACTCAACGTGTAATCAAACTCTGGAATTTGTTACCGGAGGATGTAGTAAAGGCTGTTAGTGTAGCTGGGTTTAAAAAAGGTTTGGACAAGTTCCTGGAGGAAAGGTCCATAAACCATTATTAAGAAGGGACCCAGGATATCAATGCTTGAACCAATACAATACCAATACCTGTACATAGGACCTAGATTGGCCACTGTTGGAAACAGAATACTGGGCTTGATGGACCTTGGTCTGACCCAGTATGGCATATCTTATGTTCTTATGTTCTTATATATAAAGAAATGTTCTAAGTGTGGTAGCACCATCTCTGCTACTGATACTCATGAATGATGTCTTAAATGCCTCGGCCCAGATCACCAGCCATCTGAATGTCCCCTATGCAAAAAGATGACAAAGAGAGGCCTATAGAATCGGGCGCAAAACCCGGCTCCCTTTTTGCCTCAGATGTGGTTTCACTCGCTTCGACATTGTCGAGGGCATCGTCTTCCTCATATGGATCTCAGGTATCGAAATACAAGTCTTCCTCGAAGACAGGCCGTCCTCCCAAGGTTAGATCTCTATCTAAACCTAGTGATGCCTTGAGCGTTGCCCTGGATTTGGAACTTCATGCTAAACAACCCCAGCTGGAGGACCTTCCCTCCAAAACCATCAAAGGGGTCCAAGATGCTCCCGAGGCCTCCACCTCAGGAGAGCTCCTGGTACCATGCTCTGGGATGATAGCCCATGCTTCTGGTACAGATATCCAAGCATCGGCAAGCTCTATGGATCAGCATATACTGGCCATTGAGTGGAGTCTAACAGCTCTGTTAGCGGCATTGGTATAAGCCAGGGTCTTACCGCAGTACCATTAGTACCGGTAACGTCGACATTGCTGATGCAGTCGTCATCGACTTTCATGCCACTCAACACATTCCCCCCATGCCGGCCCTTGAATCCGTTCCTGGTTCCGAGGTACCGGTACGGCAAGCCCCTTGAGTCAATATTGATCCCAATTAGTATTGGAGCTTAGAAGAGCGGGAGCATTGCTTCCGCCGATACTTTGATTCCATGATTCTGATTCTTCAGATGATGAATCAATCGGTACCCGAGAGATGCAAAGTCTTCTGGAAGTACACTCACCATCGCCGCAATGGCGCATGTCCCCTCTTGAAGATATGTCTTTTCAAGAGTTTATCAAGGATATGGTGAGGGGCCTATCCATTACACCCATATCGGAGAAAGAACCCAGAGCAGAGGAATTGGAGATTCTCCAATACCCTACAGCTCCTACAGAGGCCACTACTCTACCTATTCACAGTATACTCCAGGATCTTATGCTCTGGATGTGGGAAACGCTCCTCACCATTTCCCCCCCATACTCGGCAACTCGATAGCATGTATCAGGTACCGGAAAGTCCCGGTTTCCAGAAAACGCAGCTTCCACATCACTCAATAGTAGTGGAATCAGCTATGTGTCAAATTAAGAGTTCTAAGACGCACTCCTCCAATCCCCCAGGCAGGGAATCGAGAACCCTTAATAACTTTGGGCGGTGGTGCTTTCAGGCCTCCATGCTTTCAGCCCACTGAGTTTTCGTCCAGACAGACAATCAGGTAGCCATGTTCTATGTGAACAAACAGGGAGGAATGTGCTCTTGGGCCTTCTGCCAGGAGGCTCTCCAGCTTTAGGCTTTTGCCATTGCTCATCTGACACACCTCCAAATGGTATACCTACCAGGACATCAAAATGGGCTAGCAGACCGATTGGGTCGGATCCTTGTCCGCAGGAATGGTCCCTCCATCCGCAGACAACCTCCTTCATCTTTCAGTCGTGGGGAACTCCAGAAGTATACTTTTTTGCCACTCTGCAAAATGCAAAACTTCCTCGTTTCTGCACCAGAACTCCGATGTCCAGCTTACAGCAAGTGGATGTTTTCTTCCTTCACTGGGGTCAGGATTTCCTATATGCCTTTCCTCCCATACTCCTGATTCCCAAGACGCTCTTCAAGCTTCAAGCAAATAGGGGAAAGATGATTCTCGTAGCCCAATGCCCATGGTTTCCTCTCCTGCTAAGTCTCTCTCAGACTCGCCCCCTGAGTCTCAGGACAGCTCCTGATCTCTTCTTTCAGGAGGAAGGGACGCTATTCCATCCCAATCTGCAGTCTCTCCATCTCATGGCTTGACTGCTGAAAGCGTAATCTTACAAAATTTTAATCTGACTCAGGAAGTAAAGGAGACCCTGCTAGCCTCCAGGAAACCATCCACCAGACATTCTTATGAACTCAAGTGGTGTAGGTTCTCCACCTGATATTCCCAGAAGGGCTTAATCCCTTTTCAGCTCCTGTAGAGGCTCTCCTTCAGTATCTCCTACATCTTTCTTCCTCTGGTCTCAAGACAAAGTCAGTGGTGAGGGTAGACTTCAGTGCAATTGCTGCTTCTCACCATCCATTGGATGGACAGCCTATCTCCTCACAGTTGCTTGTGGTGCATTTCATGAGAGGACTTTTATTTATTTATTTAGGTGTTTTTCTATACTGCCCTTTCTAGAGATCAGGGGTGGTTTACATTATAACAGAACTTTTACATAGAACAGTATCCATGTGATATAACAGTTAACTATATAAATTTAAACTATTTACAATTGTAACATTGATATGCAATGTAGGCACTCTTATCAGTATATCAAGCAAATGATGCTTGCACTGTAAGTCACTTCTACCCATACTCCCCCAAACAAATTGAAAATATAATAAAAAGACTTAATTCTACCACCTCGCCCTTTGATCCATGCCCTTCTCATTGGATCAAGTCCACTTGCTCTGAATTAATTTCCCACATCTCCAAGATTATCAACCTCTCCTTCAACAAGGGCCTGGTCCCGGCATCACTGAAAATGGCCGCAATCAAACCTCTCCTAAAAAACTCCAAGCTGGACCCGCAGGACCCAAACTCCTATCGTCCCATATCAAGTCTTCCTTTCTTGGTTAAAATTATGGAGAAGATGGTACTGTAACAAATCCAAGACCACATTGACTGCCACACACCACTTGATCCACAACAACATGGTTTTTGACATCATGATGTTGAGACTTTACTCACTTCCCTGTTCGACAACCTAATCCTAGGCTTAAATAATCCGTAACAGGGCTTTATCCTGATATTTATGGATATTGCATCGGTCTTCGATACAGTCTGTCACAGCCATTTGTTTAATCTACTTAAGCTTAAGGGCATTCAGAGCTCAGCACTAGACTGGTGTCACTCATATCTAACAGATCATCAACAAAAGTCTGTATGGGCAATCAAACTTCGAACTGACTCCACGACCTCTGAGCCTTTTCAACAAAAGCAAGGTGTCCCCCAAGGCTCCTCACTCTCAGCCCTCCTTTTCAACATATATATGCAGCCCATTTGTTCAATCATCTGCTCCTTTAATATCTCCTTCCTGGTGTATGCCGATGATGTACTGCTTTTCACACCATTCTCTGTTGACCAGCCTGACTTCTCGCCATTAACGAAATGCTTCGATGCTGTCACTGACTGGCTCCACACGCAAAGCATCAGAATCAATTTCAACAAGGCAGATGTCCTATTCATCACCAGAAATCAATCCTTTACCCCTCCCGCTTCGATTAAGGTGAGAGATATGGAGCTCCCGAGCAGGCCCACATTCTGCTTCTTGGGTATCACCCTGGACCAGCAGCTCGACATGAAAGCACACATAAGCAACATCATCAAGGCAGTCTATCACAAGATACATACAATTCATCACCTACGACCCCTAATGGAGCCTGATGACTTCCGGACGATCTTTCAATCACTTGTAACCCCCCACTTTGACTACACCAGCGTCATTCTGAATGGACTCACTAAGAGCATACTGAACCCACTACAACTAGCAATGAATGCCGCTGCCCGCATCCTGCATGAAGCCTCCAGAAGAGATCACATAACTCCAATCTTGAAACACTTCCACTGCCTTCCAATCCACTGCAGACTCACCTTCAAAGTACTACTGCTAACCTTCAAAGCCATTAACAAACTGTCCTCCACCTCCCTCATGGACCTTGTCCACCCTACTCCTCTGAACAGATCCAGAAGGTCATTTGCTAGTAACACGCTCGCAATCCTCAACGCAATAACAAAATGCTCCCTTGCAACAAAGAACAGAGCCTTTGTGTTCTACGCACCTACACTCTGGAATGCCCTCCCAACCACTATCCGAGCTATTACTGACCTCGCGCAATTTAGGAAGGCACTAAAGCACCATCTTTTCCTTCAACATTATTCCCATACCGGTGACATAACACAACCCAGCATACCCTCCCACCCAGCATGACGACACCACCAGCACACATACGTCATGCTGACATAACCATATCCATCAATTACAATTACTTCAACATGTAAATAGTTGTCAGATTATGTCATGTTGACAGAAACATATCTGACACAATTGCTCAGTTTGTATATAGTTTGAAACCCAAGTTGTAATACCTGTTTTTTGTAAAGTTCAATGTATGTTTTCCACCTGCATTGTACAAATTATTGTTACTTGTAAACCAAACTGATTCTAAAGAGCACGGTATAAAACATATCTTATTTATTTATTTTATTTTTTATTTATCAGCAAACCCAAGGAATACCGCAGGGCTCTTCCCTATCAGCCCTGTTATTTAACATATATATACAACCAATATGTACAATCATACAATCCTTCAGATTCATTATCACATCAATACAGATGATGTACTTCTTTACACTCCTTTTTCAACCGAGAACCCAAATTTCAATGGAATTATTGACTGTTTCATTGCTGTCTCCAACTGGCTAGCCACTCACAACCTGAAAGTGAACTATAAAAAGACAGAAGTCCTTTTTATCAAAAAAGTCTCAACATTCATACCTCCAACAACCTTACAGGTTAAGAATGCTGATCTGAAGTCTAATCATGAGGTTAGATATCTGGGCATCACCCTGGACAGTCCCTAGACATGGAGTCCCATATAAACAATATCACGAAAGCTGTCTATCATAAAAAACGTTCCCTGCATCATCTCCGACCCTTACTGGAACCTACAGACTTCCGCTCTGTCTTCCAAGCCCTCATCACTCCGCTCTTTGACTACGCCAATATCATCCTACATGGTCTTCCTGGGTATTCTTTCCATCCTCTACAACTGGCATTGAATACTGCAGCACGAACCTATGGAGCCTCTAGATACAAACATGTAACCCCTCTCCTATTTCATCTACACTTGCTCCCTATAAACAGTCGACTCAAGTACAAAATTCTCCTGATAACTTTTAAAATTCTTCATCATCTATCTGCATCCTCCCTGGAAGATCTCCTACACTGGACTCCTGACAACAGAGCAAGAAGATCAAATAAGACTAACACTCTTACCATCCCACTTATAGTTAGAAAAAGCTCCCAATTTGCTAATAACAGAGCCTTCCCCCTCTTCACCCCTATACTTTGGAACTCCCTACCTGCTCCTATTCATCTTATTTCAGATCTGGCCACCTTTCGCAAAGCAATCAAAACGTACCTATTCCATCTTGCTTTTGACCACGTAACATAAAGCCCAGTCTGTCAACATCATACTCTAAATATGGTTATACTGTAAATAGTATAGTACTGTAAATTCTGTTATACTGTTAATAGTTCACCATTCTTACTTGTTACTGTTAATGTAAATTTGTTAATTGTATTATATCTTGTTCACATGTTCAATGTAAACTGTTCGATGTAATAAGTTGTTCTATTGTAAACCGTGCTGATCATGAATAGTGCGGTATAAAACCAAATAAATAAATAAACACTGTAAAAGCAACAATTTGATTGCAGGGATGTAGAGCAGGCAGGTATGGTAAACAAAGGGAGGGGGGTGGAATGGGAAGGGGGGGCGAGGGGGCTTATGTACCATTGGGTATGAGGCTGCTATAATGTTCTTTGAATAGGTGGGTTTTTAACTCTTTGCAAAATGATTGGAGGTCTTTAATTATTCTTAGTGTTTCAAGGAGGGCGTTCCATTGTGAGGGAGCTATGTATGTAAAGACCCTATTGCTTGTGAATTGTTTGGTTTTGCATATTGTAGGGGGTACTACAAGAGTATTTTGGCTGGAGGTTCTTCTGGCTTTGGTAGCTGGTTGTAATTGGATGAGGCATGAGAGGTGAGAATGGGCTATATTGTGTATCAGTTTAAAGGTGGTCATTATTATTTTGTATTGTACTCTGGAGGAAATTGGGAGCCAGTGAAGCTCGTATAGGTGGTCTGACAGCCTTGCTTTCACTATGATTCTGGCTGTGACATTTTGGGCCATTTGTAATATATTTATTGTCTTCTTGGGTATTCCCTGCAGTAGCCTATTGCAGTAGTTGAAATATGGTGTGATAAAGGCTTTGACTACTGTTCTAAAGTTGTTCAGCTCAATGAGATTTCTGATTGGCTATATGATCCTTAGCTTGAAGAATATGGTTCTAATAAGTTGTTTTAGGTGGGATTCCATGCTGAGGGCTTTGTCATTGATTACGACTAGATATTAGAAACATAGAAACATAGAAATATGACGACAGAAAAAGACCACATAGCCTATCTAGTCTGTCCTTCCATAACAACTACAACAGTCCCCTTTTTACCTTTAGAGATCCTCTGTGTTTGTCCCATGCTTTTTTGAATTCAGTTACTGTCCTCATCTCTACCACCTCCACTGGGAGACTATTCCACAGATCCACTACTCTTTCCGTAAAGAAATATTTCCGCATATCACTCCTGAATCTATCTCCCTTCACCCTCATCCCATGTCCCCTCATAGCAGAACTTGCTTTCAATTGAAAGAGGCTCCCTCCCTGAACATTTATGCCACGGAGGTATTTAAACATCTCAATCATATCACCTCTATCCCACCTTTCCTCTAAGGTGTACATATTAAGATCCTTCAGTCTGTCCTCATATGCTTTATAATGAAGACCACTAATCATTTTAGTAGCCACCCTCTGCACCGACTCCATCCTGTTCACATCGTTTTGAAGGTGCGGTCTCCAGAATTGCACACTATACTCCAAATGAGGTCGCACCAAAGACTTATACAGAGGCATTATCACCTCCTTCTTTCTGCTAGCCATTCCTCTCCGTATGCACCCAAGCATCCTTCTAGCTTTTGCCGTCGCCTTTTCTACCTGTTTAGCTACTTTAAGTTCATCAGACACAACCACGCCTAGGTCCCACTCTTCTTTAGTGGACAAAAGTACTTCACCCCCTATACTATATTGCTCCCTTAGATTGCTGCAGCCCAAATGCATGACCTTACATTTTTAACATTAAATCCCAGCTGCCAAATTCTAGACCATTTTTCAAGCTTAGCTAGATACCTCCTCATGTTATCTACCCCTTCCTGGGTGTCTACTCTATTGCAGATTTTGGTATCATCCGTAAAGAGGCAACCTTTACCTGAAAGCCCTTCCACTAAATCACTAACAAAGATGTTAAAAAGAATCGGACCAAGGACAGATCCCTGGGGCACACCACTGATAACATCCTTCTCCTCAGAGTGAGCTCCATTTACTTGTACTCTTTGTCGCCTCCCACCCAACTAATTTCTAACCCAAGCAGTAACTTTAGGGTCCATCCCTAGGGTGCTCAGTTTGTTTATAAGTCGCCTGTGAGGAACAGTGTCAAAGGCTTTACTGAAATCTAAATACACCACACCTAGGGCTCTCCCTTGGTTCAACTCCCTGGTCACCCAGTCAAAGAAATCAATCAGATTTGTCTGACAAGACCTGTTTCTGGTGAATCCATGCTGCCTCGGATCCTGTAATCCGTTGGACTCCAGAAACCTCACTATTTTCTCTTTCAGCAGCGTTTCCAATAATTTACTCACCACCGAAGTTAAACTAACCGGCCTGTAGTTTTCAACCACATCCTTACTTCCGCTTTTGTGTAAAGGCACCACATGAGCCTCTCTCCAGTCCTTTGGCACCACTCCCGACTCCAATGAGGCATTGAAAAGGTCAGTCAGTGGAGCTGCTAGAACGTCCCCAAGTTCCCTCAGTATTCTCGGGTGTATCCCATCCGGTCCCATCGCTTTGTCTACTTTAAGTTGAGATAGTTTCTCACGAACACAGTCTTTTGAAAATTGTTCAAGATGTCCTTTGCTTCTGTTCCTATTTGTGGGTGTTTTCTGAGGTCCTGCTCCTGGTTCTTCATCTGTGAACACAGAAGAAAAATATTTGTTAAGCAATTCCGCTTTATCCTTATCAGCTTCTACATATTCCTCCCCTGCACCCTTGAGTCTGACAATACCGCTCTTGCCCTTCCTCTTCTCACTAATATATCTGAAAAATGTCTTATCCCCCCATTTTATTGCATTGGCTATTTCCTCCTCCTTTTGAATCTTTGCCTTCTTGACTACTTTGCTAGCTTCTCTACGTTTTTCCAAATACAGATGCCTGTCTACCTCTCTCTGTGATCTCTTGTATTTCATGAAGGCCTCCCTCTTTTTCTTCACTTTTTCAGCTACTTCTTTCGAAAACCATAGCGGTATCCTTTTCCTTTTACCTTTATTTACCATTTTAACAAAAAGGTTGGTTGCCCTTAAAATATCCCCTTTCAGTTTTTCCCACTGTTTTTCTACATCCCTCAGCTGTTCCCATCCAACTAACGACTCCCTGAGATATTGGCCCATCTTCGCAAAGTTAGTCTTCCTAAAGTCTATGATCCTCGCCTTCGAATGGATTCTAACAGCCCTAGTCCTAATACTGAACCACACCATCTGGTGATCTCTGGATGCAAAATGATCTCCCACTACAACATCAAAAACACTTTCACCATTGGTAAGCGCCAAGTCCAGTATGGCCCCTTCACGTATGGGGTCTGTTACCAATTGCCTGAATAGTTCTCCCTGTAGAGAATCCAGGATCTCCTTACTTTTAGATGATACTGCAGCAGGAATGTGCCAATCAACATCTGGCATATTGAAATCTCCTATCAGTAACACTTGCCATTTCCTAGCAATGCTGTGCATGTTTTCAATTAACTCTCTGTCCACCTCTTCCTCTTGTGAGGGAGGTCTGTATATCACACCAATGTAAATAGATTTCTCTTTCCCTCTTTCTAGTTTAACCCACAATGCCTCCCCTCTCCCTTTTAAGCTCTGTAATTCCAAAGCTTTAATAGTAGTTTTTACATATAGTGCCACTCCTCCTCCCCTACTTCCTACCCTGTCCTTTCTGAATATAGTTACATCCCAATCATGGTTTTCTGTGAACCATGTTTCTGTAACTGCCACTAAATCCAAGTCAGCCACTCCCACCAAAGCTTCAACACCAGGAATCTTATTTCCCATGCTACGGGCATTTATACACACTGCTTTCCATATGTTATCCTTGTTACCCATTTCCATAAAGTTATTTAATGTATCACCTACCTGGGGGCTTTCACTTACCTGGGGGCTTTCTTCACCTATCCCCAACTAATCTAATTTAAAACCCTCTTCAGTAGATTAGCCAGTCTACTACTGAAGACGCGTTGACCTTTCTTGGACAGATGGATGCCATCTCTGCTCTGCAACCCTGCTTTACTGGGAATTTGGTGTTTAAGCAGATTGTTGCTGGGGAGTGAAAGTGGGTTTTTTTGATGTGAACATGATTTCTGTTTTCATGAAATTAATGCTCATGTTGTTTGCTTGGAGCCAGTTTTCTGTTTCTTTTAGGCAATTTGCTAATTCATCATATGTTGGATTCAGTATGTCTAGTGGGGCGTACAACATGATATCGTTTGCGCATATGTGATATTTTATTTTGTGCTTTTTAAATATGTTGCAGACCGGCTGTATATATAAGTTAAACAATAGGGCAGAAAGTGCGGAGCCTTGGGGGATTCTCTGGTTTTGTGGGAACATTGAGGATGTCTTGTGCTCAATTTGCACATATTGTGATCTGTCGGTTATGTAGGATATGAACCATTTGAGAGTGTGTCCTTTTATGCCTATGGAATCAAGTCTAGATATGAGTGTAGCGTGGTTCACATTATCAAAAGCGGTGATGATGTCCAGGAATATAAGGATGAATGCTTTTTTGGTATTTTCTATACCCTGGATGAGAGTGTCAAGTAAGACTAGTAGGAGTGTTTCGACTCCATGGAATGGTCGAAAGCCATATTGTTGTTCATCTAGTGGGGCAGCTGAGTCTATGAAATCCTGGAATTGCCATTGAATCACTTTCTCTATGACTTTTGCTATGAAAAGTATGCTGGCGATTGGTCTATATGCAGCTGGGTCATCTTTATTTAAGTTCTTGTGTTTTAGTCTGAGGTGGGTTGTGAATCTTTTGAGTGGACTTGGCATGGTTCCTTGTTGCAGCGATTGGTTTACAATGTTCAATAGGAAGGGAGCAATTTCGGATTTTGTTGCTTTGATCCAAGATAGAGGACAGGGATCTAATGGAGAGGTGGTGTTGATATTTGAGATTAAATCTATGATTTGTCTACGGTCTATGGTATGAAATGTATGCCTCTTATTGGAGTTAGTTGGGTACATTGTTCAGGGGGGAGGACTGGGGTGTCCCTAGGTTTTAGTTTGCTAGTGTAGAAATCTGCTAAGATTTGGGGTTGAATTGGGATTTTGGTTAAGGTGTCTTGAGGGTGCTTAGTAATCAATTTTACAAGTTCAAAAAGTTCTCTTAGTCGATTGATTGCACTGTTTAGAACTTTTGAGTAGTAATTCTTTTTTGCATTATTTATTGTGTCTTTATAGGTCTTAAGTGTTTTTATGTAGACTGTCTTGTTTTCCATGGTCTTTTTGGATCTCCATATACCATTTCGTTTTTCTAAGATCTTTTTTTTACCTTAGCTAAGTCGGGCGTATACCATTTTTCTGAGAGTTTATGTGGTGGTCTTAGAGATTTGGGTGTTGGTTTAGCTGCTGCGGCAACTGATGTGTTCCATTTTGTTAGGATTTTATCAAGGTCATTTGAGGAGGAGTCAAGTTGTGTTATGGTGGATTGTATGAAAGTATACCTATCAATGCACATTGCATTTTTTTGGAGTGGAGGAGTAGCCTAGTGGTTAGAACACTGGCTGAGTGACCAAGCAACCAGGGTTCGATTCCCACTAGCACTCCTTGTGGCCTTGGGCAAGTCACTTAACCCTCCATTGCCTCAGAAGAAAGGCCTGGCAATCTACTTCCAGTCACACTGCCAAGAAAACCCAGGAGCTTCTGGGTCGCCAGGAGCCAGGACTGACTCAAAGGCACACATTGCATTGCATACCTATCAAAAGTCAAAATCGTGCGATTTGCTTGGGGTTGGTTGGTTATGTATTCTCATGGTGGGAGGTTGGTAATTTAAATGTAAAGCATATCAAAAAGTGGACTGACTATGGGATCTGTGTTATATTTGGGGAGGGGGGGTTATGGTTGAGTAAACTGTAATGGTTTTTGGAAGGAATACCAGGTCCAGTATATTCCTCTTACTATTTGTGGGACATTCTATTATTTTTTGGAATCCCATCTGCTCCATCAAATCCAGGAAGGTAGTGGTTGATATGGAAAGGCAGACTAGATAGGCCATGTGGTCTTTTTCTGACGTCATATTTCTATGTTTCTATGTAAGGCAGTTGCATGTGTGTGTAGAAGGGATGTTAGGTTAAAGTCGCCCAAGATGATTTGAGGCTTCCTTATAGGGAAGGCACAGACTGATTCTAGGATAGTTATGATGCTTTCATGATTGGCTGTTGAGGGTCTATATAGGAGGCATACTGTTATGTTTCTGTTTTCTATTTTGAGCTTATCTATTCCATCATAATTGTTGCATGTACTGGGTGATACTTTTAGATTTTCCTTGGTAATTGTAAGCACTCCACCCCCCCCCCCCCCACACACACCTTTTTTGTCCCTAGGACAATTAAAGAAGCTATAGCCCAGAACTCTTAGTTGGTTCACGAGGACATTTATTTATTTCGACCAGAAGCCAGATATCATATGTATCATGGAAACCTGGTTATGAGACATTATCAGTGTCTCATAACCAGGTTTCCATGATAAATATGATATCTGGCTTCTGGTCTATGATGAGGTCCTGTATGATGGGGATTTTGTTTCTGATGGACCTGACGTTGATTAGGATACAATTTAGTGGGGCTATTGCTATTGTGTTATTTTGTGTTGTGCTGGGATTTGTGTTTATTTGAATTCATCTGTGGTGGGTCTTATGGTTTGGTGTGGGCACTCTGTAGTGGAGAGATCTGTGTGGTATGCGGTGCCAGTTTTGTCTTGGAAGGTGATAATAGGTGGGAATGGGGAATGTTTGGAGTGGGTCTTCAGCCAAAGCGAAGGCTTTGGTTATTTGAATGGTCAAGAGCCAGAAATAGTATATGTACATAATTATTGTTCTAGTTTACATTGTTTGGGGTAGCTTTCATTAGCTTTCAGTATAAATTAGTACAATGTGATGAAAATCTTGGTTAATACAAGCTTTCGTTAGGTTTATGTATTTATTAGTACTGTGTAATAACAAGCTTAGTTAACATAAGAGCAAGCTGTCGCTTGATGATTACATTAATATGTTTTTAGAGTAGAATAGCGAGAGCCGTATGTTTTGATTTATGTCAGAGCCAATACGTTTATAGGTTACATTGTACAATAGTATGTAATGTTGGAGACGGCATAGAGTTGTATCAGGCCATGGATAAATGATGCAATTAATCACTGCTGATTTCACTGAGCCTGATTATGTGATATACAATTTAATATACAATGTAAGGGCTTATCATACATATGCAACTATAGCGTGGTCAGGGATAAGTGTATTGGTTTTGGTTGCATAAGCCTTATGAAACTCGCACAATTGTGAGTCACATGTCATACGCTTGAGTCTGTACAACTTACTGATGCGTAGGCACCTTCTGGAGGATGTGATACCTTCAAGATACCCTTTTGCAATTTTGGAGAGAAGGTGCAGATGTTTAGTGTTGTTCTCCTATCTCCATTTCCCCGCCTAAGGGCCATGCCAAAGAGTCTTCCTGCGAGACAGGTGCAGGCACATCTGGAACATGCTTTCCTTTATTGCTGGGGAGCTGGAGAGCTGATTGGCTGTGGTTGGAGGAGCGGGAGGGACTAGGGGCTCCCGCCACTACTCCCAAAGTTCAATCAGTCCAGGTTGTGCTGGTGAGTTTGGGGAAAAAGGATTTCTTGCTGGAGCATGCTTTCCTTTATTGCTGGGGAGCTGGAGAACCTCCCATCAGACCACCACCAGTGACATGGGATCTTAATGTCATCTTAGGGCAGCTTCTCAAGCCACCTTTTAAACCTTTAGCCACAACATCACTAAAGTTTCTCTCATGGAAGGTTATCTTCCTAGTTACCCTCACTTCAGCTAGGCGCATTAATGAGCTTCAGGCTTTGGTGGCACCATGATAAGGTTGTCCTTATGACTCACCCCATTTCATGCCAAAAGTTGTGTCTCCTTTCCATCTCAATCAATTGGTTTACTTTCCTGTCTTTTTCCCTAGACCGCATTCCTCTAGGGCAGAGGCAGTCTTGCAGACCCTTGGCTTCAAGTGTGCCTTAGCTTTTTACATTCAAAGGACTCGAACACCGTAGAGCTTCGCAGTTATTCAGTTCCTTTGACCCTAGTCATTTGGATCTCCCAGTTTCTAAACATACTCTGTCCAATTGGATAGTAGATTGCATCTCATTTGCTTATGATAAGGCAGGACTATCTCTTGAAGGGCACGTCACTGCCAATAACGTTTGCACCATGGCTGCCTCGACGGCAAACCTACGGTCTGTGTCCATTGACAAAATCTGCAAAGCAGCTACTTGGTCTTCAGTGCATAACTTTGCTGCTCATTACTGTCTGGACAAGGAATCCAGAACCTTTTTCAGACTTAGGGTAAATCCTACCCTCCATCCCGGAATTTAATGATACCAGATATCCATGTGGGATCCATGACCTCTGCCTACCCCGAGGCTAACCTCCACTGGTTCTGAGGTCATTTCATCTGCCATCTGGGAGTTAGGGAGTCCCATATGTGAAGACTAAATTCCTGCTTGTTCCTGGAGGTAGCGTAGTTACTCACCTGTAACAGGTGATCTCCAGGAACAGCAGGAATTTAGTCTTCACAACCCACCCTCCTCCCCTAGGATTTGTAGGGTTTCTCTCTTTTCTCTCCTTTTATCTCAGCTGCAAACTCAACTGAGGAGGGAGAGTTCCAAGGGCAGGAAAGCAGCGACGCAGGCACAGTGATGCTCCCAAAGGCTTTCCAATTGGACATTGGGGAGCATTCCTGCACGGGCTCCATCAGTACTGACGCTACCCATATGTGAAGACTAAATACCTGCTGTTCCCAGAGATCACCTGTTACAGGTGAGCAACTACACTTTACCCTCCATTGCCTCAAAAGAAAATGCTTGGCAATCTACTTCCTGTGATACGTTGCCAAGAAAACCCAGAGCCATCTGGGTCACCAAGAGTCAACACTGACTTGATGGCACTGAAATAAAAAAGGTAGGACAGTCCCTGTGGGAGCCTTGAACCCAGCACCCCAGGGTTTACCAGACTCAACCCCCACTCTGCTCTGCAGGTTTTGTTTCTAAAGTTGAATTATGTATTCATTATTTATAAAATACTGCTTATTGTACCTGGTGGGTACTGGATGTTAATATGTCTGGAAATTGCTATGTGAGCACATTTTCTGGATGTGTCCTATCTCTGGAACCTGGAAGAATGGTAGATACAGTATAATAGATGAGCCCCACTGTCTGCTAGAAATGTAAATACAGTCATACAGTCCTTACCCAGGGAGATCAGAGTCTCATAATTCTCCTTCATCACCTCCCTGTAAAGCTCCTTCTGCCCTTCATCTAAATACTCCCACTCCTCCTGGGAGAAAGAGACAGTGATGTCTTCAAACATCGCACGCATCTGAAACACAAACCAGAAACACAATCAGGGACACATGGAGGTGCTCAGAGTACATTAGATGTCAGCTGGCTTTATTCTCCTCTCCTAGAAATCCAAGGGAGCTCTGCATTTAAAACCTGTAGGAACAGAACCCGAAGCTAGTACTGGTCTCCAGAGCACTTGGGGTGGAAACACATTAAGTGGATCTCTCTGGCTAAGTTTTTATTCTTTTTCTCTTGCTTGCTTTAGTTTCTAGCTCCCTGTACCTCGTCTGTCTTTTGGAATTACTATAATTGCGCTTCTTTATTTACTGCCTGTGTTTAACATTGCTCTTTGTGAAAATTGCTTAAGTTCTATGTAGGTTTCCTTAGCCTTTGAGAAAATATCGGGTGCAATATAGGAATGACCTAGCTTTAAAAAAAAAAGCGTTCAAATTTTCAGCCTGTTCTAGAAAAGTAGCTTTGACCGGAGAAGCGGGATATAAATACAGTTAAATAAATAAATTTAAAAAATATCTTTGGCCTGTATTGCAGAGGCAAGTCTCTGTTCTGGTTGTTAACAGCTGCCCTGCAGGGTCTCTGTCTTAGGAAGACAAACTCATAACTTAATGCTACTTATTTCTCTCTCTTCTTCCCCTCACCCACCCACCCTAGGGCTAGATGTTCTTAGTCACCTTAAGACACACAGGGGTATGTTTACTAAACTGTCTTAACGTGCGCCCGGCGATTGTGTGCAGGCTGCCATAAAAGGAGTGGGTGTTTCAGTCTTAAAGTAGCAAAACGGGATTATTGTGCGATAACGCACGCTGCTGGGCACATTATCAGGCGAAGCGACGCTAAGCGCGTTAACACGTGGTAATCTTAAGTAGGCGCCCAGACAAGCAAACATAGAAACAGAGGTGTAGCACAATGGCTAATACCCTGACTGATGGTACAGGGGTCATGAGTTTGATCCCTGAGTGTGCCTAATGCATAAAGCTGGCTGAGGCATCACCCTTTACTTTTAGGTAGTGATTTTTGAGGCATTTTACTTTTATTTTAATTAGTGCTGCCAGCAAACACACCCTCACGGTGGCGTAACCTAAGGTACCGCATAAGGCACCCCATAACGCACTCCATAGGGCACATTATAAAGTGCACTGTCCGCCAAGGCACCCTATAATGTCCCCTATAGGACACCTTATAAGGCGCTTGATAGGGCGCCTTATAAGGCACCTTATAGGGCGCCCTATAAGGTGCCTTATGGGGTGCCTTATGGTTACAGTACTCTGAGGGTGTTTTTGCTGGCAGCACTAATGTACATTAAAAATAGACAATGCCTCAGACAGCCCTACCAAATAACCCCACCATGGGTTTGAACCCATGACCTCTGGTTTCAGAGGCAGTGAAGTAACCAGTGGGCTACAGCTGCCACAAACCCCTGGCTGGCTGCAGAAGGACTGCACGTCACCACACAAACTGTTTGCTGTGGTTACCAGGATAGGGTTAACCCACCCATACCCATGATGCACTGCACATGCAAATCAGCAGTCGACAGATGGGCACAAGATGGGGTATGCACCCCCACAGCACCTCGACCTGGTAGGGGGAACTGACCGTGTGCGGTACTGGCACAGAGTAGCTACAGACCGTCACATTGTGCGGGTACTGTGCTCACCCTGAGGGTGAGGTGGGGCGCCCAGCACCTTTCATGGTTGAAATACCCCATGCTGCAGGTCCCCATCAGTACTACTGTGTATGCTAGGTAGTTCCTGCAGACACACCTAGGTTACATCTGTGTCCTTTTGTATTTCTCAGTCATGTCTAGCCCTTATGGGCTATGATGCACCCAGAATAGTGCATATCCTGTGTTGGAGCCATGCTTACATGATGTAGGTGAAGGGGGGTGGGTGTTTGGACCCATAGGCGGATTATGTACCACCATACAACCCACCCTCTGGGGCTCAGGATAGGAAACAGGATCACCCACCAATAGATCCACATTCTGCCTCTCTGCAATGGTAGCAGTAGAGGGGACCATCAACCCCAGTCCTGCTGGGGAACAGACACCCTACAGGGCAGGCAATGCAGATCTGTACACATCCATAAAGCAATGGCAGACAGACAGTAGGCCTGGAAATGCTCAGCTGCCCCCCCCCCCCCCCAACTATCTGATACTCTCCAGCCGCTGCGCTCTGCAAGGTGTTC
This sequence comes from Ichthyophis bannanicus, assembly GCA_033557465.1. Classification (NCBI taxonomy): domain Eukaryota; kingdom Metazoa; phylum Chordata; class Amphibia; order Gymnophiona; family Ichthyophiidae; genus Ichthyophis; species Ichthyophis bannanicus. The sequence continues at coordinate 92,031,729 of CM066031.1, forward strand.
CAGCAAGACACATACTAGCTGCAGACAGTCTGTTAGCTAGTCCATAGTGCATGGTCCTGGAGGAGATGCATGTACCTAGAACTGGGATGTCAGCATACACACCCAGCAGATAAGTCAGTGATTGGGTACCAAAAGGGAGCCATAAATATCACAAGAGAGAAATACTATATAGCACTATGGGGGAGCCTAGCCATGCCGTGGTCACTGCTCAGTCAGGGTGAGAGTGACCTCCCAGCAGGACATGCTGTGGCCACGCTGTCCGTGCAGGTGGTGGCCGGGCACTACAATGTCCGAGCCATTGCCCTATGCCCTGTGCAGATGCGGCCAGGCCAGGCCACACTATCCAGGCTATTCCCACAGTACCTTGCTCCTCATTATGCACATTGGCAGGCCAATACTGGCAACAGTGCTATCGGTGTGGGCTGTGGAGGGTATTGGCAGCCACCACACACTGGATAGACCAGGGGTCCCCAAACCTGTCCTGGAGGGCCGCAATCCTGGCAGGTTTTTGGGATAGCCCTAATGAATATGCATGAGATATATATGTATTAGAGAGATCCTCCCAACCTGACTGGTTTGTGGCCCTCCAGTATTGGATTGGGAGACCCCTGCTTTACACCTCTGTCATTTAAGATTGTGAGTGGGCAAGGTACAGATGTCCTAGACATCAAAAGGGTAGATAGACTTTGTCACATTCCTTCTCGCTTCTCACCACCACCAAAATGTTGTCTATTAGACAACTTTTTGGTGGTGGTGAGAATCGAGGAGCAATGTGACAAATTCTGTCTACCCTTTTGATGTCTAGGACATCTGTACCTTGCCCACTCACAATCTTAAATGGCAGAGGTGTAAGGCAGGGGTCTCCCAATCCAGTACTGGAGTGCCACAAACCAGTCAGGTTGGGAGGATATCTCTAATGCATATACGAGGGGGTACCCAAAAAAACAGAAATCACATTGCCGTGGGCGGAGCTTGTGTAGTACGCACTTCTGCCGCTAGGCGTGTATAGTGCAACTCATTGTCAGTTCAGTGCCGCCTGTGTTGTCGACCTGGCTTGTTCTGTTCATCTGCAAGATGACGCTATGGGAAAAAGTCAAGTGTACCAGTGGTTTGCTCGGTTTAAAAATGGCGACATGTCGATTGATGACAAACCTCGTTCTGGGCATCCATCAATTGCCCGAATCGACGAAAATATTGAAAAAATTAGAGAGCTTGTGCTCACAGACCGTCGACAGACAATTGATCAACTGTCAGTGGGTTATCTTGGAGCTCGGTTCAGCGAATTTTAACGGAAGATTTGGGAATGAAAAGGGTTGCTGCCAAGTTTGTTCCTCGGGTTCTGACTGATAATCAAAAGGAACATCGAGTTGAAACATGTCGTGTTTTGAAACAACAGCTTGAAACTGATCCAGATTTTCTGTCAAAGGTCATTACAGGTGATGAGTCATGGTGCTATGGTTACGACCCAGAAACAAAGCAACAGTCAAGCCAATGGAAGACGTCATCGTCACCCCGTCCAAAAAAATGTCGTCAAGTCAAATCAAACATCAAAACAATGCTGATTTGCTTTTTTGATGCCAAGGAGGTAGTTCATTCAGAGTTTGTTCCCCCAGGTCAGACCGTCAATCAAACCTTTTATTTGGAAGTTTTAAGAAGATTGCGCAACAGTGTTCGTCAAAAAAGACCCGATTTGTGGCAGACAGGAGACTGGTTCTTCCACCACGACAACGCACCTGCACACACAGCCATCTCTGTTAGACAGTTTTTGGCTAAAAATGGCATGGTTCCGCCGCCCCACACACCTTACTCGCCTGACCTGGCTCCGTGCGACTTTTTCTTATTTCCACACATGAAAAGGGGCATGAAAGGACACCGATTTGACAACATTGAAAAAGTCAAGAAAAAAACAAGGGAGGAGCTGTCAGCCGTTTCTAAAGATGACTACAAAAAATGTTTCGAACAGTGGAAGCACTGGTGGGACAAATGTATCAGTTGTAATGGAGAGTATTTTGAAGGGGATAAGGTTGTTTTGTAAAGAATTTGAAATAAATAGCTTTTAAAAAATAATTCCTGTTTCTTTTTTGCCTATCATGCATATTCATTAGGGCTATCCCAAAAACCTGCCAGGATTGCGGCCCTCCAGGACAGGTTTGGGGACCCCTGGGATAGACAGACACACACTCCACACACCTATGCCAGCATTGTGCAACTATAGAGGTATTTGGCAGCCCTAGCCACCACACCAGTCCTGAGCACAGTGCAGGCATGTCTATGGTACGCAATACTGTTGGGGTCACTCTGTCAGACACCAGACCTGAGGCACACGCCACAGACATCAGAAAGGTTGCTATGATGCAGCTCAATCAGCCAATTGTGCTTAACGTAGGAATTGCTATCTGCCAGTTATCATAGCAACCTTTTGATAGCTGTGTACAGTTTTCCCATGTTTAGGGTGGCATTGCTAAGGTATGCAAGTGCTAGTATGGGGAGATGCACGCAGGGCCCAACATCCTGCCTCTCCAGGAGGCTTGGGATAATGGAGCCTGTGGGTGCCGGTGTGTCTGCCCCTGTTGGCCGCTGCTCTAGGGCAGAGGTTCCCAACTCCAGTCCTGGAGGGCCAAACACTGTTCGGGTTTTCATGCTGTCCCTCATGAATATGCATGAGAACATCTGCATACCATGGGGGCGGTGCATAGCAATGCAGCACAGCCACATTTATTAGAGGCAGCATGGAACCTGAATGGTGTTTGGCCCTCCAGGACTGCATTTGGGAGACTCTGCTCTAGGTAATGCGCCTGTTTATGGTGTCTGTGCTCTGTAGGGTAAAATGTAGGTGTTTTGGGCATGTTTACGTCATCTGCAATAAAGGTTATGTCTGTATTAGCATGTTTTAGTAGTGGGTAAAATATGGGGGCTGGGTTGGCAGGAACCACAGCTGGGACTTGAACCTGTGACCTTCTGCCTCTGAAGACACTGACTGTGTGCACTGCACCACCGTGTGGCCACAGAGACAGTACATTCCCTGGTGCTACCATGACTTTCGTCCGGCAGGGCCTGTCTGTTGCAGTGCATGGCACCCACCTACACAGGGCTAGGCCATGGTCTGCTCTGGGCAGCTGCCATTGCCCCCCTCCACCACCAGTACCACTCTGCCACCATGCTGACATGCCCTTCTGCTGGTGGTGCTGCTGGTGCACAGTCTCAGGCCATCCAGTGTGCGAGTAGGCAACTGCCTGTGGTGCGGGTTCTGGGGTAGGGGTGACTGCATAGACGTCCATGCTTCCCCCCCAACACCGCCTGCCAATATTCTGTGCCCTTGGAGGTACCTGCTGGGTACTATCCCCTGTGACACTGTGATAAACACACTCGTGCCCATGCTGGGCCCTCATCAGTTGCTGTCTGGCTGCTGTACAGTTTCAGCATTCCTAAGTGCCACCTAGGCATCTGCCTAGTCTGCACTGTGCCCCAGCTGCACCACAGCATGTGCCGCCTGCAGCCCTCTGTATCCCATTTTCAAGCATCTGTCCAGTTGGCCGTTCCGACATGCCCGCCCTGCTGTTGCCGCACATGTGCACGCCATAGGAAACCTGTCCGATGGAGAGGAAAACCCTGCACAGCGCAATTTCACTGTGGGCTCATTCACCTTGTATGGGGACGGAGCATGGACCCTTCCAGAATTCATATCCTTTTTTTGGTGCTTTCTTGGGAGTGTTTTTTGATGTTTCCCATTGAGATCACTATTGCCCAGCTTGGTTATTCTATTTTTCCATTTTCTTCTGTTCATTTTCACTGTTTATTTGCCCTTTTGTTCCGTGCACATGTATCACACTTATCACTTTTTTGTAGGTTTCCCTGGTTTTGCTGTACATTGCTGACATAAATGGTTTCTCTTCCCTTTAAATCAGCTCTAACGCCAGGGTTTCACTGGCATTAGTTTTCAGCCTCGGATTTCACAGCGTTAGTGCGCGGGGAGCCTCTCCCCTCCCACTCTCCACCCATTGACCCCTTGTCTCCGCCCCTGGGGAGCCTTCCTCCGCCCTCCGGGAGCCTTTCTCCGCCTTCAACGCTCGTTTGCGCCGCTGCGCACATTATCGCGCGCTAAGGTACCTCTGCGCCCGATAAAGCGCCATTATCGCGCGATAAGGTACCTTATCACGCGATAACATCACAGAGCGCACATTAAGACGGTTTAGTAAACATACCCCTAGGTGATCCCATTATGAGAGGTAATCTTAGAACCAATCTTAGATTCTGGGAGCCAAGAGACCAGGATTTGATTCTCAATAACACTTCTTGTGGCCGTGAGCAAGTCACTTTAACCCTCCATTGCCTTAGAAAAATCCAAGTTATTAATTCCCCTGTTTAATATACATTACAAAGATTAAGTTGCAATGTAAACAATTTTGACCTAAATGATAGAGCAGCATAAGAAACCCGTTAAATAAATAAATAAATATCTTGGGAACTCAGTTCCAGAATCAGAAGGTGGGGAAATGCCTTTCGGGGTCTTCAGCCAGTAAGAATAATAACCAGATTGTTATTGACGTCACAGAAGAAAGTAAGGGGTTTGAAACTGATGGGAACCAATGATCTGACGAGAAACAGTACCTCTACAATGCAAAGATACTTCCAAATTTTGGAAGAGAGCCTCAAACTCATTGTCAGCACTATAGCATTCTCGGAAGTTCTACCTGTTCAGGGAAAGGGGGAAGAGAGGCTGAATCACACAATCATCTTTAATGCATGAAACCAAACCTGGTGTAAACATGAAGGGCTCAATTTTCATTTAGGCAGGCTATGCGCCGCGTCCGTGCATAACCTGCCCTCCGATACTCCTTAACCTGGATTTTCACTTCTGCGGGTTTGATTGGACACGCCGGTAGCTGCCGAGGCTAAACGGGTAGCAGTGATTTTTGATGCTGCCCGCTCAGACCCTGTTCCTGAAAGATAGGTGAGGAAAAACCTTGCCTATCTTTAAGGTACAGAGGGCTAAGCGGGTAGCATTGAAAATCCCTGCTTCCCGCTTAGCCCTTTCCTCCATCCTGGAACGCCCCCAACACACTCCGCTGCTAACCGCATAGCATCTGGGCACATTAGGGACTTATCCAGGATTTTCCCATGTAGGTGCCTTTGGAAAATCCCGGATAAGGCATTTACATAGGTAATTAGGGCAGTGTAAATGCCTTTGAAAATTGGTTGTGAAGACTTTAGCTATATAGGCAGCTGGGGTAATAGATGGCACAAGAAGCAATACTGTAACGATTGTCTATGTCTTTCTGTAGCGGGAAAAAAAGATCCTGGGTGAAAACTTCAGCCAGTACATAGACAGGTATTTGAACCAGGGAAAGGGGGGTGACAGATGGAAAAGAAGTTCAGGGTGTCACCCCCAGCAAAATTATTACAGTAAAGGTAAAAATATAAAGAGAGATAATATCAACTCGGGTATCGGAAACACAGGGGAACAGGAGTCAGGAATAAAACCCCATGCGATATAGAAGCAAACCTACAAAAACTTGTGGGAAGAGAATGAGTACAGATGCTGACAGTAAGTAATAAAGTTCCTGACCTGGAAGCTCCGATAGTGGAAATGGACTTGGACATTGTGGCCATCATGGAAACATGGTTTAATGAGTCTCATGAATGGGACATTGCCATACCTGGATATAATCTATTTAGGAGGGATAGAGAGGGCAGGAAAGAAGGAGGTGTACCTCTCTATTAAATGGTATTAAAGCAGCTGAAACGCAGGGGACTTGGGGAAAAGAAGAAGCGCTGTGGATTGCTTTGGAAAGAGGAGATGGTATTACTAGCCACACTGGTGTACTCTACAGACTTCTAGCTAAAATGAAGGAAATACAGTACGTAGAGAAAGCCTCGATCAATGATACTGCAAAGGTAGTAAAAAAGGGTGAGGTGGTGATAATGGGGGTGTTTAATCTGCCAGATGTGGAATGGAGTATCCCATATGCAAAGATGGAAAGAAGTAGGAAGATCGAGGATGCCCTAGAAGAGGCGTTAATCAGGCAACTGGTGAAGGAACCCACCAGGGAAGGGTCAACCTTAGATCTTGTTATATTGCTTGGTTTAATTGTTAAATGTTTATTATTTACATTCTGTGTAATGTTATACTTGTTAAACCTGTTATCTGTACACCGCTGTGACTGGTAGATACAGTGGTATAAAAAAAGTCAATAAATAAATAAATCTGGTGCTCACTTATTTGGGCAGTGTGTCTTATGTCTGTGTGGGTAGCTGCTTAAGCAGCAGTGATCACTGCATGGTGTGGTTTGAGGTAAAAGACAAGTCAGAGTCCAATTGCAACAAACTCAATGTCCTGGTATAAAAAAAAGTCAATTAATAAATAGATAAATCTGGTGCTCACTTATCTATCAGGGTGGGAGGAGACAAGGACTACTGAGAGAAGCTGCTCTTGCTGGGATGGGGTAGTCTTAGTGGCTTCCTCCTCCGCAGGTTTTTCTGTGTTCGCCACCAGCCACGGGTGTGGTGTTTGTGCTGATCCTGTGGTGCAGGGATTGTCTGTGCTGGTCCTAGGCCCTCTGAAAGTGCCATTGGAGCTGGCGCATGTGTAGCCTTGTATGCACTGTCGTTGCCATGTGTCCCAGGAGGCGGAGGAAGATCCGTGATGAAGTCTCGCTTGAAGAGGCGATCTGTCCAGCTAGTGCGATGATCTTGTCTGCTCATTGTATTGGGAGGAATGCTTTTGCTCGGGTGGTATCGATGTGGGCCCCTATGAATTCTAAGACCTTCGATGATTGCATTTTTGACTTGTTGTGGTTGATAAGGAAGCCTAGAAACTGAAGCAGGGAGGCTGTGGTTTCTATGGCTGTTCGAGCTGCTCCCTGGGATCATGTTGCGATTAGCCAGTTGTCGCGATCGGGGAAGATGCGTATACCCTCCTTGCGCAGATGGGCTTCCACCACTACGAAGCACTTTGTCAAGGCTCGTGGGGCTGAGGATAGGCCAAATGGCAGGGCCTTGTACTGGAAATGCTGGTTTCCCGCTGTGAAGTGTAGGTACTTTCTCTGGGATGGGTGCAGTGGTATGTGGGTGTACACGTCCTGGATGTCCAGGGACGTGAGCCAGTCATTTTCCAGGATCAGGGGAAGGATGGTACCCAGAGAGTGCATGCAGAGCTTTACTTTTAGGATGTGCTTATTGAATTGCCTGAGGTTGAGGATGTGACACCAGGCGCCGGATTTTTTGGGATGAGAAAATAACGGGAGTAGAACCTCTGGTTGTGTTGTGAGGCTGGAACCGGTTCTATGGCACCTATCACCAGGAGGTTGTGTGTTCTTTGAGAAGGTGCGGGGTGGATTCTGCCCTTGCCCGGAGCTGACAGGAGGGTGGTCGGGGGTGGGGTTCTCTGAAACAGATACAGAAGTCTCTGTGGATTGTATAGATGGCCCAGCTGTTGGCTGAAATGGCCGCCCACAGCCCTGAGAAGAGGGAGAGTCGGCACCTAATGGGAGCATCCGCAGAGGAATGGTAGTCAAAACCCTGGGTGGGCCTGGTCAAGGAAGAGGTTTGGGTCTTCTGTGTTTTTTTGTCCCATTGTTGGGACTTGTACTAGCAGTTACTCTTGTAGTGCTTGGGATTCTGATATCCTGTGTGGCTGCGATCGAAGGCATTGCTATAGTTATTATGCTTGCACAGGTGGGTGGTCTTATGGCCACTGTACCGCTTTGAAAGTCTCTGGCAGTGCAGTCTGTTGGTGGTGAGGGTCTGTATGGTTGTGCATTCATCTTTGATGCTGCCGACTGTCTCCGTCACCTTACTACCAAAAAGGGTGTCCCGAGATAGGGAGCATTGACTATCCAGTAGTGTATGTCACACCTTAGTCCGGAAGCATTCAGCCATGCTGAGTAGTGGGTTGTGATGGCCGTTCCAATGACCAAGTGCTTGCTGCAGTCCACCATGTCATGCAACAGTGGTGCTAAGAGTTCCTTTGTTTCCTCTGGTAGGGGCGTGACAGTTTCCTTGGTCCACTGTAGCAGTTGATTGAGATAGGTGACAATCTGAAACTGATGAAAGGCGATCCTTGCGTTCAGTATGGCGACTGAGAAAACCTTTCTGACGACTCCATCGAGAAGTTTGTTGTCTTTTCCTGGCGGTGTGTTTGATTTTTGTCGGGAGCTTTTGGATCATTTTAGAGCGGATTCAGCCACGATGGATTCCGCGGATTCCACCTTGAAGCCAGGAGTGGGGAGCACATGATACTTGAGCTCCAATCTCTTGGTCATGGTGGGGTTTATTGCAGGGATCTGCCACGCCTTATCCCTGCAGTTCAGAAGTAGGGCCACTAGGGATTTGGGGGAGTCAAGGTATTTTAGGAATCCCAGGATATTGTTTTTTGGGTCAGGGATGCCGTTTGGTGCTAGTCTGAGATTTGTGAGGAGTTTTTGGAGAAACCTTGGATATGTGAGGTCCTCGGGGGGAGAAGGCAGATGCTGGAGGTGGTGGAGCATCATCCGTGGTATGTCGTGCGGATCGGGAGCTATTGTCTTCTCCTGAACTCCAGAAGGAATCCTCAGAGTCTGTTATCTCGCTTTCTTCCTCTGTAGCAAGATCCTTGGTGTAAAGCAGTGGTCCTGGGTTGATAGCAGGGAGGCCGGGGCACAGGTGGTGTTACGTGTTGTGGTAGGGTTCTGCAGTAGGGTCCGAGATTGTGTGGCATAGGAGGCATTCTATGTCATGGTAGGGTTCTGGAGTAGGATCTGAAGTGGTGTTGCTGGGAGCTGCTGGGCTATGAACGTGGCCCAGAGCTCCAAAAGGGTTCCTTGATAAGCTGTGGAGGGGGGCTACTGGCTGTCTGGGGTAGCAAAGCAGTATGCACTTCCATGTTGTGCAGAGTTCTGTTGTTTTTAACTCCTGCCTGCAGCTGGAAATCGTGGGACTGTGGGAGACTCTCCTGCTGCATTCGCTGTTGCTGAGTCTTTCCTCATATGTTTGCTGCTGTCTCTTCTCTGGGAGGCGTAGCTCACTACCTCTCTGGGTAGCTATTATTTATCGACCTCCTGATAAGTACACCTCTACCTTTCTCACTGACCTTGACTCGTGGCTTTTCTTCTTTCTGGATTCCTCTTCCCTTACCCTTATTCTCGGAGATTTTAACGTTCATGTTGATAACCCCTCTGATCCTTATGCTTTAAAGCTCCTCTCCCTTAACTCCTCATTCAACCTCCAGCTTTGCTGTACTGCTCCCCACTCACCAGTATGGCCACTGCCTTGACCTTGTATTTTTCTCTAATTGCTTACCCTCAAACTTTTGTACCTCATTTCTTCCCTTATCTGACCATCACCTGCTAAACTTCACTCTTCATCACCCACCGCCTCAACCTCATCCTGTCTCCTCCAACCTCTTTTTAAATCTTCATGCTATTGACCCTTTGGTTCTCTCATCATCTCTTTCCTCCACCATATCATCTGAGTCCGTTGATGAGGCAGTAGCTTCCTATAATTTATTTATTTTATTTATTTATTTGTATACATCTACTTCCAGCGATCAGCAGCGGTTTGATTACAGATTGGAAATTGTCAAATCATGATGGGAAATTTTTGAGGTATAAACACATTGATTAGACAGGAAAGCACACCACACAGAATTATTTTACAGGGAACATGGGCTATGGAGGGTTAAGTGGCTTGCCCAAGACCACAAGGAGCACCTGTGGGACTAGAAACCCCAGTCCTTCCAGCCCAAGGTTGCTGTCCTCTAGTGGGATTTGAACCTCCGACCTTCCAGCCTGAAGTACCTTGCCCCAACCACTAGGCTACTCCTCCACTCGTACTTTGGGGCTGCATTCTCCTCTGCTCTGGATGCTCTTGCCCTACCCATGCCACGTCCTGTGAGCCATACTATACCCCAGTCCTGGCTTTCATCACCTACCTGCTAGCTCCATTCCTGTACCTGTTCAGTTGAGGTTGCTTGGCCCAAATCCTACTCCGTTGCAGACTTTTTACATTTCAAATTCATGATTGTCTCTTTCCAGTTAGCCATAGCACTTGCCAAACAAGACTGTTATGTCCATCTGACTAACTCTCTTGCCTCTCACCCTTACAGTCTTTACTACTCTAAAGTCTCTTCTCAAGGTGCCTCCGCCTCTGACACCTCCCTCCCTTTCTGCCCAAACCCTGGCTATTTCCATGACAAAATCCACAAGGTCACCCTCTAATCCCCACAAAGTCAGCTACTTCCCCCTCTTCACTTCCCCCTCTTCACTCCCAACTTTGCCCTCTACCTCTGCTATCCTTTCTTCCTTTTCTGTGATCTCTGAGGAGGAAACTTCACACCTTCTTTCCTCTTCCAAACTCACTACCTCTCCGCTGATTCTATCCCCAGCCGTCTCCTAAGCCCCATCTCATCCAATGTTGTCCCATCCATCTCTCTTATTCTCAACCTATTGCTCTTCACTGCACCTGTCCCTGCAGCCTCAAGCATGCTGTATAGTTACACCTCTCCTCAAGAAACCCTCAGTTGATCCTAGCTGTCCTTCTAACTATCGACCCATTTCTCTCCTCCCCTTCATTTCTAAACTACTTGAACGTGTGGTTCACCATCGTTGCCTTGACTTTCTCTCCTCTCAAGCCCTCCTGGATCCTTTACTATCAGGCCTTTGTCCTTTACATTCTACTGAAATGGCTCTTGCCAAAGTCTTCAGTGACTTGTGCCTGACAAAATCCAAGGGCCTTTATTCATTCCTCATCCTTCTTGAACTCTCTGCTGCTTTTGACACTGTTGACCATAACCTTCTCCTAGATATCCTGCCCTTGCTTGATTTTAAGTGCTCTGTACTATTCTGGTTCTCCTCTTATTTCTCCCATTGCTCTTTCAGTGTTTGTGCTGGTGGATCCTCTTCTGCTGCTATCCCGCTCTCAGTTGGTGTACCCCAAGGAGGTCCGTTCCTTTTCTCTCTCTATACCCAGTCCCTTGGTGCGCTCATCTCTTCCCATGGCTTTCAGTACCATTTTTATGCTGGTGACTCCCAGATCTACCTCTCCACACCTGAAATCTTTCTGGCAGTCCAGACCCAGATCTCTGCCTGTCTTTCTGACATTACTGCTTGGATGTCTCACCACCGCTTGAAATTGAACATAGCCGAAACTGAGCTTCTTACTTTCCTCCCCTAAAACCTCCTCTCATCTTCCTCCTTTTTCAGTCTCTGTGAATAACTCTCTACTCCTCCCTGTTTCCTCAGCTTGCAACCTTGGGATCATCTTTGACTATTCTCTCTCCTTCTCCACACTCATCCATCTGATAGCTATGATCCACCGTTTCTTTCTCGATAACATCAACAAAATCTGTTCATTACTTTCTGAACACACTACTAAGCCACTTATCCATTAGAAGCCCCAAAGTGCATCAATTGACGCAAATGCATCTTCGAAGTTGTATACTAGCACCACTGCTAGAACCATGTCAGTCATGTTCCATGACTTTGTTAGCAAGGTCAAGATGTTCAAATATGTGCATCGAAAATTAATGACAGATACACCACCTAGCGGGAAAATGAATTTATACCTAGAAGCCCCAAAGTACGTCAATTGATGCACTCAATTGTCTTGGGTGCATCAATTGACGTACTTTGGGGCTTCCAGGTATAAATACATGTTCCTACTAGGTGGCGCATCTCAATCACTGTTTACAGTTTTACTCCGACATTACAAACAATAAACACACGATGACGTCACATACTGCACGTATTTAACAAATAAGTAACTTCACATTAAGTCACATCTGCATTTCATGCTAAATGCAGTCGTCATGATAATTCGTCAATTGACGCACTTTGGGGTTTCTAGGTAAAATTCCTTTTGGGGCTTGTAGTGTTAATCCTTCCGTCTTAACTATTATAACCTACTCCTTGCTGCTCTCCCACTAAATCATTTCTCTCCTCTTCAATCTGTTTAAGACTCTGCTGTGCGGCTAATCTTCCACCAGCCTCATCATGCTAATATTACCCCTCTTTTCAAGTCACTTCATTGGCTCCCAATCCTTTTCCGCATCCAGTTCAAACTTCTCCTGCTGATCTATATTCACTCTGCAGCTCCTCACTATCTTTCCTCTCTTATCTTTCCCTATACCCTTCCATGGGAACTCCATTCTTATGGCAAATAGCTTCTATTTGTGCCCTTCTCTTCTATTGCTAACTCCACACTTCACTCTTTTCACCTTGCTGGACCTTATGCCTGGAACAAACTACCTGGGTCTGTATGTCAGGCGCCTTCTCTGACCCTTTTCAAATCCAGACTGAAAACTCACCTCTTTGCTGCCGCTTTTGGAACTTGACTCACCTGATTTCTTGTGTTTCCTTACCATTCCCCTTAGATGTATCCCTGTCTACACCTACTGTGTTGTCTGTCTTGAAGGACTACAAAATGGCACTGCTACTTCTGGAGAGAGATCTGCAATTATAAGTATTTACTTCTGGGAATTTTTCTAAATCTTGGGGAAAAAGGAGTTCTTTAGATTAAATCTGATTAATCTGTGAACCCAGTGTATTTGTTAAATCAGTCAGGGCCTAGTAGCAGCAAAGAGCTTTCAGTTTAAATTGAAAACACAGGAGAGAGCTTTCTGGTTAAATCTAGCCCCCCCAAGACTCCCTCTATTCAAGCAAGGGCTGTGGGACTCCCCCTGGAAATTGGTCACAGATTACCTTAGAAGCACAGGACAGGGTACTGTGTAGCAGCTAGATTTTCATAGGTCTTTTTCCCTCTCTCCCCGACACCCACCCATCCCTGGGATAATCATAGCTTTATAGGTGCTTAAACCTCTTAAAGTTACACTCTTAAAGTTAAGGAGGTACCATATTCACTCTCAGGTGCAGCTGTTTATCCTCATCAAGAATATATTAAGGACCTGAGATTAATTAAGCTTCAGGTGAACAAAGTACATTAAACGTATTAGCCATAGTAGCATAGTATATGATAGCAGAAGCGAGATGAGAGCTTTCCAGTCTTTTGTATTGAGTGTCACATGTATGATTTTCTCCCAGTTAGTGAGGGGTCTTATGTGTGCACTAGCTGCAAGGAGCTCTTTGCTCTCAGGGAACGAGTCCAATCTCTGGAGGCTAGAGTAGCAGACTTGGAGGACATAAGGAAGACAGAGATGTACATTGACGAGACCTACAGGGATATAGTCCTGAAGTCCCACCTCCAGTCTGGCAGCATCCCTGTTGCCATGCAGGAGAGAGGTCAGGTGACAGGAGAGCATCACTCTGGTGTGGCAGAAAGTGATGCTGTAGCTAGGACCTGTCCTCCAGGTGATGTAAAACCCTGTCACACCGAGGAAGTTTCTCCAGGGCCATGTGCCCAGGAGGGAAGGGTTAGGACAGCCGTTATAGTTGGTGATTCGATCATTAGGCATGTAGATAGCTGGGTGGCTGGTGGACGTGAGGATCGCCTGGTAACATGTCTGCCTGGTGTGAAGGTAGCGGACCTCACGTGCCACCTAGACAAGGTCTTAGATAGTGCTGGGGAGGAGTCTGCTGTCTTGGTACATGTCGGTACCAATAACATAGGAAAATGTGGTAGGGAGGTTCTGGAGGCTAAATTTAGGCTTTTAGTTAGGAAGTTGAAATCCAGAACTTGCAGGGTAGCTTTCTCCGAAATGCTTCCCGTTCCATGCGCAGGACCCAAAAGGCAAGCAGAGCTCCGTAGTCTCAATTCGTGGATGAGACGATGTTGCAAGAATGAGGGATTTGGATTTATTAGGAACTGGGGAACATTCTTGGGAAAGGAGGGGTTCTTCCGAAGGGAATGGCTTCACCTTAACCAGGATGGAACCAGACTGCTGGCTTTAACCTTCTAAAAGGAGATAGATCAGCTTTTAAACTAGATAACAGGAGAGAGCCGGCAGATGCCCATGAGCGCATGGTCCGGAACAATGTATCCTTGAAGGATACTACTAAAAGAATGAAGTTAGATCATATCAGCAGAGAGCTTCCAATAAAGACAAAAGTAGCCCAAATGGCCTTGAGTACGAAGCAGAAAGAGCTTAAAGATTCCAAATTACCCCTGTCTACCGATAGCCAGATTAATATGAATAAAATACAGTCTCTAAAATGCTTGTATGCAAATGCTAGAAGTCTAAAAAATAAGATGGGAGAGTTAAAATATATAGCACTAAATGAGAGATCTCAGAGACATGGTGGAAGAAGGACAACCCGTGGGACACTGCGATACCTGGGTACAAAATATATCACAATGATAGAACTGATCAAATTGGTGGAGGGGTTGCACTCTATGTTAGAGAGGGCATTGAGTCATAAAGGATTAAAGTTTTGCAGGAAACAAAATTTGCTGTAGAATCTCTATGGATTGAAATTCCATGTAAAATGGGGAAGGTGATGGCAGTAGGGGTGTACTATCGACCGCCTGGCCAGAATGAACAAATGGATGATGAAATGCTCAAAGAAATCGGGGAAGCTAACAAAAGCTACAGCACAGTAATAATAATGGGTGATTTCAATTACCCCAGTATTGACTGGGTCTGTGTCATGGCAGGCCATGCTAGGGAGATAAAGTTTCTAGATGAAATAAATGACTGCTTCTTGAAGCAGCTGGTTTATGAATCAACCAGAGGGGAAGCCATTTTGGACCTAGTCCTTAGTGGAACACCAGATCTGGTGCAAGAGATAAGGGTGTTGGGGCAACATGGCAATAGTGATCATAGTATGATCGCGTTTGATTTAATTAATGGCGAAGGGATGGTAAGGAAATCCACAGTACTACCTTTTAACTTTTGAAAGGGAGACTATGATAAAATGAGGAAAATAGTTTTAAAAAAACCCTAAAAGGAACAGTTGCAAAGGTTAAAGACACATCAAGCTTGGGTATTGTTTAAAAATACTATCTTGGAAGCCCAGACCAGCTGTATTCCACACTTTAAGAAAAGTGGAAGGAAGTCCAAAAAACTGCCAGCATGGTTTAAAGGTGAGGGAAAAGTGGCTGTTGTTGCCAAAAAACGCATCAATGGAAAAAAGAACAAAATGACAAAAACTGGAAACAGCACAAGCACTGGCAAGTTAGATGCAAGACATTGATAAGGCAGGCAAAGAGAGAATTTGAGAAGAAGCTTGCCGTGGAAGCAAAAACACGTAATAAAGACTTTTCAAGTACATTCGTAGCAAAAAACCTGTGAGAGTCAGTTGGACCATTAGATGATACAGGGGTAAAAAGGGCACTAAGAGGGGACAAGGCCATAGCGGAGAGACTTAATGAATTCTTTGCTTCGATCTTTACTGAGGAAGATGTAGGGATGTTACCCATGACTGAAGTAGCATTTAAAGGTGATACTGCGGAAGAATTGAAAGAAATATCGCTAAACCGGGAAGATGTATTACAACTATTTGATAAACTGAAGAGAAGCAAATCACCTGGACCGGATCGTATACATCCAAGGGTGTTGAAAGAACTGAAATGTGAGATTGCAAACCTGCAATTAGTAATCTGTGAACTATCATTAAAATCATCTGTAATACCTGAAGATTGGAGGATGATCAGGGGTGATCCGGAAAACTATAGACCGGTGAGCCTGACATCTGCGCCGGGAAAAATGGTAGAAACCATAATAAAGAACAAAATTACTGAACATGTAGATAGTCATGGCTTAATGGGAGACAGCCAACATGGCTTTAGACAAGGAAGATCTTGTCTTATTAATCTGTTATGTTTTTTTGAAGGTGTGAATAAACAAGTAGACAAAGGTGAGTCGCTTGATATAGTGTATCTGGATTTTCAGAAAAACTTTGACAAGGTCCCTCATCAGAGACTTTTTGCAAAACTAAAGAGTCATGGGATAGGAGGCAGTGTACTGTTGTGGATCAGGAACTGGTTAATAGATAGAAAGCATAGGGTAGGGCTAAATGGCCAATTTTCCCAATGGAGAAAGGTGAATAGTGGAGTATCCCAGGGATCTGTGATGGGTCCGCTGCTTTTTGACATATTCATAAATGACCTGGAAAAGGGTATAACGAATGAGGTTATCAAATTTGCAAAGATGAGACAAAACTATTTAAAGTTGTTAAAACCCATGAGGATTGTGGAAAATTGAAAGACGATCTTGATAAATACGAATACCGGGCATCTAAATGGCAGATGAAATTTAATGAGGACAAGTGCAAAGTTGTGCACCTAAGAAAGAACAACCCAAACTATGGTTACACGATGCAAGGTGTACCTTGCACGATGCACGATGCATTAGGAACCACCACCCAGGAAAAAGATTTAGGCCTCATCGTGGATAACATGTTAAAACCCTCCGCACAGTGTGCAGCGATGGCTAAGAGAGTAAATAGAATGCTAGTTATCATAAGGAAAGAAATGGAAAATAAAACAAAGGATATTATAATGTCTCTGAATTGTTCCATGGTGCGACTGCACCTTTATTTATTAATTTAACATTTCTATATCGCAATTTCCTAGCGATCAATTGCGGTTTACAATAAACAACAGTGACTTGTACGGAATACAAGTTCAGTTTACAATAAACAGTTTACAAGAAACATTGTAACTATGTACAAAATATTACACATTCTAACCTTGAGTATTGTATGCAATTCTGGTCGCCGTATCTTAAAAAGGATATAGTGTTATTAGGAAAGGTACAGAGAAGAGCCACCAAAATGGTAAAGGGGATGGAAGGCTACTCCTATGAAGAGAGGCTACAAAGGTTAGGGCTCTTCAATCTGGAAAAGAGATGGCTGAGGGGAGATATGATAGAGGTCTATAAATTAATGAATGGAGTGGAACGGGTAAACGTAGATCGATTGTTTAGATCATCAGAATATAGAAAGACTAGGGGACATGCAATGAAGCTACAGGGTAATCTATTTAAGACTAATAAGAGAAAATATTTTTTCACTCAACGTGTAATCAAACTCTGGAATTTGTTACCGGAGGATGTAGTAAAAGCTATTAGTGTAGCTGGGTTTAAAAAAGGTTTGAACAAGTTCCTGTGGGAAAGGTCCATAAACCATTATTAAAAGGGACCCAGGATATCACTGCTTGACCCAATACAAGCATTGTGGAACCTGTGTCTTTTGGGGAAACTGCTAGGTACTTATGACCTAGATTGGCCACTGATGAAAACAGGATACTGGGTTTGATGGACCTTGTTCTGACCCAGTATGGCATATCTTATGTTCTTATTGTAAGCTCTAATGAGCAGTGACTGTCTCTTACATGTCTATGCAGTGCTATGTACATCTTGTAGCGCTATATAAATGCTCAGTAGTAGTAGTAGTAGTGACAACATTGGGGGGGAGCTGTGACGTCGGCGCCTGGAAAGTCATACTTCGATGTTCGGTGTCCTTATGGCGATGCTGTCTGTGTGTTAAATTCTCATGCTAGTGAGTGCATTCAGAGTGCCAAGTTTCGGGGAAAACTGGTACAGTTATCCGCTTGTCCGGGGAGTCTGGGGACCGCAGAGAGGAGTGAAGAATTGCAGGTTTGAGCTCTTGAAGGAAGGGGTCCGCCTCAACGGAAGCATCCGAGGCCTCAGGGACAACAGAGGAAGCCCTGTGTGAGCTGGGGGATCCTGGAGGAGCCCACATGTGAGGGAGCCAAATTGGACTTGGGACTTACCAACGGGGAAAATATGTTGTCATACTGGGAGATCATCTTATATCCAGTGATCACCAAATGGTGTGGTTCATTATTATGACTAGGGCTTATAAAATCTATTGAAAAACAAGGATCCTAGACTTTAGGAAAACTAACTTTGCCAAAATGTGACAGGACCTCAAGGAGTCCTTAGCAGGATGGGAACAGCTGGGGGATGTAGAAAAGCAATGGGCAAAACTGAAAGGGGGTATTTTAAGGGCAACAACCCTTTTTGTTAGAAAGGTAAATAAATGTAAAAGGAAAAGAAGGACACTATGATTTCAAAAGAAGTAGCTGAAAAGGTGAAAAAGAGGCTAGCTTTCATAAAATACAAGAGATCAAAGAGAGAAGAAGACAATCATCTATGCTTAGAAAAACTTAGAGAAGCTAGGAAAGTAGTCAGGAAAGCAAAGATACAAAAAGAAGAAGAAATAGCCAATGCAATAAAATGGGGGATAAGACATTTTTCAAATACATTAGTGAGAGGAGGAAGTGCAAAAGTGGTATTGTCAGACTCAAGGGTGAAGGGGAGGAATATGTAGAAGCTGATGAGGATAAAGTGGAATTACTTAAGAAATATTTTTTTCTGTGTTTACATTTGAAGGGTCAGGAGCAGGACCTCAGAAAACACTCACAGATAGGAAGAAAATTGACAGGGATCTGGAATGATTTTCAGAAGATTCCATTGACAATGACACACATATTAATTGAAGATAACAAGACAAACCTAGCTCATGTAAATAGTTAAATGATACCTCATGTACGTAGTTTGCTATTTGTGCACAGTTCTCTGTTATCAATGTATGTAAATGAGTTTTTGTTTCACTGTAAACCGCTTTGACCCGATGAAAAGTGGTATGTAAGTCTAGGTAAATAAATAAATAAAGAAGACTGTGTTCATGGGGAACTAGCTAAACTAAACATAGACAAAGCAATGGGACCAGATGGGATACATCTCAGAATATTGACGGAACTTGAGGACATTCTAGCGGCTCCACTGTTTTACCTTTTCAATGCTTCTTTAGAGTTGAGAGTGGTCCTAGAAGGCTGGAGAAAGGCACACGTGGTCCCTTTACACAAAAGCGGAAATAAGGATGAAATTGAAAACTACAGGTCGGTTAGTCTTACCTCTGTGGTGAATAAATTATTGGACATGCTGTTGAAACAGAATAGTGGGGTTTCTGGAGTACAATGGACTGCAGGATCCGAGGCAACATGGGTTTACCAGAGGCAGTTCTTGTCAGACAAATCTGATTGATTTGACTGGGTGACCAGAGAGTTAGATCGAGGGAGAACCCTATATGTCATGTAGTTAGATTTCAGTAAAGTCTTTGACACCGTTCTGCAAAGGCGACTTATAAACAAGTTGTGCACCCTAGGATTGGACCCTAGAGTGAATGACTGGGTGAGAAATTGTTTAAGTGGGAGGCGACAAACAGTACAGGTAAAGGGAGATCAGTCTGAGGAGGAGGTTACCAGTGGTGTACCGCAGCGATCTGTCCTTGGTCCTATTCTTTTTAATATCTCTGTAAGTGATATTGCGCAAGGGCTGTCGGGTAAGATTTGTTTCTTTGTGGATGATACCAAAATCTGTAGATAACATGAGGAGGGATCTAGCTAAGCTTGAAGAATGGTTGAGAATTTGGTAACTGAGATTTAATGCTAACAAATGCAGAGTCGTGCATTTGGGCTGCAAAAATCCAAGGAAGCGGTACAGTGTAAGGGTGATCTACTTCTGTCCGTGAAAGAAGAATGGGACCTAGACGTGATTGTTTATGATGATCTTAAAGTGGCTAAATAGGTAGTAAAAGTGACGGTGAAAGCTAGAAGGATGATTGGATACATAGGGTAATAAATAAATAGGGAGAGGAATGGCCAGCAAAATAAAGAAGGTGTTAGTACCTCTGTATAAATCTCTGGTGAGACCTTGTTTGGAGTATTGTGTGCAATTCTGGAGACCGCACCTTCAAAAGGATATAAGCAGGTTGGAGTCAGTGCAGAGGGTAGTTACTAAAATGGCTAGTGGTCTTTGGCATAAAGCATATGGAGACACATTTAAAGATCTTATTATGTATACTTTAGAGCAGCAGTTCTCAACCTTTTTTTGTACCTCGAGCTCTTTTACCATTGGTCAACTTGTGACGACCCCCCATGATAAAATCAAATGCGTCTCTCTTCCTTTACCGTTAATGCATTGTCGCTGTAATCATTTGTTGAATTATTAATATATTATAGGCCTTTGCAATATGTTTTTATTTATAAAATGTACTTATTTAAACCACAATAAATAATCACAATAACAAGTAACAATACTTGATTTCAAAATCACTATGATTTTGTAGTCAACGGTTTTAGTACGCTTTATTCAAAAAGATTGACGAAGGGCAATGGTGTGAGCTTTCTTGGCTTTGTCGATTCTGAGAGCCACCATATATGAAGCTTCAACAGCGGCTATGTTTTGCTGGTGGAACTTTCCCCCAGTATTAAGTCTGCTTTTCTTGATTCCATCAGCTTTGTTCTTAAAATACCAAATATCCTTGCCTACAAAGGTGGGATGCTTACTGTCAAAATGCAATTTCAGTTTGTTTGGCTTCATGGATTCCGCTGATAAAACTTCATTACAAATAACGCATTGTGCTTTCTCAATCCCTGCTGAAAATATGCAGGTGAAACCATACCTTAAAAAGTCATTGCAGTATTTTCTTTTCTTGGTATTCTTCTCTCTGTCGTTCATTTTCAATGGAGTCACTGGTGTTATATAGTATTACATAGAAAATGTAATTTTAGTAGGACCCATGTCCACCATTACAAAACCGGGAGTGATCTAAATAACGTCTCGAGGTTCATCGTTTCTGGCGAACAGGTAAAAGTAAGTAAGGATAGCCTAAGCAATATATAAATTGATTAAATTCAAAGTATTTGGCATTTTAGGCTTTGTGATCAAATTAGAACAATAAATTAGAAAAGAAATAATAATTCCTGGGATTTGTCAGGCGACCCCCCCGTGGGGGTCCCGACCCACAGGTTGAGAACCGCTACTTTAGAGGAAAGGCAGGATAGAGAAGATATCAAAGGGGTATGTTTACTAAACTGCGGTAATGTCACCGGCGTTACGTGCAGCGTTAAGGTTAGGGTTGTAATCCCGGGAAATCCCGATCCCGAAATCCCTGGATTTGGGGTATTTTTTCCAATCCCGATCCCGGGATTATGTCTAGAAATCTCGGGACTTTTAAAAGTTACTATACCCTTGATTGACCGTTTTTGTGCTAACCTATGGGAGTGAGCACGATTGTAGTGTTACAATTCTAAAGTACAGTATTAAGTTTTACATACTCTAGCTGTCCTCCAAGTTGGAAGTACTGTAGTATGCTTGTTTTGTATGCTTATATGCTCCTTTGTAATAACTGTTTCGATGTACTTTTTGAAATATTCGACCCTAGTAGCACAAGGAATAGAAATTTCAATAGAATCGCATAGAAAGCTGATATGGTATTCTATGGTATTCTATTGAAATTTCTATGGCTGTGCTACTGGGGAATTCGATCTGACGCCATCTTGCGAAACGTATGTTCTACATTGACGCTCTACGTTACCAATAATAACAGTCGGTGAGAATACATCATCCTGTTGGCAGCGGTGCGCGATTTACGACTTCAGGAATTACGTGCATCTTCAGTGCATATTCTTCGTTCATTTACTGTCTTTATTTACTACGATTCAGTGCTACGAATCATTACTTATCCTGTTGTCATCGCAATTTTTACAGCCCTAATGTCGAATTTTGAAGAAGTCGGTGCTAAAGAAAGTCCGAGGTGTGGCAGCATTTTTTGTTCTGCAAAAGCACAGAAAAAGCAAAGTGTAAATTGTGTCAAACAATTTTAAAAACTTCTGGGTCCAGCACAAAGGGACTTAGAATTCACTTGAAGTCAAAGCACAAGATTGAAGTGAAGTCTTGCCTGGACGTTGAGGATCGGCCAAAACCCAAAATCAGGAAAATTGATTCATTCTTCAAGTAAAAAAAAAACAGCCTGGAAGAACTACTGAGCCAGCTAACTGCTGTGGATGGTCTCACATTCAATCAAATTGCCAGAAGTGAGAGACTGCATCGAGCATTTAAGGCTGATGGTTATGACCTGCCCAAATCACACCAACATGTTCGTAATCTGGTGATCAAGAACTTTGAAAATGTCAAGAAGTTGGTCAAGGAAGAGCTTGATGGAATCAAACTGAACAATGGTTGTTTTTCTATCACGTTTGACGAGTCGACATCTGCAAGGAATCGACGTTATATGAACATAAACTGCCATTTTCAAGGAGGGTTTCATTCACTAGGATTACTCCGCATTCATGGCAGCATGGACACAAAAAAAGCAATCAGGTTGGTTGAGGATCGACTAAATTGCTTTGGCCTTGACCTGAAT
Organism: Ichthyophis bannanicus; assembly: GCA_033557465.1. Taxonomy (NCBI): domain Eukaryota; kingdom Metazoa; phylum Chordata; class Amphibia; order Gymnophiona; family Ichthyophiidae; genus Ichthyophis; species Ichthyophis bannanicus. Next base: position 92,053,772 of record CM066031.1, read on the forward strand.
ACAGATATTGTTTCTATTATCACTGATGGTGCCAGTTTGATGGTGAAATTCGGAAAAGAAACAAGTCCACTCCATGTGATCTGCTATGCTCATGCGATCCATTTGGCCATTTGTGATGTCTTGTACAAAAGACAACTAAGTGCAGCACTCAGTGATAACCTTGACTCTGACAGTGGCAGTGCTGAGGAGGAAGGAACAGATGATGAAACACAGGCTGAAGAGGTTGACAGAGCTCCGACTTTGTCTCCGAACATTCAGTTCATAGTCGAGAAAGTCCGAAAAATTGTGAAAATATTCAGAAGATCCCCTGTGAAAAATGATGATGCTCTTCAGCCATTTGTCCTGGAGACATTAGGCAAAGAAAAGAAGCTACAACTGGATTGCAAGACCAGGTGGAACACTTTGCTATCAATGCTAGAGAGGTTTTATGAACTTAGAAAAGAGATAAAAATGGCTTTAGTTCAGCTGGACATTCAGTTCGAATTGACTGAGGATGACATGATGGTTATTAAAGAACTGTGTGATGCCTTGGCTCCCATCAAAGTTGCTGTGGAAGCACTCTCCAGTGAGGATGCAGATCTTCTTTTGGCAGAAAAAGTAATTGCATTTACGTTGAAAAAACTTTGTGAGCAAGGAACTAAAATCAGCCAGGACTTGAAGAACAGGTTTGAAGCTCGAATTGAGGAACGCCGCAATGCTGAACTTGTCCATCTTTTGAAATATTTGAAGAGTGCTTCTTACCTTGATCAACCTCAAGATCAATTTGGGCACAAAGTTAGACGTCCCAAAATTGCTGCTCTGGCCACCAATATCTTGCAAAGACTATTTCGTCATTATGATGGCAATGAAGACAATACGGTTGACGGTGCCATGGAAATACTTGACCAAGAAAAGCCAATGACTTTATCTCAGGAGCTTTATGCTTTTGTGGAAGATGACGAAACAGAAGATACCAAACACACTGACCTGAGCTCTTGTGTGGTCCAAAAAGAGATGTTGTTGTACGAGACAAGCAGAAGAAGGCCTGTAAATCTTGAAAGGTTGTTTACTGCTCTTAAAACTATTAAGCCCACATCAGTTGAGGCCGAAAGGGCCTTTTCTGCCCTTGGATATTTTGCTAACAAAATCAGGAGTCAAATGAATGATGACACTCTAGATCAGGGGTCTCAAACATGCGGCCCGCGACGCCACGGAGTATTGTCCTGCTTTACGTTGCATTTTTGTCCTCCTGCTGTTTCTATATTTTTTTTACCTCGCGTGATTCCCGGGGCTGCATGGTGTTTCTCACGTCCGCGTCACACGCCTGCCCTCCACCAATGAGCGACAGGCAGGAGGAGGAGAAAAAGGAGGAGGGGGGGGGCCCGGGCCCAGAAGCAGTCTGAATAGCCACGAGGTACCAGCGCCTTGAAGAATCGCCTGCTTGGATCGCTTGGAGGATCGCCAGGGTGCACAGCTCTCCACGGCAGGTAAGGAAGCAGTCTGCCCAGCCCTGCCTCCCTCAGTCCCTCTCCTCTTCGGCTTTCAGAGCCGCGAAGGGAGAGCTTCTCCCTCGCGACTCTGTTAAGCTCGAGGGGGCAGAGGGGAAATTTCCCATAAGCCTCAGCCGGCTTAAAAGAGTCGCGAGGGAGGAACTCTCCCTTCGCGGTTCTAAGCCGAAGAGGAGAGGGACTGAGGCAGGGAGGGAGGAGGGAGGGAGGAGGGAGGGAGGGGGGGGCCTGCCTGCCTGCCTGCCTGCGATTTTTGCCAAGGAGGGAGGGAGGGAGGGGGGGGAGCCTGTGATTTTTGCCAGGGAGGGAGGGAGGGGGGGGCCTGTGATTTTTGCCAGGGAGGGAGGGAGGGAGGGGGGGGCTGTGATTTTTGCCAAGGAGGGAGGGAGGGAGGGAGGGAGGGGGGGGGGCTGTGATTTTTGCCAAGGAGGGAGGGAGGGAGGGGGGGAAAGCCTGTGATTTTTGCAAAGCAGGGGGGGGGGAGCCTGTGATTTTTGCCAAGGAGGGAAGGAAGGAGGGAGGGAGGGAGGGGGGGCTGTGATTTTTGCGAGGGAGGGAGGGAGGGGGGGGGCTGTGATTTTGCCAAGGAGGGAGGGAGGGGGGGGAGCCTGTGATTTTTGCCAAGGAAGGAGGGAGGGAGGGAGGGGGGGGGCTGTGGGCTGGGGGGGTTAGAGCTGGTAATGTGCTGTGGGCTGGGGGGGGGTCAGAACCATTACCTGTTCTGACCCCCCAGCCCACAGCCCATTACCAGTTCTAAACCCACCAGCACATTACCAGTGTGCTGTGGGCTGGGGGGTTTAGAGCTGGTAATGTGCTGTGGGCTGGGGGGTCAGAACTGGTAATGTGCTGTGGGCTGGGGGGGGGGGGTCAGAACCATTACCATTAATTTATAGTTTTATTTCTACAGTGCTGAGGTATTCTGTGTAATTCCTATTGACATTGCTACTTGTTCTCTTTTCCCAGTAGGTCATGTATTCTCTGAAATGTATTTTTGCAGTGTTGCCTTTTGATAGGTAGGGTCTGGTGCTTTGTGAGACCTGGTAGTGCTGTTATGATACGGGGGGTTTGCTATGGGTTCTAAATGGGCAGTGTTAGTAGTAGTTCCTAATGTGCCTGGCGGTTGGCACTGGATTATAGTAATATAGAAATTTTCTAGTCTTTCTTTATCCATGCACTCATTATGCAACACTATGCAAATATTTATGCAAATATTTATGCAAATGAGGCCCCTTATGCAAATGAGCCCCCCGTGTCTTATGCGGCCCCCGGGTTACTTTAAAAGTCCTCATTCGGCCCTCAAAGCAATTTGAGTTTGAGACCCCTGCTCTAGATGCTCTCATATTTCTGCGGCAATATTACAAAAAATAAAGAAGTTTTTGTTCTTTCCATACTACTTTTTTCAATTTTTTTCAATTATTTGCTCAATCCCGAAAAATCCCGGGATTATAAGTCTGAAATCTCGGGAAATCCCGATCCCGGGATTGTACAAATTGGTCCAAAATTTACAACTCTAGTTTAAGGTACCTGAAGCCATAAAAGGCAATGGGCAGGTAGGGGGCGTTCCATCGAAAAGGGAGCAATGGGTGTGGGGAAATGGCTGGGAGATTGTAGTGCCCGACCACCACCTGCATGGACAGGGTGGCCACAGCATGTCATGCTGGGAGGTCACTCTCACTCTGACTGAGCAGTAACACTGGCATGTCTAGGTTCCCACATAGTGCTTCTCTCAAGTGATATCTGTCTGCTCCCTGCTCTGGAGCCCAATCACTGAGATATCAGCTTGGTGCCTGTGTGTACATTCCATGTCTGGGTGCCCAGAGTTCTGCTGGGAAGATGCACTGTGAACTGGCTAGTGGACTGTCTGCAGTTTGCATGTGTATGTCTGGAATGCCTTGCAGGGTGCAGACTGAGTATGCCCTCTGCTGATGGATGTCAGTTTGTGGTGGGGGGCAGCTGAGCCTTTCCAGGCCAGTGCCAAATACAGATCTACATCAACAGCCCTGATTGCTGGTCCTACAGCCCATCATCATGTGCCTCCTTTGCAAAGATGTGGGTCTGTTGGTGGCCAGATCCTGTCCACCACCCTGGCCAAGAGAGGGCAGTTTGGTAGGTGGTGCTACATAATCCACATGTAGATCCAGACACCCCCCCCCCCCCCAAGCAACCACACTGGATAGGCACCAGTCTGGGACCAACAAAGAAAACAGCGCTAGCCACTCAATAGAGCAGGAAACAAAAACAGGAAGCGGCAGGTTCAACACCCAACACCTTTATTATTACAAATTAAGTGGCCTAAACCCAACACAGGACCGTGTTTCGTATATAACTTCATCAGGGGTTACCAGGTCACACTGATGGGTGTGTGGTGTACATAGACTTCACAATGCTCTTTTGAGTAAAATGGAAATCACTAATATCCTAAAAAACTTCTATTGAGGGAATCCAAAGACACGACTGCGAACCATGTGTTACTCCTTCAACCCATCAGTGGGTTTAGGCCACTTAATTTGTAATAATAAAGGTGTTGGGTGTTGAACCTGCCGCTTCCTGTTTTTGTTTCCTAGGCACCAGTCTGGGTGCATCATGGTCTACAAGGACCAGATATGATTGGGGAATGCAGGTAGACCAAGGAATATTCTAGGTATGTCTGCAAGGAATACCTGACACACAGCAATGCCTATTGCATCCAACCCGGGTACTACGGACCTGGTGCTGGGCGCCCCACCTCACCCTCAGGGTGAGCAAAGAACCCACACAATGGCATGGTCTGTAGCTACTCTGTGCCAGTAACACACCCTACTCTGTGCCAGTAACACACACGGTAAGTACCCCCTACCACGGTGCGGTGCTGTAGAGGTGCATACCCCATCTGATGACATGCTGTAGACTGCTAATCTGCATGTGCATTGCATCATGGGTACTGGTGGGTTAACCCTTTCCTGGTAGCCACAGCAGGCATGTCGTGCGGTGACCTGCAGTCTTTCTATATCCGGAGATCAGAAATGATCACTCCATCCTAACATCAACATGCATATGGATATGGTAGAAAACACTGGAGCACAAAATAGAAGCAGAATCTGAGAGGAAGAATAGGTCTCAGATTAATATAGGACTGCATATCAGCCATGGGGAAGCCCCTCTAAGCTGCTGTCCCAACACATCATCCTTCTGTATCCAGCCATTGCAGGTCATAGAGCTGTGGAAGTGTAGCCTACTGGTTAGAACTCGTACCTCCTAAGCCAAGGGTCATGGGTTTGATGCCCTTTTGTTCTTTTTTTATGCCAAACAGCCATGACGCCCATTGACCCCCTTCTCTCCGCCCTCTCTCCACCCTCTATGGGACTTACCGCCGCCAGCGACATTAATATGCGCTAACGGCGCATCGGGTGACGTTAACGTCACTTAACGCGCGATAACATAGCTGCTGGTACGTTATCGCCGTTTAGTAAACATACCCCAAAGAGATGTTTAAATACCTCCGTGGCATAAATGCACAGGAGGTGTGTCTCTTTCGATTGAAAGCAAGCTCTGCTATGACGGAACATAGGATGAGAGTGAAACAGGATAAACCCGGGAGTAATATGCGGAAATATTCCTTTATGGAAAGAATGGTAGATGCATGGAATAGTCTCCCAGTGGAGGTAGTCAACATGAGGACAGTATCTGAATTCAGGAAAGCATCAGACAAGCACAGCAGATGTGTAAAGCAAAAAGGGCAGACTAGATAGGCCATGTGCTCTTTTCTGCCGTCATGATTCTATGGGGGGGGGGGGGGTTCTTATTTTTTATTTATGAAGTTTAAGCAAAACCTAAAAGCTTACTATTGTGAAATAAAAATGTCAACCTAAGAGGGCAGCCATTCTCATGTGACCCAGAGACAGACTCGGTACCTCTGATATGAGCCTGAGATGTCTCTATTGTAGTGCAGCAAGAAAACGGAGTTACTTACCTGTAACAGGAGTTCTCCATGGACAGCAGGATAAGTCAGCCACACTTGGTGATGTCATCCGACGGCCTGCCTCTAGCTAGCCAGTTCGTCACTAGCTGAGCCTTAGCCGCTACGAGGCGGGCACTGGTCAGAGGCCGAGCCCTTCCCAGGGGAGGTGGGTGGGTATGTGTGGCTGACTTATCCTGCTGTCCACGGAGAACTCCTGATCTCCAGGAACAAGCAGGAATAAGTCCTCACATATGGGGTACGTCGGTACCGACGGAGCCTGCGCGGGAAAGCTCCCCAGCTTCCTAGAATGGAAGCTTTTGGGACCTCCCACTGCACATGCGCACTGCCTTCCCGCCTTCCTGAACAGCTCTCCTCAGTTTCTCTTTTTCCGCGGAGCCAGCAGGTCGTGTATCCTGTCACCGCTGAAGAAATTGTAGTTTTTTGTTTTGTTTCTTTAGACCGCGTACCTGCCTTCCCATACCGATACCGGTATCGCCGGTCTTCCTTTTTCTTTTATTATTTTTCACCACTTGGTCACTTCAGTTAGGCCTTCAGGCCTACTTGAATTCTCCACATGGAGAAGCCAGCCCCTGGATTTAAGAAGTGTACCAAGTGTACTGCTGTACTGCTGTACTGCTGTAATATCAGTCACAGACACCCATGAATGGTGTCTTAAATGTTTGGGGCCTGACCACTCCATTCCGGACTGCCCTTCCTGCTCCCAAATGTCTAAGCGTGGGCTGCAGAACCGGGCCAACAAATTCCATGTGCTGTTTGCTTCAGAGAATCCAACATCACAGTCATCCAGGTCATCATCTCCGGATGGATCTCAGGTAACCAAACCTTCTGTGGGCAAGTCCTCAAAGGGCAAATCTCCTTCAAAGCATCGAGAGGCTCTTAGTTTTGAGGACCCTGCCCCAGCCAAACAGCCCCGGCGGGAAGCTCTGCCTTCCAAAACGCCAATTCAGGGGCTACAGGTTGACATCGATGGCACGGCCTCGACAGATCACCTGTTGGACTGCTCTGGGGTACCGGCCCATACCGGTACCGACATCCAGGCAGCCGTGGCGTCTATGGGCAATACTGTCCAATCCATGCAGCAGGCCGTCATGGCTTTCATTAAAGCTGCAACGCCATCGGTACCGCTTTCAGCGGTTCCGGGCCCGGTTCCGGTATCGTCCGCCATGCCGGAACCCAGGCCTTCCTCTTCTAAACGCAAATCGGTACCGTATGGGCTTTCGCTCCATACCGCTTCCATACCCGGTACGCCCGATGTCGATACCGATCGGTATGCGTATCGTGCGTTGGAGGAAACTAGAGAATACACCGATTCTTCTGAGGATTTTGGCTCCTCTGATGAGTCTGCAGAGCTCTCCCTTGACCTTCCTGAGGAACCTTCTTCTCCAAAAAGGAGAATGTCTCCTCCAGAGGATTTGTCCTTTCAGGACTTTATTTTAGAAATGGCTAAAGGCCTTTCTATCACTACCTCCTCTGAAAGGGAACCAAGGTCAAAAAGGTTGGATATTTTAGGATACTCTAAGTCTCCTAAAGAAGCAGTTACCCTGCCTATCCATGAAATCCTTCAGGAACAATTGATGGATTTCTGGGAGAACCCTTTAACTCTGTCTCCTTATTCCCGTAGGTTGGACACCATGTATCGGGTCCCTCCTTCTCCTGGTTTTCAGAAAACTCAATTGCCTCACCACTCCATTGTGGTAAAGTCTGCAATGAAGAAGATCAAGAGTACTAAAAGGCACTCTTCTACACCTCCAGGAAGGGAATGTAAGACACTGGACTCTTTTGGTAGGAAAATCTTCCAGGCTAGTATGCTTATAGCCAGGATTAATTCCTACAGCCTCTATATGGGCATGTTCCTAGGGGAACTTGCCAAGAAAGTGCGGCATTTTGCCCCCTTTATCCCTGAGGATAAACAGGAGGACTTCCTTGCTGTAGTGAAACAACTTTCAGATGTTTCTAAGTTCTCCAACAGAGCTGCCTTTGATTCCTTCGAGGGAGCCAGCAGAGCTTCTGGCATTGCTATTGCAGCCAGACGTCTGGCTTGGCTCCAGGCTTCTGATCTGGAACCCTGGGTTCTAGATGGCTTACGGAATCTGCCCTGTACAGGTGAGAACTTATTCGGTGCAGAGTGGCAAGTTAAAGCCACTCAAATGGACGCTGAAAATGCCACCTTAGAGAGACTTTCTAAGTCCACTTCTACTCCCACTAAGAAGAAGTCTTTCAAGAGGCCTTATTATAAGAAGGCCAGATATGCTTCCAATACTGGCCAGCAATCTTCTCAACCTCGTTTTGCGGCTAAACGTCAGCAAACGAAACAAGCAAGAGCAAAGCCTGCAGCAGCTACTGCAGCTCAACAGGCTCCACCCCCTCAGGGGTTTTGACTTGCCCCTAGAGAACTTGCCATTCCTGGTTCTGGACCAACCAGAACCTCTCACCATACCTGGAAGGTTAGCTCACTTTGCTCCCAGATGGGAACAAATCACAACAGAGCAATGGACCCTCTCTATCATCCGAGAGGGTTACAAACTTCATTTCTCCAACCTTCCTCCTCATCACATGGTGAGACCCTTCAATTCTCCATCTCCTCTCCTAGCCCTGTTGGATCGGGAGATCTCTTCTCTGCTTGCCCAAGGGGCCATAGAAGAGGTTCCTCTTCATCAACAAGGGTCAGGTTTCTACTCCCCCTATTTTCTCATTCCAAAGAAGACAGGGGGATTCAGACCAATCCTAGATCTGAGAGAATTGAACAAATTTCTGTACAAGGAGAAATTCAAAATGCTCTCTTTGGGCATTCTCCTTCCATACCTTCAGAGTCAGGACTGGCTTTGTTCTCTAGACCTGCAGGATGCGTATACACATCTACTCATCCATCCATCCCACAGAAAATATCTTCGCTTTCTGTTCAGGGGAAGTCATTACCAATACAGAGTACTTCCCTTCGGTCTCGCCTCTGCCCCAAGAGTCTTTACCAAATGCATGGCAGTCGTAGCCGCATTTCTCAGAAGCATGGGGATTTTCGTATTCCCATATCTGGACGACTGGCTCATTCGAGCTCCAACTCAGTCGCAGGCCCAGATTTCCCTAGACCGCACAAGGAGCCTTCTGCAGTATCTGGGACTGGTGGTAAACCTTCCCAAGTCTCAACTCAGCCCTACTCAGTCTCTAGAATTCATAGGGGCCCGGTTGGACACCACCACTGCAAGAGCCTACCTTCCACTGGTTCGGGGTCAGCGTCTGCTGAGCTTGGCCTCCCAAGCCCAGTCCAGTACTCACTTGACAGCCAGGGAAATGCTACGCCTCCTGGGCCATATGGCCTCCACAGTACATGTGGTGCCCTATGCTCGTCTTCATATGAGAGCAGCTCAATGGACCCTGGCCACCCAGTGGACTCAGGCGTCGGGAGCACTCTCAGACCAAATACAAACCTCAAACCGTCTGTCTTGGTCCCTCCATTGGTGGATATCCACCAAGAATCTGTTGTTGGGGGCTCCCTTTCAGCCCTTGCTACCCCAAGCAACCCTCACAACAGATGCCTCCCAATTGGGGTGGGGAGCCCATCTGCTAACTCTCTCCACTCAGGGCACTTGGTCTCCACAGGAGGCCACCCTTCATATCAACCTCCTGGAACTGCGAGCAATTTACCTTGCCCTCAAGGTCTTCTGTACCCTCCTTGCCAACCTGACTGTCCTGGTTCAGACAGACAATCAGGTGGCCATGTTTTACATAAACAAACAAGGAGGGACGGGCTCTCTGTCGCTTTGCAACGAAGCTCTCAGATTATGGGCCTTCGCCAGAGAGCACCAAATTCATCTGCTAGCAGTGTATCTTCCAGGAGTTCAAAACTCTCGAGCAGACAGGCTCAGTCGAGTTCTGCTGCCACACGAGTGGTCCCTACACGTGGACCAGATAAGCAGAATCTTTCAGGAATGGGGGACCCCGGACATAGACCTCTTTGCAAGTCCGTGGAATGCCAAACTTCCCCGGTTCTGTTCCAGGACTCCGTGTCAGGAAGCTCAGGCCACGGACGCCTTTCTCCTTCATTGGGGTCAGGCGTTCCTATATGCCTTTCCACCCATTCCGCTGATTCCCAAGACTCTGTTCAAACTCCAGAGAGATCACGGCTCTATGATCCTCATAGCTCCACGCTGGCCACGCCAAGTGTGGTTCCCTCTGCTTCTACAGCTCTCCCAGGGATCCTCCCTGGACTTAGGAGCTGCACCAGACCTTCTGTCTCAGGAGGAGGGGACTTTGTGGCACCCAAACCCCAAATCCCTACATCTCCGAGCTTGGTTACTGAAGGCTTAAGTCTTCAAGACTTTAATCTTTCTCAACCTGTGAAAGATATCCTTCATGCCTCTAGGAAACCTTCCACGAGGCGGTCTTATGCTTTCAAATGGAAACGTTTTCCATTTGGTGTGCTCAGCAGGGCCTTGACCCTCTGGCACTTCCTTTGAATTCCCTCTTAGACTATCTCCTGCATCTTTCCAATGCAGGCCTTAAGACGAATTCTGTAAGAGTCCATTTAAGTGCTATTTCAGCATCCCTGAAACCTATAAATGGACAACCTATCTCCTCTCATCCTCTTGTTGCAAGATTCATGAGAGGCCTGACTCTCACTAAACCTCCCATCAGACCCCCCCCGGTCGCATGGGATTTGAATCTAGTGCTTGGTCAGCTTATGAAGCCACCTTTTGAGCCGTTATTTTCTACCTCCTTGAAATTTCTTTCCTGGAAGGTACTATTCCTAATTGCAGTCACTTCCGCTCGCCGCATCAGCGAACTGCAGGCTCTAGTGGCTAATCCACCTTCTACAAGATTCCATCATGACAAGGTGGTCCTTAGGACGAATCCCCACTTTATGCCCAAAGTGGTCTCGCCTTTTCATCTTAATCAAGAGGTATATCTACCTGTCTTTTTTCCGGCTCCTCATGCATCCAGTGCAGAGAGGAACCTTCATACTCTGGATTGTAAAAGAGCTCTAGCCTTTTACCTTAATAGGACTCAGCCACATCGAAAGTCTTCTCAACTTTTCGTGGCTTTTGATCCTTCACATTTGGGACTTCCAGTCTCCAAGCGTACACTTTCCAATTGGATTGCTCAGTGTATTTCCTTTGCTTACCAGAGTAAAAACATTTCTCTGGAAGGCCATGTCACAGCTCACAATGTGAGAGCCATGGCAACTTCTATGGCTCATCTGCACTCTGTTTCCATTGATCAGATCTGTCGAGCCGCTACCTGGGCCTCGGTTCATACCTTCACAGCCCATTACTGTTTGGACAAGGACTCCCGCCGGGATGCCTTGTTTGGCCAGGCTGTCCTCAAACACCTGTTCCATTCTTAGACAACTCCTGCCCACCTTCCCAGGATGGATGCCTGAGATCCATACGAAGATGGCGAACCTTGACAGGGGATCCCACGCATCTAAGCTAGGGAGTCCCCATATGTGAGGACTTATTCCTGCTTGTTCCTGGAGATAGCACAGTTACTTACCTGTAACAGGTGATCTCTGGGAACAGCAGGAATTAGTCCTCACAACCCACCCACCTCCCCTAGGAGTTGTATCTTTTATCTATCTATCTTCCTGTCCTCTCTCTATTGACTCAGCTATAAACTCGAAACTGAGGAGAGCTGTTCAGGAAGGCGGGAAGGCAGTGCGCATGTGCAGTGGGAGGTCCCAAAAGCTTCCATTCTAGGAAGCTGGGGAGCTTTCCCGCGCAGGCTCCGTCGGTACCGACGTACCCCATATGTGAGGACTAATTCCTGCTGTTCCCAGAGATCACCTGTTACAGGTAAGTAACTCCGTTTTCTCCTCGGACAAGCTGTCACTGCGATGTGGTGGAAATGGGGAGGACGAGATCAGGTTCAGGCGACACTTTATCAGGGCATGAATGTTGTAATGGAGTGCCCTGGGACACTTTTGACTATCATCCTTAATGTGCCAACGTGCAGTGTGCGTGCACACTGAGGAATGTGCAGCCTGTAGTGGTAATGGGTGCGCCGCCTATTTGAAGTGAGCGTGTAGTAATACGGAACGTGTAGGCATGCAGTCCCACGTCGCGCCTACACGGCCGCAGAGGCCGCAGGGTAACTGTCTCAATGGGCAGCCTCTGAGATGCAGCAGCAGAGGGAATCCCACCGAGCAGTAGCGTTGAGTTCACCACTGAGAGCAGATAGCCACGGTGACAATATTGGAAGCGCTGCAAGGGTGTGCAAGATTGACACACCAGCAGCAATATCGACAGTGCTACAAGAGTGATGCAATTGGCGCATTAACACCACAAGGACATGAGTTATGAGTCAGTTCATGGCTAGGTAGTAGTCAAGACCCTGAGACTGCTAGGCGACGCGTTTGTCAAAGTTGCATGTAGACCCTGAGACTGCTAGGTGACGCGTTTGTCCATGCTGCATGTGTTTCATGTAGTTTTGGCAGGTGTCCCTGCCACAAGTGTGGGCCACAGTCTGTCGGGCTGTCGATGGATCCTTTGGCAAGCTGTCGATAGATCATTGTTAATGCGCTGTTTCATGTATGTCCTGGGCATGTTGTTGCGTAGGGCTGTGATGATGTCCAGAGCATGGAGTGTCTCTGGTGGCCGTGGTGGCATTACGTGTGTGATAGGTATGCCACCCAGACTAGCAGTTTGGACCGCTATCCAAGCTGCCACGGGACTAGCAGTCTGAGCCGTTATCTCAGAAATCTTTTAGGTGGTCCACCCCAGTTTTGCCTGCAAGTGCCAGCAAGGCTGCTGGGCACGGTCGCCGGTGGCTGCGATTTCCCTGCCTGGTGGATGATGCTTGTGCCAGGCTCTGTAGTACTTGCAGGATGGATTTCCAATTGTATCAGATCAGGGGACAACAAGTCGGGACAGAATTGGCAATATACCATGTCAGCTTCTTGAGTTACTCCTTGTACACGGTATCCAGGATTTCCAATCGTATCAGATCAGGGGACGACAAGTCGGGACAGAATTGGCAATATACCGTGTCAGCTTCTCGAGTTACTCCTTGTGCACGGTATCCAGGAGTTCCTAGGCCATAGGTTTAGGGAAAACGCGTTGGAGCTGGCCAGGACATGATGAAGATGGCCTGGCTCTGACCATTTCAAACAGTTGCCCTTCCTGCTCTCCACGAAGTGGATAGGTAGATTTGTGGTCAGCCCTCCGTGGGAGAGGGAAGCTGATAGCGAAGGGTTGCGGTTTCCCTACCCGGATGGATGGGACTGTTGGGCCCTTGGCCGTAGTTAAGTCTGGCACATCAGAGGTTCTAGGTCATTCGTGTGGGGAAGTGGGAACCTGTTTCCTTTCTGTGCGGGACTAGGGCCGCCCTGTTGACTGTGTGTGTGTGGGCCCTAGAATGCAGAGTCATTGGGGTGCTCTGCCGGAGTACTCGAATCCCCCAGTGGACGTGCAGTCAGGTATGGAATATGCGACCTTTCGTGCCAATGTATCTGCCCTTGTGACCTTTTGTACAATGGTGATCTGCTGACCAGCCTTGACTTTGCCACCTCGCACTCATGGCCACAGACACCTGGGTTTTAGTGCCACAGGACTCTGCCATCTTGCACTCATGCCCACAGTGACCTGGGTTTAGTGCTGCAGGACATTTGGGGACCGTGTTACAGATCTGGGTCTGTGTAGTGCAAGATTCTCTCTGCAAGGATAGTATGATTCTCTCTGCAAGGATAGCATGATGGTAGCCTGTTGTCCCTATTTTTGGAAGACAGGCGGGGTCAATTGTTCCTGTCTCTGGGGGACGGAACACAACCACTGGGCACCTCCAGGAACTGTGAATCTTGGTGCTGTCATTGGCCTTGTGTTCCTGTCTCTGGGGGACAGAATGCAGCCACTGAACACCGCCAGGAACTGCGGATCTTGGTGCTGTCATTGGCCTTGTGAAATTTCACCAGAGATGCAGGCTTCACCAGAGGTGCAGGCTTCACACGGTAGGCCATGATATTCAGGAAGGTGCAGAGACATGCTCTCCGAGCTCCACGATTGGGACATAGATCTGTGACTCTTTCTTCTAAAATACAGTAGGTGCGTAGTGTCCCGCACTGTAGCCCTTCGGGTTATGGGAGGTGCCCTGAGTCATGAGGATTGTCTCGGGCGCCCAACAGCGCCATGGTGCTGATGTTCAATCCAACAGCACCCAGTCAGTGCTGATGTTCACTCCAACAGCACTCAGTCAATGCGAAGCTTCTGGGAGCCCATTTGCTTGATTGGTCCTCACAATGGCAAGGCAGAGGTCGACTCATTCTCAAGATGGGTGAGACACCAATATCTGTCACAGGAGTCAGCTGCCACCACACATTGCGGGTATGTGGCATGGACCTTCTGATCATCCCTGAGCTGTAGAGGATGTGAGGAAGTCCAGGCAGATGTGCAGGCAGAGGATAGGGGGCACGAGGCGCAGGCCAACATATAGGAGCGGTTGGCCTGGAAGTAGGGCCAATGCTGCTGAGTCAGAGGTGCTGTTGGGTGCGAGGAGGTTGGGGCAGGTGCCCAACATAACTGCCCAGTTTGCGGATTGCTGACCTGCTCCTTGGACAACCACAGTTGTCTTACCTCTAAGAGCAGAGGATGGTTTCCTATGCCATTTGTGGTAGGTAGTTCCCAAAGCTCATGTACTAACCAGTGGACTATGAGCATTCTCCTCTGTATGTGCCTGCATTGATTGGTAGGTAGGTCCCGAAGCTCATGTACTAGCCAGTGGACTACAAGCATTTTCCTCTATATGTGCCTGCATGGATTGGTAGGCTAATGTGCTGTCACTGTCAAAGGAGGATCAGTTGAATGGAATGCGGATCTCTGGGGAGATAGGATGGTGTCCCAAACACTAGGCTACCCCTCCACTCGGTATGGAGGTGAATCAACCTGGTGCATGAAAGATGTGGGATCAGGATGATGATGGACTCAGGTAAATATATGGACAAGGTTTGCAGGAGCCACAGCTGGGACTTGAACCTGTGACCTTCTGCCCCTGAACACACTGGCTATGTGTACTGCACCAACTGTTGCCACTGGTTGTACCAAGGTGGCACCCTGTTGGGTAATGTCAGCCCTAGTGTGGTATGTACCATGACCTATCGGTCTTAGGGAAGGGCCTTGGAAGGACCTACTGCTGGAGGGGACCGTGATTTGTAGTTACAGGTCATAGGATGTTGAGGTAGACCAATGGAGGGTCAAGAGGTCTGTTCATGGTCTACAGCTCCAGCTGGAAGATGCCACAACCGGCAGTTCTTGATCCTGCACGGCTGGAGGGTGGCACTGGCCAGAGGACTCAGCGGGTGCTGGCCGAAGACCCATGATCTGGTCTGTACCTTGACCTTGATCCGGACCAAGCATTGCAGTGGAGTGAAGTGTGGCTCAGGCCCTGGACATTGCTTGTGGAGGGCTTGCATCCCTGAGGAATTTCTTTTTTTTTTGGTTAGAAGGCAGGAACCGTGTAAAGAATGGGTAGGAATGAAACCCTTGGCCCCTCCTTATGAAGACAGTGTCTAAGCTACACCTCTATGAAGGCAGGAACGGTGCGTGACGAGCCACTCAGGCTCAGAGTTTGGTGTACACCGATGTGCAGGCATCAGGCCGGAAGAGCCTCTAGTTGGTATGGCACCGCCCATGGAGCAGTGAGCTTCAAGGAAGACAAGAACCTACCGCTGGGCTGGCAGCCCGGCTCTTCCTCATCAAGGCCTGGGAGTGACCTCGACGCTCAAGAGTGGGTTGCCCCTTTATCATGGCCTCATCCAATCAGAGGGATTGAGTGTAGGTTATCACACGCAGACCCAGTGCTGGTATGTGGAGGATTGACCTCTTACCCTGTTAAGAAGGGCTCCAAGTGCTTAGGGTTCCAGTGGGTAGCTTGGCTAACTGCTTACATTCCTTGCGTAGCCTTTAAATCAGATTTCTAAGCGTGCCCTCAGTTCATGTAAGGCCTACTGGCCAGGGACACTTGTGATATAAAGCTACTTGGAATAGAAATACTTAGATTTGCAGAAATCTGTTTTTTTTACCTGAGTCTTCCACGTACTCTTTCCTGCAGCCTCTCCACTCATGGAATAGTCAGCTTCCCACCAGGTGATGACGCAAAGCATGTGAATCTGTGCAGGCAACTATGATGTTGGCCTCAGAGCATGATCCTGCTGGCCTCCCACCAGGAGAGGGTGCCCTAGGCTTCCCACGAGCTGATGGCGCCATGCACGGGGAACAGTGCAGGCAGCTATGTTGTTGGCCTCGGAGAGTGATCCTGTCAGCCTCCCACCAGGAGAGGGCGCCACACGAGAGATTTAGATTAGGCAGTCGGAGCAAGCAATGGTCCAGAGAGCCTACAATGTGTTTCGCTGCTTGCCACCTCAAGAAGTCAGCGTCGATCTGCGCCGAGGCAGAGGGCACCACACGAGAGATGTAGTGTAGGCAGTCAGAGCAATGAATGGTCCGGGAGCCTCCAAAGCGTTTCGCTGAAGTCAGCGTCGATCTGCGCCCAGGCACCAATCTGCATTAAGACAATCAGTGGCGGCGTGGAGAGCAAGCTTCGATCCTCGGTGGCGCGGAGAGAAAGCTGTGATCCTCGCTACTGGTGCTATGAGGAGACATCTCTGTGCCGAAGCGTTGCGGCCAATAGCGAAGCAGGAAGTAGAATGTTGACTCTCACTTTCGGGAGCATGGCGGCATGCAAGGAACTCCTCAGCACCATCCGGGGAGGTGTCTCTGTGTCGAGACCGGAGGGAGGCCAACCATCCAAGGCGTTCTGAAGACTCTGGAGAGCCGGAGCAGCAGCAGTTCTCGTGGCGGTCTAAGGAGCAGACTTCATGCCACCAGGAGTGGGGCTGGCTTTTGGAGGCTTGCGGCTGAAGAAGGAGGCCTCAGAGTCGCATTCTGAGCGGGAGTAGTAGGAGGCCGTCCCCATGGTCTGCCCGAGGAAGGACGCGCTGGAAGCGGGCTGGCAGGCCGGGGATGGAGGCCTTCTCAGGCATGTCCTGGGCCGCCGTGAGAACTATTGGTTATCTGGGACACAGTTGACGGGGAGCCCACGTTGCTCCGGCTGGGTTTCGGAAGATCTTAGATCAGCGGGATCCGCAGGCTGCGGGCCATGGCCGGCAGACACATGGGATTCCAGCCAGCTCCCCTTTAACGACATTGTAACATATCTGAAAGAAAGGGAACATCAGAGCCAGCGTTAGAGACGTTTTAAGCAAAGTAAGTAGGAGAATTCCTCTTCAGAATAAAGAATTTTGTTTAATTTCAGTTGGAGAGTAGCGAGGTCCATCTTGTTGGCAAGGCAGAAGAACTGAAACTGGCTAGCTAGGGGCGGGCCGGGGGGCAGGGCCAGTTGGCCCATGCTCTGAAGGGCGAAAGCCTTTCTGAGCTATGGAGAGTACTTCCGTCATGGCGCCGTCGGATGATGTCACCAAGTGTGGCTGACTCATCCTGCTTGTCCTAGGAGAAAAGAGAAATATAGGTAAGGATGTGAGAGAGAGAAATGTGTAATGTAGGAGGAACTACTATTCAGCACTTATAAAGCTGTGTGCTCAGAGACGACCGGCAAAGTTGTAGCTCATTTATATATCCTGTGACCCCCCCCAGACCGGAGCTGGACGCTGCACTTCTTAGTTTCTCACTCTCCTTTCCCTGTAGCTACCGGGAATAAACCCACACAAAGGAAACTGTTCTGTGTCTCCGTTGATAGGAGAAAATAAGGTTTAAAGCTTAAACTGTGTGTACCAGAGGACTAAGAGGCCCATAGGGGGAAATGGGAATCCTGTACATATCTATATATGGAAAGGAATGTGCTGTGTTAGTACACCCCGTGTAGAACAGTCAATTTGTCTTATCGAGCACCTGGCCAGAATGACCAAATGGATGATGAAATGCTCAAAGAAATCAAGGAAGCTAACAAAAGTTACAGCGCAGTAATAATAATGGGTGATTTCAATTACCCCGGTATCGACTGGGTCAGTGTCACGTCAGGACATGCTAGGGAGATAAAGTTCCTAGATGAAATAAATGACTGCTTCTTGGAGCAGCTGGTTCATGAACTGACCAGAGGGGACGCCATATTAGACCTAGTCCTTAGTGGAACACCAGATCTAGTGCAAGAGATAAGGGTGTTGGGGCCACTTGGCAATAGTGATCATAGCATGATCGCCTTTGATTTAATTAGTGGAGGAGGGATAGTAAGGAAATCCACAGTACTACCTTTTAACTTTCGAAAGGGAGACTATGATAAAATGAGGAAAACAGTTAAGAAAAAACTAAAAGGAGCAGTTGCGAAGGTTAAAGACGTACATCAAGCTTGGGTGTTGTTGAAAAATACTATCTTGGAAGCCCAGACCAGCTGTATTCCACGCTTTAAGAAAAGTGGAAGGCAGTCCAAAAAACTGCCAGCATGGTTTAAAGGTGAGGTCAGAGAGGCTGTTGTTGCCAAAAAAGCATCTTTCAGGAAATTGAAAAAAGAGCCAAACGACGAAACCTGGAAACAGCACAAGCACTGGCAAGTCAAATGCAAGGCATTGATAAGGCAGGCAAAGAGAGAATTTGAGAAGAAACTTGCTGCGGAAGCAAAAACGAGAAATAAAGACCTCTTCAAGTACATTCGTAGCAAAAAACCTGTGAGAGAGTCAGTTGGTCCATTAGATGATAAAGGGGTTAAAGGAGCATTAAGAGGCGACAAGGCGATAGCAGAGAGACTGAATGAATTCTTTGCTTCGGTCTTTACTGAGGAAGATGTAGGGAAGTTACCCATGACTGAAGTGGTATTTAAAGGTGCGGAAGAATTGAAGGAAATATCGATACATCGGGAAGATGTCTTACAACTATTAGATAAACTGAAGAGTAGCAAATCACCTGGGCCGGATGGTATACATCCAAGGGTGTTGAAAGAACTGAAATATGAGATTGCAGAACTGCTATCAGTAATCTGTGAACTATCATTAAAATCATTTCTAATACCTGAAGATTGGAGGATCGCCAATGTAACACCAATTTTTAAAAAGGGTTCCAGGGGTGATCCGGGAAAGTACAGACCGTGAGCCTGACGTCAGTACCGGGGAAAAATGGTAGAAACCATCATAAAGAATAAAATTACTCAGCATGTAGATAGTCACAACCTAATGGGAGACAGCCAACATGGCTTTAGACAAGGAAGATCTTGTCTTACTAATCTGTGATGTTTTTTGAAGGAGTGAATAAACAGGTGGACAAAGGTGAGTCGGTTGATATTGTGTATCTGGACTTTCAGAAAGCCTTTGACACGGTCCCTCATCAGAGACTTTTGGCAAAACTAAAGAGTCATGGGATAGGAGGCAGTGTACTATTGTGGATCAGAAACTGGTTAAAAGATAGAAAGCAGAGGGTAGGGCTAAATGGCCAATTTTTCCCAATGGAGAAAGGTGAATAGTGGTGTACCCCAGGGATCTGTGCTGGGTCCGCTGCTTTTTGACATATTCATAAATGACCTGGAAAATGGAATAATGAGTGAGGTTATCAAATTTGCAGATGACACAAAACTATTTAAAGTTGTTAAAACCCAAGAGGATTGTGAAAAATTGCAAGAGGATCTTGATAAATTGGAAGACTGTGCATCAAAATGGAAGATGAAATTTAATGTGGACAAGTGCAAGGTTAGGCACCTAGGGAAGAACAACCCAAACTATGGTTACACGATGCAAGGTTCCACATTAGGAACCACCACCCAGGAAAAAGATTTAGGCGTCATTGTGGATACCATGTTAAAACCCTCGGCCCAGTGTGCAGCAGCGGCCAAGAGAGCAAATAGAATGCTAGGTATGACAAGGAAAGGAATGGAAAATAAAACAAAAGATATTATAATGCCTCTATATTGTTCCATGGTGAGACTGCACCTTGAATATTGTGTGCAATTCTGGTCGCCATATCTTAAAAAGGATATAGCGATTTTAGAAAAGGTACATAGAAGAGCCACCAAAATGGTAAAGGGGATGGAAGGATACTCCTATGAAGAAAGGCTAAAAAGGTTAGGGCTCTTTTACCTGGAAAAGAGATGGCTGAGGGGAGATATGATAGAAGTCTATAAATTAATGAACGGAGTGGAACGGGTAAACGTAGATCGATTGTTTACCTTATCAGAATATAGAAAGACTAGGGGACATGCAAGGAAGCTACAGGGTAAGCTATTTAAGACTAATAAAAGAAAATATTTTTTCACTCAACGTGTAATCAAATTCTGGAATTTGTTATCAGAGGATGTAGTAAAGGCTGTTAGTGTAGCTGGGTTTAAAAAAGGTTTGGACAAGTTCCTGGAGGAAAGGTCCATAAACCATTATTAAGAAGTGACCGAAGATATCAATGCTTGACCCAGTACAAGCATTGTGGAACTTGTGTCTCTTGGGGAAACTGCTAGGTACATATGACCTAGATTGGCCACTGTTGGAAACAGAATACGGGGCTTGATGGACCTTGGTCTGACCCAGTATGGCATATCTTATCTGTCTTTTATACATTAACAGAAACATATGCCTACGTCATCAACTCATCCCCTGAGGCCCACCACAGCTTATCAGTAACTTCACAGATGTGTGTGTGTGTTTGTTCCCCTGGAATTCCAGACAGCAAAGGTAAGGTGATTCCTCGGCCCAGAGGATTAATGTACGTCCTGAGGGTAAGTGGTATATAGTGCTGGGAAAGGAATAACCCACACTTACATCCGTCTCCTGTGGTGTGATGGCCCTGCAAACTAAAGAAATTGTACAAAGGAAGGAGTGAGGGAGAGAGGAAGGAGAATCTAAGGAGATCACAGGAAGCAGAAAGAGAGACTGTGATAAAACCGGAGGAGCCACTGCTGGGCGAGGGGAGGGGAATGAGGAAGAAGAGCCTCAGAGGCTTGCAAGGAATAAAGAGCAGAACTTTCTTTCCTGGACTGAGCAGCGCCAGACCCATTTCCCTTCTGCTTGCCCCACGCAGCATGTGTGTGTCTCAGAGACTGGATCTTAGCACTGCCTGGCACCTCCTCCCCTGCTGCCCACCTCCTGCAATTCTCCTACCTGCTCAGCAGAAAGTCCTGCAGCCATTCTCCTGCCCTGCTCCAGCTCCACAGCAGCAGCTCCAGCCCTGGCTCCCTCTCTCCCTGCTTTAACTCCTGATCGCTGTTTTCTGCTCTGCTGGGTCAGTGCTGAAGTTCAGCTTCACTCTTTAGGGAGGGAGAGGAAGCTTGCAAGGGTGGACGTAGAAATAATGATTTGTGTCACTTCCTCTAGTACTTTAGCAAATGAAAGCACAGAGAGAGGAAACGCTGAACACACCCTGAAGAAGAAACTTGAGCTCTCTCCCTGGCCAGATGCTTCTTGTTTATTTCAAATCACAGCTGGGTTTATAGAAACTCAAGTCTTATGCAGAGGAAAACAGCTTCTTGCAATGTGGACCAGGAGAACTTTTCAGAAATGAGTGTGTGTGTGTTCTGAGACTTACTGCTGGAATTTATCACAAAAGAAGCTGTACAAGAAAGGGAAGAGATGGGGAGAGAGCAGAATCTAAAGAGATCACAGGAAACAGATAGTAAGAGTGTGAAAAAGCCAGAGGAGGAGCTGCCGTGTGAGGGGAGGGGAAAGAGGAAGAAGAGCCTCAGAGGACTTGCAAGGAATAAAGAGCAGAACTTTCTTTCTGAATCGAGTAGTGCCAGACTCATTTCCCCTACTGCTTGCCCCGTGCAGTGTGTGTGTCTCAGAGGCTGGATCTTGGCATTGCCTGGCACTGCCTCCCCTGCTGCCCACCTCCTGCCAGTCTCCTTCCTGCTGAGCAGAAAACCCTGCGGCCATTCTCCTGCCCTTCTCTGGAACACTCCTTGGATCCCTCTTTCGCCAGCCTCTTTATACTCATATAACCCCCTTCACAAATCACTTCATTGGCTTCCCTTCCATTCCATATCCAATTCAAGCTTCTCCTTCTGACCTATAAGTGCATTCCCTCTTCTGCTCCTTTCTACCTTTCCTCTCTTCTCTCTCCCTACACCCCTCCTCGGGAACTCTGCTCTTCTTCTGGCTCGCTCCTCTCTCTGCCTTTTTCTTCCAGTGCCAACTTCAGACCTGCCCTTTCACCTTGCTGCTCCTTATGCCTGGAACATACTCCCTGCGTCTGTACTTCAGGCTTCATCTCTGTCCCTTTCGAAGTCCAAGTTAAAAGCTCACCTCTTTAAAGCTGCTTTTGGATCCTGACACCTTTTCTCTTGTATCTCCTGACTCTCCTTTTCCCCTTATTCTTATCCTTTGTCTTGTCTGTCTTAATTAGATTGTAAGCTCTCATGAGCAGGGACCGTCTCTATCTGTCTTTGTATGACACTGTGTATGCCTTCTAGTGCTTTATAAATGATTAATAATAATAGTAGTAGTAGTCATCGTTGCCAAGTTCATTTACATTTGAGCAATTGACCCAAATTCACTAAATGCAAGGTCTCATATTTCCAATATAAACGCATAGTATTCAACCACTGATGAAATTCAACTTTATCCACAATCTTTAAGTGATGAATAACAACTTTCAATGTGACACCTAGGAGAATGTCAAGGAGAGAGGCCGGTCTAAACTTGAGAGCATAGTAGTGTCGTGGGACGGCTCGTATAGTGCGGTCCCGGTGAATGAGAATTGAAAGAACCTCCATATTCCTCTTTATTTTACATATAGTAACATAGTATATGACGGCAGATAAAGACCAGCATGCTCCATTTAGTCTGGCCTGCAAGGTGGCAAGAGTAGGTGCACCTGCCGCTCCATGAAGGTCACCCCTCCCCATGCCTTTGTTTAGGGATGTACCCTAGGAAAGCTTAGGAAATGGAAAGCTGGTAAGTAGGTGAAAAGTGAAAAGAGGGAGACTGAAGGAGAGAGGAAGAGGAATACAATTAAGCTATAGTTAGGTAAAAGGCAATCAAGAGAAAGAGAGAAAAAAGGATGAAACAGAGGATCCTTGTTGGAGAGAGACGTCCCATTTGATTCTCCTGTCTCGCAGCCTCTATAGCTGTCAACGCCCAAGGATATGGGTTTCCTTGATTTTGTCAAGGACATATCTAAGGCCCTGGCATTCCCAACCAAGTCGGAGGAGGACCCTCGGACGGATGAGTTGGAAATCCTCCAATACAAGGCCCCTCCACGGGAATCGTTCACGGTGCCCATCCCTCCCATCCTGGAACAGCTGATGCTCCGAATGTGGGAAACACCGGCTTTGGTGCTGGTGATGAGCAAACGGCTCGACTCAATGTATCGAGTCCGCTGGAGCCGGCCTTCCAAAAGTCACAGCTGACGCACATCTCCATGGTGACGTAGTTGGCCATGCGTTGTCTGAAAAGCCAGAAGATGCATTCTTCGATGCCCCCCGGCAGGGGGGTCTGCACCCTGGATGCCCTTGGCAGAAAATGCTAGAAGGGCTCAATGCTCATCAGCCGCATCTAGGCCTACCAGCTGTACATGGGCATGTACCTGAGAGACCTGGCGAAGGAACTCGCTGGGTTCTCGGCTGGTCTCTCTGAGGAACCTTTGCAGCGGTTCAAAAACCTAGCCAAAACAGTCTGTGAATACTCTAAATTCATGTCTCAGGCGGCCTATGACGGGCTCGAGTCAGAGGCTCAAGTAGTGGTGGCTAGCATCGGTGCACGCCACCAAGCTTGGCTACAATCCTCCGACCTCGAGCAGTGGATTCAGGACAAATTGATCGATGTCCCCTGCCAAGGAGAGAATCTCTTTAGCAAACCCATGACCGACCAAGGCTGCCGAGCTGGAGACTTGAGTTCATGATGAGGACCAGGCTCTCTAAAAAGACCACTGCCCTCCCTAACAGAAGGGCTCGGGTAAAAAGGAAGGGAGCTGCTTACAGAAAATACCCACCTTATCAGGCCTCCCCAGCTCCTCAACAGGGTCAGCAGGCCAAGGGACATGGGCATGGCCCACATAAGCAGAAATCTCCAAAACCCCAGGCACCGGCTCCGGCCCAGCCATGGGGGAGTTTCTGATTCCTTGAGCATAGCGTCTCTACCCCAAGGCGATCAGCAGCCCACATAGGAATGTCTGACCCTCTATGCCCAAAGGTGGGTGTCCATTACCACCGACTCCTGGGTACTAAGAGTAGTCAGGGAGGATTACCTCCTCCACCTGACTCAGACACCTCCCACTTGTTTCCCGGGAGAGCCGCTCAGGTCTCCCCTCCAACGGGACCTTCTTCTGAAAGAGTTGGCAGGTCTTTTCGAGGACAAAGCTGTGGAACCAGTGCCCCATCACCTCAAGAGCAAGGGGTTCTACTCGAGGTACTTACTGGTGCCAAAAAGAACAGGGGGCCTAAGGCCCATCCTCAACCTGTGCAACCTCATCAAATTCCTGGTGAGGGAGAAGTTCAAGATGCTCTCCCTTGGAACATTGTTGCCGAGACTCATCAAGCCCACTGACTATTACCTAATGCTGCTATCCCATGTCAGCACAAATGATACTGCCAGGTATCCCTCTGAGCATATCAAAAGTGACTTCATGGATCTGGGACAGAGGTGAAGCAGATAGGGGCGCAAGTGGTGTTCTCTTCAGCTCTCCCTGTTGAGGGTAAAGGCCAAGGCAGAGAAGCTTGCATCCTGGAGATGAATGCATGGCTGCGTGAATGGTGTCATCGAGAGCATTTTGGTTTCCTGGACCATGGGATGCTGTTCCAAGGTTTGCAGAGTAGAGATGGCATCCATCTGTCCAAGAAAGGTCGATGTGTCTTCAGTAGAAGACTGGCTAATCTAATTAAGAAGGCTTTAAACTAGATTCATTGGGGATGGGTGAAGAAAGCCCCCAGGTAAGTGAAACATTAAATACCTTTATGGAAATGGGTGAAAGGGGCAACATATGGAAAGCGGTGTGTAAAGTATAGGGGTGATTAGCGAGTGGGTGGCTTGTCTATAGTATGTGTATGTATAGGTAGTCTCTCGTTTTGGAGGCTATTCTTTTGAATGGGGCAGTACAGAGCCTCGTTTTGAGATACTGCTATTTAATTGAACCCTTTGCTGCTAGTCCGCATGCGCGGCGTCTCTCTGTTGAAAGCTTCTTACGAGTTGAGAATAGATTGGAAGCTGGCACAGTTTTGTGGTGTTTGACGTGGGCAGCATTTTTGTAAGTAACTGCTGACATTTGTTTTACCCACGGGTTTTTAATGAGTGATTTTAGAATGTTTTTTTTGGGTTATACACGTTGTTTGTTGTGTTTATAGGTGATCCAGTAAATCCCCTGAAGAACCCTCTGCGGAGAGAAGAAACGCTCCGAAGGCGCTGGGGGGAGGCGTCGGGATGATTGTGGAGCTTGGATCTGCTTAAAAAAGTTTGTTTGAGTGTGTTCTAACGGTGCTAAGAAGAAAACTTTATACTTGGCTTAGTGTTCCTATTAGTGAAGAGAGAGCTATTTTTCTATATATAGGGCCGAGTTATATAACTATATCACCGTTAGCTACCAATGGGGGTCGTTGATGTTATCCAGCTTTTGTTCCCTTGAGTTTGACTTTGAGTCTTTGGGTGAACAGCTGTGCAATTCTGAGACCTTCCGGTAGTGGTTAGATATAGTCTATTTAACCATTTTTTACGCCCAAACAGGCAATTGTTTTTGGATGTATTTCCCAGTTGTGTTTTACTAAACGCCTTATTTTTAAATACCTCTGTGGCATAAATGCACAGGAGGAGAGCCTCTTTCGATTGAAAGCAAGCTCTGCTATGAGGGCATGGGATGAGGGTGAAAGGGGATAGATTCAGGAGTAATATGCGGAAATATTTCTTTATGGAAAGAGTGGTGGATCCGTGGAATAGTCTCCCAGTGGAGGTGGTAGAGATGATGACAGTATCTGAATTCAAAGAAGCATGGGACAAACAGAAAGGATCTCTAAAGGAAAAAAGGGGACTGTTGTAGTGGTTGATATGGAAGGACAGACCAGATAGGCCATGTGGTCTTTTTCTGTCATCGTGTTTCTATGTTTCTATACCTGCAGCAGGGAGACTGACTATGCTCCTTAGACCTCAATGATGCTTATACCCACATCCTCATCCACCCCAACCACAGGCACTACCTGTGGTTCGTAATGGGGGCAGGCACTTTCAATACAGGGTGCTCCTCTTCGGCCTAGCTTCTGCCCCAAGAGTTTTCACAAAATGCCTGGCAGTCGTGGCTGCCTTCCTCCGGTTCTAGGGGTTCTTCATCCTTCCCTACCTGAATGGCGGGCTCATAAAGGGAGGCACGGCCTCAAAGGTGCAACAGGCCACCGCACATACCATCCAGGTTCTGCAACACTTGGGCTTTGTCATAAACTACCCCAAGTCTCACCTCCTCCCGACGCTGTGTCTGGAGTTCATTGGGGCAAGGATTGACACTCTCCAGTTGAGGACTTACTTGCCCAGGGACCGAGCCGATTGTCTCAGGACTCTGGCTCGGAACATACAGTACCATCCCTCAGTGCCCGCTCTGCTTCTCCTGCGCCTACTCGGGCACATGGCCTCTATGGTCCATGTCATCCCAGATGCTTGCCTCCACATGAGGGTGGCGCAGTGGTGTCTCTGGGACCAGTGGTCTCAGGCTATGGGCCACCTCTGAGACAGAGTTTCTGTGACCCACCAATTTGCGGACTCCCTGGTCTGGTGACAGTTGCCCCAGCATCTCGAGGAGGGCATGCCTTTTCAGGCCCCACCCCCTCAAGAGTCCTCACCATGGATTCCTCCCTACTCGGCTGGGGAGCCCACTGGGGAGATCTCCGCACCCAGGACAGTTGGTCCCTAGACAAGAGCACCCAGCAGATCAACCTCCTGGAGCTCTAGGCCATACGCCTAGCCCTGAGGGTCTTCTTCCACCGTCTGCGTCACCATCTGGTGCTAGTCCAGACAGACAACCAGGTGGCCTTGTTCTACGTGAACATACAGGGGGGCATGGGGTCAAATTCCCTTTGTCGGAATGCACTGGGCCTCTGCCCATATGCAGTCCAGCAGGGTATCCTACTGCGGGCAGTTTACCTGCCAGGCCAGGACAATCTACTGGCCGACAGGCTCAGCAGAGTTCTCCAGCCACACGAGTGGCAGCTGGAACCCAGGATAGCCAGTCGGCTTTTCTGGCTCTGGGGGGAACCCATGATGGACCTGTTTGCCAGCCCAGACAACTTTCAGTTGCCCCACTTCTACTCCTAACAGGCCCACCCCTTCAGCGTGGCAGCGGACACATTCCTTGTCTCATGATCGGAAGGCCTCATGTACGCTTTCCCTCCTATGCCACTGATCGCCAAGACCTTGTTCAGGACCCTCCGCGACAGGGCCTTGCTCATCCTGATAGCTCCTTGGTGGCTCAGGCAACCATGGTTCCCGCTACTTCTACAATTGATGGTGGAGACCCCCATCCCCTTGGGGTCCTTCCCAGTACTCCTATCTCAGGAGGGGGGCTCTCTCTTCCACCCTAACCTGGGGTCCCTGTCGCTGACAGCCTGGCTGCTGAGAGGGTGATTCTGGCCCCTCTCAACCTCCCGGTTGAGGTGGAAGACATTCTGCTGTCCTCACGTGAGGCCTCTACTAGGAAGGCTTATGGCCTCAAATGGTGCAGGTTCTCTATTTGGTGCGCCAAACACGGGGCTGACCCTTTCTAATGCCTGGAGGCTCTAGTGTTGCAGTACCTGTTCCACCTCTCCATTCCAGGCTCAAGTCTAACTCCGTCTGAGTGCACCTTAGTGCCCTTGCAGTGCACCATCCGGTGGATGGTAAGCCCCTCTCGGCCAACCATTGGTGACCCATTTCCTTCGAGGTCTGCTCTTATCGAAGCCCCTGGTTTGTCCTTTGGCAACCGAATGGTGTTGGAGCAGCTCACTCGCCTGCCCTTCAAACCTCTGGCTACCTGCCTCCTCCGCTACCTCTGTCGGAAGGTGGTTTTCCTGGTCGTGCTTACCTCCGCTTACAGATTCAGCGAGCTTCAGGCCCTCGTGGCAGAGGCACCCTATACCAGGTTCTACAAGAACAGAGTGGTGCTCCGCACGCACCTCAAATTCCTGCTGAAGGTAGTGTCTCTCTTCCATCTCAACCAGGAAGTGGTGCTCCCTACCTTCTTTCCAAGACCTCACTCCAGTCAGGTGGAGACAGTCCTTCACACCTTGGACTGTAGGAGGGCTTTGTCCTTCTATATCCAACGCACTCAGGGCCACCACAAAGTTTCTCAGCTTTTCATCTCCTACGACCCCAGTAGGCTGGGTGAGGTGATGACCAAGTGTATGCTGTCCACATGGGTGGCAGACTATATCACCCTTGCTTACGAGCAGGCAAGCCTCCCGCTGGAAGGCCACATCACGGCACACTGTGTCAGGGCCATGGCGGCTTCGGTGGCAAACTTGCGCTCTGTCCCGATGGCGGAGATCTGCCAGGGCCGCCACCTGGTCTTTAGTCCATACCTTCGCAACCCATTACTACCTGGAAAGAGAGTCCCAACGGGACAGTGCCTTCGACCAGGCTGTGCTCCATAACTTTTTCGGGGTTTAGGAAACTCCTACCCTCCGATCCTTCTGTGTTCAGGCTACCTGAGTGCTGGTTCATCGGACACAGGGATCCTACTGTGGTCTGTGTACACAGACTAAATTGCTGCTGCTTGCGGTTCCCCGTGAGGGAGCTCCTATTTTGCTATGGGTTTTCGGTAGCCTGTAGCTGGGGAGTCCCATATGTGAGGACTTACTGCCTGCTTGTTCCCGGAGAAAGCGTAGTTACTCACCTGTAATAGGTGTTCTCCAGTGACAGCAGGAATGAGTCCTCACAAGCCTTCCTCCTCCTTTTGAAGTTACTCCTTTACCATCTATTATTTTTGCTGTCTTTTAGCTATGTCATCTGACTGAGCAAGATGGCACCCTTGAACGGGAAGTGGATCACGCATGCGTGGTGGCATCTCCCAAAGGCTTTCTTTCAAAGCTGGGGGGATGCTTCCATGAGAGCTCCATCAGTGCCAATGTCACCCATATGTGAGCACTGATTCCTGCTGTCCCCGGAGAACACCTGTTACACGTGAGTAACTACACTTTCCTAAAAAACAGGGGATCTCGGCAGCGGATATGTTTAGAAATTATATGTTAGAGATTTTGTCTGTTCCACAGGATTTAGATCCTCTAATATTTAAGGCATTTTATTTGCCACAAGGGAAGAAGGAGTCAGGGGTAATTGACAAAGGAGTTAAAATGGATGTCGTCAATGTTTCTGAATTGCTGGAATCATCTCTTGTAGAGTCAAGTGACTACCTTGTTGGTGACTTGTTCGCTTGCTTCCAACAGAGACTGGTTACTCAAACTTTATTATTAGAAACATTCAATGTTATTTTATTAGAGGGGTAAAAGGGCACTAAGGGAGGATAAGGCCATAGTGGAGAGACTGAATGAATTCTTTGCTTCGGTCTTTACTGAGGAAGATATATGGAAGTAACCTATGCCTGAAATGGTATTTAAAGGTGATACATCAAAAGAATTGAAAGAAATATCAATAAACCAGGAAGAGGTATTACAACTATTTGATAAACTGAAGAGTAGCAAATCACCTGGACCGCATGGTGTACATCCAAGGGTGTTGAAAGAATTGAAATATGAGATTTCAGACCTACTATTTGTGAACTATCATAAAAATCATTTGTAGTGGAGACTGCTGACATCAGCATCAAAGATGACTGCATGAGCTTTAGCTCCAGCTGGCCCAGCGTTAAAAGTGGATTTTAGGCTCACTTGAACACCATCGGTGCCAGGAAGCTGTGGGATTGCAGACCTGATCATTGACTCGTTTGAGCCGTAGGTATGCAGTCAGATTGGTGCAACTCTGGACAATTTGTTTTTCTAGAGAATTTTTTATGTTAGAGTTTGGGTGGAAATTAGTGAGAAAGGTGTCTGGGAGGGTTTTGATGGTGATGTTGCTAGGATGGGGTTTGTATCTGAGTATAAGGAGGTGAGGTGGGGAGAGTGGATTGTTTATAGAGAGGGAGCTCGCAAGGTGAGTGACTGGGGAGGGATCAATATGTTGCAAATGGGGGGGATATTGAGAGTGAGGAGAAAGTGAGGGCCAGCCATTGAAGTTGGATGCAGCCTGGGCTATTTGAGGAGGGAGGAGAGGATGGTCTGATGTATGGGGGTGGGGTTGGGAGGGAGGAAGAGAGTTTGGGAGGGGGTTAGGTATGTGTGGTTAGGGAACAAGAGGAGTTTAGCTTATGGGTGAGCTGAAAGTGGTGACGTCAAATGTCAAGGGTCTTAATTCGCCCTTCAAGCATCACAAACTGTACAAGGAAGTGGCCTGCCAGAAAGTGTCTCTGTTTTTGTTGCAAGAGACTGTGATAAGGAAACTTATCAGGACCTAGAAGAGAGGGGTAAAAAGAAGGAATTTACCATAATTAAGGGACCCATTTTAAAAGGTCCAGGACGTAAAACTCCATTTGCTCCTAGAAAGCCAGTAATTCCTGGCTACAATGAGGAACAGAGTGCCCCTAGTGGTGGAAAGGATAGGGAATACAGGCCCAGGGTAAAGAACCCTTACGTCACTGCATCCCCTAATCACACAGCTGCCACAAGGGAGTTTGATCTTTCTCACCTGAGAGGGGAGAGGGTGGAGCAGGAGCCCGAGGGGTTTAAGTTTGGCTCAGTTAGGTCAGAGAGGAGAGCAGCAGGAAGTCGAGGCAGAGGAGGAGCAAGAGGACGAAGAGGGACAAGCAGGACACATGGAGAGAAACTGGAAGGACTCCTGAGACCAGAGAGTGCTGCAACTGCTGACCAGAGAGAAAGAGAGAGCAGAGGTTTTGCCTACTCAAGGAATGGAGCAGTAAGAGCCAGGAGCACTAATTGGAGAACAGGACGTGCTAGATGGTGGCCAGAGCATGTAAGAAGTGAAGCTACTACAGGCTTTGATCAAGGTATGAGCCCCAGAAGCTTAGCTAATAAGGAGCACTACGTATTTGCCAGAGACAGCTTTAACCCTAATAGAAGGCAGTCAAGTAAGCTATCTGAATCTGAGCCAGAGAGTGAACCCATGGAATTGGGGGAGCCAGATTTACCTTGTGATGAAGGGGTCTCATACATGGACTGCTCTGCATGCCAGTCTGCCAGTTAAGAATGGTTGCAAGGGGATGTCAACCGTAAAGAGAAGCCTCCAGTGTCCAAAGCCCTGAGAGCTGTGTTTGCTTGTTAATGTTCTAAGCTCAGTTTTGATGCCGTTTCAATTGAAGGAAGTAAGAAATGCTTTTGTTTGTCTAACTACTGAGAAAACCTGAAAAAGAGTTTTTATCTGCTTGTATGAATTGGACTATCTGTATGAAGTGCTGAGATTAAGCATACAAGATAGCCAGGTATTTGTTCTGGACTGGAAAGGGAAAAGAAGCCTGGTTTAAAAGTTTCTTTCTGTTTGTTTTGATCTGCATGGCAAGCTCTGCTGAAAGCAGGTGTAGTTAATTAAGCTGAGGAAAGCTGTTTGTTTCAGTTCAAGTTATCCTGTAAAGAGTTACAAGAATTCCTGGTGAAAATATCTTAAAAGGTGGATCAGTGAAACTAGCGTGTCTTTCTGTGCTAATGAATAAATTGCACACACTCAAACCCAACTACAATGAAGGTGGTTTTTTCATCTGAGCCCAAATGATATCTAACTGAACTACCTTTCCCAGAATGCATTTAAAGGCATCCAGTTAGAAAAAGGCCAGAAGTTGAAGCACCACAGTGACAAAAATAAACCCATGCCCCTCCATACTAATGTAAGAGGCTAAGGGCGTGACAAGACACATTTGCTGAGAGCACACAAGGCTTGGGTGGCCTCCTAGGGATATGAAACTTGACTTTATTCATCAAATACAGTTGAGCACAAGAAAGAGGGGGGGAGGTGCGGGTTTGCCCTTCTGGTGGCTTCCAAGGTTAGATTGATCAATGAAGTGATATGGGATTGGGCGGGAAATGTTACTCATTCGGTTACAGATGGGGGGGAAATGGCTTCGCATGGCAAATGTTTATGCACCCATGGGGACCCAGAGAGAGTTCTGGTGAGATTTTGCAGAGGGCTTGTCTATAAACTGGGGGATGGGATTCCGATTTGTGGGGATGATTTTAATCTCACATGGGACCCAAGTCAGGATGCCACAGGGAGGGGTACGGGGCAAAAGGCCGACAGAGAAGGATCAGCGGTTTGTGAAACAGCACTGTCTGTTGGTTGCATGGTACTTTTTCCATCCGGGCAAACAATAGTTCTTTTACTCGCCCAACAATGGGTCTTATTCTTGATTGGACTCTCTATGAATGGGGAATGAGGTAGCGAGGAGGCTTCGGGGGGAAAATATGGAGGCTATCACATGGACTGATCATGACCCGGTTGAGGAGAGAATGGCGCTGCGGGGGGAGGGGGAACACGGACCCCAATTCTGGAAGTTGAACGAGTCTTTGTTGGATGATGAGATAGTGGTGTGTGAAGTTGAGCGTCTGATCCTGGAGTGTTTTAGCATGAATGACAATGGGGAGGTGGGTTGGGGAATAGTTTGGGATGGCCCATTTGTTGCTGGTTCCTGAATTTATCATCACCCTCATGGCAACCCTCTGCAAACTTTGTATGCTCTGTTCAGGTATTTTCCTGTACCTGTTCAGAATCTAGTTTATTGTTTATTTATTATTGTTTCATATATATTCCACAGTGGGGATATTTATTAGGGCTGTCTGGGGCAGTTTTGTTTTTTAATTTAAATCAGTACTGACAGCAAACAAACCCTCACAGTGCTGTAATCTTCAGGTGCCCCATAAGGCGCCTTATAAGGCACCTGAGGATTACAGCACTGTGAGGGTGTCTTTGCTGGCAGTCCTGATTTAAATTAAAAAGGAAACTGCCCCAGACAGCCCTAATAAATAGCCCCACTGTGGAATCAAACCCACAACCTCTGGCTCCACAGGCAGTGATGTAACCAGTGGGCCACAGCTCTATAGCTGCAAACACACCCCTGGCTGGCTACAGAAGGACTGCAGGTCACCACACAGACTGCTGTGGTTACCAGGATAGGGTTAATCCACTCGTACCCATGATGCACTGCACATGCAAAGCAGCCGTCTAGAGATGATCACAAGATGGGGTATGCACCCCCACAGCACCTAGGCCTGGTAGGGGGTACTGACCGTGTGTGTTACTGGCACAGATTAGCTACAGGCCGTCACAGTGTGTGGGTCCTGTGCTCACCCTGAGGGTGAGGTGGGGCGCCCAACACCATGTCCACAGCACCTGTCTTAGCTGAGATAGGCTATGCTGCAGGTCCCCATTAGTGCCAGTGTGTGATAGGTAGTCCCTTCAGACACACCCATGATACACCTGTGTCCATCTGTATATTCCAGTCATGTCTAGGCCTTGTGGACTATGATGCCCCCGGAATAGTGCATATCCTGTGTGGGTGCCATGGCCACATGATATATGTATCGGGGGAGGGGGGGGTGTTTGGACCCATAGGCGGATTATGTAGTACCATCCAACCCGCCCTCTGGAGCTCAGGATCTCCCAACAACAGATCCACATTCTACATCCCTGCAATGGTGGCAGTAGAGAGGACCATCAACCTCAGTCCGGCTGGGGTACAGACAACCTACAGGGCAGTCCAGTACACATCCATAAGGCAATAGCAGACAGACAGTAGGGCTTGAAATGCCCAGCTGCCCCCACCACTATCTGACATTTTCCAGCAGCAAGCACAGTGAGTCTCCAGCCGCTGCACCCTGCAAGGTGTTCCAGCCATACACATACCAACCGCAGACAGTCTGCTAGCTAGTCCATAATGCACATTACCGGAGGAGATGTGTGCACCCAAAACTGGGATGTGAGCACACCCACCAAGCAGATATGTCAGTGATTGGGCCCCAGAAAAGAACCCATATATATCACTGGACAGAAATACTATATAGCACTATGGGGGATTCTAGCCATGCCGTGGTCACTGCTCAGTCAGGGTGAGAGTGAACTCCCAGCAGGACATGCTGTGGCCACCCTGTCTGTGTAGGTGGTGGCCGGGCACTACAATGTCCGGGCTATACCCACAGTACTTTGCTCCTCATTATGCACATTGGCAGGCCAATACTGGCAACAGTGCTGGCAGTGTGGGCTGTGGGGGGTGTTGGCAGCCACCACACACTGGATAGACAGATACAGACTCCCACACCTATGCCAGCATTGTGCAACTATAGAGGTGTTTGGCAGCCCTGGCCACCGCACCAGTCCTGGGCACAGTGCAGGCATGGCAATGGTATGCAATACTGTAGGAGTCACTCCCCAGGGTGGTAAACACTGTCAGACACAAGACCTGTAGCACACTCCACAGACATCAGAAAGGTTGCTATGATGCAACTCACTCAGCAAATTGTGCTTAACTTAGGAATTGCAATCTGCCAGTAATCATGGCAAACTTTTGATAGATGTGTACCGTATTCCCAGGTGTAGGGTGGCATTGCTAAGGTATGCAAGTGCTAGTATTGGGAGATGCACACAGGGCCCAAACTCCTGCCTCTCCAGGTGGCTTTGGATAATGGAGCCTGTGGTTGCGGGTGTTTCTGCCCCTGTTGGCCTCTGCTCTAGGGCAGAGGTTCCCAACTCCAGTCCTGGTGGGCCAAACACTGTTTGGGTTTTCATGCTGTCCCTACTGAATATGCATGAGATACATCTGCATACCATGGGGGCGGCGCAGGGAAATGCAACACAGGAATCTTTATTAGAGACAGCATGGAACCTGAATGGTGTTGTGCTCTCCAGGACTGCATTTGGGAGACTCTGCTCTAGGTAATGTGCATGTTTATGGTGTCTGTGCTCTGTAGGGTAAAATATAGGCGTTTGAGGCATGTTTATGTTCTTTGCAATAAAGGTTCTGTCTTTACTACCACGGTTTAGTAGTGGGTAAAATATGGGGACTGGGTTGGCAGGAGTCACAGCTGGGACTTGAACCTGTGATCTTCTGAACACACTGGCTGTGTGCACTGCACCACCGTGTTGCCACAGACATGGTGCATTCCCTGGGGATTTCATGACTGTTCGTCAGACAGGGCCTGTCTGTTGCAGTGCACGGCACCCACCTACACAGGGCTAGGCCATGGTCTGCTGTGGGCAGCTGCCACTGCCCCTCCACCACCAGTACCCCTCTGCCACCATGCTGACATGCCCTTCTGCTGGTGGTGCACCATCTCAGGCCATCCAGTGTGCGGGTAGGCGGCTGCCTATGGTGTGGGTTCTGGGGTAGGGGTGCCTGCATAGCTGTCCACGCGTCCCCCCAGCACCGCCGGCCAATGTTCTGTGCCCTTGGGGGTACCTGCTGGGTACTATCCCCTGTGACACTGTGGGAAACACACTCGTGCCCGTGTTGGGCCTTCATCAGTTGCTGTCTGGCTGCTCTACTGTTTCAGCAT
Source organism: Ichthyophis bannanicus (assembly GCA_033557465.1). Lineage (NCBI taxonomy): Eukaryota > Metazoa > Chordata > Amphibia > Gymnophiona > Ichthyophiidae > Ichthyophis > Ichthyophis bannanicus. The sequence goes on from CM066031.1 coordinate 92,088,554, forward strand.
TCGTATGGGCCAGCTAGGCATCACCCTAGTCCGCACTGTGGCCCAGCTGCACTACAGCATGTGCCGCCTGCAGCCCTCTGTGTCCCCTTTTCTAGCATCTTTCCAGTTGCCCATTCCGACACGCCCACCCTGCTGTTGCGGGACATATGCATGCCATAGGAAAGCTGTCCAATAGAAAGGGAGAACCCTGATCAGCGTTATTTCACTGTGGGATCATTCACCTTGTATGTGGACAGAGCATAGCCCCTTCCAAAATTGATATCTTTTTTTTGGAGCTTTCTTGTTAGTGTTTTTTGATGTTTCCCATTGATATCACTATTGCCCAGCTAGGTTATGGTTTTTTTCCAGTTTGTTCAGGTCATTTTCAATGTTTATCTGCCCTTTTGTTCTGTGCACATGTATCACACTTATCACCTTTTGTAGGTTTCCCTGGCTTTGCTGACGGAAATGGTTTCTCTTCCCTTTAAATCTACTCTAACGCCAGGGTTTCACTGGCGTTAGTTTTCAGCCCCGAAATCCACAGCGTTAGTGTGCAGGGAGCCTCTCCCCTCCCACTCTCCACCCATTGACCCCTTCTCTACCCATTGACCCCTTCTCTCCGCCCCTGGGGAGCCTTCCTCCTCCCTCAGGGAGCCTTTACTCCACCTTCAGGGCTCTTTTGCGCCGCTGAGCACGTTAGCGCGCCTTATCGCGCGCTAACGTGTCAGAGCGCACATTAAGACGGTTTAGTAAACATACCCCACTGTCTCACCACCTTGAGATCCTCAGAAAATCACTCCAAGGTCCTTCTCCTGGTCTGTGCACACCAACCTCTCGCCCCCTATCGCATACAATTCCCTTGGATTTCTGATTCCTAAGTGCATGACACTGCACTTCTTCAAATTAAATCTTAACTGCAATGCATTAGACCATTCTTCCAGCTTTGGAGATGTTATCCACTCCATCGGGGGGGTCCACTCTGTTGCAAATTTTTGTGTCATCTGCAAAAAGACAGATTTTTTCATTCAGTCCTACAGCAATATCACTCACAAATACATTTAATAGTACCAGTCCCAGGACCGAACCCTGGGGCACCCTGCTAATCACCTTCCTTTCATCCGAATGAGTTCCATTTACCATCACCTTCTGTCGTCTGTCAGTCAACCAATTTCTGATCCATTTCATCACCTTGGGACCCATCCCCAAGCTGTTGAGTTTATTGATAAGCCTCCTTGCTTGAGTTTTTTCCAGGGCGCTTTCTGTGGACTCTGCCTGCCTCACTTGCTTGCATTCAGCTCTGCCTCTCTGTTTCCAGCTGTGTGTCTCTTTCTTCTTCCTCATTGTCCCTCCCTCCCTCCCCGCAACCACCCACCCTTTGGCTTATAGTCTCTTATAGCCGATTTGTGCTCATTACAATGATCACTCATAGGTGCACCTTATTCCCTGCAATCTCTACCACCTATCCATTACTTCTTCTGACCTCTGCTCCTCTCCATCTCTCTTTATGGCTTTTCATCACTTTCTCTTCCTACTCCTCAAACTCCCTAATTGTTTCCCCTTCTATCGACACTTTCAAGCCCCCCCCCCCTTATCTCCCCTTTACCATCCTCGCTTCCCCATCATCTTGTCATTTACCCTATCATCAGTTCTTGAGCTTCACCACTTTCTCTCTCTCATTCTGCTATCTCCTCTCCCTCTAAAACAACCTCATCCTTGTTACCGCCAGGCTGTCTCCTCTCTGCCCCACACTCTTCTACTCCTTCTCCTCTCTTCTGGAGATATCATTCAAAACCCTGGCCCCCCTAGTCTTTTGTCACACTCCCAGAACAGATACTAATGCAACAGCTCAAATCTTATTCATATCCCACTCCTACCCCCCTCCTCTCTTCCCTTCTCTTGGCCTTGTGGAACGCAGACTCCATCTCTAATAAACTTGCCTTTACTCATGATCTCTTTATCTCTAATATTCTCCATCTCCTTGCTCATACTGAGACCTGGCTACTCCCTGAAAACTCAACTTCAGTCGCTGTTCTCTGTCATGGCGGTTATCAGTTCTCCCACACGCCTCGTCCCACTGGCCATGGTGGAGGTGTTGGGCTTCCTGTCAGTTTCAATCCCTCCTTCTACCTCAGTCACACTCCATTCCCTTCTTTGAAGTCCATTCCATCCGGCTTTTTAGTCCACTACCTCTCGAACTAGCTGTTATTTATCGACCCCCTGACAAGTCCACCTATACTTTTCTCTCTGACTTTGACTAATGGCTCTCCTTCTTTCTGGATCCATCTTCCCCATCACTTATTATTGGGGATTTGACATTCATGTTGATTACCCCTCTGACGCTTATGCTTTAAAGCTCCTCTCCATTTCCTCATCATTCAACCTCCATCTTTGCTCTACTGCCCCTACTCACCAGCAAGGCCACTGCCCCAACCTTGTAGTCTTCTCTAATTGCTTACCCTCAAACTTCTGTATCTTACCTCTTCCCTTATCGGACCATTTTATTTTATTGAATGGTTTCTGTGTAATCAAAGCGGTTTGCATTTAACAAACTAAGAACAGGTACTTTATAACTTGACTTAACAGGTAACTTTGCATTTACATATGTAATAGGTCAGTAGGACTGTAACAGCCTACTACCAGAAATAATGTTGTTGTCGTTGTTGTTAAGTGCCGTCGAGTTGGTGTTGACTTATGGTGACCCTCTGGATAGTTATCCTAAACTGTGTTCGGTCTTCAGTCAGGCAGCTCATTGTTGACAGATTGGCACCCATAGCTGCTGTTATTGTATCAATCCATCTCATTGATGGCCTTCCTCTTTTGTATTGACCTTCTACCTTGCCAAGCATGATGTCTTTCTCTAATGATCTTTGCCTTCGCATGATGTGTCCAAAGTATGAAAGTCGAAGTCTTGTCATCTGAGCTTCTAAAGAAAGCTTAGGTTTGATCTCCTCTAGTACTTACTGGTTTGTTCTTCAGGCAGTCCATGGTATACACAGTATTCGTGGCCAGCACCATAATTCAAAGGCTTCAATTTTCTTCCTATCTTTTTCACTGTCCAACTTTCATATCCATAGGGGCGTTATTGAAAATACCATGGCCTGGACAAGTCAAATCTTTGTATGAAGAGAGACTTCTCTGTTCTTGAGAATCGTGTCTAGGCCCTTCATAGCCATTCTGCCAAGAGCAATGCGTCAACTGATTTCGTGACTGCTTGAGCTTCTTTATTGATAGTTGATCCAAGTAGGTTAAAGTTGTCCACTATTTCAATTTCTTCTCCATCAACAATGAACTTGTTGATTTTGCCAGTTGTCAGGATCTTTGTCTTCTTTACATTAAGGTGCAGGCCCATTTTAAGACTATGGTGTATGTTTACTAAAGTTTCTTAACGTGCGCGCCGCGTTAGTCTGCAGGATGCCATATAAGGAGTGGGCGGTCCGGTCAAAAATAGCAAAATGGGATTAGCGCGCGCCACACACTCTTGTGCGCCGCGCACATTAGCGCATGAGTAACGCACGCAGGAAGCATAAGCAGGCGCGCTGATGTACAAAGAGAGGAACAGGGCTGCAGTACAATGGTAAAGACACTGACAGATGGTGCAGGGGACATGAGTTCAATCCCCCACTGTGCCCAATGAATAAGGCTGGCTGAGGCACTACCATTTATGTGTAATATTGCATTATGAGGCTTTTTAATTTTATTTTAAGTACTGCTGCTAGCAAACGCACTGCCAAAGCGCTGTAACATAAGGTGCTGCATAAGGCACCCCAAAAGGTACCCCAGAGGGCACATTTTAAAGTGCACTGTCCGCCCCGGCACCCTACAATATTGCTGAAAGGGTGGCCTATAGGGCGCCATATAGGGTGCCCTATGAGGCACAGCAAGGTCATAGCACTGTTTTTGATGGCAGCACTGTGCATTTAAACGCATGGAAATCTTAAGTAGGTGTGCTGACATGCAAGGAGGAACAGCAGTGTAGCACAATGGTTAAGGCACTGACTGATGATACAGGGGTCATGAGTTCAATCCCCAGTGTGCCTAATACATAAGGCTTGCTGAGGCATCAGCTTTGACATGTAAGTATTGTTTCCTGCGGCACTTTATTTGTATTTTATTAATTGCTGCCAGCAAACACACCCTCATGTGCCGTAACCTAAGGTGCCGCATAAGGCACCCTATAAGGCACTCCATAGGTCACATTATAAAGTGCACTATCCGCCACGGCACCCTATAATGTCCCCTATAGGGCACCCTATCAGTCGCTCCATAGGATACTGTATAGTGCACCTTATATGGACGGTAACAAGGTGCCCTATAGGGCCCCCTATAAAGCGCCCTCTGAGGCACCTTATGGGTACAGTACACTGAGGGTGTTATTGCTGGCAGCACTAATGTACATTAAAAATAGATAATGCTTTGGACAGCCCTATCAAATAACCCCACTGTGGGTTTGAACCCATGACCTCGGGCTCCACTGGCAGTGAAGTAACCAGTGGGCTACAGCTCTATAGCTGCTAGCAAACCCTGGCTGGCTGCAGAAGGACTGCAAGTCACCACACAAACAGTCTGCTGTGGTCACCAGGATAGGGTTAACCCACCCATACCCATGATGCACTGCACATGCAAATCAGCAGTCTACAGATGATCACAAGATGGGGTATGCACCCCCACAGCACCTCGGCCTGGTAGGGGGAACTGACCGTGTGTGGTACTGGCACAGAGTAGCTACACACCGTCACATTGTGCAGGTACTGCACTCACCCTGAGGTTGAGGTGGGGCGCCTAGCACCAGGTCCCCAGCAGTGCTAATGTGTGAGATAGGTAGTTTCTGCAGACACACCTTGGATATATCTGTATGTCTCAGTCAGGTGTAGCCCCTATGGACCCCTAGGAAAATTATGTACCACCACCCTCCTCCTCCTCCAGGGCTGAGGGTGGTAAACAGGGTCTCCCACCAACAGATCCACATTCTACCTCCCTGCAATGGTGGTAGTAGAGGGGACCATCAACAACCCCAGTCCTGCTGGGGAACAGACACCTACAGGGCAGTCAATGCAGCTCTGTAGACATCCATAACACAATAGCAGACAGACATTATGCCTGGATATGCTAAGCTGCACCCCACCACTATCTGATAATCTCCTGCAGCAAGCCTTCAGCCGCTGCACCCTGCAAGGCGGTCCATCAAGACACATACCAGCTGCAGACAGTCTGCTAGCTAGTCCATAGTGCATGTTCCTGGTGGAAATGCGTGCACCCAGAACTTGGATGTCAGCATACATACCAAGCAGATAAGTCAGTGACTGGGCCCCAAAAGGAAACCCATAAATAACACATGAGAGAAATACTATATAGCACTAAGGGGGTGCCTAGCCATACTGTGGTCACTGCACAGTCAGGGTGAGAGTGATCTCCCAGCAGGACATGCTATGGCCACCCTGTCTGTGCAGCTGGTGGCCGGGCACTACAATGTCCCAGCCAGTGCCCTATGCCCTGTGCAGATGCATCCTGGCCAGGCCACCCTGTCCGGGCTATACCCATGGTACCTTGCTCCTCATTATGCACATTGGCAGGCCAATACTGGCAACAGTGCTGGCAGTGTGGGCTGTGGAGGGTGTTTGCAGCCACCACACACTGGATAGACAGACACACACTCCCACACCTATGCCAGCATTGTGCTACTATAGAGGAGTTTAGCAGCCCTGGCCACCACACCAGTCCTGGGCACAGTGCAGGCATGGATATGGTATGCAATACTGTTGGGGGTCACTCCCCAGGGTGGTAAACACTGTCAGAGACCAGACCTGAAGCACACTCCACAGACATCAGAAAGATTGCTATGATGGAGCTCAATGAGCAAACTGTGCTTAACGTAGGAATTGCTATCTGCCAGTAATCATAGCAGACGTTTGATAGCTGTGTACCGTATTCCCAGGTGTAGGGTGGCATTGCTAAGGTATGCAAGTGCTAGTATTGGGAGATGCACGCAGGGCCCAATGTCCTGCCTCTCCAGGAGGCATTGGCTAATGGAGCCTGTGGGTGTGGGTGTGGGTGTCTGCCCCTGTTGGCTGCTGCTTTACGGCAGAGGTTCCCAACTCCAGTCCTGGTGTGCCAAACACTGTTCGGGTTTTCATGCTGTCCCTCATGAATATGCATGAGATACATTGCATACCATGGGGGTGGTGCATAGATATGCAGCACAGGCATCATTATTAGAGGCAGCATGGAACCTGAATGGTGTTTGGCCCTCCAAGACTGCATTTGGGAGACTCTGCTCTAGGTAATGCGCCTGTTTATGGTGTCTTTGCTCTGTAGGGTAAAATGTAGGTGTTTTGGGCATGTTTACGTCATCTGCACTAAACGTTCTGTCTGTATTAGCATGTTGTAGTAGTGGGTAAAATATGGGGACTGGGTTGGCAGGCACCATAGCTGGGACTTGAACCTGTGACCTTCTGCCTCAAACACACTGGTTGTGTGCACTGCACCACTGTGTTGCCACAGAGACAGTGCATTCCCTGGTGATACCATGACTGTTTGTCTGGCAGGGCCTGTCTGTTGCAGTGCATGGCACCCACCTACACAGGGCTAGGCCATGGTCTGCTCTGGGCAGCTGCCACTGCCCCCTCCACCACCAGAACCCTCCGCCACCATGCTGACATGGCCTTATATTGGAGACAGCATAAAACCTGAATGATTTGTGGCCCTCCAGGACTGCATTTGGGGGACTCTGCTCTAGGTAATGCGCATGTTTCTGGTGTCTGTGTTCGGTGGGGTAAAATATAGGCGTTTGAACCATGCATATGTTCTCTGCAATAAAGGTTTGTCCTTACAATCACGGTTTAGTAGCGGGTAAAATATGGGGACTGGATTGGCAGTAGCCCCAGCTGGGACTTGAATTTGTGACCTTCTGCTCCTGAACACACTGGCTGTGTTCACCACACCACACTGTGCTCGCAGAGACAGTGCAGTCCCTGGAGATACCATGGTTGTTTGTCAGAAAGAGCCTGTCTGTTGCAGTGCATGGCACCCACCTACACAGGGCTATTCCATGGTCGGCTCTGGACAGCTGCCACTGCCCCCTTCCACCACCAGTACCCCTCTGCCACCATGCTGACATGCCCTTCTGCTGGTGGTGCTGGTGGTGTGCAGTCTCAAGCCATCCAGTGTGCAGGTAGGCGGCTGCCTATGGTGCTTGTTCTGGTGTTGGGGTGCCTGCATAGGCGTCCACGCTTCCCCCCCCAAACCACCTGCCAATGTTCTGTGCCCTTGGCGGTACCTGCTGGGTACTATCCCCTGTGACACTGTGATAGACACTCTCGTGCCCGTGTTGGGCCCTCATCAGTTGCTGTCTGGCTGCTGTTCAGTTTCAGCATTCCTAAGTGCCATCTAGGCATCTGACTAGTCCGCACTGTGCCCCAGCTGCACCACAGCATGTGCCGCCTGCAGCCCTCTGTATCCCCTTTTCCAGCATCTGTCCAGTTGCCCATTCCGACATGCCCACCCTGCTGTTGTGGAATATGTGCATGCCATAGGTAACCTGTCCAATAGAGAGGGAAACCCTGATCAGTGCTAGTTCACTGTGGGATCATTCACCTTGTATGGGGACGAAGTGTAGACCCTTCCAAAATTCATATTTATTTTTTGGGGCTTTCTTGGGAGTGTTTTTTGATGTTTCCCATCACCATCACTATTGCCCAGCTTGATTATTATTTTTTTTTATTTTGTTGGGGTCCTTTTCATTGTTTATTTGTACTTTTGTTCTGTGCACTTGTATCACACATCACTTTTTTGTAGGTTTCCCTGGTTTTGCTGTACATTGCTGACAGAAATGGTTTCTCTTCCCTTTAAATCTGCTCTAACGCGAGGTTTTCACTTGCGTTATTTTTGGCCTCGAATTTCACCTCGCTAGTGTGCGGGGAGCCTCTCCCCTCCCACTCTCCACCCATTGATCCCTTCTCTCCTCCCCTGGGGAGCCTTCCTCTGCCCTCCGGGAGCCTTTCCCCGCCTTTAGCGCTCGTTTGCGCCGCTGCGCGCACTAGAGTGCATTTTTGCCCCGTAAAGCGTCATTAGCGTGCGCTAAGGTACCTTAGCACACACTAATTGCACGGCGCGCACGTTAAGAAAGTTTAGTAAACATACCCCTATGTTCCTTGATCTTGAGAAGCAAATGTTTCACATCGTCTTTACTTTCAGCCAGTAATGTGGTAGCATCAGCATAGCGAAGGTTGTTGATGAGTCTCCCTAACATATTTACAGGTAACATGTAGTATTTTAGAGGTGGGTGACTATTTAAAGTCTCTAACTGATGTAGCATGAATTTATTTACAGGTGGTGCAATGTTTACAGGTGGCTGCATTTTCTATTTATTTATTTTATTTATTTACATTCTCTTATATACCGCACTATTCAGCATCAGCGCGGTTTACATGGAACAAAATGCTCAGTACAGTTAACATGTATGAGTTTACAGATAACAGGGAACAAAAACTTGGATATCCGGGGTAAACTATGTACAATAATTACTATATGGGGTCATAATCAAAGAGGTTACGTAGACAATGCAGTCCACATCATGGGTTTGAGTATCCACTTGGTGTGTTGTTGATAATACTGTACATTTGTCTGGGAATGGTATCGGAGTGTCTTAGAGCTCTAGGGGATGCAGTTGGGCTCTATAAGGTACTTGTTGAAGAGGTGGCGTTTGAGGGCTTTCCTAAACTGTGGTAGGTTCATAATAGCCCGGATCTCATGGGGTAATGTGTTCCAGTATTTTGGGGCACTGAGATTGAAGGCCCTATTGGCTGTCGATTTGGTGCAAACAGTAAGTGCCTTTGGGACTTTTAGGGAGTTTATAGCCGTGGATCTTCTTGCTCTATTTGTGGATGTGGAATGGATGAGGGAGGTTAAGGATGCAGCCGAGAGATTGTGAACAGCTTTGAAGGTGATTGTCAAAATCTTGAAAATTATTCTTGCCTGAATGGGTAGCCAATGTAGCTGTATCAGCAGAGGCGTCACGTGGTCGCTCCTGGAGGCTCCGTGGAGGACTCTTGCTGCCGCATTCATGGCTAGCTGAAGAGGGTTTAATGTACGAGGGTCGTTTTTTTTTCAACCTCCGATAGGCTATAAATAAAAGACAAGTTCATATAAAACAATTTTATTACCAAAAGATTGGTACACTTACGGTTACTTTTCGACATAATCACCGAAGAGATTGAGACATTTGTCATATCTGTGGACAAGCTTTTCAATACCCTCTGCAAAGAAAGTTGCCGCCAATGAATTCAAGTAGTCCTTGACATTGGTTTGAAGGTCCTCATTGGTTTGAAAGCGCTTTTGTGGCCGTCCGTCAACATTTTTGAGACCCAACATGCACAAAGTTTTTTGTAGCCTAACCGTTCAGTAACAATAGAGTACAAAACAGACCTTGAAACCTCTGGAAATTCCGTAGACAAAGCAGTAATGGTGAATCTGCGGTTTTCTTTAACCATTCTGTCAACTCGTTGCACCAGGTCATCTGAAATGACAGATTTGCGTCCTTGGCCCAACACCATCACTCATGAAGTTTTCCCCATACACACGACTCATTCTCCGATGGATTTCTGCAGCACTATGGCCTTCAGCCTGTAGAAAACGAACCACACTTCTCAATTCACACTTGGAGGGAGCATCAATCATGGTGGACATGTTTACGTGGCTGTAGCACAACGCCGACTGACGCCTGAATGTCAACAATGGCGGAGTGTGTAGTGCAAGAGCTGCGCAGTCGCCTACAGCGCATGCCCGCTTTCTGCTGCCCGCGTAGCGTCTGCACGGAGCGATCGGAGGTTGAAAAAAAAACGGCCCTCGTAGATTGGGGAAGACCTTGTAATATGGCATTGGCATAATCAAAATGGGGTATGACCAAAGCCTGGAAGATTGTCCGAAAATCAGTTGGTTCAAGTATGGAACGTAGGTGCCTAAGTGAGCGGATCTTGAAGTAGACTGATCTGACTATGTTTCCTATGTGGTCCTTCATATCCAGGCATTGATCTAAGGTGACTCCCAGGTATCGTATTGAGGGTTTAGAGTTCAGCTCAGCTTCTTTTACTTTAAGATATTGCGGTGGGGTAAAGTTGGGGTTCCTCGTAATGAAGAGTACTTCCGTTTTCTTATGTTGTATTCTGAGGTTTTGGGAAAGAAGCCAATCAGATATTGCATTGAAACAGTTCGTCAATGGGGATAGGTCCAGATTCTCAGTAGAGAAGGGTAAGTAGAGCAGGACATCATCTGCGTATAACATGCAATCAACATTGAAGGACCGGATGATATTACAAATTGGTTGCATGTAAATATTGAACAAGAGCGCCGAAAGGGAGGATCCCTGTGGGACTCCTTGACTTTGGTGGAAAGGTTCAGAATTTATTTATTTATTTACTTCTCTTATATACCGCGCTATTAAAATCAGTGCCGTTTACAATTGAACAAAAACATACTGCAATGTCACACGACAATTGAGTTTTTTACATTGAACATGGACGAGATAACCTGGAGGTAACAGGGGTAACTAATTACAGAGTAATTATTCATGGAGTATGGTGAGAAATTATACATATAGTATGGTGAGAAATTATACATATAGTATGGTGAGAAATTATACATATAGTATAGCTTGGTTTCAACATATTTATAAGAGGTTTAATCAATAAGATGTGTGATCAGTACCAATAATAAATAAGAGAGGGGATATGGTGGTAGAGCTAGTCATTTTCTTTATGGTGTTGGATTTTGGGTGGGGGTGGAGTTGCCATCTTTCGGACAGGTAGGATCTGCACCACTCGAGCGCTCGTCCATTAATGCCTTTGTCAGTCAGTCGTCCTAAAAGCAGCTCATGATTCACTGAATCAAAAGCTGCAGCGATGTCCAGAAAGATGAGAGCAAATCCTTGACGGAGGTCATCAATGCCTGTGATTATCTTGCAGAATAGAGTGGTAAGGAGGGTTTCTACGCCATGGAATTCCCTAAAACCATGTTGGCATGGGTCTAATGGTGCAGCGGAGTCGATGTGATCCTGCAATTGACGTTGAGCTTCCTTTTCAATAATCTTCGCAAGTAGTGGAATGCTGGATATGGGTCTGTAAGATTCCACCTGTTGGGGATCAAGCTTACAGTTTTTTTAGCAGTGGTCTAATGGAGGTGTGTTTAAGGGCTGAAGGGAAAGAGCCGGTTGAGAAGGAGAGGTTAATTATTTTGGACAGTACTGGGCTGAAATGACTGCGAAGCTCCTTGATCCAGAAGGCTGGGCATGGATCCGACTGGGCAGTAGTGGTATTAAGGGCAGCAATGGTGTCCTCAAGTCCTCTCTTGGTAGGGGTAGAAAACATGGTTAGTGTTGTTTGGCATTCTTGCTCTATTGCGGAAGTTGTAGTAGAGGTTTTGTTGGTCTGGCATATCTTGGATTGAAGATAGGTTGCGAAATCTTGTGGGTGTATCTCGAATGAAGGCCCGGAGGATGGTTCTTTTGATAAGGTCTTAACCAGGTTGAAAAGGTCATGTGGTTTATTAAGTGATCTCTTTAAGGTGTTCGCTGCCTCAACTTCGCCCTGTCTCCTCCAACCTCTTTAGGAATCTTAATGCTATTGACCCATTGGCTCTCTCCTCCACTGTCTCATCACCTCTTTCCTCCACTATGTCATTTGAGACTGTTGATGAGGCAGTAGCTTCCTACAACACTGCACTCTCCTTTGCTCTGGATGCTCATGCTCCGTCCATGCCATGTTCTCTACCTTAACCGTGGCTGTCTTCCACTATCCACTATCTATGTTCCTGCACTCGCTCAGCTGAGCATGCTTGGCTGAAATCTTGCATCCTTGCAGACGTCCTACACTTCAAATTCATGCTTGTCTCTTTCCAGTCAGCCATAGCACTCGCCAAACAAGACTATTGTGTCCATCTGACTAACTCTCTTGCCTCTGACCCTCGCCATCTCTTTACAATTCTCAACTCCTCTAGGTGTGTCTGTCTCCTCCCCCTCCCTCCATTTCTGTTCAAACCCTGGCTGACTACTTCCATGACAAAAGCCACAGAATCACACTCCAGTTCCCCACAAGGCCAACTACTCCTTCTTCTCCCCCTCTTCACTCCCTGCAGCAACCAAGGCACATCTTGAGCGGACTCAGAAGTCAGCCAACTTTTACTTGGGTCCTGCATTATGGAACTCTCTACCTCCTACTCGCCGCTCTGAAACCACTTTTGTCAAATTCAAAATACTGCTGAAGACACACCTTTTTCAGATTGCCTTTGACCTCTCCCACAGCAGTTCTCAGCAAGTCACCCATCACTCGCTCCCTTCCCCTCTGACCTAAGACACCCTCTAGACCTTCTCAACCCTCTCTGATTTCTGTTCTCTTCTGTCCTCTCAAAACTATGGCATTCCTTTCATTTTTCTTTTTAATTATATAGATATTGTAAACTGCTCTGTCCACTAGGGTGGTATATCAAGTGTTTAATAAAGATAAAGAACCTATCACTCTCCACTGAAATTTTCCCTGCAGCCTTCAAGCATGCTGTGGTCATTCCTCTCCTAAAGAAACCCTTACTACTCTAGATCTACCTGTCCTTCTCACTATCGACCCATCTCCCTCCTCCCCTTTGTTTCTCAACTACTTGAATGTGTGGTTCACTGCCATTGCCTCAACCTTTTGTCCTCTCAAGCCCTTCTTGTTCCTCTACAATCTGGCTTTCATCCTTTACATTCTACAGAAATGGCTCTTGCCAAAGTCTCCAGTGACCTGTTCCTGGCAAAATCCAAGGGCCTTTATTCAATCCTCATCCTTCTTGACCTTTCTGCTGCTTTTGACACTGCTGACCACAGCCTTCTCCTTGATACCTTGTCTTCTCTTGGTTTTAAGGGCTCTGTGCTATCTTTGTTCTCTTCATATCTCTCCCATTGCTCTTTCAGTGTTGTTGTGGTGGATCCCCTCTACTGCTATCCTGCTCTCAGTTGTTCTACCCAAGAATCTGTCTTGGGTTCATTACTTTTCTTTCTCTATACCCAGTCCCCTGGTGCGCTCATTTCTTCCCATGGCTTTCAGTACCATCTTTACACTGATGACTCCCAGATCTACCTCTCTACACCTGAAATCTCTCCGGCGATGCAGGCCTGGTTCTCTGCCTTCCTTTCTGCCATTGCTGCTTGGATGTCTCACCACCAGTTGAAATCGAACATGGCCAAAACTGAGCTACTTATTTTTTCCCCTAAACCCTCCTCTCCCCTTCCTCCCTTCTCGGTCTCTGTGGATAACTCTCTACTCCTCCCTATCTCCTCAGCTCACAACCTTGGGGCCATCTTTGACTCCTCTCTCTCTTTCTCCACACACATCCAACTGATAGCTAAAATCTTCTGTTTCTTTCTCTACAGCATCAACAAAATTGGCCCATTCCTTTCTGAACACATTACTAAGACACTTATCTACTCCTTAGTCACCTCCTGTCTAGACTATTATAACCTACTCCTTGCTGGTCTCCTTCTGAATCATCTCTCTTCCCTTCAGTATGTTCAACACTCCTCTGTGCGGCTAATCTTCCACCAGCCTTGTTATGTTACTCTTATTACCCCTCTTCTCAAGTCTTTTCATTGGCTCCCTATCCAGTTCTGCAGCCAATTAAAACTTCTCCTGCCAACCTATGAGTGCATTCACTCTGCAGCTCCTCACTACCTTTCCTCTCTTATCTCTCCCTACACCGCTACTCAGGAACTCCACTCTTCTGGAAAACCGCTTCTATCTATGCCCTTCTTTTCTACTGGTAACTCCAAACTTAGCTCCTTTCACCTTGCTACTCCTTATGCCTGGAACAAACTACCTGAGTCTGTACGTCAGGCACCTTCACTGGCCCTTTTCAAATCCGAGCTGAAAACTCACCTCTTTGTTGCTGCTTTTGGATCTTGACTCACCTGATCTCCTCTGTATTTCCATACCATTCCCCTTAACTGTATCCCATGTCTACAGCTACTGTGTGATCTGTCTGGACTAGATTATAAACTCCAATGAGCAGGGACCGTCTTTTACATATGTCTGTGCAGTGCTGCATATGCCTTGTTTTATTTATTTTATTTAACAAGCTTTTATATACCGCACCTTCCTGAGATCAAGGGCGGTTTACATGAAACGTCACAGCAAACCTTATATTAAACTTTGAAACTCTGTACAGTTAACTTGTTATAACTTGCCACAAGGTGTCGTGACACAAAGATTGCGCGCCACTATGTAGCGCTATATAGAACAATAAGACCTGAGTGAAGGGTAATAAAAGGCTTTATTCCCCGTTATAATGCATGGGTTCAAATTAGAGATACGTTGCTTAACAAAATAGTCCTTTGTTTCAAAAGGTGCCAAGGCTCTCTGGCTTGAGAACTGTTACTTCACAGTTTATATCAGGTTTTTCTTAAAGGTAATATTCTTCACAATAAACAACCAAAAGTATATTTACATTCATTCTTCGTTACAGCAGGCACACTTGGGAGCGTAGGCCGTGCACCAATCGCACTCCATGTCCTCCGGCAAAGATGAGGGAATAGCATGGGGGAAATCTACCTCCATCATATCCTCTTCTTCATATTGGGTCAAAGGGGTTTCACTATCCCTGTCTATGTTAGCCTGACAATCTTCAGCATGGGAGTTTTGCTTTAGGTAAGCAGGAACTCTTATGGCTGGTGGTAAATTAGAATACCAATCTTTATTCAGGTTGTTTTTAGAGAGAAGCTTTCTTTGCAGATGGCTTCCAGCAGTGCAGTGCTTAGGGTTAAACCTTACTGTTTCAAACCTTGGCTCATGGAGTAAAAACCCCTGTTGTTTATACAACTGTTTTTCCTTCTGACTAGGTAAAACTGAGCAGTGCTTTTCTGGAGATAAACTCCTTACAGAACCTTCCCCTCTGGTTCTTAGCTTCCTTCTCCTTGTATCATAAACAGGCAGAGTAAAAGAACTAGGCGTGGCACCGCCTCTTACCTTGGAGCAACTTCTACCAAACTCTCCTTGCCCAATAGGCTTAGTTTGGATTCTATGGCTTCCCACCTCGTGTGGTCTGTTTCTGTTCCAACTTCCAGCTTGGCCTCTTTCACAGCAAACAGGTTTGTACCTCTGATAGCTTCTAGGCTTTACTGTTGGTTCAGCTTCTAGTTCAGCTCCGGTTCCAGTTCTTTCCTTTCTCAGCTCCTGCTGTTGTTCCCACTGCTTATTTGTCCATGGCTTTCTTTGCAACTGCTGCCATCTCCATTGCTCTGTCCTTCGGTTCTGCTTCTGCTGCTCCTTCTTCTGCCTTTCCTTCTCCTCCTGCCTTTTCCTCTCCTTCTCCTCCTGCCTTCCAAGAGCGTTCTGCTCTGGTTTATAAAGAGAACCTTTGTTACTGACTTCCTGGTCCTCTGTCAGCTGCAGGTCATTACTGTGATTAGATTCACTAGGATCTGTATGTCTGCTCCCGCTCCCTCTATGTGTGCCAGGAGGTAACTGCACCTCTAGTTCCTCTAAATCAGGATTTCTTTTCATAAAATCAGCTTTATTAGTGCCCGCATCATGACAAACTATATACAACAAACTGTGTAAGTATGGATGAAAACATATGTATCATGAAATTTGATGTATCCTTAATTTATGATCTCGCATTGCCACGTGAAGTTGCTTTACAGTGCTTTAGATTTCTTAGGATTGTAGTGCTATACAAATGTTTAGTAGTAGTAGGTTAAAGCAGTCCTTAGTGGGGTGGGGTTTGTTAAATGAGGGTCCCGGAAAAAGAGGGAATGGGGGACCAGGAGCTACAGCTTTGTCTTCAGCTATTGATCCTGGAGGAGGCATATGCGAGAAATCCAGGGGGAAGGGAGTGATATATGGGTCAGGTTTGGCGGTAAGAGCACATTTGAATGCCCTAGAAGTTGAGGTCATCTGTTATCGGTTGTAAACACTTCGCCAGGAATTAAGGTCGGGAAGTACTTGGCTCAGCATCTTGCTGGGCAGACTAAATGGACCATGCTGGTCTTTATCTGCCGTCATATACTATGTTACTATCAATCTCTGTATGCAGTCCCTCAGCCTCCTCTGGAAGGGCATATTTCTAACTACCTGGAGTAGGTCCCATTATAGAAATTATGACAGTTGGAGCGACCAGGTGTGGACAGAGAGATTGGGGCCAAGGAAGTTTTGCAGGTCATTAAGGCGCTTAAGGTGGATAAAGCTCCTGTCCTCGATAGGCTGATGATCCGCTTCTATAAAAAGTTCAGGGGGGGAGGGGGACTCATGGATCATTTAATGTGATTGTTCAATCTGCCTAGTGAGGGGGAGGAGCTGGCTGAAACGATGGGCTGGGAGGGAATTTCTCTGATACCAAAAGAAGGGAAGGATCTGCAGGCATGCAACTCAATATCGGTCCATCTCCTTACTCAGTTTGCAAAATTCCTGGCTAAGATCTTGGCGACCCATCTTAATGGGGTGATAGGGCAGCTGATCCATGAGGATCAGGCTAGATTTATGCCTTGTCAGCAGGTGGCAGACAATGTCCATAAGGTGCTCAACTTGATATGGGCGGCTCAACAGGCTAAAGATCCGGTCTTCCTTTTAACCTTAGATGTGGAAAAATCATTCGATCATGTGTCCTGGTCCTTCTTGTTTCAAGTACTTGAGTGATTGGCTAGATTGGCCACTGCTGGAAACAGGATACTGGTCTTGATGGATGTTGGTCTAACCCAGTATGGCATATCTTATGTTCTTATGTATGGGCTTTGGTACCATCTTTTTACGGTGGTTGCGGGCTCTCTATAGGAACCCTAGGGCTTGTGTCAGGGTCAGTGGTAGCTATTCAGGATTCTTTCCCAAGGGTGGGGTATGTGTCAGGGCTGCCCCTTGTCACCCCTTTTGTTTACTTTGTCAGAGGAACCATTGGTGCGTATCCAAATGAGTGCAGATCTAAGATGAATTACTGCAGGACAGAGTGAATATAGGATCTTGTTATTTTCTGATGACAGTATTTTGTCTGTGTCTCATCTACATATCTCTCTGCCTCTTCTTATGTGGGAATTACAGGAGTATGGGCTGTTGGCCTGGCTCCGTATTAACTGTACCAAATCAGAGATATTAAATTTGATGGTATCCGATACACAGTGGGACCGTCTGCAGAACAGCTTCCCTTTCCGATGGGTGAGACGGTCTATTAGATATTTGGGGGTGCTGACTGGGGGAGCTTTATTTATTTAACCAATTTCTATACCGCATCACTCCCAACCAAGTCGGATCAGTGCGGTTTACAATATTTCAAATAAAAACAAAGAATAAAAACTAAAAACACTGTTAAGAAGAGTTTTCAATCTTTTCCTAAATAAAACAATTGATGATGCAGATTTCAAAGACAAACACAAAGGCAATTTAGACCAAAACTCCACAGTTTTACATGGCAATGTGCACATAAAACATTTCTTACTAATCACCACCCATGTGACAGAAACAACAAAGTCTGTGCCTCCTGGAGATGTTTAGATTGAACTCCCTTCAACCAGAAGAAGTTGGTTGGGGTAGTGGAGGGACTGCTTAGCAGGTGGGGACGTGGTTATATGTCTTGGTTGGGGTAGTGGAGGGACTGCTTAGCAGGCGGGGATGTGGTTATATGTCTTGGTTGGGTTAGTGGAGGGACTGCTTAGCAGGTGGGGATGTGGTTATATGTCTTGGTTGGGGTAGTGGAGGGGCTGCTTAGCAGGCGGGGACGTGGTTATATGTCTTGGTTGGGGTAGTGGAGGGACTGCTTAGCAGGCGGGGACGTGGTTATAGGTTGGGGTAGAGGAGGGACTGCTTAGCAGGCGGGGACGTGGTTATAGGTCTTGGTTGGGGTAGTGGAGGGACTGCTTAGCAGGTGGGGACGTGGTTATATGTCTTGGTTGGGGTAGTGGAGGGACTGCTTAGCAGGCGGGGACGTGGTTATAGGTCTTGGTTGGGGTAGTGGAGGGACTGCTTAGCAGGTGGGGACGTGGTTATATGTCTTGGATGGGGTAGTGGAGGGGCTGCTTAGGAGGTGGGGACATGGTTAAATGTCTTGGTTGGGGTAGTGGAGGGACTGCTTAGCAGGTGGGGACGTGGTTATATGTCTTGGTTGGGGTAGTGGAGGGACTGCTTAGGAGGTGGGGATGTGGTTATGTCTTGGTTGGGGTAGTGGAGGGACTGTTTAGCAGGTGGGGACGTGGTTATATGTCTTGGTTAGGGTAGTGGAGGGACTGCTTTGGAGGTGGGGATGTTATTTTATTTATTTTAACATTTGCTTATATACCGCGACCTTCCAAAGATCAGGTGCGGTTTACAATGAACAATTTAGGAAACAGTGAACAGAGCTGTTTTTACATGGAACTTCTGTGAACTATATACAATAGACTGTTAATTACATTAAACATTTGGTTATAGTAATAACATTATGAAACTATATACAAAGGTATGGTTCATATAGGTAACTATATACAATGGAAATGGGTCCCGTAGGCAATTCCTAACGTGAGTTAGTGTGGGACAAACGAGGTAGATGAAACTGAATGGAGAAAGAGAAGAGAAGGAAGGTATTAGTGAGAGTGTAGAGTGAGTAGTGTTATAGTTAGATTGAACCGAAGGATGAGCTATTCGTTTGGGCTTAGCTCAATGAAGGGACAATGTGAAAATATTGAGTTCTTGTTAGTATTGGGTCGATATAACTTATACCCCAACCAAGACATATACGTTGTTATATGTCTTGGTTGGGGTAGTGCAGGGACTGCTTAGCAGGTGAGGACGTGGTTCTATGTCTTGGTTGGGATAGTGGCGGGACTGCTTAGCAGGTGGGGGCATGGTTATGTGACTTGGTTGGGGTAGTGGAGCGACTACTAAGCAGATGGGGACGTGGTTATATGTCTTGGTTGGGATGCATCGCAGCCGTAAAGATGATCCTGTTACCACGTTTCTGTATTTTTTTCAAGTCCTACCACTCCTGGTGTCTGTGCGGGTCTTGCAGGGGTTACAGAGGAAGGTAGATAGATTTATTTGGCAGGACAGGGCCTCCTGGGTCAGAGGGGGCTTGGGGCTTCCAAATTTTAAAAAGTATTATGAGGCTACCCTATTGCGAAACTGTTTACTCTTGGCACAGAGAGCGACAGAAGCACTGGGTGTTAATGGAGGAGGCCTCGCTCCATTCAGCATCCCTGGAGCATTTGGTTTTTGAGGAGGGGGTGAGGGCAGGGGATTAACCCCTTTGTAGACCATACACTCTCTCGTTGGCAGCATCATCAGTGTGAGCTATTTGGGGAAAGTGGTGTTCGCCAGCAATGTCTTTGATAGCCTGTTTCGGGTGGGAGAGGGTCCGGGGATGTCTTTGCTCCGTAAATGGGAAGAGAGGCCTGCGTCAGTTGTCACAGGTTTTGCATTGAGGAGGACTGTGGCCTTTTAAAGGACTCAGAGACTTGTACCACCTTTAAGATCGAAATCATTATAGCTATTTTCAGATTAGTGCGTTTCTCCGGAGGCGGAAGGTGTGGGAAGATTTTAAGGAATGAGAAACATTGGTTTGAGGCCCTCTGCGCCAGGAACTTAGGGAGGAAAGAGATTCTATCCAGGATTGACCTCAAAGGGATCAGAGAAACTGGACTATATGCTTAAATGGGAGCGAGATTTGTCATTGATGTGGGAGCTGGAAGAATGGGATGTTTGGTACAGGGTATATCTAAGCTGTCTGTGGCAGTAAACTGCAAGAAAATGTGTATAAGTTTCTCCTCTGGTGGTATTAGACGCTGGAGGGAATGTGTAAAGTGGGAATATTAAAAACAAATAAATGCTGGAGACAGTGTGGCGAGCAAGGTACCTGTTGCATATGTGGTGGGAATGTGGACGGATCCAGCAATACTGAGGAGCAATTATTTTATTTATTAATTTGGCTGTGCTTTTATATGCAGTTTACAATCAACTTATGAACACATCAAATACATAGAACATTAACTATAGACAGAACACCTATATTTTATGCATTGAATGTGTGGTATATAATGAGTAACGATGTAGCAGTGAGTTATTTTAGGATTGTGGAAGCAAAAAGATATGTGGGCGGGATAGCACTGTATTTGGCTATGTGATTGATCCAAAATGTTCCAGAAATAGGTGAGTTTTTGGTTGCTTTCGGAATGTGAGGAGTTCTGTGATACTTCTGATCTTGTCGGGGAGAGAGCTCCAGAGGGTTGGAGCGTATAGTTCGAAAGCTCTTGTGCAGGTGTGCCTGGAGCACTTTGTTTTTGTGTGAGGGATAAATGGAGCATTCCTGTTGATCTTTCGGCTGGCTCTGTTGGAGTGGAAGGTGTGGAGGAGTGATGAGATCACGGGAGACCATGGGAGGAGTGGCCTAGTGGTTGGGACACAGTACCTTAGGCCAGAGGGCCAGGGCTTCATTTCCCACCTGAGGGCAGCAATCTCAGGCCAGAGGGACTATAAGCATTCCTTGTGGCCTTGGGCAAACCACTTAACCCTCTGTTGCCTCAGGTACAGATAGATTGTGAGTCCTTTGTGGACAAGGGAAGGTATCCAGTAGCTGTTTGTAGTGAATACATAATATAAACTGCTTTGATTGAAGGATAAGGCAGTATAGAAAACTGGTTAAATAAATAAATATTCTCCAGGACCAAGCAGGAAGTCAGTCCTCACTTATGGGTGACGTCGGCGCCGACGGAGCCCTCGCGGAGCAATTTTCCCCAGCTTTCAAAGAAAGCCTTTGGGAATTGCAGCGCGCATGCGCGGTCGTCTTCCCGCCCGAAGGTGCCATCTTAGCCAGTCTTCTTTTTTCCGCGGAGCCCTGCAGACGTCCCCGTCTTGTCCCCGCGAAAAAGTTGATTTTCCTCTTTCTTTTATACTTTTTTCTTTCGGTTCGACGCCGATCGTTTTCCCGCCCGGACTCGCGACGCCGGTCTCGAGTCCTCTTACTTAAATCGGTTTTTTCTGACTTACTCAGCTATCGTTTTAGTTTTCCCAGGCAGCCATGTCCTTTGACCTCGCAGGGGCCCTATTTCCCCCGATGGCTGCCAGTGGCTTTAAGCGGTGTGGTCGGTGTGACCGAAATATGTCACTAACCGACACACACGACTTTTGCCTCCGCTGCTTGGGCCCGGATCATGAGGAACTGATCTGTGGGCCCTGCAGCAAACTGTCCTCGAAGGCGTTGAGAAGTCGGCGGCATCAGCGCGAGAGAATCTTCGCTGACCCCAGCCGTACCCGGACCTCGTCGGAGGCCTCCGTGTCAAAGGGCTCCAGCTCGGACCGTCGCCGGAGCTCCTCCGACCGGGGTTCTCCCTCCGGGGACCATCGTCGGAAGGAAAAACCCGCGAGGGCGGCGTCGGTGGACGCTCCTGGCTCCGCGAGGGCCAGGTCGCATAGCCCCGACAGCCGCCCCGGGTCCTTGGAGAAGGAACATCTCCCGAAGCGACCTCGCCTGGAGTCGGAGATGCCTGCCCGGGTAAGTCCTGTAGTCCTTCTGGACTCTCCTCAGCGACAGCCGACGTCGGGCCCGACGCCGTCGGGGCCCGAGTCGGGGGCTGCTGGGTCACCTGAGCTCGGACTCAGGTTGACGGCCTTGGAGAGCAGACTGTCTGCCTTCATGGACCAGCAGCGGGCACTGCTCGCTGGCCTCGCTGGCGCCGCTGCCCCGACCGCCGGGACGTCGACGTCCAAGTCGACCCCGGAGACCGAGCCGATCCTCGAGTCAATGAGAACTCGAGTCGATCCTCGGTCGAGGTCACCCTCGGCCTCCCGTTCGGGACCGAGGTCGCCGACGCCGACTCCCTCAACGTCGGGGCGGCTGGCGCCGCACCCTGCCCGGGCCGACCCCACCGAGTCCTCGTCGGAGTCGGTCTGGGAGTCTGAGGAGGAAGAGTCACCTGATTCTTTCCGGACTCGGTGTGTCCCATCGGACTCACCGGGGTCCGAGCCTCGGAAGCAGTCCCCCCCGGAGGATGCCCGGTTCTCGGACTTCGTTAGGGATATGGCCAAGGCTTTGGCCTTCCCTGCGGATCCCGAGGAGGAGCCTCGAGCCGAAGAGCTCGACGCCCTCCAGTATGACTCTCCCGCGAGGGAGCACTTTACTGTGCCGGTTCCTCCTATGCTGGAACGACTACTCTTCCGCATGTGGGAGAGTCCGGCCTCCTCGCCGGTCCTGAGCAAGCGGGTCGATTCTATCTATCGGGTCCGCAAGAGCCCTGGCTTTCAGAAGGCACAGCTGCCACACCATTCCATGGTAGTGGAATCGGCCATGCATCGTCTTAAGAGCCAGAAGATGCACTCCTCGGTGCCTCCTGGAAGGGAGGCCCGTAACCTGGATGGCCTTGGCAAGAAGTGCTTCCAGGGCTCTATGCTCGCATGTCGTGTCCAGACTTACCAGCTCTACATGGGCATGTATCTCCGGGATCTGGCTAAAGAGCTAGCCGGATTTTCCGCTGGTCTCTCCGAGGAGCCTTTGCGGAGGTTCCTAGCCTTGTCCACGGGCATTCGGGAATGCTCAAAGTTCATGTCCCGAGCAGCCTATGATGGCTTTGAGGCCTCGGCTAGAGTGGCCGCAGCCGGCATCGGTGCCCGCCGACAGGCTTGGCTTCAGTCGTCGGACCTTGAGCCCTGGGTACAGGACAAGTTGGTCGATGTCCCCTGCCGAGGCGAAAACCTCTTTGGCAAGCCCATGGCGGAAAAGGCTGCACAAATTGAGACTGAGACTCTCACCAGGACCAGGCTTTCTAGGAAGACCTCCGCCCCTTCCCAGAAAAAGAAGGGCTCGGGAAAAAAGTCCTTTTACCCGAGGAAGGCGGCTGCCTACAAACAGTACCCCCATTATCAGGCCCCTGCAGCTCCCCAACAGGGCCAGCAGGCCAAGGGACGGGGTATCTGGTCCCGTAGGCAGCAAGCCCCCAAGCCTGCACCACCAGCCCCTGCTCAGCAGGGAGGGGGTTTTTGACTCGCTCAGCATAGCCTCTCCCCCCCCGCTGGTCCCTCCCAGCACCGGAGGCCGGCTGGTTCACTTCGCCCACAGGTGGTCCAGCATCACCGCAGATGCCTGGGTGCTTCAGGTCGTGCGAGAGGGCTACCTTCTCCACTTCCATCAGGTCCCTCCCTCCTATTTTCCGGGAGAACCTTCGCGCCCCCCTCTGCACAGGGAGTTTGCTCCTTCAGGAGTTAGCAAGTCTTCTGCAGGAACAGGCGGTGGAACCGGTGCCCCACCACCTGAGAGGTCAAGGTTTTTATTCAAGGTATTTTCTGATACCAAAGAGAACAGGGGGCCTCAGACCCATCCTGGACTTGCGCAACCTCAACAAGTTCCTGATGCGGGAGAAGTTCAAAATGCTTACCCTTGGAATCCTTCTGCCCTACCTCCAGCAGGGAGATTGGCTATGCTCCTTGGATCTAAAGGATGCCTACACGCACATCCTCATCCACCCAAGCCACCGCCAATACCTAAGGTTTGTGGTGGCAGGAAATCATTACCAGTACAGGGTACTGCCCTTTGGCCTGTCCTCCGCACCGCGAGTCTTCACAAAATGTCTCGCGGTCGTGGCGGCCCATCTCCGGCTTCACGGCCTCTATGTCTTTCCGTACCTCGACGACTGGCTCATCAGAGCAGCGTCCGCTCATTAGGTCACCAACGCCACGTGCCGCACGGTGACTCTGCTGCAGCACTTGGGCTTTGTCATAAACTTCGCAAAGTCCACTTTGCTCCCCTCACAGGATCTCGAGTTCATCGGCGCAAGGCTGCATACTCCTCGGGCATGAGCGTACCTACCGCTCGACAGGGCTCAACGGCTCATGGACCTAGCCGACCGCTTTCGCAGCCAGCCCCTGGTCTCCGCCAGGCGCTTCCTGAGACTGCTTGGCCATATGGCTTCCACCGTCCATGTGACCCCCAATGCCCGCCTGAACATGCGGTCTGCTCAATGGTGTCTCCGCCAGCAGTGGCGACAAGCCACAGGCGGCCTGGCAGACCTAGTGTGCGTCTCCGAGCCGCTGCTCTCGTCTCTCCGGTGGTGGCTCCGGCAGCCGAACCTGATATTCGGAATGCCTTTCCAGTCACCTCAGCCGACCCGGGTGCTGACCACCGATGCATCCCTCCTGGGCTGGGGAGCACATTGCCAAGAGGCACGTACTCAGGGCCTCTGGACCACGTGGGAGTCTGCTCAGCAGATCAACTTCCTGGAGCTCAGGGCGATCCGCCTCGCTCTCAAGGCCTTCTCCCACCTGACTTCCCAACAGTCCGTCCTTGTCCAGACGGACAATCAAGTTGCCATGTTCTACGTGAACAAGCAGGGGGGCACGGGCTCCTTCCTCCTCTGCCGGGAGGCACAGAAGCTCTGCTCTTGGGCCGTCAGTCACGGCATTCTCCTCAGGGCAGTTTATCTCCCGGGCCAAGAAAATTGCCTTGCAGACAAACTCAGCAGGGTCCTCCAGCCGCACGAGTGGCGTCTGGATCCCTTGGTAGTTCAGAAGCTCTTCCTCAAGTGGGGTCTCCCCACGGTGGATCTCTTTGCCAGTCCTCACAACCGGCAGCTTCCTCGCTTCTGCTCTCGTCAGCCACACCCCCTTCGGGTTGCGGCGGACGCCTTTCTGATCTCGTGGTCGGGGAGCCTTCTGTACGCTTTCCCTCCCATCCCGCTGGTCTCTCGGACTCTTTTCAAGGTTCTCCGAGACAAAGCCTTCATGATCCTGGTGGCCCCTCGCTGGCCCAGGCAGCCGTGGTTTCCTCTCCTGCTGCAACTGGCGGTGGAGGGCCCAATCCCTCTGGGGATACAACCGGATCTCCTCACTCAGGATCAGGGGTCCCTTCTGCACCCCAACCTCAGGTCTCTCAACCTTATGGCCTGGCTGCTGAGAGGGTAGTCCTTGCTCCCCTTCTCCTGCCGGCGGAGGTGGAGGAGGTCGTCTTAGCTTCGCGACGGCCTTCTACCCGCAAATGCTACGCCCTTAAATGGCGTCGCTTTGCAGTCTGGTGTACCCAACAGTCTCAGGATCCCTTCTCCTGCCCGGTGTCGGTGATCTTGCAGTACTTGCTGCACCTCTCTAATCTGGGACTTAAGTCCAACTCCGTCAAAGTTCACCTCAGTGCTCTTTCAGCACATCATGTGCCAGTGGACGGCAGACCTCTCTCCAATGACCCTCTCGTAGCGAGGTTTCTCCGAGGTCTCCTTCTACTTAAACCACCTCTGCGCCCGCCAGCGCCTGACTGGGACCTGAATGTGGTTTTGCAGCGGATCACCTGTCCGCCTTTTGAACCTATGGCTACCTGTTCTCTACGTTTTCTGTCTTGGAAAACACTGTTCTCGATAGCCCTCACTTCCGCTAGGCGCGTAAGTGAATTGCAGGCCCTCGTGTCTGATCCCCCCTACACTCGATTCTACAAGAATAGGGTAGTCCTACGGACTCACCCAAGTTTTTGCCTAAAGTGGTCTCTCCTTTTCACATGAATCAGGAGGTGGTACTTCCAACCTTCTTTCCCAGACCACACTCCAGCCGAGCTGAGACGGTCCTCCATACCCTGGACTGTAGAAGGGCATTGAACTTCTACCTTGACCGTACGCGGGAGCACCGTAAAGCTGCTCAGCTTTTTGTGTCTTTTGACCCCAATAAATTGGGGCTCCCGGTCTCCAGACGTACTCTGTCCATCTGGGTGGCGGACTGTATCTCTTGGGCTTATGGGGCAGCCGGACTCGCCTTAGACAGTCGAGTCACGGCTCATTGCGTTCGGGCAAAGGCCACGTCAGTGGCTTACCTCCGCTCTGTTCCGCTGGCAGACATCTGCCGGGCCGCTACTTGGTCTTCGAGCCAGACTTTTGCGGTCCATTACTGTCTCGAGAGGGAGTCCGTAGGGACAGTGCTTTCGGACAGGCAGTCCTCCGTAATCTCTTTGAGGTCTGAGCAACTCCTACCCTCCATCCCGGATGTGGGCTACGGTGGGTGATAATTCAGCGAAGATTTTATCCTTCTGTGCTGCTGAGCTAGAGGGAGCTCATTTTTGTGCTTAGGGTCTCCGGTAGCCTTGAGCTTGGGAGTCCCATATGTGAGGACTGACTTCCTGCTTGGTCCTGGAGAAAGCGTAGTTACTCACCTGTAACAGGTGTTCTCCAGGAGCAGCAGGAATCAGTCCTCACTACCCTCCCTCCTCCCCTTGGAGTTGCAATCGTATGCTTATGTTCTTTTTGCAAATTTTTATGCTTTTTTTTTAGCTATGTCATCTGACTGGCTAAGATGGCACCTTCGGGCGGGAAGAATGCGCGCTGCAATTCCCAAAGGCTTTCTTTGAAAGCTGGGGAAAATTGCTCCGCGAGGGCTCCGTCGGCGCCGACGTCACCCATAAGTGAGGACTGATTCCTGCTGCTCCTGGAGAACACCTGTTACAGGTGAGTAACTACGCTTTCCTATTACATCAGCAGGTGACTGGAATGCTGAGGAGGCTGCAGGGAGTAGTCCGACACTGTATTGTGGTGGCTCGGTGTCAAACTGTGGCACACTGGAATAAACCACAGATGCCGAGCCTCACACAATATGTTCATCGCTTGGCGGACTGCTATCTGATGCATACATTGACTAGTATTGAGAGAGGTAGGGGAGAGCAGATGGAACATCAGAGGAGAGGGGTATGAAGATGGCTGCAGGACCAATATTGGGGGAGTTAAGGGGGACGATAAAGGGTAGGGAGGAAAGGGGTGAAGGAGAAAAGACCAAGGGGGAAGGGGCATAAACACCAGGGGTGGAAAGAGGGGGGAGGGGGATTGGGGTGGGGTGGGGTGTGGTTTGCTTTGTTAGTTGCATTTATGTTGATGTAATGGTTTGTTATGGCTTGAAAACTCAAACTTTTAAAAAAATTATCTGTAGTGCTGATCCCTTTAGTACATCTTGTCTGAGGGAGAAAGAGGGATGCACGCGATACTATCTTTTTTTTTTTTTTAAATATATTTATTGAGTATACAAATACATTCAAGAAAAGATGAATGAAAGCAAAATGGCAAACAATTAACATTAATAACAACAAGCATAAGCTTTTAACAAGGAAAAATAAACATTATCCTAAATTAGCCTACAATTATTTAAAAAGAGGAGGCACCAGGAAAAGTTACATCAACTTAGGAAAAAATAAGCATATCATAGCAGTGAGAGACTTATGCGTCAGCGGAATGGGAAGCAAGAATAACCACAGTATCCTCCCTAGCCAATACTCAAATATATTTAAAAAAATAGTATCAAGTACATCCCTCTCTTTCTCCCTCAGACAAGATGTACCGCAGGGATCAGCACTTTCTTATTTATTTATTTATTTAATTAATTAATTAATTTTTCTTCTATACTGCGCTCTTTAAAATCAGTGCAGTTTACATAAAACGGTAACTTACACAATGCTGTCAAGGCTGTACTATATATATCCTTTTCAATATCTACATGCAACCGATATGTGATGTGATCAAGAGCTTTGGCATATGTTGTGTAATTTATGCAGACAACATCATGCTTTTTAACTCCATTCACCACGAATGCCCCCGATTACACAAAACTCAACAACTGCTTCAGAGCAATGTCTAAATGGCTCCATGCACACAGCCTTAACATAAACCATAACAAAACTGAACAACTCCACGTCACTTCACACCATCACCAACAATCACACTGGACAACTTCCAAAACAAAGTCAAAACTGAGACTAAATACCTTGGCGTAACACTGGACCAACAGCTCACTCTCCTGCCACATTTAAACCACACAGCAACTATCTGTGAGTAGTCAATTGAGTGCTTGGTTTAACTTGAGAGAGGGAGTTATGTGGGAGGAGGAAGGTTATTGTCCTGTGGTTGGAGGCTAGGGTAGGTGTTGGGAGGTTGCAGTCACTGAGTAAGAGTCATGGTAGGAATATCAGGTCTAGTGTATTACCCTTGTTGTGAGTGGGTCGGTTGATGGTTTGTATGTGTTCAAAGGCCTCCATTGCATCCAGGAAGGTTTTTGATGTTTTAAATGCAGTGAAGGTAAAGTTTTAGTCACCCAAGGTCAGGAGGTAGTTAGAGACAGATTTGGGTTTTCAGGCTGTTTCTAGTATGACGTCCAGGTCATCTGGGCTGGCATTAGGAAATCTGTAGACCAGGAAGAGGATAAAGGTGCTATTGGTGATAGTTAAAGTATTCAGGCCTCTGTTTATGGTGTTGCTGAGGGGTCAGAAGTTGAGGTGTTTCTTGGCCATGATGATAACTCCGCTGCCTCTATGTTCAGTTCTGATGCAAGAGAACAGGTCATAATGTGGAGACATGAGTTGGTTCATGAGGATGTTGCCGGTGTCCGTGAACAAGGATTCAGTGATGCATAGGATAACCAATAGGTTGTCTGTGAGGTAGTCAGAGATTAGCTGAATTTTGTTGTATGTTGAACAAGCATTGATAAGAGAGCACTTGAGGTGTGTGATGGGTGTGTTGTTGCTGTATGTGGATGAGGTTTGACACAGATGAGGTGATGGTATGTGTTGGTTCTTGACTTGTTTGTGAAATGAGGTGTTGAGGTGAGTGGGTAGGATTGTATGATGGATATGTATGCGTGTGGGGGAGCTAATAAGGTGGTGGGCACGAGGAGATAGAGCAGGCAGATGAGTGCGAACAGGATGGTGGTGGTGGTCATGATGTAGCTTGGGTGGGAGCTGATTGGGGGCTGTGTTGGGTTACCATGGGTTCTCTGGGATGCATGTGTTGAGGTGGATCTGGTATGATTTGCTGTGAGTAGAGTGTGATTGAGTTTGTATTGTGTTGCTTGTTTGGGTTATGAGATAGACAGGCTCCCAGCTTCTGCTGTTGTGATTTACTAAGGATTGTTGTTGTAGTTGATGACCTAGGAGAGGCTGGTTGTGGTGTTTTTTTGTGGATGGGGGGCTTACTGGTGTTGATAGCGCTGTGCCTGCTGCTGTGCTGTATCGATGATCAGAGGAGACGGGTGTGATCGGTTATTGGGCTCTTAGAGTAGATCTTTGGGTGCGATGCTCACTGTGACAGTCTTTGCAGGAGTGAGTGCGCCCCTGGAGCCTTGGGCTATAAATCTATGGAGCTGCACTGGTTGGTTGTGCGGTAGGAGCGGAAAGGGGCTCACCTTCCTCGCTCGCTGCAGTTATGAGCCCGCTGCTGGGCTTTGCGCACCTCCTGCTGCCTTGGGTTTCAAATCTGTGAGACTTATTATGTTTCTATGGAATTTATTTTAAGTCTAAAATGCATTTCGTACTCAGGGGAATAAGACTCCAGTCATTACATATATCTGAAACCGATTAACCTTTACTGGATCAAATGCATAAAAAAAACATATTAAAAAATTGATTCTATATGTGGAGGTTGAAAAAGATAATTTATTATTGAAGTCTTGATTAATTATTACATTTAAAAAAATCATATGACATGAGCTTTGTTAAATTTCACAAGAATAATATAGGAATAAAATTCAATGCACACAGTTTCTGTTATTAAACCTTTATTGTGAAGCTAAGACTTAACGTGCTCTAGTCCCTAAAAGGAAAATAAATTTTGCAGTCTCTGGAGCCCTTTTACTAAAGGACATTCACTGGTTAAGGTGCGTTTTAGCAGGCAGTAGCTGGCAGCCGAGAACTCTAATATGCAGACATGCCAGTTACTGGTCATCACACACAAGGGAGGAAAGTGGGCCGGTTAGGCACAGAGTGTGGGCGTCGAGATCACACTACCACTAATGTGAAAGCTACTGCTGTATACTCAGCGGCAATGTGGTCGTTAGTACTAACACAGATAATGGTACCTCCGAGTGATGTTGGGGGCACCTGCGTTCAGTCACGCCATGTGTTCAGGTACTCCAACATCCACTAACCGCAGGGAACTTGGTGGTCACGCCCCTGAAGGGTTAGTTGTGCTGTTAATTGCATGGTAAGTGCAATCCTTTAGTAAAGGGCCCCTCTGTGTGCAGAGCGAACGTTTCTCTACAAGGCCGACACTCCAGGACGGGGTCAGCAAATGTTTCGTCCTCAGTGCTCGCTCCTGCTTTCCAGCTACTACCGGGCTCACTGGAAACTTTTTCCTGCCATCTTTTCCGAGTTTATTTCAAACAAAAGTAATTTACAATCCCTTTAAGAGTTTTATATTTCAAAGTTAATCTAGCTGAACTGACTAAAACAGTTACAACATTTTTAAAATATTTAAGCTTTCATACACTAAAGCTGAACATTATAATACTACATTTCTATAGTGGTATCGTCATACACACTGCAGCTAAAAATCTAGCAGAACTGCACATTTGGAATCAATATGGTTATATATTCTGTCAGCATCTATTGTAGTGAATAGCTTGTAGATTGTATGCAGACAAGATATTAGTCTATAATTTTTGGGAATGTTAATTTGGTCTTCCTAGATCAATTGATTTTTGCAGTTTGCCAGGTGTTGGCGAAGGGATGTGAATTCTCTTGGAGGCAATTTCTCCAAATGTGTTTATTTTGATAGTCATGAACCTCACTCCTAATCCATGGTATGCAAATTCTCTTTACTGTGAATCAACTGATGCCTTTTTACATATGACTGATATGCAAAGCCTTTCCCACACTCCATGCATTTGAATGGTTTCTCTCCTCTGTGGCCCCTGAGATGGCAGTTCAGTCCTGTTTTTCCAGAAAATATTTTATCACACTCCGTGCATTTGAAGGGCTTTTCTCCTGTATGGACCCTGTGGTGGGAATTTAGTTATGATTTTGTAGGGAATCTTTTATCACATTTAGTGCATGCATATAGTGCGTCTTTGCGATTTCGTTGGTGTAACACTAAGAGATCCTTCCGACTAAATCTTTTCCCACATTCAATACATGCAAAAGGTTTTTCCCCTGTGTGAATTCTCTGGTGTTTTGTTAGAGAAGACTTGTGTCTGAATCTTTTCTCACATTCAGTGCATGGAAATGGTCTTTCATTTGGGGCTGTGTGAGTTCTTTGATGTGTTTTTAGAGAATCCTTGCGTGAGAAAGCTTTCCCACATTCAGAGCATGAAAAGAGTCTCTCCCCTGTGTGGGTTCTATGATGCCTCAGTAGTTTTAATTTAATGAGGAAACATTTCCCACATTCAGTACAACAATGAGGTTTTCCCCCCGTGTGGGTTCTATGATGCATCACTAGTTGTGACTTCTTGAGGAAACATTTCTCACATTCAGTACAACGATAAGGTTTTTCCCCCTTGTGAGTTCTATGATAAATCACTAGTTGTGACTTCTTGAGGAAACATTTCTCACATTCAGTGCAATGAAATCGTTTCTCACCCCTGTGGATTTTCTGATGCATTGTTATGGATTTCTTATGATTTCTTCCACATTTGTGGCTTTTAAAAGATGCAGAATGCCTCTCTGTTGGGGTAGTTCCCTCTGCTTTGTGGGTTTCCAGGTGGCTTCTTATGCGATCGCTATGAGTGAAACCGCTCTCACACTCAGTACGTGGAAAATGTCTGTCTTGCGTGCGAGAGTTTAGGTGGAGTGCTGGATGTACCTCGTGTGAGAGAGTTTCCCCATTCTTCTCTCTTCTCTCTCAACTTTTCCTTTGTGACCCCATCACCTGCTGGACATAAAAAGAAGGCATTAATCCTGTGTTTGGACAACAGAGGTATTTCTGGGTCTCCTGATCTCAAAATCCCTGCTCTAGGATTATCCCACATCTTTGAACAATCAGCTGTGATTAATGTGACAGAGGGAGAAAGTTAATCTCTTACTTGATTTCATTTCATGTTCTCTTGATATCCTACCTTTCATATAAAAGAGCAAAGCAACTTATATTAAAATTAAACAATTACAAATTACTGGCCAGTATTCAAGGTACCTCTAGAGATCTTCCATGATTGTCCCATATTTTCCTGAATTCAGATACAGTCCTTGTCTCTACTACCTCAACTGAAAGACTCCATCATATCTCCCTCTTTCTCTCCAAAGTATTCACATTGAGATCTTTAAGTCTGTCTACATACACTTTATGTTGAATCCCACTGACCATTTTGGTAGTTACACTCTGCACCAACTCCATTCTGTTTATATCCTTTTGAAGGTATGATCTCCAGAATTGCACACAATACCCCAAATGAGGTCTCATCACAGACTTATACAGAGGCACTATCACCTCAGGATGGTGTTGCTGGAGAGCATGTCATAAGGCACATAGGGACATAGTCGCCACCGTGATGTACCATCCGACTCTCCCATCTTGGAGCATTAGCAACACTCCCCACCAGAGGATATGGGCTTCCTTAATTTCATCAAGGATATGTCAAAGGCCTTGGCGTTCCCGACTGACTCTGAGGAGGACCCTCGGATGGATGAGTTGGAAATCCTCCAGTACGAGGCAGCTCCAGGGAATCGCTCACAGTGCCCATTCCTCCCATCCTGGAATGGCTGATGTTCTGGATATGGGAGACACCGGCTTCAGTACCAGTAGTGAGCAAACAGCTCAACTCGATTTACTGAGCCCGCCGGAGCCTAGGCTTCCAAAAGTCACAGTTGTCACATAATTCCATGGTGGTGGAATCGGCAATGCATCGGCTGAAAAGCTAGAAGATGCATTCCATGGTGCCCTGCGGCAGTGAGGCCTGCACCTTGGACACCCTTGGCAAAAAGTGCTACCAGGGCTTAATGCTCATCGGCCGTATCGAGGCCTACCAGCTGTATGGGCATGTACTTGAGAGACCTGGCGAAGGAACTCGCAGAGTTCTCAGCTGGTCTCTCTGAGGAACCCTTGCAGCAGTTCAAGAACCTGGCCAAGGCAGTCTGTGAATGCTCCAAATTCATCTTTTGAGTGGCCTATGATGAGTTTGAGTCGGCGGCTCGAGTAGCGGTGACGGGCATTGGTGCATGCCGCCAAGCTTGGCTACAGTCGTCTGACCTCGAGCAGTGGGTTCAGGACAAATTGGTTGATGTCCCCTGCCAAGGAGAGAACCTCTTTGGCAAACCCATGACCGACAAGGCTGCCGAGCTGGAGACCGGACCTGGCTATCCAAAAAGACCGCTGCCCCTCCCTGACGGGAGGGCTCAGGTAAAAAGTCCTTTTACCTGAGGAAGGGAGCTGCCTACAGAAACTACCCACCTTTTCAGACCTCCCCGGCTTCCCAACTAGGTCAGGAGGCCAAGGGACATGGGCATGGCCCATGTAAGCAAAAGGCTCCAAAACCCCAAGCACCGGCTCCGGCCCAGCCAGGGGGGAGCTTTTGACTCCTTGATCATACCCCAAGGAGATCAGCAGCCCACAGGGGGACATCTGGCCCTCTATGCCCAGAGGTGGTTGACCATCACCACTGACTCCTGGGCACTTTCTGTAGTCATGGAGGGTTGCCACCTCCACCTGGCTCAGATGCCTCCCTCTTATTTTCAAGGAGATCCCCTCAGGTCTCCCCTTCACCAGGGCCTTCTATTGAAGGAGTTGGCAGGTCTTCGAGGACAAAGTGGTGGAACTGGTGCCCCACCATCTCAAGGGCAAAGGATTCTACTCCATGTACTTCATCATGCCAAAAAGGACAGGGGGCCTAATGCCCATCCTCAACCTGCGCAACCTCAACAAATTCCTGGTGAGGGAGAAGTTCAAGATGCTCTCCCTTGGAACACTGCTGCCATACCTCCAGCAGGGAGATTGGCTATGCTCCTAAAGATGCTTATACTCACATCCTCATCCACCCCCCACCAAAGGCAGTTCCTGCAGTTTGTAGTGGGGGCAGGCATTTTCAGTACAGCATACTCCCTTTTCCGCTTGGCCTTGGCCCCAAGAGTCTTTACAAAATGCCTGGCAGTCGTGGCTGTCTTCCTCCACCTCTAGGGGGTCTTTGTCTTTCTCTACCTGGACGACTGGCTCATAAAAGGGGGCACGGCCTCAGAGGTGCAGCAGGCCACCCTACGCACCATTCGGGTACTGCAACACTTGGGGTTTATCATAAACTACCCCAAGTCTCACCTCCTCCTGACACAATGCCTGGAGTTCATCAGGGTGAATCTCGACACCCTCCAGTCAAAGGCCTTCTTGCCCAGGGACCGGGCCAAGCATCTCAGACCTCTGGTACGGGACATACAGTGCCATCCCTCGGTGCCCGCTTGGCTTCTCTTACACTTCCTTGGGCGCACGGCCTCCACGGTCCATGTCACCCCAAATGCTCACCTCCACATGAGGGGGGCGCAGTGGTGTCTCTGGGACCAGTGGTCTCAGGCCAGAAGTTGCCTTCAAGAAAGAGTCTCTGTGGCCCGCCGACTGGCGGACATTCTGATCTGGTGGCAGTCCCTCCAACATCTCGAGGCAGGCATGCGCTTTCAGGCCCCAAGCCCCTCAAGGATCCTCACCATGGATGCTTCCCTGCTCAGCTGGGGAGCCCACTGCGGAGAGCTCCGCACCCTAGGCAACTGTTCACCAGATGAGAGCACCCAGAAGATCAACCTCCTGTAGCTCCGAGTCATACACTTAGCGCTGAGAGTCTTCTGTCACCACCTGCGTCACCACCCGGTGCTGGTCCAGACGGACAACCAGGTGGCAATGTCCTATGTGAACAAACAGGGGGGCAATAGGTCTTTTGCCCTTTGTCAGGAGGCACTAGTCCTCTGCTCATACGCAATCCAACAGGGTATCCTCCTGCAGGCAGTATATCTACCAGGCCAGGACAACCTTTTGGCTGACAGGCTGAGCAGAGTCTCCAGCCGCATGAGTGGCAGCTGGACCCTAGGGTGGCCTGTTGGCTTTTCCAGCTCTGTGGGGGACCCATGATGGACCTGTTCGCCAGCCTAGAGAACTTCCAGTTGCCCTGCTACTGTTCCTGATAAGCCCATTCCTCCAGGATGGCAGTGGACGTGTCCCTTGTCTCATGGTCGGAAGGCCTCATGCATGCCTTCTCTCACACATCACTGATCAACAAGACCTTGTTCAGGACCCTCCGTGACAAGGCCTCGCATATCCTGATAGCTTCTCGGAGGCCCAGGCAACCGTGGTTCCTGCTGCTTCTCCAATTGACGGTGGAGATCCCCATCCCCTTGGGGACCACCCCAGGACTCCTGTCTCATGAGGGAGGCTCTCTTCTGCACCCCAACTGGGGGTCCCTGTCGCTGACAGTGTGGTTGCCGAGAAGGCGACCCTGACCTCTTTCAACTTTTCGGCTGAGTTGGAAAGCATTCTGCTGGCCTCTCGTAAGGCTTCTATTAGGAAAGCTTATGCCTTCAAATGGCACAGCTTCTCGGTTTGGTGCGCCTAGCATGGGGCTGACCCATTCTCCTACCCGGTGGCACAGGTGATATCCAGGAGCAAGCAGGAATGTAGTCTTCACATATGACATATGGGTATTGTCGGTACCAAAGGATCCCGTGCAGGAATGCTCCCCAGCATCCAATAGGAAAGCTTATGGGAGCAACCCACTGCGCCTGCGCCTGTGCCGTTGTCTTCCCGCCTCTCCCTCTTCAGTTCTTCATTTTCTGTGCAGCCGACAGGCAGCAAACCCTGTCATCACAGAAAATTTTATTTTTTGTGGTCGCGTCTGCCTTCCCATCGATGCCTATACCGATGCCACCGGTGTCTTCTTTATTTTCTTTATTCCTTTTCTCTAAAAAAAAAAAAAAGAATACCTTTCTTTTTTGAGGGTCTGTCACCTCTTGGTACTTAGGGACCATTTTGGGCACTAGGCCCTATTTTCTTCCAAAATGAGAAACCATCTAGTGGTTTCAAAAAATGTTCAAAATGTAGCAGTACCATTTCTGCTACCGACACCCATGATTGGTGCCTTAAATGTTTAGGTCCTGATCATTTGCCATCGGAGTGTCTCCTTTGTAGGAAGATGACCAAAAGACGCCTGCAGAACAAAGCTGCAAAACTCGGCACTCTCTTTGCTTCGGATGCAATCTCCATTGCATCAATGTCATCCAGGGCTTCATCTTCCTCCCATGGATCTCAGGTAACCAAACCCAGGTCTTCAAAGACCGGCCAGTGCTCAAAGGGTAGATCTCCTTCTAAGCATCGAGATGCTACTAGCATTGCCCTCGAGGAAAACACACCGGCCAAACAGCCCCAGCGGGAGGTACTTGCCGCCAAAGCATTAACGGGGTTGCAGGATGTTCCCAAGGCTTCCACCTCTAGAGAACTCTTGGTGCCATGTTCTGGCATCATGGCCTGCTCTGCCGGTACCGACACCCAGACATCGGCAGGCTTCATGGATCAACGTATCCTGGCCATTGAGTGCAGTCTTGCTGCCTTATTAGCAGCCTCGATACCGCTAAAGCCACTACAATCAACGCAGTTCTCCAGGAAGAAGCAGAAAGTCAGTCCTCACATATGGGTGACGTCGGCGCTGACGGAGCCCTCGTGTGGAGCAATTTCCCCAGCTTTCAAAGAAAGCCTTTGGGAATGCCTCGCGCATGCGCGGTCCCCTTCCCGCCCAAGGGTGCCATCTTGCTCAGTCTTCTTTTTTCCGTGGAGCCCAACAGACGTCGTCCCATTTTCCTCTGAAAAAGTTGATTTTTTTTTTACTCTTTCTACCATTTTTGGTACCGGTTCGACGCCGGTTCTCCTTCCCGCCTCAGCTCGGTACACCGGTATCGAGTCCGACTAACTTTTTCATTTTTGTCCTTAGTGACTAGCGGCTCTTCTAGGCACAGGGTGGTCAAGGGCTTTCCTGCCACAACCACGTTGTGCTCAAATACTCCAGCTAGCCTCTCAATCAGCTATGAAAACCTCTCTAACTGCTCGAGAAATGCTTCAGCTGCTGGGGCATATGGCATCCACTGTTCATGTGGTCCACTATGCTCACTTACACATGTGGGCAGCCCAGTGGACCCCAGCCTCTTAGTGGACACAGGCATCGGGTCGCCTGGGGGACAAAATCAGAATTTCTACATACCTCATTTCGTCCCTACAATGGTGGCAATCGTTGAAAAACTTTCTCTTAGGGTCTTCTTTCAGCAGCCGCTACACCAATCTACCTTGACGACAGATGTGTCCAAGTTAGGTTGGGGGGCTCACATGGACAATCACTCCACTCAGGGTCTCTGGACCGAGCAAGAGGCATGTCTTCACATAAACCTCCTGGAATTCAGAGCCATCTTCTATGCTTTTCAAGTATTTCAGGACCGCCTGAGCTACAAGACAGTTCTTGTCCAGACCGACAATCAAGTAGCCATGTTCTGTGTGAACAAGCAGGGTGGGATGGGTTCTCAGGCGTTGTGCAGCGAAGCTCTATGCCTCTGGGCCTTTACCAGAGGCCTTCAGACCCACTTATTAGCGGTGTATCTTCCAGGTACACAAAATCTTTTGGCAAACAAACTTAGTCCAGTACTGCTGCCACACGAGTGGTCTCTTCATCCAGAGCAAATTGCTCGAATCTTTCGGATCTGGGGAACTCCAGATATAGACCTCTTTGCAAGTCGCCAAACTTCCCTGGTTCTGTTCCAGAATTCTGGCTCAGAACTGTCAGGCAAGGGATTCCTTCCATCTCCATTGGGGTCGGGACTTCCTCTATGCCTACCCACCCATTCCCCTCATTCGCAAAACTCTATTCAAACTTCAGAGACAGGGGCCATATGATCCTCATAGCCCCACGCTGGCCACGACAGACATGGTAGCCACTGCTTCTACATCTCTCTCAAGCCAAGCCCCTGGAGTTGGGATGTGCTCCAGATCTTCTTTCCCAGGAGAATGGGATGCTGTTGCACCCGAATCCTCATGCTTTACACCTGATGGTGTGGCTACTGAGAGCCTAGAATTCCAAGATATCAACCTGTCTCAACAGGTTAAGGATATCCTTTTGGCTTCAAGAAAACCTTCCACAAGGCGAGCCTATGCCTTCAAGTGGAGAAGGTTCTCTATCTGGTGTTCAAAAAAGGAACTTAATCCTTTTTCAGGTCCAGTGGAAGCATTACTGGAGTATCTCCTCCATTTATCATCCTCTGGTTTTAAAACTAATTCAGTGAGGGTCCACCTTAGTGCCATTGCGGCTTTCCACAAGCCCTTTGATGGACACCCTATCTCCTCCCAACCACTTGTAGCGTGGTTTATAAGAGGCTACTTTTAACTAAGCCTCCCATTAAGCCACAACCCGTGGCATGGGATTTGAATCTTGTCCTTGGGCAGCTCATTTATTTATTTATACATCTCTTCTATACCGCCACTTCCAGCGATCAGTAATGAAACCGCCCTTCGAACCCTTAGCCACTACATCTCTGAAGTTTCTTTCTTAGAAAGTAATCTTCCTAATTGCCCTCACTTCTGCAAGACGCATCAGTGAACTATAAGCTTTAGTGGCTGATCCTCCTTATACAAGGTTCC
Organism: Ichthyophis bannanicus; assembly: GCA_033557465.1. NCBI lineage: Eukaryota > Metazoa > Chordata > Amphibia > Gymnophiona > Ichthyophiidae > Ichthyophis > Ichthyophis bannanicus. Next base: position 92,126,796 of record CM066031.1, read on the forward strand.
ATCATGATAAAGTAGTTCTTAGGACTCACCCTCACTTTATGCCAAAGTTGGTTTCGCCTTTTCATTTAAACTAGTCGGTTTACCTTTCTGTATTCTTCCCTAGGCCTCATCCCTCTAGTGCAGAAAGGAATCTTCACACTCTGGACTGTAAAAGAGCCCTAGCAATTTATCTTCACAGAACTAAGCAACATAGAAAGGCTTCACAGCTTTTTTTTGCCTTTGACTCAAGTCATCTTGGATTACCAGTTTCCAAGAGAACTCTTTCGCACTAGATTGCAGATTGCATATCCTTTGCCTATGAGAGTAAGGGACTTTTTCTCAGGGGTCATGTCACAGCTCACAATGTGAGAGCAATGGCAGCCTCTATGGCCAACCTTCGCTCAGTGTCCACTGATGACATTTGCAGAGCAGCCACTTGGGCTTCAGTCCACACCTTTGCAGCCCACTACTGCTTAGACAAGGAATCCCGTTGGGATGCCTCGTTTGGCCAGGCTGTTCTCCAGCATCTCTTTCAGACTTAGAACAACTCCTACCCACTGTTCCGGGTTTTGATGCCAGAGATCCATGGGAGGAAGCATGACCCATCTCAACCTGGGTTTCACAACTTTCTGGGGTCATCTCCCTGGCATCTCTCAGCTTGGGAGTTCCCATATGTGAAGACTACATTCCTGCTTGTTCCTGGAGATAGCGTAGTTACTCACCTGTAACAGGTGATCTTCAGGAACAGCAGGAATTGAGTCTTCACAACCCACCCAACTCTCCTGGGAGTTGTATCTCTATTCTCTCTTTTTCTGTCCTTCTCTCCTTTTCTCTCAGCTATAAACTCAATTGAAGAGGGAGAGTTGGAAAGGCGGGAAGGCAACGGCGCAGGCGCAGTGGGATGCTCCCAAAAGCTTTCCTATTGGACGCTGGGCAGCATTCCCGCGCGGGCTTCGTTGGTGCCGACGAAACCCATATGTCATATGTGAAGACTCATTTCCTGCTGTTCCCGGAGATCATCTGTTACAGGTGAGTAACTTCGCTTTACAGTACTTCTCCACCTCTTTCAATGCGGGCTAAAGTCTAACTCCGTCAGAGTGCACCTCAGCGACCTGGCAACGCACCACCATCCGGTGAATGGTAAGCACCTCTTGGTCCAACCGTTGGTGACCCGCTTTCTTGGGGCCTGCTTTTATCGAAGTACAGGGTTCCGGCAACCGAATGGGACCTCAAAGCAGTGTTGGGGCAGCTCACTCGCCCACCCTTCGAGCCTCTGGCTACTTGCCACCTTCACTACCTCTTAGAAGGTGGTTTTCCTGGTTGCGCTCACCTCCGCTCACAGAGTTAGCGAGCTTCAGGCCCTCGTGGCGGAGGCGTCTTATACCAGGTTCTACAAGAACAGAGTGGTGCTACGCACACACTCCAAATTCCTGCCAAAGGTAGTATCGCCCTTCCATCTCAACCAGGAAGTGCTCCCTACCTTCTTTCCAAGACCTCACTCCAGTCGGGCAGAAACGGTCCTTCACACCTTGGACTGTAAGTGGGCTTTGTTTTTCTATATCCAATGCACTCAGGGCCACCGCAAAGCTTCTCAGCTTTTCATCTCCTACGACCCCAGTAGGCTGGGGAAGGTGGTGACCAAGCGTTCACTATCCACATGGGTGGCAAACTATATCACCCTCACTTACAAGCAGGCGAGGCTCCCGTTGGAAGGCCGCATCACGGCACACTGTGTCAGGGCCATGGTGGCCTCGGAGGCTAACTTGCACTCTGTCCCGATGGTGGACATCTGCCAAGCCACCACTTTGTCTTCAGTCCGTACCTTCGCAGCCCATTACTGCCTGGAAAGAGAGTCCCGACAGGACAGTGCCTTTGGCCAGACTGTGCTTCATAACCTTTTTGGGGTTTAGGCAACTCCTACCCTCTGACCCTTCTGTGTTCAAGCTGCCAGAGTGCTGGTTTCATCGGACACAGAGGTCCTACTGTGGTCTGTGAACACGGACTAAATTGCTGCTGCTTCCGGCTCCCTGTGAGAGAGTCTGTATTTTTGCTATGGGCTTTCGTTAGCCTGTAGCTGGGGAGTCCCATATGTGAGGACTGACTTCCTGCTTGTTCCCGGAGAAAGCATAGTTACTCACCTGTAACAGGTTTTCTCCGGGGACAGCAGGAATCAGTCCTCACAACCCTCCTCCTCCTCTTGTTGGAGTTGCTCCTTTACCATCTTTTATTTTTGCTGTCTTTTAGCTATGTCATCTGACTGAACAAGATAGCACTCTTGGGCGGGAAGGGGACCATGCATTCATGGTGGCATCTCCCAAAGGCTTTCTTTGGAAGCTGGGGGGATCCTTCCATGAGGACTCCATCAGTGCCAATGTCACCCATATGTGAGCACTGATTCCTGCTGTCCCCGGAGAACACCTGTTACAGGTGAGTAACTATGCTTTGTCTTCTTGGGTATAATTGGAAACGCCGCTGAAAGAGAAAATAGTGAGGTTTCTGGAGTCCAGCAGATTACAGGATCCGAGGCAGCATGGATTCACCAGAGGCAGGTCTTGTCAGACAAATCTGATTGATTTCTTTGACTGGGTGATCAGGGAGTTGGACCAAGGGAGAGCCCTAGATGTGGTGTATTTAGATTTCAGTAAAGCCTTTGACACTGTTCCTCACAGGCGACTTATAAACAAACTGAGCACCCTAGGGATGGACCGTAAAGTTACTGCTTGGGTTAGAAATTGGTTGGGTGGGAGGCGACAAAGAGTACAGGTAAATGGAGCTCACTCTGAGGAGAGGGATGTTACCAGTGGTGTGCCACAGGGATCTGTCCTTGGTCCGATTCTTTTTAACATCTTTGTTAGTGATATAGCGAAAGGGCTGTCGGGTAAGGTTTGCCTCTTTGCGGATGATACCAAAATCTGCAATAGAGTAGACACCCAGGAAAGTGTGGATAAGCTTGAAGAATGGTCTAGAATTGGCAGCTGGGATTTAATGTTAAAAAATGTAAGGTCATGCATTTGGGCTGCAGCAATCCAAGGGAGCAATATAGTATAGGGGGCAAAGTACTTTTGTCTACTAAAGAAGAGCAGGACCTAGGTGTGGTTGTGTCTGATGATCTTAAAATAGCTAAACAGGTAGAAAAGGCGACGGCAAAAGCTAGAAGGATGCTTGGGTGCATACGGAGAGGAATGGCTAGCAGAAAAAAGGAGGTGATAATGCCTCTGTATAAGTCTTTGGTGCGACCTCATTTGGAGTATGGTGTGCAATTCTGGAGACCGCATCTTCAAAAGGATGTGAACAGGATGGAGTCGGTGCAGAGGGTGACTACTAAAATGATTAGTGGTCTTCATTATAAAGCATATGAGGACAGACTGAAGGATCTTAATATGTACACCTTAGAGGAAAGGTGGGATAGAGGTGATATGATTGAGATGTTTAAATACCTGCATGGCATAAATGTTCAGGGAGAGAGCCTCTTTCAATTGAAAGCAAGTTATGCTACGAGGGGACATGGGATGAGGGTGAAGGGAGATAGATTCAGGAGTGATATGCGGAAATATTTCTTTACGGAAAGAGTAGTGGATCCATGGAATAGTCTCCAAGTGGAGGTGGTAGAGATGAGGACAGTAAATGAATTCAAAAAAGCATGGGACAAACACAGAGGATAAAGGTAAAAAGGGGATTGTTGTAGTTATTAATATGGAAGGACAGACTAGATAGGCCATGTGGTCTTTTTCTGTCATCATATTTCTATGTTTCTATGTATTCCCTGCAGTAGGCTATTGCAGTAGACAAAATGTGGTGTGATAAGGTCTTTGACTATTGTTTTGAAGTTTTTCAGCTTGATGAGATTTCTGAGCGGCTGTATGATCCTTAGCTTGAAGAATATGGTTCTGTTGTTTTAGGTGGGGTTCAATGCTGAATGATTTGCCATTGATGACTCCTAGATATTTTACTTCCTCCTTTACTGGGAATTTGGCGTTGTTTAAGCAGATTGTTGTTGGGGGAGTGAAAGCGAGGTTTTTTTGATGTGAACATGATTTCTGTTTTCATGAAATGAATGCTCATATTTATTTGGAGCCAGTTTTCTGTTTCTTTTAGGGAATTTGCTAATTCGTCATATGTTGGATTCAGTATGTCTAGTGGGGTATACAACAATGGTATGTATCGTCTGTGTATGTGATATTTTATTTTGTGCTTTTTAAATATGTTGCAGACCAGCTGTATATATAAGTTAAACAATAGGGCAGAAAGTGCAGAGCTTTGGGGGATTTCCTGGTTTTGTGGGAATATTAAGGATGTCTTGTGCTCAATTTGCACATGTTGTGATCGGTCGGTTATATAGGATATGAACCATTTGAGGGTATGTCTTTTTATGCCTATGGAATCAAGTCTAGATATGAGGGTAGCATGGGTCACATTATCAAAAGCGGCGGTGATGTCTAGGAATATAAGGATGAATGCTTTTTTGGTATTCTCCATACCCTGAATGAGAGTGTTAAGTTAGACTAGTAGGAGTGTTTTGACTCCATGGAATGATCGAAAGCCATATTGTTGTTCATCTAGTGGGGCAGCTGATTCTATTAAATCCTGGAGTTGCCAATGAATCGCTTTCTCTATGACTTTTGCTACGAAAGGTATGCTGGCGATTGGTCTATATGCGGCTGGGTCATCTTTATTTAAGTTCTTGTGTTTTAGTCTGGGGTGGATTGTGGATCTTTTGAGTGCACTTAGCATGGTTCCTTGTTGTAGCAATTGGCTTACAATGTTCAGTAGGAAGGGAACAATTTTGGATTTTGTTGCTTTGATCCAAGATACAGGACAAGGATCTAATGGAGAGGTGGATGCGTTGATATTTGAGATTATATCTATGATTTATCTACGGTCCATGTTATGAAATGTATGTCACTTATTGAAATTAGTTGGGTACATTGTTGGAGGGGTGGGATGGGCTGTCCCTGGGTTTTAGCTTGCTAGTGTAGAAATCTGCTAAGATTTGGGGTTGAATTGGGATTTTGGTTGAGGTGTCTTGAGGGGGCTTAGTAATCTATTTTACAAATTCAAAAAGTTCTCTTGGTCGATTGATTGCACTATTTAGAACTTCTGAGTGATAATTCTTTTCTGCATTCTTTATTGTGTCTTTATAGGTGTAAAGTGTTTTCATGTAGAGTGTTTAGTTTTCCGTAGTCTTTTTGGATCTCCATATGCGTTCCGTTTTTCTAAGATCTTTTTTTATCTTAGCTAAATCGGGCATATTCCATTTTTCTGAGAGTTTATGTGGCGGTCTTAGAGATTTGGGTGTTGGTTTAGCTGCTGCGGCAACTGATGTGTTCCATTTTGATTGGATTTTATCAAGGTCATTAAAGGAGGAGTCGAGTTGTGTTATGGTGGATTGTATGAAAGTATCCCTATCTAAGGTTTGTGTTTGTGTTTATTTGAATTAATCTGTGGTGGGTCTTCTTATGGTTTGGTGTGGGCGCTCTGTAGCGGAGAGATCTGTGTGGCATGTGGTGCCAGTTTTGTCTTGGAAGGTGATAATAGGTAGGGATGGGGAATGTTTGGAGAGGCTTTGGTTATTTGAATGGTCAAGATCCAGAAATAGCATATGTATATAATTATTGTTAAAGTTTCCATTGCTGTTTTGGGTAGCTTTCGTTAGCTTTCAGTATGAATCAGTACAATGTGATGACAATCTTGGTTAATACAAACTTTCATTAGGTTTATTTATTTATTTAGACAGTTTTGTATACCACCTTATCCTTCAATCAAAGTGGTCACAACACAATTGGGGGATACATTTAACATGAGGGTATATGAGACACATACGCTAATACTTAAAGGGAATATGGCTTATGTATCTATTAGTACTGTGAAATAGCAAGCTTAGTTAATACAAGAGCAAGCTGTCGCTTGATGATTACATTAATATGTTTTGAGAGTAGGATAGCGAGAGTTGTCTATTTTGATTTATGTCAGAGCCAATATGTTTATAGGTTAGATTGTACAATAGTATGTAATGTTGGAGACGGCATAGAGTGTATCAGGCTGTGGAGAAATGATGCAATTAATCACTGCTGATTTCACTGAGCCCCATTATGTGATATACAATTTAATATACAATGTAAGGGCTTATCATACATATGCGGCTATAGCGTGGTCAGGGATAAGTGTATTGGTTTTGGTTGCATAAGCCTTACGAAACTCGCACGATTGTGAGTCACATGCCGTGTGCTTGAATCTGTACAACTTACTGATGCATAGTGTGATACAGAAAGCACTTCTGACATGATGGAATGGGAGAGTAGTGAGCCCTCTAGCGGTAAAACTCAGGAAAAGCCAGGTTTCTGTAGAAGCAGGAAGCCTTTAGAAAAAATGCAGCTCAGTCAGGATTATGACGTAAGAGCTAGAGGCAGCTCTAACAAGAGGCAGCTGACTAATCAGGTGGGTGTGCCTGCACGTGGAAGCTGTTGGAGACCAGCTTCAGATTCACTCTTTAAGGGTAGAAGCAAAGTTAGTCGTGGAGAGACACAAGGAGAGACACAAGGAGACAGGCACAAGAGGAACACAGGAAATACAGAGAACACGAGGTCAGACACGGGGAAGGACGTGAAGGAAGACAACGTCCAGAGAGGATACAATCACAGCAGCAGCCACACAAGCCAACAGACAGGAAGGTCTGGAAACCCAGCTTCAGGCAAGAAGGATTCACGTGGGTTCATTCCTTACTACTTTAAAGCCAAGCTGAAGTCTGTTGATGAGCTACCTGAAGACAGGGCTAAGCTATTACCCTGGGGGAAGGGACAAAGCTCTCAACACAGACAGAGCAGTGCTGACAAAAGAGGTACGTCTGTATCACTTCCTAATCAAAGCCTGGTAGAAGAGATAGTAAAGCAGTTAAAATCTAGTGCTAGCCAATGCCAAGATAGCACTGCTGTAAATGCTTCTAATTCTAATGCTTTGGAGAAGTGGCTAAAAGCTGATATAAGTTCTATAAGAGAAAGCTTACATAACAAGTATTCTCCTGAACCAAAGACTGTCACGGCATATGATCAGGGAACCTTCCTAAACCAGTTGCAGGACGTGAGCTCAGCTGTGCTTGATAGGAACTCTCAAGAGCAGTGCTGTAGCATTGACAATGAAGAAATGATTGTTGAAGAACCTTTTGTTCCTAATGATATAGAATGCTGTCAGATGGATTGCTCATACTGTGATTCTGATAAACTGGATCTCCGTTGAAACAAGCTTTGCTGAAGTACTGACAAAGTTGTTTAAAAGGTTTTCAGTTACTGTGAAGAAAACAGTTTATTTCATGCTTTCTAGTTTACCCTTACTTTCTGTTACTCAGAAGAAAGAATTCTTATTTGCTTTATTTACCTATGAACCCTTGTGAAGAGGAAAAACCCTTATAATAAATTTATCTGTTTCAAATTGACCCTCGTGCCACAACACAATTTGTTCCAGGTGTTCTCAAAACTACAAATCCCAGCATCCCTTGCTGGCAAAAATAGTAAAAGGACACTGTCAAACAAATATAGCGGTCGCCCCTGCTATTAAGCCACTGGCCTGTAGGAGGGGAGTTGCGACAATAGGCACCTTCTGGAAGATGTGATACCTTCAAGATACCCTTTTGCAATTTTGGATAGAAGGTGCAGATGTTTAGCGTTGTTCTCCTGCCTCAGTTCCCTGTCTAAAGGCCACGCCAAAGGGTCCTCTGGCGAGGCCTTCAGGCGCAGGCACGCCTGGAGCATGCTTTCCTTTATTGCTGAGGAGCAGGAAAGCTGATTGGCTGTAGTTGGAGGAACGAGGGGCTAGGGGCTCCCGCTGCTACTCACAAAGTTCAATCAGTCCTGGTTGTGCTGGTGAGTTCGGGGCAAAAGGATTCCTTGCTGGAGCGTGCTTTCCTTTATTGCTGAGGAGGTGGAGAACCTCCCATCAGACCACCACCAGTGACATGGGATCTTAATGTCATCTTAGGGCAGCTTCTCAAGCCACCTTTTAAACCTGTAGCCACAACATCACTAAAGTTTCTCTCATGGAAGGTTATCTTCCTAGTTGCCCTCACTTCGGCTAGACGCATTAGTGAGCTTCAGGCTTTGGTGGCAGATCCATTTTATATCCGGTTCCACCATGATAAGGTTGTCCTTAGAACTCACCCCATTTCATGCCAAAAGTTGTATCTCCTTTCCATCTCAATCAATCAGTTTACTTTCCTATCTTTTTCCCTAGACCGCATTCTTCTAAGGCAGAGGCAACCTTGCACACCCTTGACTGCAAGCGTGCCTTAGCTTTTTACCTTCAAAGGACGCAAGAACACCAAACAGCTTCGCAGTTGTTCAGTTCCTTTGACCCTAGTCACTTGGGTCTCCCAGTTTCTAAACATACTCTGACCAACTGGATAGCAGATTGCATCTCATTTGCTTATGATAAGGCAGGACTATCCTTTCAAGGGCAAGTCACGGCCCATAATGTTCGCGCCATGGCTGCCTCGACGGCAAACCTACGGTCTGTGGCCGCTGGCAAAATCAGCAAAGCAGCTACGTGGTCTTCAGTGTATACCTTTGTTGCTCATTACTGTCTGGGAAAGGACTCTTGACAGGATTCCATGTTTAGTCAGGCTGTACTCCAGGCACCTCTTTCAGACTTAGGGCAACTCCTACCCTCCATCCCGGAATTTAACTATACCAGATATCCATGTGGGATCCATGACCTCTGCCTACCCCAAGGCTTACCGCCACCGGTTCCGAGGTCACTTCATCTGCCATCTGAGAGTTAGGGAGTCCCATATGGGAAGACTAAATTCCTGCTTCTTCCTGGAGATAGCGTAGTTACTCACCTGTAACAGGTGATCTCTGGGAACAGCAGGAATTTAGTCTTCACAACCCACCCTCCTCCCCTAGGATTTGTAGGGTTTCTCTCTTTTCTCTCAGCTACAAACTCAACTGAGGAGGGAGAGTTACAAGGCAGGAAAACAGCGATGCAGGCGCAATGATGCTCCCAAAGGCTTTCATATTTTAATGCTGAGGAGCGTTCCCGCGTGGCTCCTCATATGTGAAAATAAAATTCCTGCTGTTCCTGGAGATCACCTGCTACAGGTGAGTAACTATGTTTTACCCTCCATTGCCTCAAAGGAAAAGGCCTGGCAATCTACTTCCAGTGATACGTTGCCAAGAAATTCCAGAAGCAGCTGGGTCACCAGGAGTCAACACTGACTTGATGGCACTGAAGAAAAGGTAGCACAGTCCCTGTGTGAGCCTTGAACCCAACACCCCAGTGTTCACCAGACTCATCCCCCACTTCGCTCTGCAGGTTCTATATCTAAAGTTGAATTATGTATTGATTATTTATAAAATATTGGTGGGTATGGGATATTAATATGTCTGGAAATTGCTATGTGAGCACATTTTCTGGACGTGTCCTATCTCTGGAACCTGGAAGCATGGTAGATACAGTATAATAGATCAGCCCCACAGTCTGCTAGAAATGCAGATACAGTCGTACAGTCCTTACCCAGGGAGATCAGAGTTTCATAATTCTCCTTCATCACCTCTCTGTAAAGCTCTTTCTGTCCTTCATCTAAATATTCCCACTCCTCCTGGGAGAAAGAGATAGCGATGTCCTCAAATGTCACCCGCATCTGAAACACAAACCAGAAACACACTCAGGGACACGTGGTGGTGCTCAGAGTACATTAGATATTGGCTGGCTTTATTCTCCTGCCCTATAAATCCAAGGGAGCTGTGCATTTAAAACCTGTAGGAACAGACCCAGAAGCTATTACTGGTCTCCAGAGCACTGGGGGTGGAAGCACATTGAGTGGATCTCTCTGGCTATGTTTTTATTCTTTTTCTCTTGCTTACTGTGGATAGTTTCTAGCTGTCTGTACCTCACCTGTCTTTTGGAATTACTGTAATTGCACTGCTTTACTTACTGCCTGTGTTTAACATTGCTCCTTGTGAAAATTGCTAAGTTCTATGTAAGTTTCCTTAGCCTTCGAGAAAATATTGAGTGCAATATAGGAAGTACCTAGCTTTAAAAAAAAAAAAAAAGAAAGCATTCAAATTTTCAACCTGTTCTAGAAAAGTAGCTTTAAAAGAATATCTTTGGCCTGTATTACAGAGGCAAGTCTCTGCTCTGGTTGTTAACAGCTGCCCTGCAAGGTCTCCGACTTAGGAAGTCAAACTCATAGCTTAATGCTACTTATTTCTCTCCCTCCCTCCCCTCACGTACCCACCCCAGGGCTGGATGTTCTTAGTCACCCTAAGACACACAGTTGCTTTTCCTAACTTTAGTGGAAAACACATCTGTGTTGCTTTTCATCAAACAATCGCCTAATATTCGATACACTAACCAATTATATTTAATCAATGCAAAGCTGTAGTGATTTAATCCTCAGGAAACAATTTGGAGTCTTTGAGCTTGTCCTATTCATCTTAAGGTATCTGCTATGGAAAAAGAATTGGTTAATTCTGGGAAGACTTAGCTGCAGTGAAACAAACCTCCTCCAACATATAACTTGCAAGGAATCCATGCAACTCTCTCAAAAATCCAGCAATCCAAGAATAAATGGATCACAGTGATTCTGGCAGGTTATGACCCATTACACGGAGACACCCGCTCCACCTCGAGATACCCTTTCATAATACCTTCTCTGCCTTGGTAAATGAGGATTCTCCATTAATGGAAATGGAGATGGCCAAGAAGGATGATATACAGTTTAACAGAAATGCCCCAGGTGTTGTCAAACTCTTAATACTAGATGATCCCATTATCAGAGGCAATCTTAGAGCCAATCTTAGAATCTGGGAGCCAAGAGACCAGGGTTCGATTCCCACTAACACTCCTTATGGCCTTGAGTAAGTCACTTAGCCCTCCATTGCCTCAGAAAAACCCAAGTTATCAATGCTTAAGTTACAATGTAAACGATTTTGACTGAAATGATAAAGCAGTATAAGAAACCTGGTAAATAAATAAATAAATAAAAAAAATAACTTGGGAACTCAGTTCCAGATTCAGAAGGTGGGGAAGTACCTTTCAAGGTCTTCAGCCAGTAAGAATAATAACCAGATTGTTAGTAAAGTCAGAGAAGAAAGTAAGGGGTTTAAAACTGATGGGAAAAAATGATCTGATAAGAGCCTTATACCACTGTCAACATTATAGCATTCTCAGAAGTTCTACCTGTTCAGGGTAAAGGGGAAGAGAGGCTGCATCAGACAGTCATCTTTAATGCATGACTCCAAACCTGGTGTAAACATGAAGGGCTCGATTTTCATTTAGGCAGGCTATGCATCGCGTCGGTGCATATCCTGCCCACTAACCCCCCACCCCTTAAACTGGATTTTCACTTCCGCGGCAATGGAAGTGAAGATCCAAGTTTGGTTGGACACGCCGGCAGCTGCCGAGGCTAAGCAGGTAGCAGCGATTTTCGATGCTACCCGCTTAGTCCCTGCGTCTGAAATATAGGTGAGGAAAAACGTTGCCTATCTTTAAGGCGCAGAGGGCTAAGCGGGAGGCATTGAAAAACGCTGCTACCCGCTTAGCCCTTTCCTCCGCCCTGGAATGCCCCCAACACACTCCGATGCTAACCGATGCATCTGGGCTCATCTGGGACTTATCCGTAATTTTTCAACGACTACCCATGTAGGTGCCTTTGGAAAATCCCAGGTAAGGCATTTACACAGGTAACTAGGGCAGTGTAAATGCCTTCAAAAATTGGGCCTGAAGACTTTAGCTATATAGGCATCTAGGGTAATAGATGGCACAACAAGAAGCTGTACTGTAACGATTCTCTACATCTTTCTGTAGCAGGAAAAAAGCTCCTGGGTGAAAACATCAGCCAGTACATAGACAGGTATTTGAACCAGGGAAAGGGGAGTGAGAGATGAAAAAGAAGTTTAGGATGTTACCCCCAGCAAAACTATTACAGTAAAGGTAAAAATATAAAGAGACATAATATCAACTCGGGTATCAGTAACACAGGGGAAGAGGAGTCAGGAATAAAACCCATGCGATATAGAAGCAAACCTACCAAAACCTGTGGGAAGGTAATGAGTACAGATGCTCACAGTCTAAGTAATAAAGTTCCTGACCTGGAAGCTCCTACAGTGGAAATGGACCTTGACATTGTGGCCATCATGGAAACATGGTTTAATGAGTCTCATGAATGGGACATTGCCATACCTGGATATAATCTATTTAGGAGGGATAGAGAGGGCAGGAAAGGAGGAGGTGTAGCCCTCTATGTCAGAAACGGTATTCAAGCAGCTGAAACGCAGGGGACTTGGGGAAAAGAAGTGCTGTGGATTGCTTTGGAAAGAGGAGATGCTATTACTAGCCACACTGGTGTAGTCTACAGATCTCTAGCTAAAATGAAGGAAATACAGTACGTAGAGAAAGACTTGATCAGTGATACTGCAAAGGTACTAAAAAAGGGTGAGGTGGTGATAATGAGGGGACTTTAATCTGCCAGATGTGGATTGGAGTATCCCATATGCAAAGATGGAAAGAAGTAGGAAGATCGAGGATGCCCTAGAAGAGGCGTTAATCAGGCAACTGGTGAAGGAACCCACCAGGGAAGGGTCAACGCTGGATCTTGTTATATGTTCTGTGTAATGTTATAATTGGTATAAAAAAAAGAGTCCATAAATAAATAAATATGATGCTCACTTATCTGTCAAGGTGGGAGGAGACAAGGACTAGTGGGAGAAGCTGTTCTTGGTAGGAATAAATCTGCATTTGTAGGTATTTATCTGCTGGAAATTTCTCAGATTCTTGTGTTAAAGAAAATTCTGTGTGTTCTAAACTGATAAAATATCTGTCCGTTATAAAGTTCTGTGGTTTATAAAGTCAGTTAGGGCACTGTGTTGCAAGCTAGCATTTACTAAACAAACTATAAAAAAGTCAGTTAGGGAAGGCCTTGACAAATTTACTTGGAATCTATAAACTAGCCTAAAAAGCTAGGGGCTGACCATCGAAATCTAGGTTACAGTGCACACCCCACCCTCCCAAAAAGGTATATTGTGATAATTTTTTTTTAGGATTTAGGACCTGATTTATTAGGACTGTTTTCCCATTATTTTATAGGAAAAAGCTTAATAAATCAGGCCCTACTCCTCCTCTTCCCTCTCCCACCATGCCCAATGATTCTTTGTATGTGTCTTTGGAGGGAGAGGGAGGAGGTGGGGGTTGTGTGTGTGGTGCCTACCTACATGTATATCTGTGTGTGTGTGTGTGTGTGTGTGTGTGGTGCTTCACCTTCCAACCACCTGCAGTCTTCCCTTGCCCCCAGCATTCCAACCCTTCTCCTGCTGTCCCGCCTCCACCCCCATTTCCCTTCACAGATTCTCTCTCCTTGCATTCACTCCCCTGCCCTCCATCCCCCCTCCCATTCTTTCTTAAATAATACCTGATGCCCCTTTAAAATTATTTCAGCCTCTGTCCCGTATATTTTTTTGCAGGCTCCAGTGGTTTCAGTACTTCTGCCCATGGGGATCCTAATTCTCGTGGGCAGACAGCACCCATCTCTGCCCTGATTTTGAGCACTTCTCCCTGTGGGGATACCGTCTCCCATGGACAGCAGTGCTGCTCTTGGCCGAGACCTGCGCGTCTTCCCATAGGCCTTTTTCAGCACTTTGCCCACGTGAGATGGAATCCCCACAGGGAGAAGTGATGTAAAAGGCTTACATTAGCTAATCTTACGTACCGCCAATCTGGAAGTCTAAGCAGTTTACAATAATTGACAGGGCCAAGTTGGCTTTACACACAACTCTGAATTAATGACAATGGAACACAAGTTAACTATATAAAGCTGAGGTAAATAAAGTCAATGTGTTGGTGATTATGTGTCCTCACTTGAGAAGTGCTCCAGAAACAAGTGAGTTTTCAATCTCTTTTTGAAGACTAAGGGGTATGTTTACTAAACCGGGCTAACGGTTAACCCGGGCTATCTGCAACTAGGTCCCATTGAATAATATGGGACCTAGTGGCAGGTAGCCCGGGTTAACCGTTAGCCCGGTTTAGTAAACATACCCCTAAGTCATTAATGGCACGTAGTTTATCCAGGAGTATATTCCAAAGAGGGAAAAGATTCTCTTTGAGGTTGTAATGTTGACATTGCTCATGCCATCTATATAAATACCAATGTGCTAAGGGATTTTGCTCTTCTGGTTCTATTATCCGGCATCGTTTGAATAAGCGACTGCAGGAAAATAGCAGATAGGCCGTGAGTGACCTTAAATGTGGTAAGCAAGGATTTATATTTGATTCGTTGTGGCACAGGTAGCCAGTGCAGTTGTTTTAAAAGCGGTGTAATGTGTTTTGACCCTGAGGCACCCTGAGTTTAACCAAGAAAATAGAATAGGGTAATTGTTTGGAAACAATCTTTACTACTATTACTGATCATTTGCGTAGCGCTACAAGGCATATGCAGCATAGTACAGGCATATGCAAAAGGCTACCTGCTCATCAGAGCTTATAATCTAGTCAAGACAGACAACACCACAGCTAAGGACAAGGATATGTCTAGGGGAACAAAGATCTTCCAGTTATAAAGCAAGAGAATCGTGAAATTGTTTAAATAGATGTTATATCAAAGTGACAGATTCAAACGTTCAACTAAAAGGCTCCCTCTAACAAACAAAAGGCAGTGTGAATCACCAAAGAAATTGAAAAGCAATTGCCTTAGAAGCACAGATATAAATAGGTCAACCAGCGCTCGGTAATTTTAGTCTGAAGGACTACTGAAAGAAACTGCTCCTGTTGGGAAGGATTCTGCACCTATAAGTATTTACCTGCTGGGAATTTCTAAGATTTTGGGGTTAAAAGGAATTAGTTTGTTTTAAACTGATAAAATCTGTGTTTATTTCAAAGTTCTGTATTTTATAAAGTCAGTAAGGGAACTGTCAGCCTTTACTTAAACTATATAAGACAATTAGGGCACTGTGTTGCAGGCCAACTTTCAGTTAGTGTTTCTTGCCATGAATGTACTTGAAAAAGGATTTATTATGCATGTTTGCTTCCACAGCAAACTTCTTTTCAAATTCTCTCTTTATTTGCCTTATCAATGCCAGTGCTTATGTTCTTTCCCGTTTTCATCATTTGGCTCTTTTTCCTTTCCTGAAAGATGCTTTTTTGGCTACAACAGCCTCTCTTACCTCACTTTTAAACCAAACCAGCAGTTGTTTTGTCTACCTTCCACTTTTCTTAAAGCATGGAATACATCTGGTCTGGACTTCCAAGATAACATTTTTAAACAATGCCCAAGCTTTGTGTAAATCTTTAACCTTTGCAGCTGCTCCTTTTAGATTTTTCTTAACCATTTTCCTCATTTTATCATAGTTTTCCTTTAAAAGTTAAATGCTAGTGCCGTGGATTTTTATATTGTCCTATTGTCAAGTGGATAGTAAAGAGGACTAGGGAAATACACTGCCTACCCCTGGATAGGCACACGGAATCTGTATACCTTTTTGGGAACCTGAAAGGTACTTGTGGCCTGGATTTGCTACTGCTGGAAACAGTTTAATGGGCTTGATGGACCTTGGCCTGACCCAGTAGGGCATTTCTTGCACCAGGTCCTGCCTTCCAAGAAGGATTAGGTCTAAATAGCTTCCCCTCTTGCTGCTTCATGAACCAGCTGCTCTATGAAGCAGTCATTTATTTCATCTAGAAAACATATCTCCCTAGCTTGTACAGTGGTGACATTGACCCAGTCGATACCAGGGTAATTGAAATCATCTATTATAACTGTGTTGTAACTTTTGTTATCTTTCCCAGTTTCTTCTGGTATTTCATCATCCATCTGTTCATTCTGGCCAGGTGGATGGTAATATATTCCCATTGCCATTGCCCTCTCCTATTTACATAGCATTTATATCCATAGAAATTCTACAATGTATTTTGTTTCCTGCAAAATTTTTATCCCATTTGACTCAATGGCCTCTTTAGGAAAATCATTTTTATTATTGTTTCGTCCTTAATAATGTCATTATCGTTACACCAACAAAGGTTCACATCAAATCATAAAAGCATTACAACTCGTCTTTTTCTATTGCCCTAGTAACTTAGAACCATTAGTACTCATATTTCTTCCATCTTTATAACCCTATAGTAACCATAAAGCCTTAAGACTACTTGTATTTATATTAATAAAAGTAATGGAAACAGTAATAATGATGATGATAGTAATAACAGTTACGATAATAGCTCTTGAATCCTCCGTTACACTTTTAAGAATAGCCAAAACATGAAGAACATCACTGCAACAGTCCCAGTAACCCCCCTCCATCACACCTTTTGAGTACATCAAACTATCCATATTGGTGTTAAGATCCCCAACTCTACCTTCCCTTGCCCCTCCCCTACTCATTCTCACTCCCCTCTTACCCCTATCCCTGCTCATTCATTCACCATTCATTCACTCACTCATTCTCCCCTTGAATATTCATCTCCCACTTAATCCTTCCCCTATTTTTACTAGTTACTATTTACTATTAGGATCTACTCCTATCCTTCTTTCCTTTCTCTTCTGGTGGTTTCACCCCGCTCCTCTGTGAGCCAGCATATTGTGCCAAAACCGACTCCCAAATTTTCTCAAACCCCTTCATTTCGTTCCCCCCTAGGATCCGGGCTGTTTTTTGCTCCATATTCATTAATTCTATCGTTAGCTGTTCCCACTCTGAGATCTCCGGGGAGTTTCCTGATACCCAATGATGCAAAATACATTGTTTACCCACTACAAAACCCTTCTCATACAATTTCCTCTGATGCTCCCCAATCGATTTCCTTTCCTCACCCAGCCCGAACAAACACCACTCTGGGGGTAAAGGCTGAGCGGTGCAACATCCATCCAGTAAGTTTAGTCCACACCCCCCGCCAGAAAACTTGTATTCGTGCACAGTACCAAAAACGGTGCATTAGCGTGCCTTTATCCTTCCCACATTGTTTACACACATCTGTCAAAGACTTGCCTGCCCTAGCAGCCCATACATCATGAACATAAACCCTCCAAAGGAACTTGTATTGTGTTTCCTGTAACCGCACAGATTCTGTGATAAAAGCTTTATAGCCTTAAATGCAATCTGCAACCCCTCCACCGTTAATTTTGTCATTCCATCTTGTTGCCATCTCTTCATCAAATTCTCCAGAGCTCCCAGCTCTCCCTCCGGATATAACTCTCCCCTTAACGTTTTCATAGTTATTTTCCCCTCCAAGCCTTTCAAGAGGCATGCCTCCAGAGTTCAACAGCGTACTAAATTCTTTCCGAATGCTTCTCACGTAGTGCCTCGCCTGTAAATAAAAGTAAAAATCCTTGATCTCCAAGTTAAATCTCCACTGCAATGATTGAAAAGAGTCCAACTCCAGAGCTGAGGTCATCCTTAGATGGCCCACACATGCCACCCCACATCGTGCCCTCTTATTCCACACTGTGCCTGTGCGCCGGGCGCAAAATTTTTATTGCCTACCAGGGGAAGACAGTCCATCCCCTTCCAAGACAATTTCCTCTGTTGGCACAAAACTTTCCATGCTTGTCTTAGAGCTCGCATATAGCCCGACTCTTTCCAGGCAGGGGGTAATTCCTTATTTGGCTGATGTAGCAGGCATGCCCAATGAAGATTCCCTGACATTGAATTTATCAATTCAATTGGTAATGTCTCAGCAGTGCCCAATAACACATCTCTCAGAGGCCTTACCAAGCACGCTAGATTATAAACCCTCAAAGGTAGGAGACCCGCGCCCCCCCCCCTTACAAAGGTTTCATCAGTGTAGAGATAGCTATTTGAGGTCTCCGGCCCTTCCACAGGAATTTACTAATATGACTTTGCAACACTTTCATATCCTTTCTCAATATCCATAAGGGGACATGTCGGAGGAGATAAATCCATCTAGGGAATTCCACCATCTTAAATAGGGCAATACGGCCCATAAAGGAAATGGGCAAATCCCACCACTTCTTTAAGCGAGCTACTGTCTTTTCTATCATTGGTCTTACATTCAAATTATAAAGCTGTGACATTTTCTCTGGTATTTGAATTCCTAAATAGCGAATCTGTCCCTCTGCCCACATAAGCGGAAAGCCCCCCCTTCCACTTCGGCTTGACCTCACTTCCCACGTCTAACACCAAAGACTTAGGGGCTTGTTTACAAAGCCGCGGTAGCGGTTTGCGATCGTAATCTGAGCCGCGGCCCCATTGATTTCAATGGGGCCGCGGCTGCGATCGCGATCGCGAACCACTACCGCGGCTTTGTAAACAAGCCCCTTAGTTTTATTTATTCGCAATCCCTAGAACCTCCCAAATCGCTCAATTTGTTGAAGCGTTATCTCCAATGATCTCTGGGGATCTTTTAAGCATAGAAGCATGTCATCTGCAAAGGCACTAACTTTAATGCCCCCATTTTTCCTCTCTATCCCATTTATCTCCTCCATCTCGGTAAGAGACAACAACAACGGTTCTAACTGGAGCACAAACAAAAGCGGTGATAGGGGGCAGCCCTGTCTCGTGCCCCGCTTTAACGAGAAAGACTGCGAGTATTCCCCTCCGAATGCTATACGTGCTAATGGATCCGTATAGAGCGCTGTGACCCATTTTATAAACTCTCCCTCAAATCCAAATCTATGCAGAACTTCAAACATGTATGACCAAGAGACCCGATCAAAAGCCTTTTCTGTGTCTAGACTTACCAATAACAATGGGGACTCTCAAAGAAGACACATTTCCATTCCCAATAACACCTTGCTTATATTAAGAAATGCTCCTCTAACTTTCACATACCCCGTCTGGTGTGCACCTATCAATCTCAGGAGTATCTTCTGCAACCTTGTAGCTAAAACCGAGGCCAAAATCTTCATATCGTAATTAATCAAAGAAATGGGTCGATATGAAGCTGGATGTTCTGGATCCTTTCCCAGCTTTGGAATCACAGATATAGAAGCTGTTCTCATATCCCTCAGAAAAATTCCTGTTTCCAGCACCTCCCCATAAAGGGCTGCTAAGGTTGGTATCACTTGCAACATTAACATTTTATAGAACTCTGTCCCATATCCATCTGGCCCCGGAGTCTTATGTGGGGTGCCATCTCCTATAATTTTTTGTATTTCTTTCCCTGAGATAGGCTCGTTAAGTTCCTGTAATTCTCTTTCCTTTAAGTTTGGTAATTGCACCGCATTCAGGAAACTTCTCTCTTGTTCTCTATCCTCAACCTCCGGGGTATACAAATCTAGGTAGAACTGCCTAAAGACCTTCATTACCTTTTCGGTTTCATTGTGCTTTACACCATCGCTATCCCGAATTGTAGTTAACATTTTTGTGCCGCTCCAATCCTTCACCAATCTAGCTAGTAGTTTTCCCGTCCTATCACCATACCTAAAAAACTGGTGTCTATAATACTGCATCGAGTATGCTGCTTTTTCCTGCAGCACAGTATTTAAGCATTTTTGGGCATCTAAGTATGCTCTCATATGCTTTCGTTCCGATGTTACCAAAGCTATTCTCTTGAGCTCTTGCAGCTCCTGTGTCAATTTTAATACTTTTTCATTAACCCTTTTCCTCTCCTTTGCTATAAACGCAATAATATGTCCCCGCATCACTGCTTTCCCCGCTTCCCAGAATAGGGCGACTGTACTCGCTTGCTCCTCATTGAATTTTACATATTCCTCCCAATACCGTGCCAAATATTTTTGAAACTCCTCATTTTTCCACAGGTGTCTGGGGAAGGACCACCTACTTCCTACACCTCGCCGCCCCCTCCAGTCCATCCTTATCGCATGATCAGATACTACAATTGGTTCAATCTCAACACTTATAACTTTCCCAAAACAGTTTTTTGAAACCAACATATAGTCAATCCTAGACCATGAGTGATGTGCTCTTGACAGATGTGTGTAATCTCTCTACCCCTCATGTATTATTCTCCATGTGTCAATTAGTTCTCCCATTCTACACAGATAACCTACCCCTTTTTTGCTCCACCCTTTGACTTTGATCTATCCATTTCCGGATCGTGAGGACGATTAAAGTCCTCTGCTAGTATTATAGGTATTTTCGGGGCTCCAACCACACTCTGTAAAATATTCTTGAAAAATTGATGGTCATAAACATTCAGGGCATATATATTCCCCAGGAACACCTCCTCTCCTTGCAACTTGGCATTCAAGAATAAGAACCTCCCCCTGTGGATCCACCTCCTCCCTTAAAATTTCTATATGAATCCCTCTCTTGACCAGGATTATTACTACGCCCCATTTCCACCCTCCCAAGGAAGCAGCATACACTTGCCCCACCCATTCTCTCTAATTTTTCATGTTCTTTAACGCTTAGGTGAGTTTCTTGTAAGAATGCCACTTGGGTTTTCCCTCTCTTTAAAGCTTGCAATATTTTTGTGCATTTCATAGGTGTACCCACCCCCCACACCCCAAGTAACAATACAAAGATCATGTTTCATTATTCACGTCAATTTTAAGTTCCATCTCCAGCCCCATTACTGTGTGTCCTGCCCAAGGTGGCCCAGCTTCAACCCTGAACTCTTTACCAGGTAGTGAGTCTACACAATACCACTTCCCCAGTTGCAATGAGGCACTCTTGCTTATCCCACCAGTGTCATAGCTTAGACCCTTCACTTCTCTCCCCCTTTGCACTCGATTTTAATCTTTCGGCCCCTCCCTTCCCCATCCCCATTCACACCACATTTTTACTCCACATGCTCCCCCTCCCCCCTCCCTTATCCCTGTAAAACCATCTCATTTTCTATCCCCAGCCCTCTGCTGCTGGGGTCTAGTCCCAACTGTGCGCTGCAGGGCTGCCTCGACTCTCCCCCACTGCCCTTATGCTGTTATCCAAGTCCACAGTGTCTCTTGCTTCTTATACCTCCAACAGGACGCCGTTGCTGTTATAGCCATAGTTCTGATGTCAACAAGATTAGTAATCTAAATAATAATAGTAGTACCCTTGCATCCATCCACCTTCCACATCCTTATTTATCTTTATCTTCAGTAGTCCATAAGCCGCTGCTTATTTGATTCCCATTTATTTAGTTATTCTATTTATTTATTTATTACAAGCTCTTATATACCGCACTATTTGGGATCAGCGCGGTTTACAGTACAAAAAAAGACCAGAACAACAAGCTGTTTGGTTTTACATTGAACAGGAAAAAGAACTTGGATAATACATGGGGAAATTTTGAACTGAAACAATTTACAAATTCCCATCTTGTCCTTTATGTGCTTCTAATCTTACCACGCATTTTATCCAGCACCCTACCATTTCTCTTGAGGTCTCATGCTGATTGGGCTTCTGGCTCCCCTCTTTCACTATCTCCAGGAACAAGCAGGAATAAGTCCTCACATATGGAATAAGTCCTCACATATGGGTACGTCTGTACCAACGGAGCCTGCGCGGGAAAGCTCCCCAGCTTCCCAGAAAGGAAGCTTTTGGGGCCTCCCACTGCACATGCGCGCTGCCTTCCCGCCTTCCTGACCAGCTCTCCTCAGTTTCTCTTTTTCCGCGGAGCCAGCAGGTCGTGTTCCTGTCATCGCTGAAGAAATTGTTATTTTAATTTGTTTCTTTAGACCGCGTGCCTGCCTTCCCCATACCGAAACCGGTACCGCCGGTCTTTCTTTTCTTTCTTTAAAAAAAAAAAAAAATCTTTTTTTATTTTAAGCACAACTTGGTGGCTTCTGTTAGGCCTTCAGGCCTACACAAATTCTCCTCATGGAGAAGCCAGCTCCTGGTTTCAAGAAGTGTACCAAGTGTAGTGCTGTTATTTCAGTTACAGACACCCATGAATGGTGTCTTAAATGTTTGGGGCCTGACCACTCCATTCCGGACTGCCCATCCTGCTCCCAGATGTCTAAACGTGGGCTGCAGAACCGGGCCAACAAGTTCCATGTGCTGTTTGCTTCGGATAATCCAGCATCACAGTCATCCAGGTCTTCCTCTCCGGATGGATCTCAGGTAACCAAACCTTCTGGTGGCAGGTCCTCAAAAGGCAAATCTCCTTCAAAGCATCGAGAGGCCCTCAATTTTGAGTCGGAGGACCCTGCCCCAGCCAAACAACCCCGGCAGGAAGCTCTGCCTTCCAAAACGCCAATTCAGGGGGTACAGGTTGACATCGATGGCACGGCCTCGACAGATCACCTGTTAGACTGCTCTGGGGTACCGGCCCATACCGGTACCGACATCCAGGCAGCAGTGGCGTCTATGGACAATACTGTTCAGACCATGCAGCAGGCCATTCTGGCTTTCATTAAGGCTGCGACGCCATTGGTACCGCATCCAGTGGTACCGGGCCCGGTTCCGGTACTGTCTACCATACCGGAACCGAGGCCATCCTCTTCCAAACGCAGATCGGTTCCGCATGTCGGATCCGGGCTTTCGCCCGATACCGATCCCATACCCGGTACGCCCGATGTCGATACCGACCGGTATGCGTATCGTGCGTTGGAAGCAGATAGAGGATACTCTGATTCTTCTGAGGATTTTGACTCCTCTGACTCTGAAGAGCTGTCCCTTGATCTTCCTGAAGAGCCTTCCTCTCCAAAGAGGAGAATGTCTCCACCAGAGGATTTGTCCTTTCAAGACTTCATTATAGAAGTAGCTAAAGGACTTTCTATTACTTCAGACTTGGACATTGTGGCCATTACAGAAACATGGTTTAATGAATCACATGATTGGGATATAGCCATAGCTGGCTATAATCTATTCAGGAGGGACCGAGAAAATGGAAAAGGAGGAGGAGTAGCCTTGTATGTCAAAAGCAATATTAAAGCTACTGAAATGCAGGGGACATGGGGAAAAGAAGAAGCGCTCTGGATTGCGTTGGAGAGAGGAGATGGCACTGTCATCCATATTGCTGTAGTCTATAGACCTCCAACTCAAATTGAAGAGAGAGACAATGAATTGATTAGAGATATTGCCAAGATAGCATCAAAGGGGGAAGCAATCATATTGGGTGACTTTAATCTACCTGATGTGGATTGGATTACTCCTTCTGCACATCTGGAAAGAAGCAAAAGAATTGTGGATGCTCTCCAAGATGCATTATTTAGACAAATGGTGATGGAACCAACCAGGGAAAGCTCAACGCTGGATGTAGTGCTCACCAACGGTGATAGTGTGTCAAATGTCTGCGTGAGTGCCCCTGTGAGCAACAGCGAACATCACACGGTGTGGTTTGAAATAAAAGCCATGGCACAGGCCAATCATAGCAAGCTCAGAGTCCTAAACTTCAAATACACTAACTTCAATCAAATGGCAGAGTATGTAAAGGAGGAGATGACGGGGTGGGAAGAGATAAAGGAAGTGGAATTGCAATGGGCTAAACTAAAGGAGGCATTGAAAGGAGCAACAGATAAATATGTAAGAAGAGTAAATAAAAGCAAGAGGAGAAGGAAACCTATTTGGTTTTCCAAAGAGGTGGCTGCTCATATAAAGGCAAAAAACACAACTTTTGCAAAATTCAAAAGCTTGCAGACAGAAGAACACAGAAATGAATACAGGATCAAACTCAAAGAGACAAAACGAGAAATAAGGATAGCAAAATCAAAGGCAGAGGAAAAGATGGCTAAAGATGTTAAGGGTGGCAACAAAAATTTCTTCAGGTATATTCGGGAAAGGAAAAAGATCAGAGTTGGAATTGCAGGACTCAGAAGTGCTGGGAAAGGACTCGTGGAAAGTGACACTGAAAAAGCAAAATTGCTAAACAATTACTTCTGCTCTGTGTTTACTAAAGAAGATCCTGGGGATGGACCAGCTGTGACTCCCAAATATAAAAATGGGAATGAAGTAGATACCACACCATTCACAGCAGAAGAGGTGTTAGAACAACTTGCTAAACTGAAAGTGGACAAAGCCATGGGACCGGATGGGATACATCCCAGGATACTGAAAGAGCTCAGAGAGGTTCTTGCAGGACCGTTAAAGGATGTCTTCAACAGATCCTTGGAAACAGGAGAGGTTCCTCAGGACTGGAGAATGGCTGATGTCGTACCTCTACACAAAAGTGGTGACAGAGAAGAAGTGTCAAACTACAGACCCGTGAGCCTTACCTCGGTGGCAGGAAAAGTAATGGAGGCGCTCCTGAAAGAGCGAATAGTGAACTTTCTGAAAACCAACAGCTTGCAAGACCCGAGGCAACATGGTTTTACCGAAGGACGATCTTGCCAGACAAATCTGATCGAGTTCTTTGACTGCGTGACGAGGGAACTAGATCAGGGGCATGCGATGGATGTCATCTACCTGGATTTCAGCAAAGCCTTTGATACTGTTCCTCATAGGAGGCTTGTCAACAAACTCAGTAGCTTGGGGATGGGTCCCAAGATGGTAAACTGGATTAGAAATTGGCTGACTGACAGACGACAGAAGGTGATTGTACATGGAGCTCACTCGGATGAGAGGAAGGTGATTAGCGGGGTGCCCCAGGGTTCGGTCCTGGGCCCGGCACTGTTCAATGTATTTGTGAGTGATATTGCTGAAGGACTGAATGGAAAAGTCTGTCTTTTTGCAGACGACACAAAAATTTGCAACAGAGTGGACTCCCCTGAGGGAGTGGTTAACATGAAGAAAGATCTACAAAAGCTGGAAGACTGGTCTAAAGCTTGGCAACTACGATTTAATGCAAAAAAGTGCAGTGTCATGCACTTGGGTAGCAGAAATCCAAGAGAAATGTACAAGATAGGGGGAGAAAGGTTGGTATGCACAGTTCAGGAAAAAGACCTTGGTGTGATTATCTCTGCTGATCTCAAGGTGGCAAAACAGTGCGACAAGGCGGTGGCAAAAGCCAGGAGGATGTTGGGCTGCATACAAAGAGGGATTACCAGCAGAAAAGAAGAGGTACTTATGCCACTGTATAGGTCACTGGTGAGGCCTCACTTGGAATACTGCGTTCAGTTTTGGAGACCATATCTTGCAAAGGATGTAAAAAGACTGGAGACTGTTCAGAGGAAGGCGACCAAAATGATTTGGAGCCTGCGTCAGAAGCCTTATGAGAAGAGACTTGAAGACCTAAATATGTATACCTTGGAGGAAAGGAGGCACAGGGGAGATGATTCAGACCTTTAAATACTTAAAGAGAAATGATGAACAAACAAACCTCTTCCAAAGACGGGGAACCTGTAAAACTAGAGGGCATAACATGAAACTGCAAGGGGGTAAATTGAAAGGCAATGTCAGGAAATATTTTTTCACTGAAAGGGTGGTGGATGCTTGGAATGCCCTCCCGATGGAAGTGGTAGGGGCGAACACGGTGACGGAATTCAAGAAGGCATGGGACAAACACAGAGGATCCCTTTACAGAAATAGGAAAAAAAACAAAATAAACGGTACCATCTAACTTCCGAACCATATAACGTCTTAGGGGTGTCCTATATGGAGTGGTGGGTTTACCCCTGAACAAGGATACGGAGAGGGGTGGCCTGCGCGGAGCGACAGGTGCACCTACTCTTGCCATCTCGCTGGGCAGACTGGATGGACCATGCTGGTCTTTATCTGCCGTCAACTACTATGTTACTATGTTACTATGTTCATCCTCTGAAAAGGAACCTAGATCAAAGAAATTGGATATTTTAGGATACTCTAAGTCTCCTAAAGAGGCAGTCACCCTGCCTATCCATGAAATCCTTCAAGAACACTTGATGGACTTATGGGAGGCTCCTCTAACAGTGTCTCCTTATTCTCGCAGGTTGGACACCATGTACCGTGTCCCTCCTTCTCCTGGTTTCCAAAAAACTCAGTTGCCTCACCATTCCATTGTGGTGAAGTCTGCAATGAAGAAGATAAAGAGTACCAAAAGGCACTCTTCTACCCCTCCAGGGCGAGAATGTAAGACCCTAGACTCTTTTGGCAGGAACATTTTCCAGGCTAGTATGCTTATAGCCAGGATTAATTCCTACAGTCTTTATATGGGCATGTTTCTAAGAGAACTTGCCCTAAAAGTACGGCATTTTGCCCCCTTTATCCCTGAGGATAGAAAGGAGGAGTTCATTTCCTTAGTGAAACAGCTTTTAGATGTTTCTAAGTTCTCCAACAGAGCAGCTTTTGATTCCTTTGAGGGAGCTGGTAGGGCTTCGGGCATTGCTATTGCAGCCCGACGTCTTGCTTGGCTCCAGGCTTCTGATCTAGAACCTTGGGTCCTAGATGGCTTACGGAATCTGCCCTGTACAGGTGAGAACTTATTCGGTAAAGAGTGGCAAATTAAGGCCACTCAAATGGACGCAGAAAATGCTACTTTAGATAGACTTTCTAAGTCTACCTCCACTCCTGCCAAGAAGAAGTCTTTTAAGAGGCCTTATTACAAGAAGACCAGATTTTCTACAAATACTGGCCAACAATCTTCTCAGCCTCGCTTTGCTGCTAAGCGTCAGCAACCTAAACAGGCAAGGTCAAAGCCTGCAGCGTCTGCTACACCCCAGCAAGCTCAACCCCCTCAGGGGTTTTGACTTGCCCCTAGAGAACTTAGCCTTTCTGGCTCTAGAACAACCAGAGCCCCTCACCATACCCGGAAGGTTAGCTCACTTTGCTCCCAGATGGGAGCAAATTACATCAGAGCAATGGACCCTCTCTATCATCAGAGAGGGCTACAAGCTTCATTTTTCCAGCCTTCCTCCTCATCACATGGTGAGGCAGTTCAATTCTCCCCCATCTCTCCTGGCCCTGTTGGGTCAGGAGGTCTCTTCTCTCCTTGCCCAAGGGGCAATAGAAGAGCTTCCTCTTCCTCAACAAGGGTCAGGTTTCTACTCCCCTTATTTTCTCATTCCGAAGAAGACAGGGGGATTCAGACCAATCCTAGATCTGAGAGAATTGAACAAATTTCTATACAAGGAGAAATTCAAAATGCTTTCTCTGGGCATTCTCCTTCCATACCTTCAGAGTCAGGACTGGCTTTGTTCTCTAGACCTAAAGGATGCGTATACACATATACTCATCCACCCATCCCACAGAAAATACCTTCGATTTCTGTTCCAGGGAAAACATTTCCAGTACAGAGTACTCCCCTTCTGGCTAGCCTCTGCTCCAAGAGTGTTCACCAAATGCATGGCAGTCGTAGCCGCATTTCTCAGAGGCCTGGGAATTTTCGTATTCCCATACCTGGACGACTGGCTCATCCGAGCTCCATCTCAGTCACAGGCCCAGATTTCCCTGGACCGCACAAGGCGCCTTCTGCAGTATCTGGGACTGGTGGTAAACCTTCGCAAGTCTCAACTCATCCCTACTCAGTCTCTGGAATTCATAGGGGCCCGGTTGGACACCACCACTGCAAGGGCCTACCTCCCTCAGGTCCGGGGCCAACGTCTGGTGTGCTTGGCCTCCCAAGCTCAGTCCAGCAGTCACTTGACAGCCAGGGAAATGCTACGACTTCTGGGCCACATGGCCTCCACGGTACACGTGGTGCCCTACGCTAGTCTGCATATGAGAGCAGCTCAATGGACCTTGGCCACCCAGTGGACTCAAGCATCAGGAGCGCTCTCAGACCAAATACTCACCTCAAACCATCTGTTTTGGTCCCTCCAATGGTGGACATCCACCAAGAACCTGTTGTTGGGGGCTCCCTTCCAACCCTTGTTGCCCCAAGCAACCCTCACAACAGATGCCTCCCAAACAGGGTGGGGAGCTCATCTTCAGGACCTCTCCACTCAGGGCATTTGGTCTCCACAGGAGACCACCCTTCACATCAACCTCCTGGAACTGAGAGCAATTTTCTTTGCCCTCAAAGTCTTCCATACCCTCCTTGTCAACCTGACCGTCCTAGTTCAAACAGACAATCAGGTGGCCATGTTCTACGTAAACAAACAAGGAGGGACAGGCTCTCTGTCGCTTTGCAACGAAGCTCTCAGATTATGGGCCTTCGCCAGAGAGCATCAAATTCATCTTTTGGCAGTATATCTTCCAGGGGTTCAAAACTCTTGGGCAGACAGACTCAGTCGAGTTCTGCTGCCACACGAATGGTCCCTACATATGGACCAGATACGCAGAATCTTTCAGGAATGGGGGACCCCAGACATAGACCTCTTTGCAAGTCCGTGGAATGCCAAACTTCCCCGGTTCTGTTCCAGGACTCCATGTCAGGGAGCTCAGGCCAACGACGCCTTTCTCCTGCATTGGGGTCAGGAATTCCTATATGCCTTTCCACCCATTCCTTTAATTCCCAAGACTCTGTTCAAACTCCAGAGGGATCACGGGTCGATGATCCTCATAGCTCCCCGCTGGCCACGCCAAGTGTGGTTCCCTCTACTTCTGCATCTCTCCCAGGGACCCTCCCTGGACCTGGGAGCTGCGCCAGACCTTCTGTCTCAGGAGGAGAGGACTTTGTGGCACCCAAACCCCAAGTCCCTACACCTCAGAGCTTGGTTACTGAAGGCCTAAGTCTTCATGACTTTAATCTTTCTCAACCAGTGAAAGATATCCTTCATGCCTCTAGGAAACCTTCCACGAGGCGTTCCTATGCTTTCAAATGGAAACGCTTTTCCATTTGGTGTGCTGAGCAGGGTCTTGACCCTCTAGCACTTCCTTTGAATTCTCTACTAGACTATCTCCTGCATCTTTCAAATGCAGGCCTTAAGACGAATTCAGTAAGGGTCCATTTGAGTGCTATTGCAGCATCCTTAAAACCTATAAATGGACAACCTGTCTCCTCTCATCCTCTTGTTGCAAGGTTCATGAGAGGCCTGACTCTAACTAAACCTCCCATCCGACCTCCTCCGGTAGCATGGGATTTGAACCTAGTTCTGGGTCAGCTTATGAAGCCACCTTTTGAGCCTTTGGTCTCTACCTCCTTGAAATTTCTTTCCTGGAAGGTCGTTTTCCTTATTGCAGTCACTTCGGCTCGCCGCATCAGTGAGCTGCAGGCTTTAGTGGCTAATCCACCTTATACTAGGTTTCACCATGATAAGATGGTCCTTAGGACGAATCCCCACTTTATGCCCAAAGTGGTCTCGCCTTTTCATCTAAATCAAGAGGTATATCTACCTGTCTTTTTCCCGGCTCCTCATGCATCCAGTGCAGAGAGGAACCTTCATACTCTAGATTGTAAAAGAGCTCTTGCCTTTTACCTCAACAGGACTCAGCCACATCGAAAGTCTTCCCAACTTTTTGTGGCTTTTGATCCTTCTCATTTAGGACTTCCAGTCTCCAAACGTACACTTTCCAATTGGATTGCTTAGTGTATCTCCTTTGCTTACCAGAGTAAAAACATTTCTCTGGAAGGCCATGTCACAGCTCACAATGTGAGAGCCATGGCCACTTCTATGGCTCATCTTCACTCTGTGTCCATAGATCAGATCTGTCGAGCCGCCACCTGGGCCTCGGTTCATACCTTCACAGCCCATTACTGTTTGGACAAGGACTCCCGCCGGGATGCCTTGTTTGGTCAGGCTGTCCTCAAACACCTGTTCCATACTTGAACAACTCCTGCCCACCTTCCCAGGATGGATGCCTGAGATCCATACAAAGATGGTTAACCCTTGGAGGGGGATCTCCCAGGCATCTTAGCTAGGGAGTCCCCATATGTGAGGACTTATTCCTGCTTGTTCCTGGAGATAGCACAGTTACTTACCTGTAACAGGTGATCTCTGGGAACAGCAGGAATTAGTCCTCACAACCCACCCGCCTCCCCTAGGAGTTGTATCTTCTATCTATCTTCCTTTCCTCTCTCTATTGTCTCAGCTATAAACTCGAACTGAGGAGAGCTGGTCAGGAAGGAGGGAAGGCAGCGCGCATGTGCAGTGGGAGGCCCCAAAAGCTTCCTTTCTGGGAAGCTGGGGAGCTTTCCCGCACAGGCTCCGTCGGTACCGACGTACCCATATGTGAGGACTTATTCCATATGTGAGGACTAATTCCTGCTGTTCCCAGAGATCACCTGTTACAGGTAAGTAACTGTGCTTTCTAGTCCAGCCAAAAAATGTTTTGCCGCCATTACCGTATCAAACGTATGATTCTGCCCTTGATTAGAGACTCGAAGTACTGCTGGAAACGCCAGGGTGAATCGCAGTTTCTTCTGAAAGAGAACAGCACAGATGGGCAAAAACTCCTTTCTTTTTGCTGCGACCGCTGCCGAGTAATCCTGAAAAATCAAGAGTCTCTGATTGTCCAACATCAAGTTCCGTTTCTTTCGGTATGCCTGCAGCAATTGTATTTTGTGCTGAAAATTAAGTACTCAGGCAATCACCACCCTCGGTCTCTGTCTAGATTCCAGCCTCACTCCTATATGGTGTGCCCGCTCAATTTTTATGTCTCCTACTAGGCCGTCTAAACCCAATTCCTTTGGCAGCCATTCTTCAATTAAGTATATCAGCATGTTGTCTGTCATTTTTTCTGACACCCCCACGATTATCAAATTGTTTTGGCGTGATCTACTCTCTAAATCTTCCACCTTCGCTTGCAGGGCTCAATCTGCTTATGCTGCGTTGTGTTCTCTCTCGCTTGGCGGCCCTCCTCGTCCTTGATGATCGCCACGCGGTGCTCCAGCTCCTCCACTCTGCGTCCAACCTCCGTTAGTGATTCCCCCACTGACTCCAGTTTCTTTAAGTTCTGATCAAACTTGGGGTCTAGCAGTTTTACGACCTCCTTGGCTACGTCCTCTGTTGCAGAGTCTGCGCTGTCCATTCCAGGTGAGGCCAGCTGCAACACCGCAGATGTGGAGGCCCCAGATTTGTTAGCTTTATCCTGGTCTTTTTTTGTTGATATAGGCATGATATCTCTACTTTATTTTCCTCAAACAGTGGTAGCCCTCCTTCCACTATCCTCTGATCTCACTCTTTTCATTCCTGCAGTAGGGCAGCGATAAATTTGTTGATATATTCTCAAGGCAGCCCCGGAGCAAGCAAGGAAGCCTCCTTACTCACTCATGTGTCACGTGGGACCCCCTCAATGGCCTCTTTTGTAGCAGCAGAGCGCAGACAAACCAATGATACCAGGAGTCAGTTCAGAAGGTCCAAATCATTTATTTGTGCACAAGTCTCAAGCAAAGTCAAATTCAAAATGGCTGAGTGATGTTCTCTGGCAATACAACAACTTTTATAGACTTTTGCTCTATTCTAGGTATAGAAAAACATTTCATTGGTCCCGGTAACCTCCCGTACCTCCCGTACCCCTTCTTTTGGTCCCGGTACTGATATGATTATCCAATTATGTTCTTTCAGTGGGCTCAGCACCTGCTACCCCCCTTCTAGTCTCAATTACAATGGCCAGTTCACCAACTTGTTACTTTCCTACTTCCAAGGTTATTGAGCTAGTTTGTACGTGTAGGGAAGCAGGGCTCTGTAACTTCTCTGTCAGCAGTTTTAAACATATTTTTCTGTATTTTTCCATCTGTTCTGCTTGTCTAAGCTAATTCAATACTTTTACTGAGTTCAGTTCTAATTCTACAGCAGCATATTGGGGGATGTGCAATTCCTTTGGGCCTCTCCACATGCTTCATTTACAGGTTAAGCTAGTGAGGCTTATTTACTTATGTCAGACACTGTGGATCACAGGCCTTCACCTGCCACATTCCCCCCTTTGATTAATCTCACCCTATTACTTAATAAGGTGTGAGAATTAAATCATTTCAAAATAGTTATACTATAGTCAGAGGATTCTGATTATTTGTAGGAGGATGAAACTGTCTCAAAGCCATAATCTTAGTTGCGGTTTTCCGCTCTACTGTACTATCAATAGCACTGTGTATGGAACGCATACAGCATGGAATTATACATGGCAATAGAAAAATAACAACAACAATTAATAATACTAGTACTAGAAAAGTCTTGAGTCCTCCTAGCCATGAGAAAAGGTTAGCAAACTAATTAGGTAATCTTAGTGGGTGCCAAGTCTGTACTGGCACATAAGCATGTTTTCGCATATCTTCAGCTATTTCTTCAACTACTTGACCCTTATCATCTATTTTTAAACAACAATTGGTTAAATTCAGCTTACCACATACTCCTCCTTCAGCTGCTAACAAATAATCGAGTGCTAGACGATTCTGGTATATGGCAGTACGCATTTGGGTACTTTGTCTAGCTAAAAGTGTGAGAGCTTGGCTAGTTTCATTAGTTATTATTTCAACTACTGCTTGTAAGCGGATAATACGATTAATCATATAGATTGGTGTTCGATAGCCCCACATATCATCATCATTCCAGGTGGCAGGCCCATAATATTCGATGATTCTTTCTGGTGGCCAATCATCACCCTTCCACTTCTCCCATTTGCCTACTTGGAGGGGTGCTCTCTTCTGTCTCAGTGCTCTTTTGTGTCTGTGGGTAGTGTATACTGGGTATCCTAATTGTTCTCCATGTTCTGTGGGTAGGAGAAAGAAAGCAGGTCTGATGGTTCCTAAGACACATGCTCCTCCCCAATGTGGTGGGAGTTGAGCATACGCTCGGTTTCCACAGATCCAATACAGGCCAGGTGGGGCTTGCCAGGCATGGGATTTGGCAAGATTAGTCCATAAATCAGCAAGTTCAGGAAATTTGGCTAATGGATTAGGAGGTTCAGGTCCTTTGATTCCTGACCACCATGACGTCTTTTTGGTAGTGTCATTATAAAACTTCTGGCTAAGACAGACCAGCTGTCCTACCTGTTGGGTGAACTGAGGTCCAGTTCTAGCATAGCAAAGACGTCCAACAATGGAGTGCGCTAACACCCATTCGCTAGTAGTCTTATGTATTTCAGTCTGATTGTAGGTCAGAGAATAATTCAATTCTTGGGCCTCCCATGGCCACTGGTCACCCATCTGGGTCCCGCCACAGAAATAACAATCTGAGATTTTTAGACTGGATACTACTGCTCCAGCTAACTCTAGAAACAAATTCTGAGATGGATGGGGAATTTCAAACTTATTTACATGCATAGCTTCATAGAAAGTGTCATGGATGTGATATTTAGATGACTTGTGGGCTTGGGTATTCAATCTTATATACACAATGGTTCCTGGATCTACTGCAGAACCTGCGATACGTAAACCAAACTTGTATCCTTGTTTTCATACAGTTGGATTACGAATCCATAATTGTAAAGGGTTACAAGCACCTTTCTTACATGTGTCATCTGTTTTTGACTTAGATAAACGAGTGGCCACTTTGACTATCTCTTCATCTACTATACCAGCATTCCATGTAGCATAAAAGACACATTCCCAATTTGGGCAATAGTAATCTGCAGCTGTGGCAGTACTATATGAATCTGTCTTACCGGTACACTTCTTCCATCCTGTGGCACCTTCTGGGCACATATACTTATGATCATTACGGTATGCTTTTTCCCAGGTACCACAGTTGGAGCGACTATCTCTGTTTATAACATCACATGCATCAAAATTCAAAACAGCAGGTATACTAGTATCTCTAAGTGGTCGTGTGGCGTTAATCAAAGGTCCGTCTGCATCATTCCATCGTATTTCCAACGTATAATAGGATGGATTCTGATGTGGGTTATAGCATACTCTAGATTTACCTTTAATGCAAACATTCAGTTCAGTGGTGTTATAAATACACCGAGTCACTTTACCAGTGCAGGTATAGTAGGAATGGTAAATCAAAGTCTGAGTTACTTTCAGTCCAGTTCGAGTAGAAGTAATGCAAGCAGTACATGGAGGTAAAGCATGAGTCAGTTCAAAACCTCCGAAACAGGCAACCAAAGCAAAGTAAAGACAAAGATACATGTTGATTGGAGTTCTTCTGAATCCTCAGCTTGCAGATCTTGACCACGACGTTCTTTTCTTCGTCCCGTTCGCTAATGAAGCAATTCAACGGGTGCTGAGTGTTGATTGAAGATCCTCAAGTTGTCCATCACCCAGTAACCAACTTATCAATTATTCAGTTGGTTTTTGAAGTATGGTCAATCAATGGAGCATCAAAGTAGTGTGCAAAATCAAACGCATATTGGGTTCGTTGAAACAAAACTTTTGCTGCATGGAAAACAGCAATCCTCTTCGAAAGACTTGGCTATTGCTGCAAGGCACTGTGATAAAGTGTCTTATGCTGCTGGTTGCCGTCTCAGAGTAACTCGCAAAGGTGCATCAGAATACTGCTCTGTTGTCCACTGCTCTGGTTCTGGATTAGCTGCGGGCTTGACTCTGCTGTGGTGGATCCAGGAATCGATCTCTGCTACTTTTACTGCAGTTGGGGTAGACAGGATGACGATGTATGGTCCCTTTCAATGGGGTTCCAGCGGTGTCTTCTTCCAATCTTTGATCCACACCGAGGTACCAGGCTTGTAGGGATGCAAGGATTCCGTCAAGTTGATAGGCAACTGGTCTTGGATCCACGCATGGAGAGTCTGCAGAACAAAACTAAGAGCTAGGAGTTCTTGCCTGGTTATTTCTGAACCAATCTGGGCTAGACTTCCTTTAATTCCCTGCACTATTGGTGGGGGTTTACCATACAGAACTTCAAAGGGGGAAAATCCTGTTGATTTCACGGGAGCTGAGCGTATTCTAAGTAAAGCTATTGGGAGCACTTGGGGCCATTTCAGGCGAGTCTCCTGACAAAGCTTAGACATCTGGGCTTTTAAGGTACGATTCATTCGCTCAACTTTCCCTGAACTCTGGGGTCTGTATGCAGTGTGAAGTTTCCACTGTATCTGTAGGGCTTTCGCTAACTGTTGTGTAATCTGAGAAACAAATGAGGGTCCATTGTCTGACCCTATTACTGCCGGGATTCCAAATCTAGGGACAATTTCTCTCATTAAAACTTTGGTGACTTCTCTGGCTTTCTCAGTTCTAGTTGGGAAGGCTTCCACCCACCCAGAGAAAGTACAAACTAATACTAACAAGTAGTGGTATCCATTGGCTTTTGGCATTTCAGTAAAGTCAATTTGCAGGTGGTGCATGGGAGTTACACCTCCTGAC
Source organism: Ichthyophis bannanicus (assembly GCA_033557465.1). Lineage (NCBI taxonomy): Eukaryota > Metazoa > Chordata > Amphibia > Gymnophiona > Ichthyophiidae > Ichthyophis > Ichthyophis bannanicus. Next base: position 92,161,584 of record CM066031.1, read on the forward strand.
TGAACTCGGGGTGGTGGTGTGGGACCTTGCTTGGCATTATTCTTGGCACAGGTTAGACACTGTCGTGCTACTGAAGCTGACAGGGCTGCTAACATGGTAATGCAGAAATGTGGTCTGAGTGCTTTTTCCATAGCACTTTTCCCGTAATGTGTGGCTTCATGGAAAGCTTTAACAAAAGCTGGGCATAACAATTCAGGGATTACTATTCGTCCTGGGGGTTGACTGCCCTCTGCTGGTGGCAGCTCAATCCATCCATCTTTCAGTACTCCATCTTCCTTGTTACAATAGTAATCTAATTCTTTGGTGGTATATCGTGGTGTCCATAAGTTCAAGGGTACTGGAAACAATGCTGCCTGTAATGGCACAGCTTGGGATGAAATTTGTCCTGTCATGGCTGCTTGTCATGCTGAGGCATCTGCAAATCTATTCCCTCGAGCAACTTCTTTTCCTGCCTGGTGTCCTCTGCAGTGCATGACAGCTATACGAGTTGGGGCCCATACTGCATCAAGTAACATCAATATCTCTGGGCCATACTTGATTGATTTTCCTCCGGACGTGATGAGCCCTCGTTCTTTATAGAGAGCTCCATGGGCATGTAGGGTGGTGAAGGCATACTTAGAGTCTGTATATACATTTAACACAAGTTTTTCACCTAGCAGTAGTGCTCGAGTAAGTGCTATCAATTCTGCTTTCTGGGCTGATGTGCCTGAGGCTAGAGCTGATGACTCAATGACTTCATGTTGGGTGACTACTGCATATCCGGCACAACGTCGTCCATTGATGATGAGACTGCTCCCATCTACATAATAGATCTGGTCAGGATTGTCTATGGGCACATCTGTCAGGTCAGGTCGGCTTGAGAAGACAGTGTCCATGACTTCTATACAGTCATGTTCTGGGGGTTCTTCACTGATAGGAATCAATGTGGCTGGATTCAAGGCATGGCTCACTTCCAATTGTATCTGTGGATTCTCACATAACATGCTTTGATATTTTAACATTCGGGAATTGGTGAGCCAATGATTTGTTTTTTGTTCCATGAGGGCAAGAACTGCATGTGGCACAGTGACTCGTAGATTTTGTCCTAATGTAAGCTTGTCTGCTTCACTCACTAACAATGCTGTAGCTGCAACTGCTCTCAAGCAAGGTGGCCATCCTTTGGCCACAGTGTCCAATTGTTTCGATAGGTATGCTACAGGTCGCTCCCAATTTCCCAATTTCTGAGTCAACATGCCTAAGGCATTTCCTTGTGCTTCATGTACAAACAGGTGGAAAGGCTTGTGAACATCTGGTAGTCCAAGGGCTGGTGATGACATCAATTCTTCCTTTAACGTCTTAAAGGCGGTATCCTGCTCAGGTCCCCACTCCAGTGGCGACTTTTCTTCTCCTTTTGTGGCTTCATACAATGGTTTGGCTATTTGAGCAAAGTTAGGAATCCAGATTCGGCAGTATCCTGCTGCTCCCAGAAAGGCTCTGACTTGCTTTCTGGTAGTTGGGGTTGGTATTCTGCATACTGCTTCTTTTCTTTCCCTACCTAACTTTCGGCTTCCTTTGGTTATACGAAAGCCCAAGTATTTCACTTCTTTTTGGCATAGTTGCGCTTTTGCTCTGGAAACTTTGTATCCAGCTTCATCTAGTAGCTGCAAGAGGTCTTTGGTGGCTTGTATGCACTCACTTTCTGAAACAGCAGCTATCAGCAGATCATCCACGTATTGGAGAAGCTCTCTCTTCCCCGGGGCCACTGGATAGTGTGATGGGGCCCGTGGGTAGAGCCCTTTAACCCTGTATAGGCGGTTGCCTAGGGTCTGTAAAACAAGTAATCTGCTCTTGCTAGGTAAATGAAAGAGTCTCTCAGAGCAAAAAGTGAATGAGAAAATAAGATGGATTTTATTCCCCGTCCCGCTCGGACTATCAACAAGATCAAAAAACTTCAGATACAAGCAAAGAACCAAAAATAGTATCAGCAAACTTATTTTCCTTTGTTTAAATTCACAAAGTTCTTTTTGTCATCCAATTAAACAGCAGGGCTGCACTTGTAACATATACTACAGTCCATGGGAGAGGGGTCTGGAAGGCTGCTGCTATCTTCCCACACCATACCCTCTCCAGCACTCCCCAAACTCCCTGTATCACACTCTTCCTGTGTGGAGTACTCAGGCACGTCTTCTTGTGACAACTCACTATAACTTTCGGTGAAGGTTCCTCTCTCTTCAGGTTTATACCTGTCTGGCATGCAGTAGCTTCTCCCTGGGTTTTCCTCCCAGAACACAAGGTCTGAATCTCCTTGCTTCCTGTATCTATGCTCAGGACTGCGCCCTTGGCACTTATATGTTTTAAACCTTTCTCTGTAAGCACATGGATGCCTCCTTTTATCTGTAGGGATTGTCTTGGCACTTGGCTCCCTGTATCTCTTCTCTCTAGCCTCCCAGGCTGGTTGTGCAGTAGTGAAGTTAGTATTAGCTTTGCAGCTATTCCTTAATGTGCACGTGTATTTGGAGTTCCCATCCCCCAACACTTTCTTTTTAAACTGACCTGTGCTTAGTGCTGGCACATACCGGTCTCCTGTGTGGTAGGACACTCCTGGCTTCTCTTGAAGACTAACTCGGGTAGCATGCCTTCTCCCAGTGCAGCTTGCCTCAAACCTCTTCTCCTGAGTGCTGGAGCTACCTTCACTTCCTGGTTCTCCTACAGAAAACTTTCCTCCCAGCACTCCTCTGGGGTTTCTGCTCAGCTGACTGTAGCCACACCTCTTGCTGCTCTCTCTCTGGCTTCTGCCCTCCTCCCGGGTTGTGTCCTGCTTCTTCCTTCTCCTCTCTTTCCACTGACTGGAACCCTGTCTTATGTAATCCCTAGCCCTGCACGTGACGTGGGGATTTGCAATCAGGTGTTCCTGACGAGCTTTCTGTTTGTCACGTAGTAACAGTTTTCCCTGCTCAACTGTTTCAGTGTGCCTAGTGCCTCTTTTCAACGCTGAATCTAAGGTAAGCCCTTCTTCTACCTGTACTTCCATGGGCTGTGTATCCTCTGCTGCACCACATATCCCCCCTCTTAAGATATTCCGGGATGGTGACCTTTCGTGCTCCCAGCCCGGAATACGGGACAGGGCGTCTGCATTAGAATGCAACTTTCCCGCTCTATGGTGTATGGTAAAATTGAAAGCCTGCAACACCAGGTGCCAACGGGTGAGGCAAGGGTTGTGGTTTCGCATGGTACCCAACCACTTCAACGGTGCATGGTCCGTAATCAGCACGAAATGTCTGCCTGTAAGATAAAATCGAAGTGCCTCAATGGCCCACTTAATAGCCAAACATTCTTTTTCGATGGTCGAGTAGTTGCCCTCAGCCCTGGACAACTTCCTACTCAAGTAAAGAACGGGGTGCTCAGTACCCTCGAACTCCTGGGAGAGGACAGCTCCCAGCCCCGACTCCGAGGCATCTGTTTGAAGGATAAATGTACGATTAAAATCCACCCCATATAGGATTAGCGCTTTACATAACTTCCCCTTCAGAAGTATGAAAGCGTCCTCCGCTGCTTGTGTCCACTGTAAATTGTTAGGTGCATTCTTTCTTAACATGTTTGTCAACACCGTGCTTTCTTCGGCAAACCTGGGTAGGAAACGTCTATAATACCCGATTAACCCTAGGAAACTTCTAAGTTGTTTCTTAGTTAGCGGTCGCCGGAAATTCTGCACACTTTCTACCTTATCACGTAGGGGTCGGACGGTACCCTTTCCCACCAAGTGTCCTAAATATTTTACTTCGGTTCCGCCAAATAGGCATTTTCTGGGATTTAGAGTTAGTCCGGCACCCCGCAAAGCCTTCAACACGGCCTCTACGCGTGGAAGGTGTTATGCCCAGGTGGTACTGTGGATGACTATATCATCCATGTATGCTACCGCGTAACTGTGGTGAGGCCGTAGGACCTGGTCTACCAACCTTTGGCATGTTGCCGCAGCGCCGTGTAGACCAAATGGCATACACTTAAATTGGAATAAACCCAGCGGTGTGCTGAACGCTGTCTTGGGCCTGGAAGCACGGGTCAACGGTATCTGCCAATAACCCTTGGTAAGGTCAAGGGTGGTCAGATACCGTGCCTGCCCCAGTCTATCCAACAACTCTTCGATCCTTGGCATAGGGTAGGCATCGAAGAGGGATATAGCATTGACCTGCCTAAAGTCAATGCAGAAACGAAGACTGCCGTCCGGTTTCGGCACTAGGACTACCGGACTACACCAGGGGCTTTTGGACTCTTCAATGACGCCTAACTGCAGCATCTCCTGAACTTGTGAGACAACCTCCCTCTTGCGAGCTTCCGGCAAATGATAAGGTCGCAGCCGCACAATTTTCCCAGGGGGTGTGAGAATTTCATGCGCGACCAGGGTGGTTTCTCCTGGGACGGGCGTAAGGACGTCCTTAAACCGTGCCAGCAACTGGTCTAACTGGCCTCGTTGCTGCAGGGACAATTCTATACCGAGCTTCGGTGCCGAGACTGTTTTACAGTCTTCAATTTGGGGACCTAAATCATCCTCTAATTTTGTCTCTGCAGTGGCAGTGAGACCTTGTACCTCCCTCTGTCCGGTGGAGCCAAACCCTTGGCCTCCCCGGCCGGTAGGGACCAGGTGGGTTACATCCTCCACCTCTGGCGACCCAAACCGTTCACATATGATCTGGGCAACCCGGTCTCCTATTTTAACCTCAAAGTCCTGCTCCCCAAAGTTGAAAAGCAGTACCTTGACCTCTCCCCTGTAATCGGGGTCCACAACCCCCGCCCCGACATCGATAAAATGCTTCGATGCCAATCCGGATCGGGGAGCGATCCGCCCATAGCACCCTGCTGGCAACTGGATTTGCAGCCCTGTATTAATTACAGCCTTCCCTTTTTTTGGTACTACCCCCTCCGCTGCACTAAAAAGGTCAAAGCCTGCCGCAGCGGCAGTTGCTTTCTGGGGACTCTGTGCGTCTGGGGACATTTTACAGAACTTCAGCACAAAGCCCTTTTTACCGGGTGTCACTACCTTCACCGGGGTCTTTTGAACAGGTGCTATCTTTGGGGCTTTTGCAAACAAAGGCTGGGGAATCACATTTACCAGGGCCTCCCCTTTACTATTACTCTTTCCCATGGTCTGGCCTTCTTCTCCTACTCCCTCAGGGTGCCCCGGGGATTCATCCTTTCCCTTAACCAGACCTTCCTTTAGCCCTTCATCAAACGGGGGCCAGTCCCGACCTAACACCAGGTCGAAGGGTAGCTTAGGGACTACAGCTACTAGGGTTTTTCTCCGAACCCCCAATCCTTGTATCCTCAGCCGGTACAGAGGATAACCGGCGGAAGATCCATGGATACACCTTATATTTGCTACTCCTTCGGTATGACTCGGGGGCAAATCACTTTGGGCTTGTATGGTTTCCCAAAAACGGCGAGAGACCATACTTTGGTCGGCTCCCGAGTCAAGCAAGGCCTTAGCAGGTACTCCCTGCACCTCCACATCCATACGAAAACCTGCTGCTACATGTTGACCATTGTTAATAACAAGTGCTGTACGATACACACACTCCCTCTGGTGCCCAATTTTTCCACACTTAAAGCATTTTAACATATTATTACTTTCCATTTTCCTATATACGGATTCCCCTGAACCCGACATATTCCTCGGAGGAACTTTGGTACCTTTTACAGAATTGGTTAACCCTAACCTGCTGCCAGCGCTGGCTTCTTTTGTTACTGCAGCCTCAAGAACCTTTCGGTTAACTGCGCTGCTTCAGCAGAGGTTCTACAATTCTGTAGGGTCAGGAAAGTTCTCACTTCCTCCGGTACTGCCTCAAAGAATTGTTCTAGTACAATTTGGTCTATTATATCAGCTACCGGTTTACCCTCGGGTTCAAGCCATTTTAAGACTAGCCCATGCACTCTATGATATAGTGCCTTTGGGGTTTCATTAGGTTGAATCCGGGTAGACCGGAGCATGCGTCTATACATGGCAGGGGTTAAGCCCAGCCTATCACGCACGGCTCTCTTAACTTCCTGATAATCAGCTGTCAAAACGGCAGGCATGGCCCTGTAAGCTGCCTGAGCCTCGCCGGTTAGCGCTGAGGCCAGCCTAACGGCCCATTGCTCTTCTGGCCACTTAGCATTGAGAGCTATCCTCTCAAAAGTCTGCACAAAATCATCAAAATTATCGTCACTATGCATTTGTCCCAGTGTCCATATCCCACAACTCTGTGGGCCTACCCCACAGATAGGTACTGCAGCTGGCGACTCCTCTCTCCTTGGCTCCTTCAGAAGAGTATGCAATAAGTCTGTCAGGGGCTTCTGTTGGTCCGTCAGGGCAGCGATGGCCTGCTCCTGGTTCCTCCGAGCTAGCTCTCCCTGCTTCTCGAATTGCATGCTCATCCATCTTAGGACCTCTTGTGCATCCATCGTAGTCATCCTTTTTTTTCCTGGAAGATAAACCAGAGACATGAACACCAAGTGTGGCACTATAACAGTGAAAGAAACAATTCCTTTTCCTTTCTCCCAAGCCTTTTCCTTCTCACCAGAGATCCTCCCAACCTGTGCCCAAATACCCTTTACCTGAGCCAGGTGGAGGTTCTTATTTTGAGAAGGTGCTTGCCGTTGCACTCTCGGAACCTGGATCCTCTCCGGGCGTGCCAACTTCGCTCTTCCCGCGTTGTCGCTCTGCTCGCTCCGTAGCTCCTTGTCTCGTTGACCGGATCCGAAAAAACTACGCCAACTTGTGATGGAGCCCGTGGGTAGAGCCCTTTAACCCTGTATAGGCGGTTGCCTAGGGTCTGTAAAACAAGTAATCTGCTCTTGCTAGGTAAATGAAAGAGTCTCTCAGAGCAAAAAGTGAATGAGAAAATAAGATGGATTTTATTCCTCGTCCCGCTCGGACTATCAACAAGATCAAAAAACTTCAGATACAAGCAAAGAACCAAAAATAGTATCAGCAAACTTATTTTCCTTTGTTTAAATTCACAAAGTTCTTTTTGTCATCCAATTAAACAGCAGGGCTGCACTTGTAACATATACTACAGTCCATGGGAGAGGGGTCTGGAAGGCTGCTGCTATCTTCCCACACCATACCCTCTCCAGCACTCCCCTAACTCACTGTATCACTCTCTTCCTGTGTGGAGTACTCAGGCTCGTCTTCTTGTGACAACTCACTATAACTTTCGGTGAAGGTTCCTCTCTCTTCAGGTTTATACCTGTCTGGCATGCAGTAGCTTCTCCCTGGGTTTTCCTCCCAGAACACAAGGTCTGAATCTCCTTGCTTCCTGTATCTATGCTCAGGACTGCGCCCTTGGCACTTATATGTTTTAAACCTTTCTCTGTAAGCACATGGATGCCTCCTTTTATCTGTAGGGATTGTCTTGGCACTTGGCTCCCTGTATCTCTTCTCTCTAGCCTCCCAGGCTGGTTGTGCAGTAGTGAAGTTAGTACTAGCGTTGCAGCTATTCCTTAATGTGCACGTGTATTTGGAGTTCCCATCCCCCAACACTTTCTTTTTAAACTGACCTGTGCTTAGTGCTGGCACATACTGGTCTCCTGTGTGGTAGGACACTCCTGGCTTCTCTTGAAGACTAACTTGGGTAGCATGCCTTCTCCCAGTGCAGCTTGCCTCAAACCTCTTCTCCTGAGTGCTGGAGCTACCTTCACTTCCTGGTTCTCCGACAGAAAACTTTCCTCCCAGCACTCCTCTGGGGTTTCTGCTCAGCTGACTGTAGCCACACCTCTTGCTGCTCTCTCTCTGGCTTCTGCCCTCCTCCCGGGTTGTGTCCTGCTTCTTCCTTCTCCTCTCTTTCCACTGACTGGAACCCTGTCTTATGTAATCCCTAGCCCTGCACGTGACGTGGGGATTTGCAATCAGGTGTTCCTGACGAGCTTTCTGTTTGTCACGTAGTAACAGTTTTCCCTGCTCAACTGTTTCAGTGTGCCTAGTGCCTCTTTTCAACGCTGAATCTAAGGTAAGCCCTTATTCTACCTGTACTTCCATGGGCTGTGTATCCTCTGCTGCACCACAATAGCTGGAAAGGTCTTGATTCAGTGCAGCACTAAAGATGGTAGGCGAATTCTTGAATCCTTGTGGTAATCGTGTCCAAGTAAGTTGGCCCCCTCTTTCTGAGATGGGGTCCTGCCATTCAAATGCAAATAATATCTGACTTACAGGGGCTAATCTTATGCAAAAGAATGCATCTTTTAAATCCAGAACAGTAAAGTGGGTAGCTTCAGCAGGTATCAGTCCTAGAAGAGTGTAAGGATTTGGCACAACTGGATGTATTGTCACTACTGCTTCATTCACTCTTCTTAGATCTTGCACTGGGCGGTAGTCATCTGTTCCAGGCTTCTTCACTGGCAAAAGTGGAGTATTCCATGGGGATTGACATACTTTTAGTAGGCCATGCTCTAGTAATCGTTGTAAGTGGCGGTGGATACCTTCAATTGCAGCTCTTGGGAGAGGGTATTGCTTGACATGTACTGGTGTAGCACTAGGCTTGAGAGTTACAATTACTGGAGCTATATGCTTGGCTAGGCCTGGAGGACTGCCTTCTGCCCATACTCCAGGTGGTGCATCAATGCTTTTTAAAGTTTGTTCAAAATAGGTGTCTTGGGCAGTCTCATCACTATAATATCTCCATTCTTCTTCTCGAGGAACTGTAAGCAGCATTATTCCTGCAGGCTTGGCTTGAGAATTTACTGTCATTTGCATGTCTCCTTGTTCAGTAAAGGATATTTGGGCTTGTAGCTTGGCTAACATATCTCGTCCCAGTAGTGGCACTGGACATTCAGGCATGTAGAGGAATTGATGAATTATCTGTTGTCCTCCTAGGCTGCATATGCGATTTTGAAGAAAAGGTTTTGTGGCCTTGGCACCAGTTGCTCCTACAATGGTGACTGCTTTTGTAGAAAATGGGGCTATCTTTTTGTCTGCTACTGAATGTTCTGCTCCTGTATCAACCATAAAGTTCACAATTTGGTCTCCTATTTGTATTCCGACCATAGGCTCCTGGAGACCTAAAGCAAATTTGGAGCCCGGTCTGTCCTAATCCACGTCATTTTCATCATAGGCTGTTGTTGCCAATGCTTGTACGGCTTCTCTTCTTTCTCACTGGTATTGCTCTCGATTGGCTCCTCCACGATTTCGGGGACGGCCTCGTCTTTCTTCTCTCCATTGATGATCGTCTTCGTCATCTTGGTGGGCGTCTTCGAGTTGCGGGCATGCATCTCTCCAATGTCCTTCTTCTTTGCAGTAGGCACATTGGTTCGCGCCTAGTTGGGGCCGACTTCCTCCTCGGCTCCGCCCTCTTCCTCTGCTCCTTCGACTAGGGATACCTCCCCTTTTCTGTTCAACTATGGCCGCAGCCAAAAAATCTGCTTTCTTTTTCATCTTTCGATCACATTCTTTCTGCTTTTCATTATCACGATTCACATATACTTTATGAGCGACTTCCAGTAACTGAGTTGCATTCATGCCCGCAAACCCCTCTAATTTCTGTAATTTACGTCTAATGTCTGGTTGTGATTGATTTACAAAAGCAGAATTCACCATACATAAACTTCCTGGTGCATCGGGATCATGTTTATGTTTATGTTTATTTAAAATTTGATATACCGCCCAACACCAGAGGCACCTGAGCGGTTCACAATAAAACAATATAAAACAAATTAAAAACAGGCTGCATGAAAAAGAAAGGAACGCCATAAAATAGATAGGACAAAGAAGAAAAGAAAAACACTGAGAGAACAATAATTACAATGCAACGGTAGGGGATTGCAACATCATGAAATGGGGGGAGGGGGAATAACGGAGGGGGAGGGGGAAACCAGGGTGGGAAGGTTAAACGCTAAACTGAAGAGATGGGTCTTGAGTTGTGACTTGAATGAAAGATACGATTCTTCCGCACGAAGCGGGGGGGGGGGGGGGGGAAGGGAATTCCATAAGCTGGGGGCTAGAAAATAAAAAGCAGAAGAACGAGTGGAAACAAGGTGGGCCTGAGAAGGGGAGGGAAGAGACAGACGATTTGTGTGAATAGCACGGAGCAAACGGTGGGGAGGGCGAAAGTAGATCAGATCCGCAAGATAGGAGGGGGAGCCAGTGCGAACAGCTTTGTGGGTGAGAATAAGAATTTTATACTGGACACGAAAGGGGATAGGCAACCAGTGGTGTTGAAGAAGGAGTGGGGTAACGTGATCAAAACGAGAAGCGTGAGCTAGAATATGAATAGCAGAATTCTGAACACGTTGAAGACGAGACAATTGGGAAAGGGGCAAACCAGCAAGGGACACATTACAATAATCAAGACGAGACAACACAAGAGAACAAAGGAGAGTGGCCAGGGCAGAAGGGGAGAGAAAAGGACGGACCGAACGAAGTTGCCTAAGGGAGAAAAAGGAACGTTGGACAAGGGAAGAAATGTGATCCTTAAAGGAAAGGGAAGAATCAAGAGTGACACCCAGATAACGGAGGGAAGAAACAAGAGGGATAGGTTGTGCAGAAAAGGAGGGGGCACAAGTGGGGGAAGGAGCTCCAAACGTAAACCAGATGGCATGTGATTTAGAAGGGTTCACATGAAGGAAGTTGGAAGAAAACCAGGAGGCAATAGCAGCAAGACAATGATTAAGAGGGGTGATATCCGGTGAGAGGGAGTCGGTATGAAGGAGAAGAAAGATATCGTCCGCATAGTAATATGCGGAGATACTAAACTGTTGGATCTGGAGGGCAAGAGGAGCTAAGAAGACATTGAAAAGAAGCGGTGCAAGGACAGACCCTTGGGGAACCCCACAGGTGAGGGGAGTAGGGGCAGAGGAGGAGGATCCAGAAACAACAGAGAAAGAACGACCGGAGAGAAAAGAGTGAAACCACCGAAGAACGATACCAGAGAGACCCGCATCCCGAAGACGAGTGAGAAGGGTGCGATGGTCCACAAGATCGAAAGCGGCCGAAAGGTCAAGAGAAACAGCCAGAGTATAAAGACCACGATCGTGAGCAGCGTGAAGTTCATTTAGGAGAGAAAGGAGAACAGTTTCAGTGCTGTGAGTAGGGCGAAAACCAGCTTGACGAGGGTGAAGAGCGAGAGAAGCCTCAAGATGAGAAGAGAGTTGAATAAAGACCAGTTTTTCAAGGAATTTGGAAAGGAAAGAAAGATTAGATACAGGACGCCAACTAGAAAGAACAGATGGATCAGAAGACTGGGACTTTAGAATGGGACGGACAATAGCGTGCTTCCAACTAGAGGGAAAAGTGCCAGAGGACAAACTAGAATTAAACAAGAGAAGGATGTATGGGGAGAGTGCTAGAGAGGGTTCCAAGAGCCAGGAGGAAGGGATGGGATCGGCCGAACAGGTGGTTTTACGGATAGAGAGAAAAGTCTGTTGAAGAGAAGCGGGGGTAATCATTTCAAAAGAGGACCAAGAATGAGATAACACAGGAACAGGATGGGATGGGGATGAATAGGAAGGAGGAGGGAGCGCAGCAGGAGGAGAAAGAGGAGAGGGACATGAGGAAAAAGATTGGCGGAGAATGTCCACTTTAGTAACAAAGAAAGTAGCGAGAGAGGAGGGGTCAGGAGGAGAGGATGTAGGTGGGGTGAGAGAGGAGGAGGCAGAATGAGATGCAGTGAGAGAGCGCAGAATAGAGTACAGGCGACGTGAGGAGTTTGAGGAGGAGGAGTATACATTCTCTATGCTTCAGTTAATCTTTCATAAAAAACAGCTGGGCTCTCATCTGGGCCTTGATTAACTTCGGTAACTTTAGAAAGGTTCATAGCTTTCTGGCCCCCCCTTTTCAGGCCTTGTATAAAACCTTGGCAAAAACGGGCTAGGGCTCTGGATCCTCTCTCAGTATTTGGATCCCATCGGGGGTCTTCATTTGGGAATTCTCTCTGGGCCGCTTCCCGATTATCTATTCTTTCTTCCCCTGCTTCTGGCGCTCTGGGGTTATCTGCCATCCAGTCTATGGCTGCTTTTCTAATTCTTGTCCGCTCCTCCGTAGTAAATAAAGTGGACAGGAGCTGGCGACAATCTGCCCATGTTGGTTGGTGGGTTTCCATAATAGTATTCACTAATTCTGTAAGCTCTTGGGGCTTATTGGTATAGGAGGCATAATGTGACCTCCAATTCAACAAATCAGTAGTAGAGAAGGGGACATATACATAGTTTAGAGGTCCCGGTACCACTTCATTATCCTCATTTCTTACGGGTATTCCCGGGACTTGCCGTAAAGGCATCATCTTGGCAGTAGATGTCTTTTGGGATCTGAGAGATATTTTTGTAACTTTCCTGTCAGGGGTTATTTTCTTCTTCTCTACATGCTTCACTTTAGATTTACTTTTCACTGGCGGGCTAACACTAGCAGCCGCTTTTACACTTTCAGTATCACTTGGGGAATTTTCAGTTTCTTCCTTCTCTGTTTCTGTCTCTGATTCTCCTTTCTCTGTCTCAGTAGAATCATCTTCTTCAACTAAAGGGAGTTGGGTCCCGCTCCCTCCGCTCTTGGGCAGGATGAGGACGCGGGGCTACCCTCCTGGGGCGTTGGGCCTGGGGCTGTTGAGTAATCACTTCTGGGGAATCAGGATCTACCAGGATGGGTTTCTTCCTGGACTTTTCACCTTTCCCTTTCTTTCTCGGTTGTTCTTTTTCTATTTTCTGACTATGATCTGCCTTTGCTAACATTATTCTGCACTGCTCTTCATAGCAACGCTTTGCCCAGGGAGGCAGATCTTCACAAATACTTAACCAGGAATCTATATAAGGATACTGGTCGGGGTGCACTATTTTCACTCTATGATGAATTAACTGATTAATTCCTACATTAAAGGTTCCCTCTCGAGGCCAGGTAGGATCTAGATCGGGCCACTCCCTAGCACACAAAATCTGTAACCGAGCAGCTGTCATTTTAATACCATAATCTCCGGAATATCCTTCCTTAAAATGTGCGATCATACATTCTAATGGAGTGTTCCTAGTAGACCCCGCCCCTCCCATTTCGATGTGTGCGCGCAACAACAGACAGAAGGGAAAAGGAGGGCGGACCGTGGGTAAGGGGTCCTCACGGTCCTAGAAACGTATAGGGGTAACAAATAACAAGACAAGACGACAGTCGCTTCCCCCTTTTTGCGACCTGAACGCGGTCGCCCGGTCAGGAAATGCGCTACTCAGGGGTCCGCCTTCGCTTGGTCCGTGCTGCCAGACCTCTCATCCACGCTTCATTCACACAATCATGCTAGCAACGTATCCCAGAATGCATTTATTCCTACCTATTCTGACTAGTTTCAAACAAGTTTCAAATACTAGAAAGACGGGAGTTTCGCCCTGCTTCACTTACGCAGGGGTAGTCGGTCCGTCTTTGAGAGGTGATCAAGCTCTCTTACCAAGTTCCAAGTTCCAAGCAAGATTCACGCAAGACAAGTGGCAGTACTGCTCTCTCTTATCTGTCTAGACGTACGAAATCAAAACTCTACTCACCGGATCCGGTCCTCAAACTTCCCAAGCAGGCGCATGAGTTGGACCTCGGACTCCCCTCACTCGGGTTCGAGGTGTTGGCTCCAGCCGGGCTCAGCACCCGCCGAGGTCCGACCAGCTCCCTCCGATGCAAGGGACCGGCGGCGCCAGGGAGCAGCCCCCGTCGGAAGGGCGTGATCCCGGCCGGACCAAACCTATAGAGGCGGAAAGTCGTGGTATATTGCCCTATATACACTCTGATTCCACAACTTCCCGGCCAATGCACCAAGAATATGTAGCAGCAGAGCGCAGACAAACCAATGATACCAGGAGTCAGTTCAGAAGGTCCAAATCATTTATTTGTGCACAAGTCTCAAGCAAAGTCAAATTCAAAATGGCTGAGCGATGTTCTCTGGCAATACAACAACTTTTATAGACTTTTGCTCTATTCTAGGTATAGAAAAACATTTCATTGGTCCCGGTAACCTCCCGTACCTCCCGTACCCCTTCTATTGGTCCCGGTACTGATATGATTATCCAATTATGTTCTTTCAGTGGGCTCAGCACCTGCTACCCCCCTTCTAGTCTCAATTACAATGGCCAGTTCACCAACTTGTTACTTTCCTACTTCCAAGGTTATTGAGCTAGTTTGTACGTGTAGGGAAGCAGGGCTCTGTAACTTCTCTGTCAGCAGTTTTAAACATATTTTTCTGTATTTTTCCATCTGTTCTGCTTGTCTAAGCTAATTCAATACTTTTACTGAGTTCAGTTCTAATTCTACAGCAGCATATTGGGGGATGTGCAATTCCTTTGGGCCTCTCCACATGCTTCATTTACAGGTTAAGCTAGTGAGGCTTATTTACTTATGTCAGACACTGTGGATCACAGGCCTTCACCTGCCACACTTTAACATATAGCACCACCCCTTCACCTATGTGATCTATTTTATCATTGCGATATAGTTTGTAGCCTGCTATCAGTGTCCCATTGGTTATCCTCCTTCCACTAGGTCTCTTAGATGCTAATTATATCTAATATTTCATTCATTGCTATATTTTCTAGTTCTCCCATCTCATTCTTTAGACTTTTACAATTTGCATGCAGACATTTCAAAGTTGTTGTTTTTTTGTTTATATTAACAGTCTGACTATTGGATGACATGGGTAATTTGGAATCTTTCAACTCTGTCTGATTTCTATTTAAAGGTTACTTTTACCTTTTTTGGAAACTCTCTATTGTGATGCCTGAACTTCCCTCTTTTGCTAGTATCCTTCAAAGATAAATCATTCCAAACCATGTGCTGAATGGCAACTGTTGGCTTTCCCCTATTATCTAGTTTAAAAGCTGCTCTCTCTCCTTTATAAAGGTTAATGCTAGCAGCCTGGTTCCACTCTGGTTAAGTGGAGCCCATCCTTTCGGAAAAGCCCCTTCCCCAGAATGTTGCCCAGTTCCTAACAAGTCCAATACCCTCTTCCTTGCACCATTGTTTCATCCACGCATTGAGACTCCGGATCTCTGCCTCCTTCCTGGGTCTAAATGTGGAATGGTAAGCATGTCTGAGAACGTTACCCTGGAAGTTCTGGATTTCAATTTTCTACCTAAAAGCCTAAATTTGGCCTCCAGAACCTCCCTCCCACACTTTCTAAAACCTTATCAAGGTGGCATATGAGGGCTGCCACTTTTGCACCAAGCAAGCAAGTTACCGGGGAATCCTCACATCCACCAGCCCCCCAGCTAAGTGCATGCCTAATGATCAAATCAACAACTATAACAGCCATCCTAACTCTTCCATCATGGAAACATGGCCCTGAAGATACCTTCTCGATGTGAGAGGGTGTTAAATCAGCTGGAGGACAGATCCTAGTTACAAATTCACTTTCTGCCACACCAAGATGATGCTCTCAAGTCACATGACCTCTCTCCTCCATGGCAACTGAGAGGCTGCCAGACTGGAGGTGGGACTTCTCTACTATATCCCTGTAGATCTTGTCTATATACTTCTCTGTCTGCCTCAGCTCTTCCAAGCTTGCTACTCTAGTCTCCAAAAATCAAACTCTTCCCTGGGAGCAAAGAGCTCTTTGTACCTAGTGCACGTATAAGACTTCTCACCAACTGGGAGAAGATCATACATGCGACAAGCAATGCAAAAGACTGGATAGCCCCATCTCGCTGCTTGACTGCTGTCTGCTTTTAGGGGTCTGTTTACTAAGTGGTGCTAGTGGCCTCTGGGCAAAATCTGAGCCACGGCCCCATTTTATTAATAAGGGACCACGGCTCCGATACCGCAAGGAAGCTGCTACTGCCACTTAGTAAATAGACCCTTAGTATTAAAGATTTGTTTAGCTATTTCAGTTGTTTACTTATTTAAAATTCCTACCGGAATAGGGTTACTTGAACTAATACAATTTTTATACCTAATAAGTTTAAAGGACTTTGTTGAATGTTCACCTCAAGATCAACTGCAGGGCCTTAATTTATTTATTTCTAAAGCCTAATAACTTGTTGAAGAAGATAATCAGTTAAACCTGAAAGCAAATTAGATCACTTCTTTCCACTTAACAGGTTTAAGAGCTTATAAATCAATGAGTGTGCCGGGGGTGGGTGGGAGCGAAAGAAATACTAACTGAAAGCTGGCTTGCTACACTGTGTTCTAACTGATTTTATAAAACACAGATTTGTAAAGTAGACAGAGATTTTATCCAATTAAACCCAAGAATTCCCTTCCGCCCAAGATTTTGAGAATTTTCCAGCAGGTAAATACTTACAAGTGGGAAGAGATAAAGGAATTGGAAGAACAGTGAACTATACAAAAAAGAGCCATAAAAATGACTGCAGATTGTTGTATGGAAATTAAATAAAAGCAAGAGGAAAAGGAAACTGATGTGGGTCTCGAAGGAAGCAGCTACAAAGATATTGGCAAGAAGGGTAGCACTCACGAAGTACAGAGACTCTCAAAAAGAGGAATACAGAAAAGAATAATCAGGCAAAGCTGAAAGAAGAGAGAAATCAGGAAGGCAAAAGTATGTCTGGAAGAAAAGATGGCTAAAGATGTAAACCTAGGTGATTAGACTTATCAGGAATGTCAGGAAAATGAGGAAGGCCAGAGGTGGTAGTGTAAGGTGTCAAGCAACAATGTAGGGAGAGTGCTTATTGGATTTAGCACAAATAAAGCTTCTTAAATCAACTCCATGGTATAGTACACCAGAAATTAGAGATGAGATGAAGAAGAAATGGTGTTGCATTATAATTAAGGAAAAGCTTGCTAGAATTGTAATGGATTATAGTACAAGAAGACAATAAGAAGACTAAAACCATTTCTAGACCATGATCACTTCCGGACCATCTGCCAAGCAATAATCACTCCAACGCTCGACTATTGCAATTCATTATATCAAGGTCTCCCAAAGCAAAGTACACTACCACTCAACTGGTGCAGAACACTGCAGCTCGCCTAATCACAGGAACAGATATACATGACCACATCACACCAATACTTAATAAATTACACTGGCTTCCAATCCAATCCCGTATTAGATACAAATCAACCTTAATCATATTCAAGATCATTCACCAACTATCAGCATATACCTTACAAGACACTATAACAAGAGACATAAGTTCCCGGCCTAGAAGGAATAACAAAAAGAGTATGATTACCACACCCCTTGGATACCAAAAGACCTTACAAAACACATCTGAAAGAGCACTATTGTTGCAGCCAAGCAGCTGAAAATGCTCTCATTCTCTCACTCACCCACAGAAGGAAGCACACAGACAGGCTGGAATGCAAACAGGATCTTTTAATGTGCACACAGGCCCAGACAGAGAGCCGGTACCCTCCATAAAAATCTGAGCCCCGAAGGACGTCCTACATTGTCTTATATACAGTACATTTTTAAACTCATTCTACAATCTCATTCGTCTCAGGTATTTCCTGTCCACCAATCAGCAGCTCCTGGGGAAGGTGCCTGGGTGACCTGTCCAAACCGGTATGCTCTGGTCTGCTGATTTCTGGGCAAGGGGGTATTGTGCTCAGGCCTGAAGGGGGGGAAGGGTGCCTACTGAAACCGTTATGTCTTCTCTTAGCAAGCTGATCACTATGTAAAATCCTCATGGCTTGGGGGGAAGGGTTACCCACAGCTAAACCTCATAGCTGCCTCACTATCATTCTATGCTCCATCACTTTGGAACTCTCTCCCGGACGACTTGAGGGCAACATCAGACATCAAAGACTCGAAAAAAACAAAACTCACCTCTTCTCAACTTACTATGGAGTTATAACCTAACCACATAAACAACTACATGATCCAAGTTACTGGACTAATAAACATAAAATATGATGCTTAAAATTGTAAATAGTTGTCATATCCTCATGACTATATACATAGTTCTCAGACTACCTTGCCCCTAGATAAGATCCAATTGTTCCTTGTTCTTTGTAGACTATAATATAATACTGTTTACTGTTCAACTGTTCTATGTAAAATGTTTGTTACAATGTAAGCCGCTCTGATTGAAGGACAAAGCGGTATAGAAAAATGTTAAAATAAATAAATAAAATAGTACAGTCAGTGATTGCTTAATTTCTGTTCTTCTACGAGGAATACCCATCAACCCAACTGTTATTCAAATATATCCACCCACAAAAGAAGCAGAAGAGGTTAAGGTTGGGTCGGTTCTATAAACAAGTACACGTTGGAATCAATAAGACATACAAACAAAATTTACTGATAGTCATGGGAAACTGGAATGCAAAAGCTGGGAAAAAAGAAGGCGGCCAAGTGGTTGCAAACTGTGGGCTTGGCAACAGAAATGAAATTGGAGGAAGATTAAGAAAATGCTGCAAGGCTGACAGTCAAGGCCAATGCAAGGATATGAAGCACCCAGGTGAACCTCATTCCCCCTGCCCCCCTTCTCCTGCTTCCATTACCGCTCTTGCCACTCCTCTCTGGGATCTGCAGCAGCGGCGCTTATAAAAGCCTCCGGTGCTGTATGCCGTTGGTGCTTTTGCCCCCTCTGATGCAGTCTTTGTAATATATAGAGGCTCAAGGCGCTTCCACCTGGCCCCCCATGCAAAGTTTGCGTCAGATGGGGCAGATGCACCAACACTACACAATGCCAGAGGATTTTAGTAAGCACTGTGGCATTCTTTTAAAGTCACTGCTGCCATTGCAGGTCCTGGAGAGGAATGGCATTTATCACTAGAAGCCCCAAAGTGCGTCAATTGACGCAAATGCATCTTCGAAGTTGTATACCAGCGCCACTGCTAGAACCATGTCAGTCATGTTCCATGACTTTGTTAGCAAGGTCAAGATGTTCAAATATGTGCATCGAAAATTAATGACAGATGCACTACCTAGCGGGAAAATGAATTTATATCTAGAAGCCCCAAAGTACGTCAATTGACGCACTCAGTTGTCTTTGATGCGTCAATTGATGTACTTTGGGGCTTCTAGGTATAAATTCATGTTCCCACTAGGTGGCGCATCTCAATCACTGTTTACAGTTTTACGCCGACATTACAAACAATAAACACACGATGACATCATGTAATGATGTCACATACTGCACGTATTTAACAAATAAGTAACTTCACATTAATTCACATTTGCATTTCATGCTAAATGCAGTCATCGTGATAATGCGTCAATTAACGCACTTTGCGGAGGTCCTTTTGTGCCCTTAGATCATCTGGGAGAGAGCTCCATAGGTCAGGCGCTGAGAGTGATAGCGCCCTTCTGGAAGTTGCTTGCTTCGTTCTGTGGTATCCGTCTGGGGCGCGGAGTTAATTGTTGCCTTGGGTTCGCCTGGGTCTGCTGCTCATGTCTTTATCATGGTCTGTAGAACTTCTGCTGAGCAGTGGTTTATGATCTTAAAGATGGTTAGAGTCGCCTTGAATCTTGCCCGTGCAATTATAGGTAGTCAGTGCAACTGTCAAAGCACCGGTGTTATGTGCTCGTATTTGGCTGTGCCTGTGATTATGTGAGCCGCAGTATTTTGAACCATTTGAAGCGGGTGCACAGTTTGCTTGGGTAAGCCTTGGTATAATGAATGCCCATGGTAGCAGTGGCAAGGGGCCAACCTGGTGACTATGATGCTCTAGGCCACTGCCTGCCCTGCCTATTCATCTCAAACGTCTTTGTCCAGCAACACAAGCAGCGTCTGTATGGACTTCGCTCAATGGATTATACCAAAATCAAATTGACTACATCTGTGGAAGGCAACAATCAAAAAGTTCAATAACATCAACAAAGACAAAACCTGGAGCTGACTGATGTACAAACTCAAGATACAGGCTGCCTGTGAAATCAATTTTCCACTTTGGATACAAATGATAGAGTGCCTACTACTATTGTCATGGGATGAGCATCTAGTGGGGTCCCCGTCCAGTCTGGTTGATATCTGTTAAGGAGAGAACAACAGAAAGCAAGGCAAAAAAGAAAAATAAAATTTCTAGGCAGATACCTTTTTATTCACTGCTATAGCAAGGGCTGGCTCATAGCAAGCTATCAAGGAGTCCAGCCCTCATACAGGATACAAGCTGTTTTATTATACAATCTTCGCATAGCAGTTTGTCACGTGAGTTAGAGCAGGATAGCTTTTTGGAAGAATTCTCTGGGCCCCTTGACTTCTTTCTACAGGATTATCTAGGTGGCATATCTGGAGAGTACCTTACTCCTAAGAGTCCCTGATTGGTCAGTTGAGGGGTGGCTACCTTATCTCTTATCACTTTGATTCACGAAAGGCGGTAAATAAGCACTAACAATCTCTCCCTGCAATCTAGGGCGTCTGTGGCTAAGCTATCTGAAACCCTATTCCTTTGTGTGTGTGCATGAGAAGACAACTTTAGCAAAAGCATCCCTCTACCTCCCCCCTGCCATTCCTTTGTCAGCTTGGTTGTAAAGCCTGTCGGTGTCCTTGTGCTGCTGCTCCTGTCTAAAGTTTTAATGTCTGTTTGTTTCAGCATGCCATTTTATTCTTGCATGCTATCCCCTTTTTCCCATCTCACTACTATTAATCATTTATATAGCGCTACAAAGCATTCACAGTGCTGCACAGACATAAGAAAGACGATGGCACCAGAAGAATTATGGGATGACATCAAGTTCTGCTCGAAGAAAGTCTCCGCAAAAGTTGAAGAAGCCAAAACCACCAAAATGGACAACCGAATGGGTGGCCAGATGAATAACCAAAATGGATAAAAGTTGCTCAGAAACTCAGAGAAGCTAAAGCCAGAGGAAAAAGAAGTAATCACGGTACTGGTAGCAGATCAAGAAGGTGGAAAGAATTTTTTTTTCAGTGCCTTCAAATCAGTGCTGGCTCCTGGCGACCCAACTGCCTCTGGGTTTTCTTGTCAATGTATCACTGGAAGTAGATCACCGGGCCTTTTCTTCCGAGGAAATAGAGGGTAAAATGACTTGCCCAAGATCACAAGGAGTGCCAGTGGCACTCAAACCCTTGATCTTCTGGGTACTAGGCAGCTGCTCTAACCATTAGGCTACTACTACTACTACTGAGCATTTGTAAAGCGCTACCAGTCGTACGCAGCGCTGCACAGACGTGTAAGAGACATTCTCCAGGAACAAGCAGGAAGTCAGTCCTCACATATGGGTGACGTCGGCACCGACGGAGCCCTCATACAGAGCAATTCCCCAGCTTTCAAAGAAAGCCTTTGGGATTGCATCGCGCATGCGTGGTCCCTTTCCCGCCCAAGGGTGCCATCTTGCTCAGTCTCCCTTTTTCCGCAAAGCCCAATGGACATTGTCCCTAATTCCTCACGGAAAAAGTGCATCAAAACTTAGAGAAATTTTGGATCTTTGACCGGTTCAATGCCAGTTCCCCTTCCCGCCTTTGGCTCGGTACACCGGTATCGAGTCCAGTCAATTTTTTGCGTTTTTTGTCCTTAGAGACTAGCGTTTGCGCTCTTTTTTTATTTTCACTGGCAGCCCGGTCCTTCAACCTTGCAGGGGTTCTTTTTCCCCCGATGGCTGCCAGCGGGTTTAAAAAGTGTATTCGGTGTAAGACGTTAATGTCCCTCACCGACACACATGACTGCTGTCTCCGATGCCTCGGGCCCGACCATGACCCGAAGGTCTGTGGCCCGTGTGGGAAAATTTCCTCTAAGGCACTTCGAAGTAGGCAGCAGCAGCGTGAAAGGATTTTCTCGGAGTCCGCATGCCCCCGGATCCGGACCTCATCAGAAGCCTCGACGTCTCGGGAGCTGTCTGAACCCGAGCAGCGTCGGATCTTCTGAACGGGGGTCTCCCTCCCGGGAACACCGGAGGAAGAAGAACCCGTGAGGGCAGCGTCGTTGCATGCCTCCGATCGCCTTGGGCCCTTGAAAGCTAGGTTGTGGAGTCCTGACCGCCGCCCCAGGTCCTCGGATTTGGAGCGGCCTGCGAAGGTACCTCGCACGGAGATGGAGACGCCGAGGTGGGTAAGAGCTGTTGTCCTCGTGGACTCCCCTCAGGGGGAGCCGGCATCGGACCCGACAATGTCGGGGCCCGAGCCAGAGGCTGCGAGTCTTCTGAGCTCGGTCTCAGGATGATGGCCCTGGAGCGCAGCATGTCTGCCTTCATGGAGCAGCAGCAGGCGCTGATAGCCGGTCTCATCGGTCCATCCACCCCAACCACCAGGACCTTGACGTCCAAGTCGACCCCGGAGGCCGAGCCGATCTTCGAGACTCTTTGGACTCGAGTCGATCCTTGGCCAAGGTCTTCCTTGACCTCCCGCTCGGGACTGAGGTCGTCGACGCCGGTGCTCTCGGCGTCAGGGCGGTCAGGGCTGAAGCCCTCACAGCTGGAGCCCCTCGATTCCTCCTCGGAGGGATCGGCATGGGAGACGGAAGATGAGGAGTCCCCGACATCCATCGGACCCGGTATGTCCCATCGGACTCACCGGGTTCGGAGCCTCAGAGAAGGTCCCCTCCGGAGGATACCTGGTTCTCAGACTTCGTCAGGGACATGGCCAATGCTTTGGCATTCCCGGCGGATACCGAGGAGGAGCCTCGAGCTGAAGAGCTCGATGCCCTCCAGTATGACTTTCCCCCGAGGGAAGCCCTTACTGTGCCGGCTCCTCCAATGCTGGAATGGCTAATGCTCCACATGTGGGAGTCACCAGCCTCAATGCCAGTTCTAAGCAAGTGGGTCGATTCCATCTATCAATTCCGTAAGAGCCCTGGGTTCCAAAAGGCATAGCTGCTGCACAACTCCATGGTTGTGGAATCGGCCATGCATAGGCTCAAGAGCCAAAAAATGCACTCCTCAGTGCCTCCTGGCCGGGAGGCCCGGTACCTGGATGCCCTTGGCAGAAAATGCTTCCAGGGCTCGATGCTTCCATGCCGTGTCCAAACCTACCAGCTGTACATGGGCATGTACTTGAGGGACCTGGCAAAGGAGATTGCCAGGTTCTCCAGGACCAAGCAGGAAGTCAGTCCTCACTTATGGGTGACGTCGGCGCCGACGGAGCCCTCGCGGAGCAATTTTCCCCAGCTTTCAAAGAAAGCCTTTGGGAATTGCAGCGCGCATGCGCGGTCGTCTTCCCGCCCGAAGGTGCCATCTTAGCCAGTCTTCTTTTTTCCGCGGAGCCCTGCAGACGTCCCCGTCTTGTCCCCGCGAAAAAGTTGATTTTCCTCTTTATTTTATACTTTTTTCTTTCGGTTCGACGCCGATCGTTTTCCCGCCCGGACTCGCGACGCCGGTCTCGAGTCCTCTAACGTTTTTTCGGTTTTTTCTGACTTAGTCAGCTTTCGTTTTCGTTTTCCCTGGCAGCCCGGTCCTTTGACCTCGCAGGGGCCCTTTTTCCCCCGATGGCTGCCAGTGGCTTTAAGCGGTGTGGTCGGTGTGACCGAAATATGTCACTAACCGACACACACACGACTTTTGCCTCCGCTGCTTGGGCCCGGATCATGAGGAACTGATCTGTGGGCCCTGCAGCAAACTGTCCTCGAAGGCGTTGAGAAGTCGGCGGCATCAGCGCGAGAGAATCTTCGCTGACCCCAGCCGCACCCGGACCTCGTCGGAGGCCTCCGTGTCAAAGGGCTCCAGCTCGGACCGTCGCCGGAGCTCCTCCGACCGGGGTTCTCCCTCCGGGGACCATCGTCGGAAGGAAAAACCCGCGAGGGCGGCATCGGTGGACGCTCCTGGCTCCGCGAGGGCCAGGTCGCATAGCCCCGACAGCCGCCCCGGGTCCTTGGAGAAGGAACACCTCCCGAAGCGACCTCGCCTGGAGTCGGAGATGCCTGCCCGGGTAAGTCCTGTAGTCCTTCTGGACTCGCCTCCGCGACAGCCGACGTCGGGCCCGACGCCGTCGGGGCCCGAGTCGGGGGCTGCTGGGTCACCTGAGCTCGGACTCAGGTTGACGGCCTTGGAGAGCAGACTGTCTGCCTTCATGGACCAGCAGCGGGCACTGCTCGCTGGCTTCGCTGGCGTCGCTGCCCCGACCGCCGGGACGTCGACGTCCAAGTCGACCCCGGAGACCGAGCCGATCCTCGAGTCGATGAGAACTCGAGTCGATCCTCGGTCGAGGTCGCCCTCGGCCTCCCGTTCGGGACCGAGGTCGCCGACGCCGACTCCCTCGGCGTCGGGGCAGCTGGCGCCGCACCCTGCCCGGGCCGACCCCACCGAGTCCTCGTCGGAGTCGGTCTGGGAGTCTGAGGAGGAAGAGTCACCTGATTCTTTCCGGACTCGGTGTGTCCCATCGGACTCTCCGGAGTCCGAGCCTCGGAAGCAGTCCCCCCCGGAGGATGCCCGGTTCTCGGACTTCGTTAGGGATATGGCCAAGGCTTTGGCCTTTCCTGCGGATCCCGAGGAGGAGCCTCGAGCCGAAGAGCTCGACGCCCTCCAGTATGACTCTCCCGCGAGGGAACACTTTACTGTGCCGGTTCCTCCTATGCTGGAACGACTACTCTTCCGCATGTGGGAGAGTCCGGCCTCCTCGCCGGTCCTGAGCAAGCGGGTCGATTCTATCTATCGAGTCCGCAAGAGCCCTGGCTTTCAAAAGGCACAGTTGCCACACCATTCCATGGTAGTGGAATCGGCCATGCATCGTCTTAAGAGCCAGAAGATGCACTCCTCGGTGCCTCCTGGAAGGGAGGCCCGTAACCTGGATGGCCTTGGCAAGAAGTGCTTCCAGGGCTCTATGCTCGCCTGTCGTGTCCAGACTTACCAGCTATACATGGGCATGTATCTCAGGGATCTGGCTAAAGAGCTAGCCGGATTCTCCGCTGGTCTCTCCGAGGAGCCCTTGCGGAGGTTCCTAGCCTTGTCCACGGGTATTCGGGAATGCTCAAAGTTCATGTCCCGAGCAGCCTATGATGGCTTTGAAGCCTCGGCTCGAGTAGCCGCAGCCGGCATCGGTGCCCGCCGACAGGCTTGGCTTCAGTCGTCCGACCTTGAGCCCTGGGTACAGGACAAGTTGGTCGATGTCCCCTGCCGAGGCGAAAACCTCTTTGGCAAGCCCATGGCGGAAAAGGCTGCACAAATTGAGACTGAGACTCTCACCAGGACCAGGCTTTCTAGGAAGACCTCCACCCCTTCCCAGAAAAAGAAGGGCTCGGGAAAAAAGTCCTTTTACCCGAGGAAGGCAGCTGCCTACAAACAATACCCCCATTATCAGGCCCCTGCAGCTCCCCAACAGGGCCAGCAGGCCAAGGGACGGGGTAACGGGTCCCGTAGGCAGCAAGCCCCCAAGCCTGCACCACCAGCCCCTGCTCAGCAGGGTGGGGGTTTTTGACTCGCTCAGCATAGCCTCTCCCCCCCCACTGGTTCCCCCCAGCACCGGAGGCCGGCTGGTTCACTTCGCCCACAGGTGGTCCAGCATCACCGCAGATGCCTGGGTGCTTCAGGTCGTGCGAGAGGGCTACCTTCTCCACTTCCATCAGGTCCCTCCCTCCTATTTTCCGGGAGAGCCTCCGCGCCCCCCTCTGCACAGGGAGTTGCTCCTTCAGGAGTTAGCAGGTCTTCTGCAGGATCAGGCGGTGGAACCGGTGCCACACCACCTGAGCGGTCAGGGCTTCTATTCAAGGTATTTTCTGATACCAAAGAGAACAGGAGGCCTCCGACCCATCCTGGACTTGCGCAACCTCAACAAGTTCCTTGTGCGGGAGAAGTTCAAAATGCTTACCCTTGGAATCCTTCTGCCCTACCTCCAGCAGGGAGATTGGCTATGCTCCTTGGATCTAAAGGATGCCTACATCTCGAGTTCATCGGCGCAAGGCTGCACACTCCTCAGGCGCGAGCGTACCTACCGCTCGACAGGGCTCAGCGGCTCATGGACCTAGCCGACCGCTTTCGCAGCCAGCCCCTGGTCTCCGCCAGGCGCTTCCTGAGACTGCTCGGCCATATGGCTTCCACCGTCCATGTGACCCCCAATGCCCGCCTGAATATGCGGTCTGCTCAATGGTGTCTCCGCCGGCAGTGGCGACAAGCCACAGGCGGCCTAGCAGACCTAGTGCGCGTCTCCGAGCCGCTGGTCTCGTCTATCCGGTGGTGGCTCCGGCAGCCGAACCTGATATTAGGAATGCCTTTCCAGTCACCTCAGCCGACCCGGGTGCTGACCACCGATGCATCCCTCCTGGGCTGGGGAGCACATTGCCAAGACGCACGTACTCAGGGCCTCTGGACCAAGTGGGAGTCTGCTCAGCAGATCAACTTCCTGGAGCTCAGGGCGATCCGCCTAGCTCTCAAGGCCTTCTCCCACCTGACCTCCCAACAGTCCGTCCTTGTCCAGACGGACAATCAAGTTGCCATGTTCTACGTGAACAAGCAGGGGGGCACGGGCTCCTTCCTCCTCTGCCGGGAGGCACAGAAGCTCTGCTCTTGGGCCGTCAGTCACGGCATTCTCCTCAAGGCAGTTTATCTCCCGGGCCAAGAAAATTGCCTGGCGGACAAACTCAGCAGGGTCCTCCAGCCGCACGAGTGGCGTCTGGATCCCTTGATCGTTCAGAAGCTCTTCCTCAGGTGGGGCCTCCCCATGGTGGATCTCTTTGCCAGTCCTCACAACCGGCAGCTTCCTCGCTTCTGCTCTCGTCAGACACACCCAATTCTGGTTGCGGCTGACGACTTTCTGATCTCATGGTCGGGGAGCCTTCTGTACGCTTTCCCTCCCATCCCGTTAGTCTCTCGGACTCTTTTCAAGGTTCTCCGAGACAAAGCCTTCATGATCCTGGTGGCCCCTCGCTGGCCCAGGCAGCCGTGGTTTCCGCTCCTGCTGCAACTGGCGGTGGAGGATCCAATCCCTCTGGGGGTACAACCGGATCTCCTCACTCAGGATCAGGGGTCCCTACTGCACCCCAACCTCAGGTCTCTCAACCTCATGGCCTGGCTGCTGAAAGGGTAGTCCTTGCTCCTCTTCTCTTGCCGGCGGAGGTGGAGGAGGTCGTCTTGGCTTCGCGACGGCCTTCTACCCGCAAATGCTACGCCCTTAAATGGCGTCGCTTTGCAATCTGGTGTTCCCAACAGTCTCAGGATCCCTTCTCCTGCCCGGTGTCGGTGATCTTACAGTACTTGCTACACCTCTCTAATCTGGGACTTAAGTCCAACTCCGTCAAAGTTCACCTCAGTGCTCTTTCAGCACATCATGTGCCGGTGGACGGCAGACCTCTCTCCAACGACCCTCTCGTAGCGAGGTTTCTCCGAGGTCTCCTTCTACTTAAACCACCTCTACGCCCGCCAGCACCTGACTGGGACCTGAATGTGGTTTTACAGCGGATCACCTGTCCGCCTTTTGAACCTATGGCTACCTGTTCCCTCCGTTTTCTGTCTTGGAAAACACTGTTCTTGATAGCCCTCACTTCCGCTAGGCACGTAAGTGAATTGCAGGCCCTCGTGTCTGATCCCCCCTACACTCGGTTCTACAAGAATAGGGTAGTCCTACGGACTCACCCAAAGTTTCTGCCTAAAGTGGTCTCCCCTTTTCACATGAATCAGGAGGTGGTACTTCCAACCTTCTTTCCCAGACCACACTCCAGCCGAGCTGAGACGGTCCTCCATACCCTGGACTGTAGAAGGGCATTGAACTTCTACCTTGACCGTACGCGGGAGCACCGTAAAGCTGCTCAGCTTTTTGTGTCTTTTGACCCCAATAAATTGGGACTCCCGGTCTCCAAGCGTACTCTGTCCATCTGGGTTGCGGACTGTATCTCTTGGGCTTATGGGGCAGCCGGACTCGCCTTAGAAAGTCGAGTCACGGCTCATTGTGTTCGGGCAAAGGCCACGTCAGTGGCTTACCTCCGCTCTGTTCCGCTGGCAGACATCTGCCGGGCCGCTACTTGGTCTTCGAGCCAGACTTTTGCGGTCCATTACTGTCTCGAGAGGGAGTCCCGTAGGGACAGTGCTTTCGGACAGGCAGTCCTCCGTAATCTCTTTGAGGTCTGAGCAACTCCTACCCTCCATCCCGGATGTGGGCTACCGGTGGGTGATAATTCAGCGAAGATTCTATCCTTCTGTGCTGCTGAGCTAGAGGGAGCTCATTTTTGTGCTTAGGGTCTCCGGTAGCCTTGAGCTTGGGAGTCCCATAAGTGAGGACTGACTTCCTGCTTGGTCCTGGAGAAAGCGTAGTTACTCACCTGTAACAGGTGTTCTCCAGGAGCAGCAGGAATCAGTCCTCACTACCCTCCCTCCTCCCCTTGGTGTTGCAATCGTCTGCTTATGTTCTTTTTGCAAATTTTTATGCTGTCTTTTTTAGCTATGTCATCTGACTGGCTAAGATGGCACCTTCGGGCGGGAAGACGACCGCGCATGCGCGCTGCAATTCCCAAAGGCTTTCTTTGAAAGCTGGGGAAAATTGCTCCGCGAGGGCTCCGTCGGCGCCGACGTCACCCATAAGTGAGGACTGATTCCTGCTGCTCCTGGAGAACACCTGTTACAGGTGAGTAACTACGCTTTCTCAGCTGGCCTCTCCGAGGCACCCTTGCAGCGCTTCCATGCCTTGTCCACCGGGATTCGGGAGTGCTCGAAGTTCATATCTCGAGCGGCCTATGATGGCTTTGAGGCTTCGGTCCGAGTAGCCGCGGCCGGCATTGGTGCACGCTGCCAGGCCTGGCTAATGTCATCGGATCTGGAGCCATGTGTTCAGGACAAGTTGGTCGATGTCCCTTGCCGAGGTGACAACCTCTTTGGCAAACCCATGACTGAGAAGGCTGCTGAGCTCGAGTCCGAGTACTTGACCCGGAGAAGACTCTCAAAGAAGACTTCTGCCCCTTCTAAGAAGAAGGGCTTGGGTAAAAACCCCTTTTTCCTGAGGAAGGGTGCTGCTTACCGCATCTACCCCACTTACCAGGCCACCCCAGCTCCACATCAGGAGCAGCAGGCCAAGGGACAGGGGCATGGCCCGCGTAAGCAGAAGGCCCCCAAGCCCCAGGCTCTGGCTCCTACCCAGCCGGGAGGGGATTTTTGACTCCCATGGCATAGTCTCTCTTCCCCCAGTGGTAAGGTCTTGCACAGGGGGCACGCTAACCCTGTATGCCCACAGGTGGCCAGCCATCACCTCGGATATCTGGGTCCTGCAAATAGTCCAAAGGAGCTTTTTGTTTCACTTCAGCCAGATACCACCCTCCTTCTTTCCAGGAGAGCCTCTCAGACCACCTCTTCACAGGGACCTCCTCTTGCAGGAGTTGGAAGGCCTTCTAGAGGATCAGGCTGTGGAACCGGTGCCCCACCACCTGCAGGGCAAGGGCTTCTACTCCAGGTATTTTCTCATGCCAAAGAAAACAGGAGGACTCAGACCCATCCTGGACCAAAGAAACTTAAACAAGTTCCTGGTGAGAGAAAAGTTCAAGATGCTTTCCCTTGGAATGTTGCTGCCTTACCTCCACCAGGGAGATTGGTTATGCCCCTTAGACCTGAAGGATGCCTATACACACATCCTCATACACCCAGATCACAGACAATATCTCAGATTTGTAGTGGGAGGAAAACATTTCCAATACAGGGTTCTACCCTTTGGCCTAGCCTCTGCTCCCAGAGTGTTTACAAAATGCCTGGCTGTAGAGGCAGCCTTCCTCAGAAGTCAAGGAATTTTTGTCTTTCCTTACCTGGACAACTGGCTCATCAGGGGCCAGTCACCTCAGGAGGCCCTACAGGCCGCTTCTCGCACTATCAACCTGTTGCAACATCTGGGTTTTGTCATAAACCATGCAAAGTCCACTTTGCTCCCCACTCAAAACAAAGTTCATAGGAGCAAGGCTGGACACCCTTCAAGCGAAGGCTTACCTGCCGGAGGACAGGACACAGAGGCTGCTGGCCCTGGCACAACAGTCCAGGCACAGAACTCAGGTCTCAGCGAGACACTTTTTGCGCCTTCTGCTTTCCCGACATCGTATGCTGGTGGAGTTTCCCAAGATGGCCGCCGGGGATTTTGCCGTGACGTCACTGCTGCTGAACGACTTGCCCCGCGGGAGGAGGTGTTTGCAGGGCTTTCCCCGGTCTGATTGAGGATTCAAGATGGCCGCCGCAAGCTGGATGATGTCACTTCCGGGTTTTCCCGGAAGTGTGAAGGAAGCCGTGCGTCTGCCTCTGTCCTGCCGAAGGAGCACCGCCGGAGATCTACGGAGGATTTGCTGCCTCTACCAAGACCGTCTTCTACAGCAGTGGTCCTTCGGGGTGGCGTTTTGTTCCTGGTCCCGTTTTTACACCGTCGGGGATCTGCTGACTCAGTGCTGGCTGCCCACCGGGCTGCTTCTGCTGCAGTGTCTCCCGGAGTTCCTGTAAGGACTTGGGGTGGGGGGGCTCCTGTATGTGTGGACTCCCCGTCTTGGCTGCCCTTCCGGCTCCTAGACGGCTACAGGATGGCTGCCTGTCGTTGTCTGAGGTGGCTGTCTGGCGCCAGAAGGGTGCAGGGAAGGGGGAGGTCCAGGGTCGGGGCTGCTCTCTTTTGCCTGCAGCCCCGGGGGAGGGCCAGCAGGATACTCTACAGTTCTCTTTGAAGCCCGGGCTGTTGGAGCGGGATGCACGGGCAAGTGCCAGACGCTGTGGTTGGGCCCCTCGGAGGCCTCCCCGCCGTCCTGCACCCCCTTTCCTCCTCCCGTGGGGGAGGTCCGCGTTTTGGGCCTCGTCTTTGGATCGGAGGACTGTGCGGTGTCCATTTGGGATCGTTGTATTGAGACTGCACGTGTCGGGTGCTGCGGTGGAGGGGGTGGAGGTGTACGTTCGAGGAGAAGATCAAACTCCTCGGGACATTTCTGCTTCCTCTCTTTCTGCACGTGGTCACGGTCTTCGTTCTTCCGTCGTCCCGTCAGGCTTCTGTTAGTGCTGTCTTTTTCTGTTTTCTGTGGGGTAACCGCCTGAACCCTGTCCAGAGCAACATCTTTTGCCTGGATCGGGCACAGGGCGGTTTAGGTATGTTGCACCCCCTTGTCTTCCTGTCAGTCTTGAGTTACTATACATCTAATTACTCCAATTCTCGATTATTTCCTTTAATGAACTCCCTTTGGAGACTTATTCACAAGAATGTTGTTCTTTCAAACCGGGTCTCAGACTTGTAAGGGGATGTTTGTGATACTCAATCACTTATTACTCCCTTGTTTGCATCAATGACCCTTTTTTTTGTATATAGAGAAGATATTTCATTCAAATGATTTCACAAGAAATTGCTTATCCAGATGGCCAATAAAATATTGAAAGAAATATTGAAAAAATCAGGCTTATCTTTTCAATAGTATCCCAACGCCAGACTTGGCGCCACTGCGTTTCACATTATACTTGTTTCTTCAGGGGCATATAAACTTTGCTTCAATTGTCAGCATTTCCGACTGTTTCAACCTGTATCAAATGTCTCCCTGGACAAAAACGCCGCGGCCTTCGCAGGAGCCCCCTGCTGACACATCCGTCCCGGCCTCCCCCGCGGGCGTGGGCACTGTTGTGTTGTCTCAGTCTCTGTCCGGGGAGGGGGAGGCAGCACCAGTGGTGGACCCCACGGAGGAGATCATTCCTCCGACCCCTGACCTGTTTGTCCCCCCTCATTCCGTGGGGGCTGGGTTAGCCCCTGCGACAGCTTTGCCTGGTGGTCCCGGGGGCACCAGCACCCCCTGGGGTGACCGGATCGAACAGGAGGAGGAGGAAATCCTCGAGGTGGTCGACGTGGACCCCAAGGAGTTGCTTCAGCTTGCGGGCTTGTCCTGCAAGCGGGATTCTGGGGATCCAGGGGTTGGTGAGAAGAGGAGGAAAGGGACACGGCACTCGAAATAGGCATCGCGTGCACTCCTGCGTTCTCGTGCGCCACTCTCAATGTGGCCAGTATTTTGACGGACCAGGCGCGGGCTGCGGCCTATGATTTTCTTTCCACGAGTGGGCTGGATGTCATCTTTTTGCAGGAGACCAGGCTCACCCCGCTCGCTAGCGTTCGTCGGGCGAAGCGGGAGTGGAGGTGGGGTCCTTCGTACTGGTCACTTGAGGCCCAGTGGCAGGAGTGGCGGTTTTGTTCACGTCCCACCTATTTCAGGTGCAGTATGTGTGGGAACTGGAGCAGGGCCGGTGTTTGCTCTTAGACGGCTACTGCGGGCCCCATCGGTTTCGTTTCGTGGTGGTCTACGGCCCCCAGTCTAAGTTGGCGCGGAAGACCCTGTTTCGAGTCATCCGCCCCTACTTACACACCTCCCGTTTGGTGGTCCTCGCAGGGGATTTCAACACCACCACCCTGTTGCAGGACCGAGGGGGGGAGCGTTGCCCACCCAGTTACGAGGGCCTCTTTTTGGCCGAGATGACCCAGACGGCTGACCTAGTGGATGTCTACCACCGGGCCTTTCCACGGTCGCTGGGTTTCACCTACTACCATTGGACCTGCAGGAGTCGTATCGATCGGATATATGTGAGTGCCCGGGTGGAGTGTTCCCCTCCGCAGTTGCAGGCGGTTGACTTTTCGGACCACTGCGTCCTCTCTGTGTCCTTCTTGGCTAACCACGAGGAGCTCAGCAGGGGTCCTGGTCTGTGGCGACTGAATGTGCAGTTGTTGGCAACATCAGAGGTGGTCCAGGAGTTCTTGGCCTTTCTTGCAGACCAGGAGACCCTGTTGGGTATTTTTCCTTCCCGTGGTTCTTGGTGGGATGAGGTGAAAACGCGTGCCCGCAAACTCTTCCGTTCCCGGGGTACCTCCATGGCTCGATCCCGCTACCTCACTTACACTGTCCTCCGGAGGTCGCTGGATCGTTTGGTATCCCGAGGGGCAGCGTGGGAGGAGGTGGAAGAGATGCGAGTCCAGCTCCGTGGCCTGCTTTATGATCGCCATGCCTCCCTATGCTCCGAGGGGGCGGCTGGTGGGGTCGCCACTCCAGACCCTTTCCTGAATTGCAGGGAGAGGGTTTGGCGTCGGGAGGTCATGGCCCTGCGGGGCGAGGACGGTACCCTTCATACCTCCCAGGAGGACCTTTTGCGGATGGTGGGGGAATACTTCTCGGACCTGTTTGGGGATCGCCCTGTGGACCTCACCCATATCCGAGAGTACCTGGGCCTTCCCCCGGTGTATTCGGCTGTGGTCCAGGCACAGGTTGATGCACTCGCTGCTCCAATTCAGCAGGTGGAAGTGGAGAGGGCGATTCGTGCCATGCCGTTGGGGAAGGTGCCTGGGCGTGATGGACTCCCAGTGGAGTTCTATCGCACTTTCATCTCCCAGCTGGCCCCCTTCCTGACCTCCCTGTTTCAGGAGATCATGGACACGGGGTTTCTCCCGCGGTCATTTCGCGAGTCTGTCCTGCTGCTGCTCTCCAAGGGGAAGGATGATAGCTCCTTGGACTTTTGGTGGCCGCTCTCTCTTCTGAACGCGGACCGGAAGATCCTGGCCAAGTGTTTGGCCAACCGACTGGTGGAGGTGTCGGGCGTTTTGCTGTCCCCTTCCCAGTATTGTTCCGTTCAGGGGAGAGGGGTTCTGGACGCTGTCGCCACAGTCCGGGAGGTGGTGGAGAGAGGCCGGTCGCTCCAACGGGACCATTGGTTAGTCTCCTTGGACCAGTCCAAAGCCTTTGATCGAGTCAGTCACCGGTACCTGTGGGTGGTGCTCCAGCACTTCGGCCTCCCCGCAGGTTTCCTCTTCGTCTTGCAGGCGTTGTACTGTGGGGGGGTGAGCTTCCTGTTTATTAACGGGTGGCTCGGACGGCCGTTTTGTGTCGCCTCGGGGGTACGGCAGGGGTGCCCTTTGAGCCCCCTGCTGTATGTCTTCTCCCTCGACCCCTTCCTGCAGAGATTGTCCTCAGGTGGGTTGTGGGGCCTGGAGGCGCCTGGTGCGCCCCCGGTGACTGTTGTTGCCTATGCTGACGACATCTCAGTTTACGTGGACGGCACTGAAGGGGTAGAGGCCCTGCGGGAGGCCGTGGAGGAGTACTCGGAGGTGGCCCATTCTGTTGTCAACCACAGCAAGTGCCAGACGCTGTGGTTGGGCCCCTCGGAGGCCTCTCCGCCTTCCTGCACCCCCTTTCCTCCTCCCGTGGGTGAGGTCCGCGTTTTGGGCCTCGTCTTTGGATCGGAGGACTGTGCGGTGTCCAATTGGGATCGTTGTATTGAGACTGCACGGTGTCGGGTGCTGCGGTGGAGGGGGTGGAGGTGTACGTTCGAGGAGAAGATCAAACTCCTTGGGACGTTTCTGCTTCCCCTCTTTCTGCACGTGGCCACGGTCTTCGTTCTTCTGTCGTCCCGTCAGGCATCTGTTAGTGCTGTCTTTTTCTGTTTTCTGTGGGGTAACTGCCTGAACCCTGTCCAGCGCAACATCGTTTGCCTGGATCGGGCACAGGGTGGTTTAGGTATGTTGCACCCCCTTGTCTTCCTGTCAGTCTTGTCTATGGCGTTTCACTTGGGTAGGATGCGGGATGGGGGGGGGGTTTGGTGGGTGGCCTCCTATCGGGGTGGTTCTCCCGCTTCTGGGAGCAGTGGGAGGGGGCGTCCTCAGTCCCACGTGTGCGTCGGAGTGGGGAACAGGCCCCATCGTACGTTTTTGCGATGGTGGGGCTCATTAGGCAGTGGGGGGTGACCGACCCGCTCGCCCAGTCCTTGGGGAAGAAGGGATTGTACTGGATGGTACTCACCTCCCACTTTCAACCACAGTGGGCCCTGCGGGACTGTCCAGCGGATGTGATGCAGCGGGGCCTTCGGCAGTTGAACTCCCCTCGGCTGCCGAAGAAGGTTCGGGATGTGGCCTGGTTGTCTTTCCACGGGCGTTTGTACGTGAGGGACAACCTTAAGTACAGGTCACAGGCCGAGCGGGTCTGTCCGAGGGCAGGGTGTGAAGGGCAGACGGAGACCATGGACCATTTCCTCCGGCAGTGCCCCTTCAACGTGGAAGCCTGCCGGTTGGTGTCCGCTGCTCTTCACCTGCGTGACCTTTCCCTCCTCACGTATGCGGAGTGGGTGTACGGGGCCTGGTCCTTTCCTCTAAGGCAGGACTCCGGGACCCTCTACCTCATCACGGCTGTAGTGCGCTACCACCTGTGGCAAGCGCGCTGTCATGTCTCGACCCGGGGGTTGGTCCTGCCCCTCGACGAGGTGGTGCGGGACATTTTGGAGGAAGTGTCCAGCATGGCGCAACGCGAAAGGCGGGTGGTGGTGGCCCATCATTGGGAGCGTCTGTGGCGTCACCTCACCCTCCGCCCCCCGTGAGGGGGAGGGTTTCCCTGGGGTTTCCTTGTTAGGGATTTGGGGTGTTTCTCCCGGGGGGGGGGGGTGTGCGATGGTACTGCAGCTTTGAGGAGGTTTGGCCACTTTTCCACTCTCCCTCTCTCCTTGGGGGATGGGTTTACCAATCGATCGGTAGTGTGCAATAGTGTCATTGTCCCTGCGTGCATCCCGCTCTGCTGTTTGGCGTTGCAGGGCAGCACTGGGTTTTGTTCATTCTATGGTTTGGTTTGTTTCTTTGGTTTTGTTTTGGTGGACTTTTGTTGGGGAAGGGCCAGATTTGCCTTTATGTTTTTGTTTGGGGGGGTGGGAAGGTGGGTTTTCCCTTTGATGTGTTTTCTTTGTGGGGAGGATGGGGATGGGGCAGGGATTGGGGTGAGGGGTGGGGGAGCTGCTGCTCCTTCTTAGGGGCGGGGGTGGGGATGATGGAATATGTATTTTGGGCATGGTTGGGGGGGGGCTTGGCAGTCCCCAACAATTGGACATTATGGACATGGACATTGCCTAGACTGGTGTGGGTTGTTGTCGGGGGGGGGGGATTGGGCATGGACATGGACATTGCCTGGACTGGTGTGGGTTGTTGTCACGGGGGGGGGGGGGGTGGGCACGTGAGCTGGTTGCGGGGTTTGGTGATGGGTTTGGGGAGGTGGGTCACGGGGGTGGGGTTCAGTTTCCTGTTTGTGCTCTGTCGGGTTGGGTGGGGGTTTTGGGGGTGTGGGTCTTGTTTGGGTTGCCTGTTTAGCTTTTTGTATGTATTTTGTTGCTTGTTTCTAATAAATCAAAATTTCCACTCAGTTGCTCTTCAGCAGTCGTGGTGAGAGGACCTGCTTTGGTGAGCTTCTGCTAGGGGGAGGAGTCTAGCTCCCTGCCTGTGCTTGGATGTCGGGTCCTGGGCCACCTCCAGTGGGAGAGGCCCAGGCCCAGAGGCCTACCAGGCCTGGTAGGCCTCCCTCGTTGCAGACTGCTGTGGATGCTGGGACCTGTTCTCAGCCGGTGCCCCAGGAGGGGGGCTCCCCAGGTAGGACTACACATGGCCAGGGAGGAGGGACCCACATGCCCGGAGGCTCGGGCCTGCTACCCCCTGGAGAAGGCTTGCTTCTCCTTCCAAGGCAGGGTGTGGAGGCTGGGTGGAGGCCGGGAGAGGCCCTGGAGTATTGTATCGACCAGTACAGGGAGAAGTGGGATCCCCCCTCTGCCTTGGGTCCTGGAGGAGGCCTCTACCTCCTCCAGTGAGGATGAGGACGGAGGGTCGGGCCTGCCGTCCTTCCAGGAGCCGGCTAGGGCCCCGGAAGAGGTTGTGGCGGCAGTGCGACAGCTCCGGGGTCTCCAGGAGGAGGCAGCCTAACTGCATTCCCAGCTCTCCCACCTGGAGAGCCTGCAGGCCACCATTCCTGGTACGGAGTGGGTGGCCTATAAAACGTATCTGAAGGGGGTGAAGTGGGCCTTGAAGGCCAAGTACCACGGGATTGCTTATTTAAAGAGCCAGGGTTGTGGGTCCCTCGCTGAGGTGTACCACAATTACGACCGTTGGAATAACAGTGTGCCTGCAGTTCAGGGGAGGCCCCCGGGGGGCGGGTGGGCCGGTAGGCCATCAAAGATCCCGTTATCTGCCCTTCCAATTTTCTGCTGCTGTGGGGTCTACAGCATGCTCACTGCCCTTTCCATCTAGTGTATTATCTGGGTTAAGTGCTCCTTACCTGCAGCATGCTGGCGGTCATGGCGCTGAAGATGTCCAGTCCCAGACTCCTGCAGATGTGGTGCCTGCCCTGCTCGATCCTGTGCTACACGTTGGTGCTCCGGCGTTTGCGGGCACGGATTCGGCCCGCCCGGGTTTGTTGGGTTCGGCAACAGGATCGGCCTTCTCCACTGCGGTACAGTTGATGGCTTCATCCAGCACCGACCACGGATCCAAGGGGGGGCTCCAAGGGCTTCCTCCTTCTCCTCTGCGGGTCTT
Organism: Ichthyophis bannanicus; assembly: GCA_033557465.1. Lineage (NCBI taxonomy): Eukaryota > Metazoa > Chordata > Amphibia > Gymnophiona > Ichthyophiidae > Ichthyophis > Ichthyophis bannanicus. Next base: position 92,198,565 of record CM066031.1, read on the forward strand.
TTCCGCCGTTTCTCCTGCCCTCCCGACATCGTGCATCGCTGCTGGGATTCCCCAAGATGGCCGCCGGGGAGTGAACGGTGACGTCAGGCTCACTGAGAGGGTTGCCCCGCTGACGGACGTGTCTGTAGGGCTTCCCTCAGCCTGATCGCATCTCCAAGATGGCCGCCGCAAGCTGGGTGATGTCACTTCCGGGTCCCTCCGGAAGTGTGAAGACAGCCATGATCTTCCCTCTGCCCTGCTGAAGGAGCAACGGCGGCGGTCTGCGGAGGTTTTGCTGGACCTCCCCCACTTCTCTTCCACAGGAAGGGTCCTTCGAGATGGCGTTTTCCTCCCGGATGGATTTTCTAAACGTCGGGGGTCAGCGGATTCTGTACTGGATCGCCGGATGCTTTCTGCTGCAGTCATTGACTGTTCCGTGAGGACTGCGGGTGTACAGGGGGATGTTGGTGGTACAGCTTCTCCTTTCCTGGCTGCCCTTCCGGCTCCTCGGAGGCTGCAGCCTGGCCGCCCCTGGTTCCCGGAGGTGGCTGTCTGGCACCGGAGGGGTGCAGGGAAGGGGAAGGACCAGGGTCGGGGCTGCTTTCCTTTGCCTGCAACCCCAGGGGGGGGCCGGAAGGGTACTTCGCAGCTGTCTTTGCAACCTGTGCTGTTGGAGCGGGATGCAAGGGCTTCTGTGACTGCGGATAGTGTGGGGGGGGCCGAGGGGGGCCTGGCTGGGGGGGGGGGGTGTCCATCCCCTCTGCTGGAATCGTGGCTGCCGGCGTGGATGTCCCTGACCTTTGTGCCACGTCTGGCACCGGCAATCAGGTAGGAACTGGGATTGGAGGGGGGCAGCAGGGAGGGGGATCGGGGGGACTGGCCTTCGGAGGCCCTGTCCTGCTGTCTCAGGACGGTCCTGCCTTATTGCCGGGAGCCCTGCAGAGGGAAGAGGTTGGTGGGCTGCTTGGGGGTCCTGCATTTGAGGTGTCTGATGTCCCTGTAAAGGAGCAGGGACCTCCTGTAGCTGTGGGGGAGAGGGAGGGGGAGTGGACAACTGGCCCACCAGTGGGAGGGGGGGTAATGGTTCGTTCGGATGGGGAGCAGGGACCGACGTTAGCGGGGATGGGATAGTGCACCCGGATCCCAGGACTGGGGGGGGGCCGTGTCTTTCCCGAGTTCTGGTAGCGGAGACACAGGAGACACAGGAAGGGCTGGGAATGCAGGGCAGAGGTACAGGGGGGTTCCCTGGTATTCCTGGTGTCACGGAAGAGCAAGTGCATGATGCCATTATGTTAGCCCTGGAGACCCCGGACGGCCCTAAAGGGGCTTTTGCAACACTTAGGAGACAACAGGGTCTGGTGGACACATCGGATATGGGGGAGGGAGGAGATCCGGAGTTGCCAGGAGGCACCCAGGGAGAGGGCAGAGAAAGTATCCCTGATTCTGTGTTTGCAGAGCTGATCCTGCCCAGTCCCACGGTCGCTCCATTAGAGGCGGCTGAGGATCCTGAACCACAGCAGCGGATTTACTCGCCGGCTGTTGCGGGGGAGGCGAGAGGAGGTCAGGGGCTGGAGGCCGGGGGGTCAGTCCCCCCCCCCATACTTTTGCAGAGGCCCTGAGGGGGTCTGGTGCTGCTACAGGGACTTCAGGTGGGGCTGGGGGGAGGGGGGTTTCCCAAGGGAGAGGTCCTGTGGGTGGGGGAGGAAGTGGGGGAGGGTTCCGAGGGGTAGGGGGTGAGGTTCGATGGCGCAACGTGGCGCAGATCCGGTGGGCTGGGGAGGGCCCCCTCCAGCCAGGGAAAAGGTCTTGAGGATGGTCCTTGGGCTGGGGTTTCTCCCGGGGGATCTCTATGCCTTCATCCACATGAACAACACCATCGAGTATGATGTTAGTTTCATGCTGAGACGGGGGCTGGAGATTTTCTGGGACCGATACCAGCAGCAGAGGGGGCAGGGTGGGTGGGCTGGCTTTCGTGTTGTGCCTATCTCTCGCCAGGGGGCAGTACCTGTGACCATCCTGGTCAGGAATGAGTCGCTCCCAGGGCAGGACATCCAGTTTTGGTTGTCGCGTCATGCGGTGCTCCTCGCACCCCTGGTTAAGGGCGCAGGGCCTCTAGGGGTGTGGGACGGGTCGTGGAAGGGTAAGATCCGTTTGCGTGAGGTGGGAAATGTCGTGCAGCATGTGCCCTCGGCCGGTTTCCTCAGTCGGGATCGCATCTTGTGCTACTACCCCGGGCAACCTCGCAAGTGTCACCGCTGTGGCTCATTCCGGCATCTGAGCATGAACTGTCCCGAGCAGGTCTGCACCCGTTGTGGTGGACGGGGTCACGCCTCGGCCGGGTGTTTGCTCATCCGGTGCAACCTTTGCGGGGAGTTGGGCCACCCCTTTGCCCGCTGCCCCTCCACATCACACAATGGACTGGGGGGGGGGATGTCGTCGCCCCACCTCGGGCTCCTGTGCGGGAGGAGGTTGTGGAGGACCCTCTCCCTCAGGAGGAGTCCGGGGGCCCTAGGGTGGAGGAGTCCATTGAGCCGAGGGAGCCACCAAGGGGAGGGGAGTTGGGTAGGACGGATGAAAGGGTTGATGTGGTGGAGGTCGATGTTTCACGATAGGATAGGGGGTCGCGGGTGGTGCCACCTCAGGAATGGACTACTGTCCCTCCTAAGGGCGGCAAGGCCAAACGGAAGAAACGGGTGACATCCCCATTGCTGGATGAAGAGCCCGTGTTGGACATCAACCGTTTCATCTTTTTGGCTGCTGATGCGGCTGAGGCGGATGAGGGCTTGCCTGTGGAGGCAGGGCCCCCTGTGCAGCGCTCGGTGCGGTTAGCGGCGGAGGCGGCCCCTCTTCCTCAGCGGCGGCCTCTGAAAATACCGAAGGCGCGCCACAGTCAGGGTCCTCCAAAAAGTGTGGATCCTGGCGCCCGACGGGTGACGGAGGACGGGCTTTTGCCTCCGCGGTTGGGTGCTGGGCCTTCGCAGGAGCCCCCTGCTGACCCGGCCGTCCCGGCCTCCCCCGCAGGGGTGGGCACTGTTTTGTTGTCTCTGTCCGGGGAGGGGGAGGCAGCACCAGTGGTGGACCCCACGGAGGAGATCATTCCTCCGACCCCTGACCTGTTTGTGCCCCCTCCTTCCGTGGGGGCTGGGTTAGCCCCTGCGACAGCTTTGCCTGGTGGTCCCGGGGGCACCAGCACCCTCTGGGGTGACCGGATCGAACAGGAGGAGGAGGAAATCCTCGAGGTGGTCGACGTTGTGACACAGTAGCTCCCCAGGAACAGATGGACACAAGTGAGCATCCGGTGGTAGAAGCCGGTACTGCAGGAGAAAGCAGAGGTTTCTTTGCAGAAAGGAAAAAACAAAGTTACTTACCTGTAACGGAGTTCTCCGTGGACAGCAGGATAAGTCAGCCACACCTGGTGTCGTCCCCTGACGGCGCCGTGACGGAAGTGCTCTATAGCTCAGAGACTTCTGAGCATGTGTGAGGTGGTCCCACCTCCCCAGCCCGCCCCTAGCCGGCCAGTTTGGTGACTAGCTATGCCGTTACGGCTAGGTGCGGTGCGCAGGCCACCCTCGTGAAGGGGAGGCGGGAGGGGTGGTGTGGCTGACTTATCCTGCTGTCCACGGAGAACTCCGTTACAGGTAAGTAACTTTGTTTTCTCCTAGGACAAGCAGGATGTGTCAGCCACACCTGGTGTCTCCCGAGCTAAGTACACGCTGAGGTGAATGAGGGAGGCATGCGTAAGATTCAAAGTTTATTGAGCATCACAGGTTAATTGTGCAATCGTGAACAGTGCAAACCACAAAGTGCAAGAACAGGATAACTGTGCAATATCGAACAGTGCAGTAGTTGGAACAGTGCAGAGTAATAGTGACATTAGTGCAAAACAATAGTGCATAGACAGTAAGTAACTAGTGCAATATATTCCAGACAGTAAGTAACTAGTGCAATATATTCCAGGCAATAGCGGTCAGAGACGGGAGACAAGCGTCCCAGAGTTCAGTCTCGTGCAGCGCTCACCCTCGCTGGAGGAAGGGCTGCGGATAGGACCGCTCGGCCAAATGAGCCGTCTGTCTCGGATTGGACGTCGAGGCAGTAGTGTTTCTGGAATGTAAGGTGAGAGGACCAGGTGGCGGCTCTGCAGATATCGCTCACTGGAATCTCTTGAGCGCAGGCCAGGGAAGCGGCTATTGCGCGGAGCTGGTGTGCACTCGCCTTGTTTGCTGGGAGTGCGCCAGCTTTCTGCAGACAATAGGCCACGCAGGTTGAGATCCAGAGAGATAGTGTACGTTTGGTAACAGGTCTCCCAGGTTTGTTAGGGTCAAAGGAGACGAACAGCTGTGTCCCCTGACGAGTGGCAGATGTCCTATCGATGTAGGTGCGTAAAGCGCGCGCACAATCTAGGGAATGCAGACGTTGCTCCTCGGGGGATGAATGAGGAGCTGGGAAGAAGGATGGCAGCTCTACTGCCTGGTTGATGTGAAAAGCAGAGGCAACCTTCGGGACAAATTTGGGGTGGGTCCGCAGGGACGCCCGGTTGTGATAGAGTTGCGTGTATGGCGGGTGCGCCACAAGGGCCTGTAGCTCGCTAACCCTTCTGGCAGAGGTAATGGCGACAAGGAAAAGGGTCTTCCAGGCGAGATACTTTCCTTCGGCTGTGGCTAATGGTTCGAATGGCTCCTGCGTAAGCTGTTGTAGAACTATGTTAAGGTCCCAGGAGGGTACCGGTTTCTGGACCGGGGGCTTTAGATTTCGGAGCCCTCTCATGAAACGGGTAACAATCGGAAGGGTGGCAATGGAGCCTGAAGTTGTGTCATCTGTGCGCTCGTGCAGAGAAGCAATGGCAGCTAGGTGCACCTTGATGGATTGTGGTTGTAACCCCGATCTGTAGAGGAGGGCCAGATACTGAAGGATTGTGGGTATCGGGCAAGAGGCTGGCTCGAATCCTTGATCCTTGCACCAGATGGTGAAGCGTTTCCATTTGAGGCCATATGCCTTCCTGGTAGAAGGTCTCCGTGAAGCCAGGACAATTTGTTGCACATCCAGAGAAAGGTGTGAACCGTTGAAGGTTAACCTTTCAGCCTCCAGGCTGTCAAAGCTAGCGTCTGGAGATTGGGGTGCCAGGTTAGACCCCCGTTCTGGGTTAAGAGGTCTGGTCTCAGAGGTAGTCTGATTGGTGGCTCTTGAGCGAGCTGCAACAGCAGTGAGAACCACATCTGTCTTGGCCAATAAGGAGCGACCAGGATCACTTGTACTTTCTCCTCGATGATACGTTGTATCGTGTTTGTCAAGAGAGGTGTCGGAGGGAAGGCGTAGGCTAGATCCCAACTGTTCCAGGGGATGGCGAATGCATCCGAGGCTACCCTCTGCTGTGACGGGTGCTTGGAGCAGAACAAGGGGCATCTTGCGTTCTCCTCGGTCGCGAAGAGGTCGATCTGGGGGTTTCCCCAGTGCTGGAAGAGGGTGCGTGTCACTTCCGTGTGGAGCATCCATTCGTGAGGTTGAAGTTGCCTGCTGAGTCGGTCCGCTAAGGCGTTCTGATCCCCTGGAAGGTACGTCGCCTGGAGTGTGCAATTGTTGTGCAGCGCCAGAGCCCATGTGTCGAGGGCTTCCTTGCAGAGCGAATGGGAGCGAGTGCCCCCTTGCTTGTTTATGTAGAACATGGCGACCTGGTTGTCCGTCTGTACCAGGACAGATTTCCCTTTCAATCTGGGCATGAAAGTCTGTAGGGCATATCTGATGGCCCTGAGCTCCAGAAGATTGATGTGGAGGGTTTGTTCCGCTGCGGTCCATGCTCCTTGCGTGCTGAGGTGCCGTAGATGGGCCCCCCAACCCGAGGAGGAGGCATCCGTGGTGAGGGTGAGCTGGTGTATGCGTGGGTGAAGGCACTTGCCCACAGAAAGGTTGGATGGCTGTGTCCACCAGCGCAGGCCCTGGACCACACGGGGAGATATCTGAATGCACGTGTTGAGTGGTTGGGAGAGTTGTTTCCAGTGCGTTCGTAGGTGCCACTGCAGGGTACGCATATGCAGTCTCGCCAACGGCAGGACGGAGGTTGTCGCAGCCATGTGGCCTAACAGACAGAGGATCGCGCGGGCCGAGGTACGTTTCTCCGCTGACATCTCCCTGGCCAGGCGGATGATGGTGTTGATCCGTAGTAGGGGCAGAAAAGCCTTGCAGACTTTGGTGTCTATTATCGCCCCGATGAACTCGGTGCGCTGGACCGGTTCCAGTCTGGACTTCTCCTTGTTGAGAAGGAATCCCACTCTGATCAGCAGGTCCGTCGTTCGGCGTACTGCCCTGTGGAGTCCGGAAGCTGAGTCCGCTGATAGGAGCCAGTCGTCCAGGTAGGGAAAGATGGCGACTCCTTGTTTGCGGAGGTGCGCCGCGACCACCGCCACACACTTTGTGAAGACTCTGGGTGCAGGGGATAGGCCGAATGGCAGGACTCGATACTGGTAATGGCAGCCCAGTGCTGTGAATCTGAGGAATTTCCTGTGAGAAGCGTGGATCGGGATGTGGGAGTAGGCGTCCTGGAGGTCCAGCGTCGCCAACCAGTCCCCCGCTCTGATGAGGGGAAGGATGGAGTTGAGCGAATACATCCGGAACTTCTCTTTGATTAGGAATTTGTTTAACTTCCTGAGGTCTAGGATCGGACGTAGTCCCCCTTTTTTCTTGGGGATAAGGAAGTACCGGGAGTAGAAGCCAGTGTTGACCTCTCCCGGGGGCACTCGCTCTATCACTCTGGCCTGGAGGAGTTGCTGTAAGAGTTCCTGCAGTGGCTGTTCCAGGTGCTGCGGGGGCTGGCTGGTAGGATGCTTGTGCTGACGTGGAGGGGAGGAGAAGGGCAAACGGTAGCCCGACTGGACAATCTGCAGGACCCACTTGTCCGTGGTGATCTCTTGCCAGGCTGGGAGGAAGAGCGACAGGCGACCCCCAACCGGGGTATAGTCAGAAGGAGGAGGCGTCTTTCCCGGAGTGGGAAGGGTTGGACTGCTTCTGCTTGCGCTGTCGCGTTTGCTGTCGCTGAAAAGGCGCCTTCTGATAGCTTGGCTTGAACTTTGGCGCCTGCCACTGACGGTTGGAGCCATGGAATTGTTTTGAAGGGGCGAAGGGCTTTCTGAAGTAGCCCCCTTTCTGGTTCCAAGAGGGGCGTTCAAGGCCGTCTGCTGCTAAGGTCTTTAGGGTGGTGCAGTCCTCTTTGAGCCCTTTCACAGTGTCGGCTACCTTCTCCCCGAACAGAGAGTCGCCTGAGCAGGGGGCATCTGCGATTCGGTCATGTGTGTTATCGGAGAGTCCTGAGGCCCGGAGCCATGCCCAGCGGCGGGCCGAGATGGCCGTGCCCGCTGTTCGGACGGCAGTGTCAAAGGCATCGAAGGCAGTGCACATCAGATGCTTGCTGCATTCTGCTAAATCCTGCATATAGGTTGAAGCCATTGTCCGTGAGTCCTTGGGAAGGTCCTGTAGATGCTTCTTAAGGTCGGCCAGGAGAGCGTCCTGGAAGAGGACGTGTTGAAATTGGTGGGCTGATATTTTGGCGTTCAGCATAGCCCCTTGAAACACTTTTCTCCCAACGTCGTCCAGGCGTTTGGGGTCCCGACCTGGTGGATGGTTCGTCTGAATGCGCGTGGACTTGGATCTCTTGAGAGCTGATGACACCACGATGGACTGGTGGGGTAACTGGGCTTTGGCGAACCCAGGTCCCGAGTGGACAATGTATTTGGTGTCCATGCGCCTGGAGAAGGCTTGACCAGATGCTGGTGACTGCCAGAGTGTCAGCTGCTTCTCCTTCAATCTGCGGTGGAGGGGAAGGGCCATAGCTGGCTTGGGACCGCTTAGGTACTTCATGACCTCTGGTTCCTTTTCATCCGAAGTTTCCTCCGTGGTGAGTCCCAGTTTAGAGACCACTTTCCTGAGGAATTTCACTTCGGAGCCAGGTTCCCGGTCATCTGCGTCGCTTCCCCCGGAGCCCAGGTGTGTTGGTGAGGGAGATCGCGCCCTGGAAGGAGCCGGGGAGGGAGTCCGTGCTCTAGGGGAGAGTCTGGGGTATGGTGAGGCAGGCCCCCGCTCTGACTCTTGTGGACTGATGGCCCTGCGTTGCTGGTCTGGCCGAGGTGGGGCCGTCTGTTCCACCAGACGAGATAGCAGATTCAGGATGGCAGAAGAGGTGGATTCAGATCTGCTGCTTCTGTGTCTTTTGCTGCGGTGTGAGCTGGATCTGCTGCTGTCCCTTGGGGACCCACGATGGGGATCCCTTGCTTCTGGGGGGGACAGATGTCTGCGCTTTGCAGATTTCTTCCTGCCCCTTTCCTTGCTGTGAGAGTTTTGCTCTCGGCTCCCTCGTTGGCGCTGAGGCTCAGCGCGGACCTCAGGTCTGCCTGTGTGATGACAGGGGGATTCCCTGCTGTGAGAGCATTGCTCGCGGCTCCCTCGTTGGCGCTGAGGCTCAGCGCGGACATCCGATCTGCCTGCATGATGACAGGGGGATTCCCTGCTGAGAGAGCGTTGCTCGCGGCTCCCTCGTTGGCGCTGAAGCTCAGCGCGGTCGGCAGATCTGTGGCGGCGATGGCAGGGGGTTCCCCTGGTGTCGGCGCTGAGATCGCGTCTACTAGGCTCGCGGCTTCCTCGTGGTGCATCAGCGCGGTCTGGGGATTCGGCGCGACGAGGAGGAGAAGTCCGGGCTTGAAGCTGCCGCGCCGTGCTCCGTGGTTCCCCTTGCAGTGACGTGCTGGGCAGGGGGGAGGGCTGTCGGCTGACGTCAGGGCCAGGGCCGCGGGAGCCAATAGGAACGGAGGAGGCGTTCCCGGAGGTGGGGCCTGGCGGGGCCACGAGGGCAGCGCCATCTTGGCCGGCAGGACCGCATGGCGGGGGGAGCAGCCCGGAGATATGCAAACCGGAGAGGGGCTTACCGTGGCGGCAGAGGCCTCTCCGGGAGCAGGAAGACCCGAGCGGTTTGAAGGGAGCTCTTTGGGTTTCTTCGTCGCTTTAGCGGAGGCAGCTGAGGCAGCGCTGTGCTTAGGTCCGGAGCGATCACCGACGGGGAGAGAAGAGTTGGATTTTTTTTGCTGACCTTGGTTCAGTGCAGTTCTCCGGGTCCCGGGAGAGGAGGTCTCTCAGAGATTGCTCGCGGTGTCTCTGGGCTCTGGGGGACATCTGGCGGCAGCTCTCACAGTCGTCCCGTTGGTGAGACGCCCCCAGGCATCGGACACAGTGTTGGTGGGAGTCAGAGAGGTTCAGCTTTCTGCTGCAGGTAAGGCACTTCTTGAAGCCTGGTTTAGGCATTTTTGTGAATTTTTATGAAGAGAGCTTGAAAGTCCGTCTTGAGGCGAAGGCGGAAGGAAAAAAACTGGCCGGCTAGGGGCGGGCTGGGGAGGTGGGACCACCTCACACATGCTCAGAAGTCTCTGAGCTATAGAGCACTTCCGTCACGGCGCCGTCGGGGGACGACACCAGGTGTGGCTGACACATCCTGCTTGTCCTAGGAGAAAACACAGTTTCAATCAGGCAAAACAGCTCACCTCGAGGGAAGAGAGTGGGGAGGCTTTTGATTGGGCACGCCCCAAGGGGAGGCGGGCAGTGCAGGCTAGAAGCACCTGGTTAAATTCTCAGAAACCAGGAAGTGAAGAGACAGGGACGACGAGAAGGAGGAGAACGAGAGAACAGCTGGACCGAGAGAAGCCAAGAGAGCAAGGGAGGCTAAGAGAATTCCCAGAGGGAGATACACGTGCTTCAGAAGGAAAGTCTGAAGGGAACTATCCTTGCTGTGGAAATTCCTCTAACAGTCTGCAGCTGGAAGGTAGCTTGCTGGAGCATTCAGATGAGGAAAGAAACTGCTGGAGGCAGAACTCTTTTAAAACGCTGAGAAACCCAAGGCTACAGGACCAGGCAGAGCTATGGAATAAGGGCAGAAGGATAAAGAATTCTCCAGAGGAAAAGCTCCTGTATAAGGTACCCAGTGGGGGAGAAGTTTATGCTCTGAAGCCAGAAAGTTTGTGTTCTACGTTTAAAAGCTCAGCCAGACAAAATGGTGGCAGTTGTTGTCAGCAGAGTGAAGCTTTGAATAACACTAACTATTCTTTTAAGCTAGCTGAAACACCTAGCCAAGACAGGGCTGAAGTAAATGCTTTTAAGTATCCTCCTAACACTGCTAAGTTTTTATGTACAGCACCCACGTGTAGGGAAAGGTGGGGAGATAACGGAAGCCCAGCACATGTTTGTTTTCCTAATTCAAACAAACCTGATAAGCAGCCTGAGATAGATAGGCTCAGTCAATACTTACTCACCGAGGGGACGGGAAGACAGCTCAATGAAGAGAAGTTACATGCTGAATCACTTCTCAAGGAGTTCCAGGAGTTTTTAGAACAGAAGAAGAGTTTTAACCACAGTATTCCAGTTACTGGCTGTAAGGAAGAAAACTCTGTTCCTAATTCTCTGTTTTCCCCTGATGATGATGAGATGTTGATGGACTGTTCTACCTGTTTAATTGACAGAGGCAATTAAGCAGAGAGGATTTTGCTGGTATATGAAGTAATATTGCAGTGGCACGTAACTTAACCTACACAAGAAAGCTTGTGGAGGGAAACTGAATTAAGCCACTAGTAATTGGCGGAAGCTGAGCATTACTAGTAAAGGATCTTTTCTGTTATCATCCTGTATGTTAAACCACATGAAAGTGAATGTGAAGCAATACAACGTTACAAGCCAGTTAGGCAAGTTTTCAGTTAATCCTGTTTCTTTGGTTTATACTTCTGCACCGTCTGTAACCTTCTTTTGAACTGCACAATGGCAAAGTAAGCCACATGAAAATAAACCTCATGAAAAATAAATAACTCTTTGCCAGCCTTACTGCTCGAAGCACAATAACACAACTACAACTAACTGCCTCAAGGGCATCACAAGGCAACCCCTCCTTAACCCTCAAGGTTAGGGAGCGGGCGGGGTGATAACGTGGACCTCAAGGAGTTGCTCCAGCTTGTGGGCTTGTCCTGCAAGCGAGATTCTGGGGATCCAGGGATTGGTGAGAAGAGGAGGAGAGGGTCACGGCACACGAAATAGGCATGGCGTGCACTCCTGCGTTCTCGTGCGCCACTCTCAATGTGGGCAGTATTTTGACGGACCAGGCGCGGGCTGCGGCCTATGATTTTCTTTCCACGAGTGGGTTGGATGTCATCTTTTTGCAGGAGACCAGGCTCACCTCGCTCGCTAGCCTTCATTGGGCGAAGCGGGAGTGGAGGTTGGGTCCTTTGTACTGGTCACTTGCGGCCCAGCCCTACGCAGGAGTGGCAGTTTTGTTCACGTCCCACCTTTTTCAGGTGCAGTATGTGTGGGAACTGGAGCAGGGCCGGTGTTTGCTCTTAGATGGCTACTGCGGGCCCCATCGGTTTCGTTTCGTGGTGGTCTACGGCCCCCAGTCTAAGTTGGCGCGGAAGACCCTGTTTCGGGTCATCCGCCCCTACTTACACACCTCCCGTTTGGTGGTCCTCGCAGGGGATTTCAACACCACCACCCTGTTGCAGGACCGAGGGGGGGAACGTTGCCCACCGAGTTACGAGGGCCTCTTTTTGGCCGAGATGACCCGGACGGCTGACCTAGTGGATGTCTTCCACCGGGCCTTTCCACGGTAGCCGGGTTTCACCTACTACCATGGGACCTGCAGGAGTCGTATCGATCGGATATATGTGAGTGCCAGGGTGGAGTGTTCCCCTCCGCAGTTGCAGGCGGTTGACTTTTCGGACCACCGCGTCCTCTCCGTGTCCTTCTTGGCTAACCACGAGGAGCTCAGCAGGGGTCCTGGCCTGTGGCGACTGAATGTGCAGTTGTTGGCAACATCAGAGGTGGTCCAGGAGTTCTTGGCCTTTCTCGCAGACCAGGAGACCCTGTTGGGTGTTTTTCCTTCCCGTGTCCGTGTAGAGCTTGGTGGGATGAGGTGAAAACGCGTGCCCGCCAACTGTTCCGTTCCCGGGGTACCTCCATGGCTCGATCCCGCTACCTCACTTACACTGTCCTCCGGAGGTCGCTGGATTTTTGGTATCCCGAGGGGCAGCACGGGAGGAGGTGGAAGAGGTGCGCGTCCAGCTCCGTGGCCTGCTTTATGATCGCCACTTTATGATCGCTTCGAGGGGGCGGCTGGTGGGGTCGCCACTCCAGACCCTTTCCTGACTTGCAGGGAGAGGGTTCGGCGTCGGGAGGTCATGGCCCTGCGGGGCGAGGACGGTGCCCTTCATACCTCCCAGGAGGACCTTTTGCGGATGGTGGGGGAATACTTCTCGGACCTGTTTGGGGATCGCCCCATGGATCTCACTCATATCCGAGAGTACCTGGGCCTTCCCCCGGTGTATTCGGCTGTGGTCCAGGCACAAGTTGATGCACTCGCTGCTCCGATTCAGCAGGTGGAGGTGGAGAGGGCGATTCGTGCCATGCCGTTGGGGAAGGTGCCTGGGCGCGATGGGTTCCCGGTGGAGTTCTATCGTACTTTCATCGCCCAGCTGGCCCCCTTCCTGACCTCCCTGTTTCAGGAGATCATGGATACGGGGTTTCTCCCGCGGTCATTTCGCGAGTCTGTCCTGCTGCTGCTCTCCAAGGGGAAGGACGATAGCTCCTTGGACTTTTGGCGGCTGCTCTCTCTTCTGAACGCGGACTGGAAGATCTTGGCCAAGTGTTTGGCCAACCGACTGGTGGAGGTGTCGGGCGTTTTGCTGTCCCCTTCCCAGTATTCTTCCATTCGGGGGAGAGGGGTTCTGGACGCTGTCGCCACAGTCCGGGAGGTGGTGGAGAGAGGCCAGTCGCTCCAACGGGACCACTGGTTGGTCTCCTTGGACCAGTCCAAGGCCTTCGATCGAGTCAGTCACCGGTACCTGTGGGTGGTGCTCCAGCATTTCGGCCTCCCCGCGGGTTTCCTCTTCGTCTTGTAGGCGCTGTACCGAGGAGGGGTGAGCTTCCCGTTTATTAACGGGTGGCTCGGACGGCCATTTTGTGTCGCCTCGGGGGTGCGGCAGGGGTGCCCTTTGAGCCCCCTGCTGTATGTCTTCTCCCTCGACCCCTTCCTCCGGAGATTGTCCTCAGGTGGGTTGCGGGGCCTGGAGGCGCCTGGTGCGCCCCCGGTGACTGTCGTTGCCTACGCTGACGACATCTCAGTTTACGTGGACGGCACTGAAGGGTTAGAGGCCCTGCGGGAGGCCGTGGAGGAGTACTCGGAGGTAGCCCACTCTGTTGTGAACCACAGCAAGTGCCAGATGCTGTGGTTGGGCCCCTCGGAGGCCTCCCCGCCTTCCTGCGCCCCCTTTCCTCCTCCCGTGGGGGAGGTCCGCGTTTTGGGCCTCGTCTTCGGGTTGGAGGACTGTGCGGAGTCCAATTGGGATCGTTGTCTTGAGACTGCACGGTGTCGGGTGCTGCCGTGGAGGGGGTGGAGGTGTACGTTCGAGGAGAAGATCAAACTCCTCGGGACGTTTCTGCTTCCCCTCTTTCTGCACGTAGCCACGGTCTTCGTTCTTCCGTCGTCCCGTCAGGCGTCTGTCAGTGCTGTCTTTTTCTGTTTTCTGTGGGGTAACCGCCTGAACCCTGAACATCGTTTGCCTGGATCGGGCACAGGGCGGTTTAGGTATGTTGCACCCCCTTGTCTTCCTGTCAGTCTTGTCTATGGCGTTTCACTTAGGTAGGATGCAGGAGGGGGGTGGGGTTTGGTGGGTGGCCTCCTATCGGGAGTGGTTCTTCCGCTTCTGGGAGCAGTGGGAGCGGGCGTCCTCGGTCCCATGTGTGCGTCGGAGTGGGGAACAGGCCCCATCGTACGTTTTTGCAATGGTGGGGCTCATTCGGCGGTGGGGGGTGACCGACCCGCTCGCCCAGTCCTTGGGGCGGAAAGGATTGTACCAGATGGTACTCACCTCCCACTTTCAACCACGGTGGGCCCTGCGGGACTGTCCAGCGGATGTGATGCAGCGGGGCCTTCGGCAGTTGAACTCCCCTCGGCTGCCGAAGAAGGTTCGGGATGTGGCCTGGTTGTCTTTCCACGGGCGTTTGTACGTGAGGGACAACCTCAAGTACAGGTCACAGGCTGAGCGGGTCTGTCCGAGGGCAGGGTGTGAAGGGCAGACGGAGACAATGGATCATTTCCTCCGGCAGTGCCCCTTTAATGTGGAGGCCTGCCGGTTGGTGTCCGCTGCTCTTCACCTGCGTGATCTTTCCCTCCTTACGTATGCGGAGTGGGTGTATGGGGCCTGGTCCTTTCCTCTAAGGCAGGACTCCGGGACCCTCTACCTCGTCACGGCTGTAGTGCGCTACCACCTGTGGCAAGCGCGCTGTCATGTCTCGGCCCGGGGGTTGGTCCTGCCTCTCGACGAGGTGGTGCGGGACATTTTGGAGGAAGTGGCCAGCATGGCGCAACGCGAAAGGCGGGTGGTGGAGGCCCATCGTTGGGAGCGTCTGTGGTGTCACCTCACCCTCCGCCCCCCGTGAGGGGAAGGGTTGCCCTGGGATTTCCTTGCTGGGGTTTTGGTGTTTTCTCCCGATGGATAGGGAGGGGAAACCGGGGGGGGGGGGGGTGTGATGGTACTGCAGCTTTGAGGAGGTCTGGCCACTCTTCCGCTCTCCCTCTCTCTTCGGGGGATGGGTTTCAAAAGTCGCTCTGTCGTGTGCCGCAGTGTCATTGTTCTTGTGTGCATCCCGCTCTGCTGTCAGGCGTTGCAGGGCAGTACTATGTTTTGTTCTTTTTATGGTGTCGTATTGTTTCTTTGGTTTCTTGTGGTGGGACTTTGTTGGGGAAGGGCCAGATGTTGCTCTTATGTTTTGTTTTGGGGGGTGGGTGGTTTACATATTGGTAAGGGGATATGGATGTTTCTTTCACTGTTTTTCTTTGTGGGGTGGATGAGGACGGGGCAGGGATTGGGGTGGGGGTGGGGGAGCTGATGCTCCTTATTAGGGGCGGGGGTGGGGATGGTGGATTATGTATTTTGGGTTCTCATGCTGGCGCGGGGGTCTCGGGTAGGGTTGGGGGGGGGGGTTGGCAGTCCCCAACAGCTGGGTGCCATGGACATGGACATGAACATTGCCTGGACTGGTAGGGGTTGTTGTCGGGTGGGGGGTTGGGCACGTGGGCTGTTTGCTGTGTTTGATGGTGGGTTTGGGGAGGTGGTCACGGGGGGGGGTTCAGTTTCTTGTTTGTGCTCTGTCGGGGTGGGTGGGGGTTTTGGGGGTATGGGTCTTGTTTGGGTTGCCTGTTTTGCTTTTTGTATGTATTTTGTTGCTTGTTTCTAATAAATCAAAATTTCCACTCATATCAACTTGCTTGAGTTTTTCAAGTCTGGGGAACTCCAGACATAGACCTCTTTGCAAGTCCACAGAATGCCAAACTTCCCTGGTTCTGTTCCAGACTTCCAGCTCGAAATTGTCAGACGAGGGATGCATTCCTGCTCCATTGGGGCCAGGATTTTCTCTATGCCTTCCCTCCAATTCCCCTATTCCCCAAAACCCTATTCAAACTCCAGAGAGACAGAGGTCGCATGATACTCATAGCTCCCTGTTGGTCAAGGCAAACATGGTATCCTCTTCTCTTAGGTCTCTCTCGAGCCACTCCTCTGGAGTTGGGGAGTGCTCCAGATCTTCTATCCCAGGACAACGGATCCCTTCTGCACCCTAATCCTCAGTCCCTTCATCTCAAGGCCTGGCTCCTCAAGGCATAGAGTTTCAAGATCTAGGCCTTTCACAACAAGTGAAGGATATTCTTCTAGCTTCCAGAAAACCTTCCACAAGGCATTCTTACGCTTTTAAGTGGAAGAGGTTCTCAGTCTGGTGTTCCCAGAGGGGACTTAATCTGCTCTTGGTACCAGTGGAGTCCCTTCTGGACTATCTCCTTCAGTTATCAGCTTCTGGTCTTAAGACCAATTCTGTTAGAGTCCATCTTAGTGCTATTGCTGCAACTCATAAACCCTTCAATGGGCAGCCAATTTCCTATCATGCTCTTGTTTCAAGGTTTATGAGAGGTCTACTTTTAATAAAACCTCCCATCAAACCACCTCCAGTGGCATGGGATCTTAATATTGTTCTGGGTCAACTCATGAAGCCACCCTTTGAACCTTTAGCTACTTCAGAACTAAAGTTTCTTTCATGGAAAGTCATTTTCCTAATTGCTATCACTTCTGCAAGACGCATTAGTGAACTGCAGGTTTTAGTGGCTGACCCGCCTTATATGAGGTTTCATCATGACAAAGTAGTCTTTATGCCAAAGGTAGTATCACCTTTTCATTTAAACCAATCGGTTTATCTTCCAGTCTTCTTTCCTAGGCCTCATGCCTCCAGTGCGGAAAGAAATCTTCATACCTTACACTGTAAACGAGCTCTGGCTTTTTATCTTCACAGAACTCAGCCATTTAGAAAGTCTTCTCAGCTTTTTCTGGCTTTTGACTCTAGTCATTTAGGATTCCCAGTCACAAAAAGAACTCTCTCTAAGTGGATTGCAGACTGTATTTCCTTTACCTATCAGAGAAAGGAATCCCTCTTGAAGGCCATGTCATGGCTCACAATGTTAGAGCCATGGCAGCCTCAACAGCTAATCTTCGGTCAGTTGCTATTGATGAGATCTGCAAAGCAGCAACTTGGGCTTCTGTTCATACTTTCACTGCCCACTATTGTTTGGACAAGGACTCCCGTCGGGATGCCTTGTTCGGTCAGGCTTTTCTACAGCATCTCTTCCATTCCTAGATCAACTCCTTCCCACCATCCACTCTTGGATGCCTGAGGTTCCTGGGAGGAAGCATGGCCCATCTTACTTAGATCCGCAGCATGCTGGGGTCATCCCTAGGCATTTTTAGCTGGGGAGTCCCCATATGTGAAGACTACATTCCTGCTTGTTCCTGGAGATAGCGTAGTTACTCAACTGTAACAGGTGATCTCCGGGAACAGCAGGAATAAGTCTTCACAACCCACCCACCTCCCCTAGGAGTTGTCTTTCTCTATTTTTCTTCTACTTCTCTCCTTTGGTCTCAGCTTTCAACTCAACTGAAGTGAGAGAGGTAGTTGGGCGGGAAGGCAGCACGCATGCGTGGTGGATGCTCCCAAAACTTTCTTTTTGGGACGCTGGGGAGCGTTCCCGCGCAGGCTCCGTCACCCATATGTGAAGACTTATTCCTGCTGTTCCCGGAGATCACCTGTTACAGGTGAGTAACTACGCTTTCCTGACATTGCCTTTCAATTTACCACCTTGCAGCTTCATGTTATGCCCTCTAGTTTTACAGCTTCCCTGTCTTTGGAAGAGGTTTGTTTGTTCATCATTTCTCTTTAAGTATTTAAAGGTCTGAATCATATCTCCCCTGTCCCTCCTCTCCTCCAAAGTGTACATATTGATATTTAGATTCAAACTCCTGTATCACCTATACGTTGACGATATCATGATATATTTTCCATTCAAAATTAACAATTTCCCAATCCAACACATCAACTGGTTCACTGACAATCTGAAGATCAACTTTGAGATGGGAAAAGGAGGCATTACAAGGAATAAAGAAAAGACAACACTTAGGCCAAGAGCAACACTTGAACCAAACTGCAGGCTGAGAGGCCTGTAGTTTCAGATACAGGAAAACAGCAACAGAGAAAAAAACAAAACACAATAAATTATGTCTTGTAAGCTGCAGCTGGCTGACCTTTTCTAGAGGAAATGGAGCCTAAACTACAGAGGGGCTGCAAACCACAGCCACTCCTCGTGTAACCAATCAGATGCCCCTATTTACCCAGATATGTAGGTTGTTGCAACAGGTGTCTTTCCACTGCAGGCTTCAATAAAATAGGAACCTTTGGACCCCAAGCAGACATCAGAAATGGTCCTCCCGGACATAAACAGACTTCAGAAATGGACTTATAATCTTTTTAACACCTGATCGCTATCTTGCTGAATTATCTTTGCCCTCATATGCATGCTTAACCACAGTTAACCAATAACCTCGCTTTTAGAAATGCTCACGTAAGGGAACAAAGAGGGAGGGGGGAGGGAGAGGGCACGTGGGTGTTTTATGTTAGAGCTATGTAAACAGAATACATATAAAAATGACATGCAAGGCTTGTATCAATTACCAGTTCCTTATCGTTCCTCCAGCTTAGTCCTCGACGTATGGGTAGTGCACCTCCTCCTGCAGCATGAAGACTGGACCAATCAGATTTCAGCTCCACTGGAACCAGCATACCCTGCAACTCAGGAACTCCAGTGTGTCCAGTCTTCATGCAGCAGGAGGACGTTAGTGAGCATAGCTGGGCTCACTAGTTAGTCAGATAGTAGTTTTTGTCTATAGCTAACCTTTATTTGGGTCCTATTAGGGCTTCTTTTACTTTTTTGCCAATTAGTACGCTGTCCCTTTAAATTTGTCTGTAATATCTCGGCACTCAGTGGGGGAGGGAGGGGGAACCCGGAGGAAGCTCCCTCTCCTGCTCAGCCTTTGCCGCCTCTGTCTATTCTATTTTGCTTTGGGGGAAGTGGATCTCTGCCCCAGGGCTCTTCGGGGCAGAGCTCCAGCGGCGGCTGTGCTGCAGCTCGTCTCCGGAGGCTTGAGAAGACAGCTGCGTGTGTGCCGGTGAGTTCTTACAGCTGAGGGGAATCTGACCGGCTGCTGAGCCGAGTTCAGTTATTCACTCAGCTGTTCGGGGGGTTCTCACAACCATTGCTCCTGGTTCGGGGGGGGGGATCCCAGGGGGTCCCGTTTCGCGGCCGC
Source organism: Ichthyophis bannanicus (assembly GCA_033557465.1). Lineage (NCBI taxonomy): Eukaryota > Metazoa > Chordata > Amphibia > Gymnophiona > Ichthyophiidae > Ichthyophis > Ichthyophis bannanicus. Next base: position 92,217,233 of record CM066031.1, read on the forward strand.
AACGGGTCTCTTTCTCCTCGGGCCCTTCTCCTCAGCGTGAAGGTGCAAAAGCGCGCCAAAACGCTTGCTGGTCTGCCGCGGCCATTTTTTCCCGATTCGCGGTTTTTTCTTTAGGGTGTCCCGCGGTAGATTTTTGCTTCTTTTACTTTGAGTTTAAGTTTAATTTAAGTTTAATATCAGTGACTTTATTTTTATTTGGTTTATTTTGCGTTTCAGACTGTGTCTTAGCACAATGCTTCATGCAGTGTTTTATGGGGCAGGGGTTGTGAGTTTAATTCCCCCGGTGATCTTCAGAGTGACAGCTGTCTGAGGCACTAACCTCTTTGATTTTTTGATCTCTTATTCTTTAAAAAAAAAAAAAAAAAAAGATATGTATGTATATGAGGGAAAGCAGGCATAACCTCCTTTCACCACGTGCAGGTCAGACCTTTCCTCATTGCTTGCACAGGCTTTCCATTATTAGCGACTGCCCAGTTCCCGCCTGGTACTTCTGGGTCAGTGAGCTGTCGGTTCCTCTGCCTTTTTTATCTGCTGCCGGCTGGCTTCGCCAAGCGCTAGGCTCCCCATGTCCACGGGATCTCTTTGCCTCATTTGTGGATCTCGGCGGGGTGCCGACGCAGAGACCGGCGTGTGCCCTCGCTGCGCCTCACTGTCTCGCAGCATGGAACAGCGCCTGGAGCATCCTTTACCTGCGACGGCACAGTCGGGTGCCACTTCAGGAGATTTAGAATCGCCGCTAGAGGGACCCTCGGGGCTTTCTCCTAACAGTGGTTCGGCGCCTGTGGCGCAGCTAGGTCTGGGGGAGTCGTTGCCCTTGGAGGATTTTTCTGCAGATTTTGTTTTGCTCCTGCACCAGGCGTTCTGCCGAAGGCGCCAGGTTATGGGAGTGGCGCCTCTACCACCGCAGGGGCTACCCGTCCAGCCCTCTCCGGGAGAGCCTCCATTGTCCGAATGCAGAGCTCCTAAGCGGCCGCGGTTGCACGACCCTGGTTCTACGGAGGCGGACTGGCCTGAGGGGGATGATCCCGAGTTCGATCCGGAGGGGGATGCAGACGGCTTGGAGGAAGGGGAACTTCCAGAGCCGGAGGATCAAGCGAAGATTATTCAGGTGTTCAGGCGTGAAGAGCTTCCGGCTCTTGTTTCGGAAGCGCTTCAGACGCTAGGTTTGGCCTCTACGCCTAAGGCGGAGGAGGCGGATGGAGTAGATCCCATCATTCAGGCGGTACGACAAACTCAGGTGGTTTTTCCCATTCATAAAGTTATTGACCAGATGATTCAGGCTGAGTGGGACACTCCTGAGGCTGGTCTCAAGGGAGTTAAGATCATGCGTCGTCTTTATCCTTTGTCGGAAACGGATATGGAGCGTTTTCGATCTCCCAAGGTCGACGCAGCCGTGTCTGCGGTGACGAAGAAGACCACCATTCTGGTGGAAGGGAGTGCGGCTTTGAGGGAGCCGCAGGACCGGAAGATGGACGGTCTGTTGAAGCAGGCCTTTGAGGCGGATGCGATTGCTTTACAGGCTTCCGTTTGTGGGGCTTGGGTAGCCCGTGCCTGTTTTCGCTGGGTTCAGCGATTTCAGCACGCTCCTTCCTTGGACTCTGATACGCTGACGGAAATTCACCGCTTGGAATCCGGTACGGCGTATTTGGCGGATGTCCAGTACGATCTCATCAGGGCTCTCTCCAATAGCATGGCATCGGTAGTGGCCTCACGGAGAGCTCTTTGGTTAAAAAATTGGGCGGCCGATGGTTCCTCCAAGTCACGGTTAGGCAAATTGCCTTTTAAGGGTAAATTGCTCTTTGGTGAGGATTTGGATAAGTTGGTCAAAGATCTCGGTGACTCCAAAGGCGGTCGCTTACCGGAAGATAGACCCAAGCGGGGTAGGTCAATTCCGGTCGCTAGGGGTCAATTTCGGGACTTTCGTAGGTTCCGGTCACCCCGTTATGCGAGCTTCCAGCGGGGTAGATATAGTTCCCGGGCATTGAGTTTTTGCGGATTTCGAGGAGCCAGTCGAGGGTTCTCGGCGGGGGGTTCCCCGGGCCCCCGCAAACCCCAATGAAAGACAGCGGGTCCAGGTGGAGCTGCCGATGATCGGAGGACGTCTTCGACGTTTTCTCTCCGCTTGGATCCAAATTACTTCCGATCAGTGGGTTCTCAACATTATCAGAGACGGGTATGTTCTCGATTTGGCCCGTCCGGTGCTCGACTCTTTTGTAGCGTCTCCCTGTCGAGGGGTTCAAAAGACCCTTCAGGTGCGCCAAACGCTCGACCGTCTTCTTCAGCTGGGGGCGGTCATTCCAGTTCCGCAAGCGGAATATGGTCTGGGAAGGTATTCCATTTATTTCGTGGTGCCAAAGAAGGGAGGCGATCTGCGGCCCATATTGGACCTCAAAGGAGTGAATCGTTGTCTGAGGGTTCCCCACTTTCGGATGGAGACTCTACGATCTGTCATAGTGGCCGTTCGCCGAGGCGAATTTCTCACGTCCCTCGACCTCACGGAGGCTTATCTCCATATCCCTATTCGGGAAGACCAGCAGAGGTATCTGCGCTTCGCGCTTCCGTGGGGTCATTTCCAGTTTCAGGCATTGCCTTTTGGTCTAGCGACCGCACCTCGCGTATTCACCAAGATCATGGTGGTGGTTGCCGCGGCTCTCCGCAAGGACGGGGTGCTGGTTCATCCCTATCTGGACGACTGGTTGATTCGCGGGAAATCTCGCGCAGAGAGCTTGGCAGCGACGGAAAAAGTCATCACGCTCTTACAGTCTCTCGGCTGGGTGGTCAACCCACTCAAGAGCCATGTGGTACCGACACAGATTCTCGAATATTTGGGGGTGCAATTCGAGACGTGCCGGGGGTTGGTTTCTCTACCCGAATGCAGGGTGTTGACTCTTCAGTCTCTGGTTCGAAGGTTTCGAAGATCTCCAGCCCCGTCGGCCTGGCGATACCTGCAGTTGTTGGAGGTGGTGCCTTGGGCGCGTTTTCACATGCGGTCTCTCCAGCGGGCCTTACTCCGCCGCTGGTCCAACCAGTCCGATCCACTGAGCAAACGTCTACCTTGCCCGATGATGGTTCGGAAGGATCTATCCTGGTGGTTGAATCCGCTCACTCTGCGAGTGGGGATGCCATTGGAGCAGCCGGACTGGGTTCCCCTCTTAACGGACGCCTGCCTGACGGGCTGGGGCGCTCACTGCGAGGGCCAATTCGTCCAGGGGCTATGGTCCCCAGAGGAGAGTGCCTGGTCGATCAACCGATTGGAGCTTCGAGCCATTCGCTTGGCATTGCAAAGCTTCGAGGCTCGGATATCGACTCGAGCGATTCGGGTCCTATCCGACAATGCAGCGGCCGTGGCCTACATCAACCGACAAGGAGGAACCGGAAGCGTCGGCCTGGAGGCGGAGGCTCGGACGTTGTTCGAGTGGGTAGAGCCTCGTCTGTCAGCCATCTCCGCAGCACATATCGCCGGAAAAGACAATGTGACGGCGGACTTCCTCAGCAGAGTTCAGGTGGATCCCGGAGAATGGGAGCTACATCCCCGGGTTTTCGCGCAGCTGGTTCAGCGTTGGGGTCAACCACTCATGGACCTAATGGCCACGTGCCGCTCAGCAAAAGCGGCTCGGTTCTACAGTCGGCGAAGGGAGCCGATGTCCGAAGGCCTGGATGCTCTGTTGCAGATTTGGCCCTCCACGGGTCTTCTCTATGTATTCCCTCCGTGGCCCCTGCTGGGGCGCGTTATTCAGCGTATCGAAGCCCACCGGGGTCGGGTGCTCTTGATAGCGCCGGATTGGCCGCGTCGTCCTTGGTATGCCGATCTGATGCGGTTAGTCGACGGTCCTCCCTGGAAACTTCCCTTAGTGTCGGACCTGTTGTGTCAGGGTCCACTCCGCATGCCGCAAGTGGAGAGATTCTCTCTTACGGCATGGCTATTGAAAGGGCTAGGCTAAGAAAACGCGGTTACTCCCGATCGGTTGTAGCGACTCTCTTACAGGCGCGCAAGAGATCCACTTCGCTGGCCTATGTTCGGGTTTGGCGTATCTTTGAGGACTGGTGTTCCAGAAACCAGATCCGAGCGGCTACGGCCTCTCTGCCGGTAATACTGGATTTTTTGCAAGACGGTTTTACTAAGGGTCTCGCCGCCAGTTCTTTGCGGGTCCAATTGGCGGCTCTGTCTTGTTATCGCGGTAAAGTTCAGGGCGTGGCTTTAGGTGCGCATCCTGATGTGGTTCGTTTTTTGCGTGCTGTGTCTAGGTTACGGCCAGCCCGTAGAGTATCGGTACCCTCGTGGGATCTTAATTTAGTGCTGCGTGCTCTAAGTGCAGCTCCTTTTGAACCGCTTTCTGGTAGTTCGGTGAAGGATTTGACTCTTAAGACGGTGTTTCTAGTGGCGATATGTTCCGCACGCCGTATTTCCGAACTCCAGGCTCTGTCTTGCAGGGAGCCTTTTCTGTCTTTCTTTCTCCGCTAACAAAGTGGTTCTGCGGCCTGTTCCATCCTTCTTGCCAAAGGTGACTTCTCCTTTTCACTTGAATCAGGTTGTTTCCCTTCCGGTTTTTTCGGAGTCCGAAGGGCATGCTTCTGATCGTGGTTTGAGTCGGTTGGACCTCAAAAGGGTTCTGCGTCGCTATTTACGAGTTACCAATGATTTTCGTAAATCAGACCACTTGTTTGTGCTGTTTGGTGGTCCTCGCAAAGGGGAAGCGGCAGCGAAGGCTTCTATTGCCAGGTGGATTAAAGAGGCGATTGGTTCGGCTTATATTTTGCACGGTCGAACGCCGCCGCCTGGACTGCGTGCTCACTCTACGAGAGCACAGGCGACGTCCTGGGCGGAATTCAGTTTGGTTTCGCCGGTAGATATTTGTAAAGCGGCCACGTGGTCGTCTTTGCACACTTTCAGTAAACATTATCGTCTTGATGTCTTGGCGGCGAGCGATGCCGGTTTTGGTTCCGCGGTTCTGCGTGCCGGCTGGCACAATCCCACCCGTTAGGCTGCTTTGATACATCCCATACGTCGAGGACTAAGCTGGAGGAACGATAAGGAAATAGTAATTACACTTACCTGGTAATTGTAGTTCCTTGAGAGACGACAGCTTAGTCCTCCTGCCTCTCCCTGATTTCTTTTCGCACGGCACGCCTTGGATGAAGAAGTCCGTATTCCCAGGTGAGTGCATTTCATTTTGTTGTCCTTTCTTTCGATCCAATGTTTTTCTTTTTGTCTCTACGTTTCTGCTGTGGCAGGGGCGGGACTTCCGTTCCTGTTAGTCATAATTTTGGTTTGTGGGCTACGCCACCAGTAGTAAAAAAAAAAAAAAAAAAAAAAAGAAAGAAAACCACAAGCTCAGTTCCTGTTAAGGAATATATTTCCTGTGAGAGCGATTTTACTAAAGGTTAGCTACGTGTTTGAGTTTGCTTTGTCAGTAGTTCACTGGAGTTCCTGAGTTGCAGGGTATGCTGGTTCCAGTGGAGCTGAAATCTGATTGGTCCAGTCTTCATGCTGCAGGAGGAGGTGCACTACCCATACGTCGAGGACTAAGCTGTCGTCTCTCAAGGAACTACAATTACCAGGTAAGTGTAATTACTATTTTGCTGTGACTAAGTGACTGGTCTTCTGCTAGCAGAAATAAACACAGGTAAACTGCCTGGAAATTGTATGTCTTGTCTTGTCTTTTCCTTCACTTACTTTTCAGGAGGACTCAGACTCAGTGGACCGGGGCCCCGTTAAGCGACGTCCACCACAAACCTCAACAAGACAGGGGCCCTATACATAACACGTAATCTAAACTTCACAATGCCACCTAACATCATATTACAAGACACAATCATTATGGTTAAAGAAGAGATAAAATTATCTTGGTGTGATACTTGATCGCACCCTAAATATGACCTCATTCATAAAAAACACCACAAGAAAAATCTACCACAAACTGAGATTATTAAAACAACTTCACCCCTACTGCACTCTAATGACTCCAAATCCGTATTTAAGGCACTCGTGACCCCACATTTTGATTATGCAAGCGCCCTACTCCAATGCTTATCTAAACAAACAATTCGTCCCTTACAAATTGCACAACATATTGCCGCAAGAACAACAACACGTTCCAGCCCATTAGACCATATCACCCCTATTCTAAGTAACCTACACTGGCTCCCCATACACTCCCGCACCCAATACAAAATAATTATAAGATCACAAACTAATCAATGACATTTCTCCATCCTATCATCACTCATAACCACTGATAAGACCACCCATAAAGAAGCTGTAACAAAAACAAACTTCAAACAGCACTATACTATATTAAAGCTAAAATAAATCACAAATAGTAGAGCATTCTCGCACTGCGCACCCACTCTCTGGAACACACTTCCTGAAAGTCTAAGGGGCTTGTTTACAAAGCCGCGGTAGTGGTTCGCGATCGCAGCCGCGGCCCCATTGAAATCAATGGGGCCGCGGCTCCGATTACGATCGCAAACCGCTACCGCGGCTTTGTAAACAAGCCCCTAAGAGAGACAAAAGACCTCTCCACTTTTAAGAGAAAACTTAAAACACACCTTTTCACACAACACTTTGGCTCTATAACTTAACCCAACACCCTACCTAAGTACCCCTCACTCAGCGCACACTCCCCTGATAAATACTCTCTTGATACACAACTGAGATGGGAAAGGGGATAGCATGCCATATAAAATAGATTATATATGACGACGAAACCCCTCAATAGTAATATTATGTGATTCTATATGAAATGGCCCGTTCTACAACACCTTATTAAAAATGATTTTATATTTTGAATATTTTTTATCTTAGAGTTAAATTTTTTCCCCTTTTTTTTAAGTTTTCTTCTATATGAACAAAAGGGTATATGAGTCTCAGACTTCTTGTAGCAGCGGTTTAGATGTTCAAAAAATCTGTAACCTAACTGCCAAATCGCATCAACGACTCATTTCTGTATATACCCTTCAGTATTCTTATGATGTTGCATACGATAAGTATAAACTTTCATGAACTGTAATGAGGTAATTATGCCAACTTATCTTCAAAAAGAGCAGGCGACCCCCTCCCGGTCCGTTAATGCGTTTCACGGAGACGTTTCCTCAGGGGGTATGACTACAAACTTCAAAGTCTTGGAAATGGCAATTGATGTTTTTTAGATGCGTATACATGAATCGTTATCTTCAAATCATCTCTTCAGTGTCGGTATTCATTCATAGTTTAAAAATGGCTGACAGCTCATCTGGACACTACGCATCCAGTAGTGTCCAGATGAGCTGTCAGCCATTTTTAAACTATGAATGAATACCGACACTGAAGAGATGATTTGAAGATAACGATTCATGTATACGCATCTAAAAAACATCAATTGCCATTTCCAAGACTTTGAAGTTTGTAGTCATACCCCCTGAGGAAACGTCTCCGTGAAACGCATTAACGGACCGGGAGGGGGTCGCCTGCTCTTTTTGAAGATAAGTTGGCATAATTACCTCATTACAGTTCATGAAAGTTTATACTTATCGTATGCAACATCATAAGAATACTGAAGGGTATATACAGAAATGAGTCGTTGATGCGATTTGGCAGTTAGGTTACAGATTTTTTGAACATCTAAACCGCTGCTACAAGAAGTCTGAGACTCATATACCCTTTTGTTCATATAGAAGAAAACTTAAAAAAAAGGGGAAAAAATTTAACTCTAAGATAAAAAATATTCAAAATATAAAATCATTTTTAATAAGGTGTTGTAGAACGGGCCATTTCATATAGAATCACATAATATTACTATTGAGGGGTTTCGTCGTCATATATAATCTTAACCCTCTGCGAACTGACTTGATATAAAATAGATGGCATGCTGAAACAAACAGACATTAAAACTTTAGAGAGGAGCAGCAGCACAAGAACACCCACAGGCTAAAACAGATAAACTATCTTTACAACCAAGCTGACAAAAGAATGGGAGGGGGAGGTAGAGAGATGCCTTTGCTAGAGTTATCTTCTCATGCACACACATAAAGGAGTAGGGTGTTAGCCACAAATGCCTTAGAATGCAGGGAGAGATAAGGTAGCCACCCCTCAACTGACCAATCAGGGAATCCTAGCCGGTAGATACGCTCCAGATATGCCACCTAGATAATTCTGTAGAAAGAAGAAGCAAGGGGCCCAGAGAATTCTTCCAAATTGTTATTCTGCTAACCCACATGACAAACTGCTATGCTAAGACTGTATAAAAATCCAGCTTGAATCCTGTGTGAGTGCTGGACTCCTTGATAGCTTACTATGAGCTAGCCCTGCTATGGCAGTGAATAAAAAGATATCTGCCTGGAAAATTTGTTTTTCTTTCTTGCCTTGCTTTCTGTTGTTCTCTCCTTACCAGGTATCATCTGGACTGGACCTGGACCCAGGGGTGGCTCAAGGCAGTCTGCTGCCTGAGGTGAAGAATGAGATGGCGGTCCCCCCCCCCCCACCACCTTAGAGGGGCTTTTTCAGAAATCCAATCAGAGACTGAACCAAATCAAAAAGCCGATTAGATTATATGGAGGAAATGCAAGATGTTTGCACACAGGGCCATATCGAACTGCAATCGCGCCTTGTGCAACTTGCAATTCGGGCGCATGCCCCCCTCTCCCCCCATACCTCCATCCAGCGCTTCCTGCTCTTTCCGTGCTGCTGCCGCCCTCTGTTTTTTGTTACCGGAGGATGTAGTAAAGACTGTTAGTGTAGCTGGGTTTAAAAAAGGTTTGGACAAGTTCCTGGAGGAAAGGTCCATAAATCATTATTAAGAAGGGACCCGGATATCAATGCTTGACCCAGTACAAGCATTGTGGAACCTGTGTCTTTTGGGGAAACTGCTAGGTACGTATGACCTAGATTGGCCACTGTTGGAAACAGGATACTGGGTTTGATGGACCTTGGTCTGACCCAGTATGGCATATCTTATGTTCTTATGTTCCCTGATCATTTGATTTTTGCAGTTTGCCAGGTCTTGGTGAAGGGATGTGAATTCTCTCAGGGGCATTTTATCCACATGAGTTAGTTTTATGTATATCTTGACACTCATGAACCTCACTCCTATGCCAAGGTACATGAATTCTCTTTACTGTGAATCACTTGATGCTTTTTTGCATATGACTTATTTGTGAAGTCTTTCCCACACTCAGTGCATTTGAATGGTTTCTCTCAGGGGCAGTTTCTCCAAATGGAAAGTTTTGCACATACCATGACAATTGTGAACCTCACTTCTCTCCTCTGTGGCCCCTGAGATTCAGTGATGATTTCTCAGAAAATCTTTTATCACATTCGGTACATTTCAATGGTTTTTCTCCTGTATGAGTCCTGTGGTGGGATTTTAGCTGTGATTGCGTATGGAATCTTTTATCACATTCAGTACATGCATATTGTGATACAGTGGATAATACAGAGCCCATGGAGGTTAGTGAAAATGAGAAACTTACCTCAGATTGAGGACTTCCGGTCTGGCAATGAGCTGACCAGACGTGCTCTGATCAGCTCCGGGCAAAATACCCCACAAAACTGCTAAAAATCTGCTCTCGCACCGCCGATTGCCCTCGAAACTGCTGACCCACTAGAATACTTTGCCAGGAGCTTTAAATTCTAGCCCTAGGACTGCAGAAACAGGCTGTCTACGAGCGATAGCCCAATGGCAACGAAATCTGTCCGGAGAGAGAAGCCACGTGCAGTGGAGGCCAAAATGGCTGAAGGAACCCCTACTAGCCCAAAATCGGGGAATGGCTCTGACCTGGTGGCCGAGGTGAGCGCAGCGGTGGTGAGCGCACTCGAGACCCGTTTTCAAAACCTTGCGGGGAGCCTACAGACTCTCAACCAAAATTTTTCTGAATTTGCTGGGCGAATGGAGCAGGCGGAGGCGCGTATTGCTGAGGTCGAGGACTCCCAACACTCTCTCACGGCTAAGGTGGCTGCCCTTGAATCCGTCGTTAAACAGCAAAGTGAGAAGCTGGACGACTTGGAGAACAGGGGGCGCCGCAAAAATTTACGTTTCGTGGGGATCCCTGAATCTGTGGGAGACGGAGCCCTCTTCAATTACCTGCAAGCTTGGCTCGACCAACTTATTGGCGGGGCGGACGGAAGCCGGGTAAAGCTGGACCGCGTGCACAGACTGGGACCCCACAGAGAACAAGCGCAGCAACCTCGAGCAGTCATCGCCCGCTTCCAGGAGTACCGCCAGAAGGAGGAGGTTCTGCGACTTGCTCGCAACCGCAGGTCTTCCGACCACACGACTGCAGAACGCATTCTCGTTTTCCAGGACTACTCCGTCCTTGTTAGCCAACAACGGCGTGCCTTCTCCTCGGCCTGCGCCCAGCTCTTCACGAAAGGACTCCGATTCTCGTTGCTATACCCGGCCCGCTTGAGAGTGGAACACCAGGGCCGTACAAAAGTCCTCGCGATGCTGGCAGAAGCCTCCGCGTTCCTGGAGTCTCTCAACGTACCAAGCCCAGACCCCTCCAGAGGGCCCACGCGTAGCCTGGACTGAAACTGCACCGTTGGGCTCCAAAGACCTTGGACAGCCGTGGACTGCTCTGAGCCAGCTAGCCTGGAGCTTTGGTGGACTCCTACTTTGTTTTTGGGGTCCTATTTTCATTTTCATACTCTCTCATTTTTTTAGTTTAACAGATTCCGATTAGTGTGGAGGACCCGGGCTCCCGCCTCCCCTTTTTATTTACTTAAATTTTTTTATTTATTTTTCTTTATTTGTTTTTGTTTGTTGGTTGTTTGGTTCTCCCCCCCCCCCTCCTTCTTTCCCTCCCCCTCCCCCCCCATCCCCTTTTTTCTCCTTTTTTTTTTCTCTATTTTTGATTTCCCCCCCCTTTTTTCATTATCCTTCCTCTCCCTATCTTATACATTTCCCTTTTATTTTACTTTTTCCTCTGCCAATTCTACAGGGCCTCGGTTTTCTCTCTCACTTTTCTATTTTGTGTCTCGTTAGTTGGTTTGGTGGGTTTTTTTTGGGAATAGGTCCCACCACTGATGCGATCTCTAGGAACTCCTGCCCCTGAATGTCTCCTTGCAACTGTTCCAGATGCTAGCAACAATATAGCGGTATGTAGCCAGACGGAGTTACTTTGACTCACTGTAAAGGTCCGCGGGGTTACTTTGTTTCAGTTCCTGCACCTATTTCTCACATTCACATTAGTGGAGTTCCCTAGGATGGCGCCCTGGCCTCCTCCCCCCCCCTTCCTCCAGTGTAGAATCGGATCTCCGGGGGAGGAGACATACCCATGCGCCTGCTGATAAGGGTGGAGATAATTGGGAGATCTGTGCCTGGCCGGGGGAGACCAACATTCTTGGTTAATGTCATCTTGCATTCACCCCTGACGGGCGGGAGTATAGAGGGGCGGCCACGATCCCAGCGCGTGCGCCTGGCCAGGGGTGGACTCCCTGGGATCTGGGGCTTGCCCTGCTTCTGGGCGCCGCAGTCCGGTCTCCGGGCTGCGGGGCCGGGGGGGGGTCCTGTCTAGGGGGGGGGACGGGTTCTGTCCGTCCCCCTGACTGCATGAAGCCTGGGGGCACTGTCGTTGGGCTAGGAGATCCCTTCTGCCCACTATGAGGCTGATCGCGGTGGGGGGGGGAGGGTGGGAAGAGAACTCAACAGGGGGGGGGTGGATTGTCGACCTCCCGCGATTCGCGCTTAGGTGAGCTGCGGAGCGGAGCGAGTTGCGCCCCTGAGAGACTCCCTTCATAAGATTGGGAGCCCTGGCCCCGGGAGACACCAATAGGGGGGCATCGCAAGTGTAGGGGGGGTGTGGAGGATCATAAGGGGGGGTAGCCCGACTGTCAGTGGAAGCTGTCCGACCAGGTGGGTGGACCTTTAGGGGTTGGAGGGGAGGGGGAGGGTGGGGAGGGGAGGAGGGAGGGGTGAGTGTGGGAGGATATGGGGTAACTGGGCTGTTACGGATAACTTTGTGGTGCTGCACCCTCAACATGTTGGAAAGAGGGGGGTCCCAGGCTGGGAGGGCCTCCCTATTATATGAGCGCTTAGCATTTTGGTGGATCTTTGACACTGTCTCATGCCTTTAAAGATTGTTACTTGGAATGTGTGTGGACTGGGGAGCCCGATCAAGCGATATAAGGTGCTACAAGCCCTTGCCCGCCAAAAGTGTGATATCGCCCTCCTGCAGGAGACCCACCAGACAGCTGAGGAACATGATAAACTCTGCCGTTCATGGGTGGGTCAAGTTTGGGGGTCCCCCGCACAGGGACGGAAGGGTGGCGTGGCGATTTTGTTCCACAAAAGAGTTCGCTTCTCATTGGCCACCCTTACAGCAGATGATAGGGGCCGATATTTGCTTCTGCATGGTCATCTTGATGGGAAATTAATCACTATTGGTAACCTCTATGGGCCTAATACGTTTGTCCCCAATTTCTTTTGCGATTTGGCCTCCCGGATTGAACAGCTTCCTGATTGTCCGTTGCTCTTAGGGGGCGATTTCAATGGCATTTTAGATGCCGAGTTGGATACTTCGACGGAAGGGGGGAACCGGGACAGGATCCCCACGACCCGCATGCTGCAGAGATTCCGGAGACGGCTGGATCTAGTAGACCCCTGGCGACTGCTCCACCCCCAGGAGAGGGATTACACCCATCAATCCCGGGCACATGGTTCAAGTGCCCGTATTGACTACATTCTGCTTTCGGGGGGAGCCATTGCCAAGGTGGGAGAGACTCAGATTGGTCCAGTGGAGATCTCCGACCACGCCTGGGTGTGGTTGGAGCTATATTGGGGAAGGGCCTCCTCTTCTGGGTCCCGGCTCTGGCGCTTCCCGCTTGACCTTTACCATGATGCTCAGTTTCATGGCTTCCTCCGCCAGCGCTGGCAAGAATTTTTGGACGATCACAGGTGCCATGAGGGGGACCCGGAATTGGTATGGGAGACGGCGAAAGTAGTGTTGCGTGGCGATATTATCGGCTTTGCGGCTCGCAAGCGCAGAATGATCGCTGACCGAATCATCCGGTTGGAAAGGCAGGTGGTGAGTCTACGCCGGCGCTGTGCTCGTGCCCCGCTCACATCGAATAAGAAACGGCTTTGGGAAGCTCAGGTGGCGTTAAACGAGCTAATACATCAGCGGGCTAAGAAATCACACCTTTACTATCGTTACCAAATGTATTGCCATGGAGACAAAACAGGACGATTGCTTGCCCGATGTTTGCGAGGACAACGAGGCTCCCGCCTGGTGGCAGCCCTGCGAGATGCCGCGGGTAGACTCCACAGAGACAATGAAGAGATTGTGCGAGTTTTCCGGACCTTCTTCCAATCTCTATATGAGACCGAAAGGGTGCCACCGGACGACCTTCATGATTATCTGAGGGGCCTTGACCTCCCCCAGTTGACTCCAGCTCAACGTGAGTCCCTTGAACGGCCACTGATGGCGCAGGAGGTCCAGGCGGTAATCACCTCGGCCTGTTGTTTCAAGTCGCCTGGCCCAGACGGCCTGGGCGCTGAGTTTTATAAGCTCTTGGGAGACACTGTGGCCCCCACACTGCTGGCGGTTTACGACCAGCGTATTGCGCAGGGGGCCTTCCGCTGGGGGAGCAATCACGCTCACATTGTGTTGCTTCCTAAACCAGGCAAGGATCCCTTAGCGGCTGGCTTCTATAGGCCCATTTCGCTGCTTAATTTTGACCTGAAAATTTTAGCTAAGATTTTGGCTATTCGGCTGGCGGAGGTGTTGAGTCACCTCGTGCATGTCTCCCAGGTAGGCTTTGTCAAGAGCCGCTACGCGGTGCGGAATTTGCGAAAAATTTTGGCCTCTCTGGAGTGGGTGCATCATCGCCAACTACCTTCTTTGTTGATTAGCTTCGATGCGGAGAAGGCCTTCGACCGGGTGAACTGGGACTACCTCTGGGCACTTTTGCCTAAATATGGACTTGGTGCCCACTTCTGCCGGATGGTGAGAAGTCTTTATATCCAACCGACGGCGGGAGTGGTTTGCAATGGCGTCGCCTCTGACGCTTTTGCCCTGGGCCGCGGGACACGGCAGGGGTGCCCCCTTTCCCCCCTGCTTTTTGTCCTTTCTCTTGACCCTTTGATTAGGACTATCGAGGCCTCCGGAGAGATCTCCGGAGTATGCATTGGGTCACAAGAATTCAAGCTCTCCGCCTTCGCCGACGATCTACTTGTTCACCTGCTCTCCCCGAAGCGTTCCCTGCGCGGTCTGATGTTGGAATTCGAAAGGTTTGGGAGAGTGGCGGGACTACGCATCAATCAGGAGAAATCGGAAGCCCTTGATGTGTTGGGCACCCTTCGGGGTGCGTGGACTGGAGAGTTCCCGCTTAAATGGGCCACGGGCGAGTTCCTGTATCTGGGGATTGTTTTACCCAGCCACCCCGGTAGGTTGTATGGCCGTAACCTTGATCGGATTCTGCAGAGATTGCACACGCAGCTGCGGGCGTGGGGGGCTCTCCCATTATCCCTCTCAGGGAAGATAACGGCGGTACAGATGGTGGTCCTTCCCCGCCTCCTTTATTGGCTCCAGACCCTGCCAGTGTGGCTGCTCCGTAAAGACCTGCGCCGCATTGAGGCCTGTTTCCACTCCTTTTTCTGGAAGGGAGGAAGGGCGCGTATCCCGTGGGCCCGGCTGCTGGGCAAGTGGCGTGCGGGGGGGATGGGTTTCCCAGATCTGCGCGCTTATGCCTTAGCCTGCCAAATGCGACATTTGGCCGACTGGTTTGGTGACACTGCTTACTACACGCCCCGGCGTCTGGAGGAATGTTTTGTTGCCCCGCTTACTCTTTTAGGGGTCCTACATGGAGCCAATTCGGCCCTCCCCCGCTATCTGAGACAGAGTGTGTTGATAACCTCGGCAAAACGGACCTGGCAATATCTCAACGATCGCTGGGGGGAATCATGGCAGACCTCTAGTTGGTTGCCATTGCGAGGGAATCTGTCTTTTTCTTCGGGCTCGGAGTCGGTTCTTTTTCAGGATTGGGATAGCCGCGGAATTAAGCTTCTTGGCCATTTGGTGGAACCTACCGGAGCCTGCAAGTCCTTTGGGGCGCTGAGCCGAGAGTGGGGCCTCTCTCCTCGGCACGCCTATGCTTACATCCAGGTGGCCCACTATATATCGTCATTGCCGCGAGCGGCACTGTGCGCTGAGCGGGCTCAACGGATTCTGGATTTCCTTGGACTTGGGGGCGACACTCCGGTATCGATATCCGTCTTTAAAGTCCGAGTGGCTGACCTGAATCCCGCCACAGACTATCGGGAGATCGAGCTGGCGTGGGAAGGGGAGCTGGCCTGCGCGGTGGCTCCTGGCACGGTGCGGGCGGCGCTCTCCCGCATAGTTAGCCTGGCCCAGGGGATGCGTTGGAGGGAAATGCAATTTAAATGTCTCACTAGAGTTCATTTCTCCCCGAGGCGGGCGTTGCGGAGCCGACTTACTACTGATGGCAGCTGTCCCCGCTGTTCGGAGCCTTTGGCGACCCTTCTCCATATGTGGTGGGACTGTCCATCTTTGCAGCCCTATTGGGTTAAAATATCTTCCTTTTTGGAGGGGCTTCTTCAGCAGCGTATCAGGTGGTCGGGCTCCCTTGTGGTGCTGGACTGCATAACCCCCCCCATGCCCAGGGAAGAAGGGGGAACGGCTGTTGGTCCATAAGGCCTGTCTGGTGGGGAAGGCGCCGATTCTTAGATTATGGAGGGACCCCCAGCCCCCCACTTTCGGGGAGTGGAGGAACAATTTCTACCAATTGATGCAGATGGAACATCGCTGGGCGCGAGGCAGTGTCAAACGGTGGCCGGCCTTTATGGCGGTTTGGGAGCCCTACATTCTTCAACTGGGGCCCAGAAGTCGGAATGAGATTTTACAGTACGGGAGCTGAGGCACTACTTTAACTAGCATGACGAGGATTAATTCTGAGTAGTGCAGTACCACGAGTTGTATCTGGGGGGCGGGGGGGACGGAACGGGAGGGGCAGGCATGGTGAGAGGGGGGGAGGGACAGGAGGGTGGAAGGGGGGCAGGGGAGGGGGATGAAAACAAAAAATGTGTTAAAAGCCACCCTATGTTCCATTTTGTATTGCCCGGGCGGGGGGGATCAGAGTACACCCCACCCTCCCGGCCCCCTCATTTGTTTATCTGTACTGTGTCGCACTGTACTGTTTTTGGTGGATTGTAAATAAACTACTTTAAAAAAAAAACTTACCTCAGATTTGGCTGAACAGGAAAGCTCAGTGCACGGAGAAACAGCTGAGCAGCAAATGCCTCCAGCACAAGAAAAGTCAAAAGACATTGGAAGGAATTTTCCCTGTAATAGTTGTGACGCAGGCAGAAACAGAAAGGCTCATCAGGAGCACCTATGCCCTAAGACTCACGTAATGTGCAGGGAAGGGAAGCATATAAATTCCTGGTTAGAACCAGGAAGGGGCAGTTCTGGAAGGAGTTCTGAAAGAGGCAGTCTGGGAAGAGGAAGTTCTGAAAGGGGCAGTCCTGGAGAGGAGAGTCCTGGAGAGGGCAGACCTGGAAGCAGTCCTAGAGAGAGTCCCAGCAGGAGCAGGAGGAGGGGCAGCAGCTCAGGAGGACTGAGCAAACAACCAATGAGCACAGGTCATGCTGAAGGAAGTTTGCCGGTAGAAGGAAATTCTAATTGTGACTTCAGAGCAAGGAACAGCTGGAGAGGTAACCAGGAACTTGCTAGCTCGGAAGGAGGCTGGAGAGCCTGGGAGAAAGTCCTCAGCAATCCAGAAGCAAAAGCCAGGAACAAGGTAGAAAGGTGGGAACCTTGTTTTTATAAAGAAGGAGTTAAAAGCTCTGAATGTTTTAAAGGGCGTGGCCCTGGACATAACCATAAAGCTGAAAGATATCCAGTGTTCTCACTAGGTGGGAAGGGTCAGAAAACCCAGCAAGAAGCCATTCGTATACCAGGCAGTTATAGCCCTGGGCTTAAAGAACACTTTGTAGGAAAAGGTATTCGTGTGCCACAGGAAAGTTAGTCTGAAGCCAGCACATGTAATGAGTGTGACTCTGGTAGTATCGGGAATGAACCTGAAGTAATGCAATGGGAAAATAACAGTTATTCTTCAGACCCAATTCCCATGGACTGTACGATATGTTTTTCGGATGACATCATTTCTTTGTGTTAACCTTGAAGAGAATAACCTTGTGACATTAACAAAGGAAAAAGAAGATATTTTGCTCTGTAGCCGTCTTTTGTTTGATGCTGTTTGTTGTGTTTGCATTCCCAAGAATATCTGTTTCGGGAAAGGGAATAAAGCCCTAATTTATTTACTTTACCACTCGACTGAAAGACTCTGTTTTAATAGCAAAGCAGATTGAAACCCAAAACCCTAGGCAGCCGCCTAAATAGGGTTCACCGGGGCTCTATCGCACGTGCCCCATCACAATATAGTGCTTCTTTGTGATTTCGTTGGTGCAACTCTAAGAGGTATGTTTACTAAACAGCGGTAATGTCACCGGCGGTAAGTACAGTGCTAATGTTACCGATGCCATATAAGGAAGTGGGCAATGCGGCGTTAAGGTAACCTGTGCCAGATATTGTGCGATACAGGGCGCCCTGGCCATTTAACGTGTGGTAAAGGGTGCCGTGGCCGTCTAACGCATGTTAAAGGGACAGTACATGGCAAGGCGACCAACAGGGCACGTTAAGGCTGACAAGGTGCCCTAAGGGCCCGAAGACACCCATCATAAGGCGCCATAACCTACGGCGCCTTAAGTCAGAGCGCCTCAAAGCCCTTAGTCCAGCTTAAAGCCCTTATGGCGCCTTGAATTAAGGCACCCACTGGCAAGGAGTCAGTCGAGTGGTAAAGTAAATAAATTAGTACTACTCCGACACCTTAAAGAGATCGCTTAATAAACCACATGACCTTTTTGACATGGTTAAGACCTTATCAAAGGAACCATCCTCTGGACCCCCATTCGAGATACACCCACAAGATTTCGCAACCTATCTCCAATCCAAGATATGCCAGACCAACAGAACCTCTAATACAACCTCCGCAATAGAGCAAGTCTGCCAAACAACACTAACCATGTTTTCTACCCCCACCAAGAGAGGTCTTGAAGACACTATTGCGGCCATTAATACCACTACTGCCCAGTCCGATCCATGCCCAGCCTTCTGGATCAAGGAGCTTCGCAGTCACTTCAGCCCAATACTGTCCAAAATAATTAACCTCTCCTTCTCTTCCGGCTCTTTCCCTTCAGACCTGAAACACACCTCTATTAGACCTCTGCTAAAAAACTGCAAGCTCGATCCCCAACATGCAGAATCCTACAGACCCATATCCAGCATTCCACTACTTGCGAAGATCATTGAAAAGGAAGCTCAATGTCAACTGCAGGAGCACATCGACTTCGCTGCACCTTTAGACACATGCCAACATGGTTTTAGGGAAGGCCATGGCGTTGAAACCCTCCTTACCACTCTATTTTGCAAGATACTCACTGGCATTGATGACATCCGGCAAGGATTTGCTCTCATCTTTCTGGACATAGCTGCAGCCTTTGATTCAGTAAATCATGAGCTTCTATTAGGACGACTGATTGACAAAGGCATAAATGGACGAGCGCTCGAATGGTGCAGATCCTACCTGTCCGAAAGATGGCAACATGTTCGTTCTGGAGGGATAAATTCTGAACCTTTCCACCAAAGTCAAGGAGTCCCACAAGGATCCTCCCTCTCGGAGCTCTTGTTCAATATTTACATGCAGCCAATCTGTAATATTATCCGGTCCTTATACGCAGACGATGTCCTGCTCTACATACCCTTCTCTATCGAGCATCTGGACCTCTCCCCACTGACGAGTTGTTTCAATGCAATATCTGACTGGCTTCTCTCTCAAAACCTCAGAATACAACATAAGAAAACGGAAGTACTCTTCATTACGAGGAACCCCAACTTTACCCCACCGCAATATCTTAAAGTAAAAGTAGCTGAGCTGCAATCTAAATCCTCAGTACGATACCTGGGAATCACCTTAGATCAACGCCTGGATATGAAGGCCCACATAGGAAACATAGTCAAATCAGTCTACCACAAGATCTGCTCACTTAGGCATCTACGTTCCATCCTCGAACCAACTGATTTTCGGACGATTTTCCAGGCATTGGTCATACCTCATTTTGACTATGCCAATGCAATATTACAAGGTCTTCCCCAATCTACGTTAAACCCGCTGCAGCTAGCCATGAATGCGGCAGCAAGAGTCCTCCACGGAGCCTCCAGGAGCGACCACGTGACACCTCTGCTGATACAGCTACATTGGCTACCCATTCGTGCAAGAACTGTCTTCAAGACCTTGATAATCACTTTTAAAGCTGTTCACAATCTCTCACCTGCATCCGTAACCGCCCTCATCCATTCCACATCCCCAAATAGAATAAGAAGATCCATGGCTATAAACTCCCTAAAAGTCCTGAAGGCACTTACTGCCTGCACCAAATCAACAGCCAACAGGGCCTTCAGTCTCAGTGCCCCAAGATACTGGAATGCATTACCCCATGACATCCGGGCTATTAAGAACCTACCACAGTTTAGGAAAGACCTCAAAACCCACCTCTTCAACAAGTACCTTATAGAGCCTGACTGCATCCCCTAGAACCTCAGGACACCCCCGTTACCATTCTCAGTCAAATTTACAGTATCACAAGCAACTCACCATGTGGATACTCAAACCTATGAAGTGAATTGTGTTTTCTATGCAACTTCTTTGATTATGACTCCATGTAATAAGTTCTATAAATAGTTTACCCGTTATCCAAGTTTCTGTCCCCTGTTATATGTAAACTCATACATGTTAACTGTAATGAGCATTTTGTTCCATGTAAACCGCGCTGATGCTGAATAGTGCGGTATATAAGAGACTGTAAATAAATAAATAAATAGATCAAGGCGCCATAAGGGCATTAAGCTGCACCAAGGACGTCACGATGTCCTAGGTGAAGGCACCCAATAAGGCACCTTAGCCTAAGGCACCCTAGGTTAAGACACCTTATAGTGCACCTTAGCTTAAGGCACCCTAAAAGGCACTGTAGGTTAAGGCACCTTATAGGGCACCCCAGGTTAAGGTGCCGCATAAGGCGCATTAACCTAAGGTGACTTATAGGGTGCCCTAACCTAACACACCCTAAAATGTGCCTCATCCCAAGGCGCCTTATAAGGTGCTTTATCCCAGGGTGCCCCATAATTTGCTCTAACCTAAGGCGTCTCATAAGGCACCGTTGGTTCTGGCATGATATAGGGCGCCCTAGGATAAGGCGTCTCATAAGGTGCCGTACCTTAAGACAGACGCAGATAGATGGACTGAAGGATGGTTGGTAACTGTGGTGAGGATGTGATGGTTTGGCAGCACAGATCTGCAGAGATGTGACTTGTGATAAGGAAGCTTATCATAGCTCAGGAAGGAGCTATAGTAAAGGTGAAGTGACTCTGAACAAGCAACCTGTCAGTTCTGGTAGAAATAAGAAAACAGAATATTTCCGTAAAAGACTACCAGTCCCAGAATGCACCAGGTTTCCAACAGCCATTAGAGGAGCTGAAGTGGGGAAACGTGTGTTCAATCAGGAGGGCTATGAGGCAATCCCCAAGCACTCATCTCAAAGGGCAGGGCCTGATTCAGCACAGCTGCGCTGTGCTAGGGTGGAGCACTCATCTAAGCAGAATAAAGGTAGAGTTTATTCTACAGAGAATCAGCTTGATCATCTTCAGTATCTTGGGGTTCTTCATCATCTGGAGGATCATCATCAGCAGAAGCCAGAGCGGACGGACAGAGAGAGCAAGAAACCCTTTGGAAGAAGGAAGAGAAAAGCATTTGGGAGGTCTAAAGGAGTCCATAGCAGTACGTATACTGGGAGGCATTCCAGAGGCAAGCATACACCATTGGATTGGGGAAAGCCAGAGGAGTGGAGCTGCAGGGCCAGGAATCTCCAGACGGTACCTGTGAGGGAGACGGCTGCACTTGGAAGGGACCCTAAGACCCATGCCAGAAGGTATGTGAAGAGAGACCCAGTGTCCAGGGATCTGGATTGGAAGGCTGGACATAAAAACTGGACTACATACTGGCCAGGCTATTTAGAGAGGAACTCTAACAGCAATGGAAGCTCAGGTATGAGCACTGATCTATGCCCTAGCTATACCCTTGAAAGACAGCAGGGAAACAAGTATTCTCCTGAGAGTGCTCCATTGAGAAATTCCTCTGTGCCAATCCATGATATTGAACCCATGATTGTTGAAGAAGGGGGAGAGGTTGTAGATGAAGGTTGTGTATACATGGATTGCTCTCTGTCTAAACTCCTGTGGTAAATTGCTATTACAAAAATACAACAACCATCACAAAGAAATACAAACTTGTTCTTTAATCTACTCAGAAAAGCTCCTGAGTAGGATTTGAGCCACGCAGTAGAAAGTAAGCCAGCTAAGGGGTTTCAGCTGGGTAACTGCTAGCAATTGAGCCTTACCTAATTGGCTGTGAGCTCTGAGGGAACACTTCTGAGTCTGTGTGTGAAGATATAAGAAGTTAACCTGAAAAGAACAGGTTTTTCCCTACTTTGTGGGTTTTGTTTGTTGATTGAAGCACTGCTAAGAAAATATTAGCTAGAGCCTACAGAAAAGACCAGTTTGTTACCAACCAGGTCTTTATTCTTTGATTTGATTGCCTGACAAGTTCAACTGTTGTTTTCCTGATTTTGTTTTTCTAAGTATAACACTGAAAGCAAGTATCCTGTTTTATGCGCTACCAAGTATATCTGTGTTGGGAGAAATAACCCCATAAATAAATATCTTATTGGCTTTACACTCAAGCACAACTAATTTATTGTGAACGGATGAGTCTGGTATGAATGGACTACATTTCCCACAATCCCTTGCAAGTCATATGAATATTTGCCTTTGCCAAGACTGTGGACATTCTCACCCAGCGCTCCCGTTGACAGACTGTCACAGGCATGAAAAGTATATAAGGATAGCCATAAAAAAAGAGAAAAACAAGGATGAATGGAACCCATTACCCCTGCCTAGAAAGTCACTGCACTAACCAGTAGGCTACACCTCTATGGTTACGTCCATAGCAATGACCGGATACAAAAACACTGCAGGGCACGGCACACAATGTCTGCTGTGTGCCAGGATAGGGTAACCCCACTAGTCCCCATGACACAATGTACATGCAGAACAGCAGTCTACAGCTGATATCACAATCTGTAATTGGGACCTGAGCTACAGATAAACACATGCAAACACACCATGAAATGGTATGCAGTGAAAACAGCATGCAGAAGAGTAAAGAACCTAAACTGAAAGGGTGACGGGGCCAGCCATGTGGATAGTCTGTGTACAAGGGCAAAATGGGGAACAGATTGAAAAAGGAGCATGTGGGAATCAAACTTGCATACCGAAGTGTCCAAAACAAGCTGAGCAACAGCAAAACCAATCCCCCAAGCTGAATGCTCACCTGGACAGTACAAAGAAATGGACCATATGTAACAGCTAATATGTGATGGATAGGCTGCATGGAGTGCACACTGAAGAGAAGGAAGGGTGTGCAGAGAAGAGATGAAGCCTCAGCCATAGTATGGTAAAGTCAGCAAAACACAAGTAAGTGAAAGGAAAGGAACATGGTGGTATCAAACCCACAATCTATGGTGGCCCAACACACATCTGCAACCACTATCCCAAACAACAACAACAAGCACAGGGCAAATATGTTCCACCAAAGGGAATGTATGTACGGAAACCCGTATCTCCCTGTGAGGTGGCATAGGACTGGCACACATACAGCTGCCACCGTTCCAGGATGTGAGCTCATGTGGGCCAAGTACATCATCAGTATACTACCAAATACATTGGTCAGTGTGGGAATTCAGCAGCAGTGACAAATGTGTGCCCATGTCCAACACACAGTCACTGGCCTGTCCACAGATGTTGAGCAGGACAGATCATGTCCAGGAGCTCCATGGCGTGTACTGCTCAGTATGCCCCCCCCCATGCATCTGCATGCTCTGAATGCCTCAGTCACATATGCGTGCATGTAGACAGTAGGTGGTGCAAGATGAGGACCCAACACACATCAGTTATGAAATGTCCAGAAGGACGTACCTGCCCGTCAATAGAGGACACACAAACCTGAAACAGCATACACACCAAAATGTCTGCAAGTGTACAGACATATATATGTAACTAGTTATTTAACAGTTGTCCGATACTGCCTTATCATATCAAGGAGACTTATATCGTAACCTAAACCTGGTGATGTACAATAAAGAGGGACATTGATAACCTGGATCCTGGCAGAGCAACGGAGGGTTATGTGACTCACCCAAGGTCACATGGAGTGCTAGTGGGAATTGAACGCTGGTCTTTTGGTTCCCAAGCCAGTGCCAGTACCATTAGGCCACCCCTCCACACCATAACATGAATATCTCTGACACTGATGATATGCAGACAAAGAGGCAGGCGCATCTTTGATCTGCCCCAGCGCCACTGTCAGCACCAGTGCCAAAGAACACCAATGCCAGCTATGTCCCTAATACACCTCCCAGGTGGGGATGTACTGGCACCAGCTCAACCATGCAGATGGCCAAGTAGTAGAAAAAGCCACCCAAGAGAAGCCACAATGGTCACAATGTGCTGACATGCAACTGGCCAGGCACATGGGAGTGAAGAATGTAGCTGTTTCAAAATGTAATACCTATGTGGATATCAGTGTAACCATCTGTGGGCAGGAATGCAACAGCACAACGTTGGAGATACCACACACATCATGTGTAAGATAAGACACCCACACTGGGTAATGATCATAAAGGTGGTCTGGGGTTAATGTGCTGAGTGATCCAGCCAGCAGGGAAGTACGTCATCTGCATCATCACTGTAATAGCAAAAGAACACATGGCGCATGGTTGACATACCAACATACATGGCCAGAATGTCTGCACATGTATAGCTGTTAGTGTCAAACACCTGTGCACAAGTCAACGTAGGGTAGACAGGACAAAGTGATGTTTACATGTGTCCCATGTCCACCAACTGTACCATGGCCATGTGAGTGTTCAGATAGGTGTGTCAGCCATTAAATATGTGTCAGGCCACACAACTGACAGGGAGCACGGTCCAGGCAAGTACACCAAGCTGAGCCCACAACCACAAGGTGACAAGGTAGGAAAGGAAGATACAGAGAAGTAATGCCATGCTGCCATGCAGAGATGTGGATTAGCATTGCACAGGCGTATTCATAAACATGACAATGATGTCATGTTCCAATGCCCTAGCAGAACCCCTCAGCTGTGTAGACCATATGTGTGTATCTGTGGGTCATACAGCAGTGTAGATGGCTGTGAAAAACAGTATGTGATGTGCCAGGAAAGAGCAAAAGGCAGGTACCCAGGCAAATACACACCTTTAATGCACATATGGGTCCAAAAACAGTGACGCAATGCAAAATGAGGACATGGACACAGGTACGAGAGGCACATGTTGCCAAAGAACATACAAAGCAGATCCCACAGACATGCTGAGATAGCACAATGCTGAAGCCCTGCTGTAAAGGGTGCTGTGGATACAGGAGCATCACATCTATGTCAATGTACATGGAATGCACACATGCAGATAGAAAATGGACACACCTACTGCCACATTGCAAAGGTACCTGTGCAATCTGAGTGGCGCAATGTCATGCGATAAATATGACTGTGCAAACATGCAATGATCCCTTTGTCAATCAATATAGAGTGTCACATCTGTACGCTAACCAAACACAATAACATGTATGTGGAGGTAGAAAGAAAGGTCAACAATGATGCACTAACCCACTCAAAATCCACATCGACACATGCACTGGTGTACCAACATATGCAGGCACATGCACCGTGTACGTTGAACCATGACAGAATGCTGCCATAGATGCTGTGGCGGTCGCGCCCCTACCAGGCGGTCGCCTAGTAGGGACGGGAAGCCATCTTGAATTCCTCTTTACCAAGGATTGTAGTTGTGTATAGAGATAAATGAACCAAATGGTTGTTTCAAAGCACACAGGAATTTTATTAGCTTCCGTGGCAAGCGGGTAACAAATCTTTAAAGCAGTTGTACACTCAAGTCAAAGAAAATAAAGGATAATCTTCTCCCATTAAAGTAAAGCTCACAAGTGTTGTAGTAGAATTATTTACACAGGCTTTCTTTTCTTTTCCCTTTATGATGCTTCTCACTTCCGTAATCATAAAGCACATGTATTTACAATTCCTAACTTCTCACTGCTCTCAGGCTTTCATTACTTAGCCTCAATGCACACATTAAAGTCCATCTCAGAACAAGCTGAAGTCAGGTCACTTTCTTTACTTTCTACCTCCATGCTTTCTGCTGAGCTGTATCTTGGCAAAGTTTGAAAATGCTCGGGCACTTTATGCTTAATGTTCTTTAACAGGTTAAACAGCCTATTCCACTGAATGGCCCCTTCTCCTCTAGGTAGGACTTCAACGGGCTTCTCCAGTTTCTCCTGAAAACCCCTTCTTCCTAATCTGGGTTTTCCCAGGCCTAAACCTCTCTTCAGAGTCAGAGCAAGAAACACAGGGTTTTGGCTTTACTGCTGTCTTTCTCCTACCTTGGAGTCTTGTTGCAGCACCTTCCTGGCTGAGGCTTCTGTGGCTTGTGACTCTCTCTGCTTCTGAGCTAGACAGGGAATCAGGGTAAGATCTCCACTTCCCTTCCTGGGGCTTCTGCTGCCTGCAGACAGACCCTTCATCAGAGGAGTCTAAGCATTCTTGCCTTAGCCTTCTCAAAGCCAACCTTTTCTCTCTCTCCCTCTTGCCAGTCTGTTTGGTCCTCTGCCTGGAACCTTTTCTGTAGCTTCCTTGGCTGCAGTGCTGGCTGCTCTTGTCTCTGCTGCTGCTCTCTTTGTGGCTGCTCCTGCCTTGGCTGCGTTTCCCTTGGCTGTTTCTCTCTTGGCTGCTTCTTGCTTGGCTGCTTCTGCCTTGGCTGCCTCTCTCAACTTTGTTTGTTTTCTCAAACTTAAACGTTGAGCAGGGCACCTCCCTTTCTGACTCCACCCACTTGTACCTCCTACTCTTACCTGGGGTTGTCATGGAGTCTGGGAGTGGCTTAAACCTAGCTCTACCCTCTTGGTTTCTCTCAGGGATTTTGCTGTGGTGTATGTGTTCTGGTGCACCCATCCCCCGAAAAGAAGAAAAAGTTCTTCTTTCTCTTTTATTTCCATGCTGAGCTGCACTCTCCTTACCACAATGCACAGTAACACCCCTGGCGAGGGTTAAACACCAATCCAAAATATTGGCGCGCATCACAGTGGTATGGTAGTAAATGGTGTCTGTAACCGTACATGTCCCGTTAAGACTGTCCTTGAATCCTTGTGCATGCATAGTCTTGTGCAACATCTCAATGTGCCACAGTCTGTCAAAGGTGACGTGTGTCTCCTGCGATGAACACGACACCCAGCAAGAGCATGGCAGCCATGGTGTGTTGGTCATCCCTGTTATGCACAAAGTAACAGTACAACAATAATGTCCATCATAGGCATGTGTCCCACTTGCATAGGTCCATCACCATATGGCACCATTTCCCAGGGATCGCTGCATGATGTTGCTGTGTACTCCAACAAGTGGGTGATGGTGACTCAGATGCAGTGTAGTATATGTGCGGTGTGTGTTGCTTGTATCCTGTGGTAAAAGGAAGAGAAATACCATTATGGTATGTGTCACACAACATTAGGTCACATTGCAGGGAGTGAAACATCAATATGTACATACTGAGATGTCAGACATGCAAATATTACACGATCACATCACAGACCACAATGCATGTTGAGGACATTAGGAAATGGCACTGCAGACCAGGTTGTCATCTCAACATGGTCATGTCTCTGCTCATGTCCATAGGCATCTCAGAGATCCACATCATGTCCATCAGTGTTGTTGCACAGAGACCCCCACAAAAAGGCACAAAGAAACAAACAGCAAAACACAAACATGTAAAGGTTGATGCCAGTCACAAATGATCCAAGGTGCAACCTACCATCTGTGTGCAGCAAGTGTCTGATAGGGACTGTCTGAGGCAGTCAAAGGCCACAAGACATCATAGTAAATGCAAAATATGTCATTGAAATGTGTTGAGGAACCATGTCTGCATGTGCAGCCATCAATGCCACATGTCCAAAATATGGTGACATGTGTGAAACTGAACTGTCGATGCATAGTGGTGTGTCAGCCAACAAGAGATTGGTCAGTCAACAACACAGAACACATGTGCACAATGTTTACAAGGTCAACATCAGAAAGGTAAAACTAGCACATTGATCACAGCTCCACAGGTGTCCAGACACACACCATCACAAGATAATGCGATATGGCTGCACAGTGTATCGTTACATAGACATGCCCAAAACACACACACACACAGTATGACAAGGTGAGCATGCCCCAGTAGCATACGGCCTGTCTGTCCACAGTCTGAGATCGGTTGAGATAATTATAACAGTCCATGCAATGAGATACTGATGTTGGTTAATTGCACAATGTCAGGGAAAGGTGTATGTGCTGTTCACCACCACAACAGCTTGGACCTGCACACACACCCAGCTAGGTTGGATGGGGCACAAATACAGTGGTGAAGAACATGAACACATGGCCATATGTATGCCAACATGAACATATGGGATATGGGGGCGCATGTCAAAGTGGTGTACAATAACATATGTGCAGTGGATAGATAAAAGCATACATGTGCCATGCTGTACCGTCCCACAGTACATGCATGACCGGTGACATAACAGCTGCAGCACAGACACCATTCAAAGGTGTCAAAACAATGCCTGTATGTTACCTGCATGTCACACCACAGCTGTGATTGTGTATGATGGCTAAGTCATATGTAACTGCCCTGACCTTACCTGTATGTCTACCTACCCCGGTCTCCTGCATGTTGAATGACATACACACATCTGTCACTGCACCACAGCACCAGGCAGGTCCAACAGCATATCCTGTGGTGTCAGAAACACAAGTAAAACATACATATGTCATAAGGTAGAGGTGGAACACACATGGCAGCAGGTACATGTATACCCATATGCATTTCCCCACATATGCAGGACTTACATGAGAAGAGCTCATTAATCAGATGTTGCCTGATCGCCGTGCCCAACATGTGTCGCCACGGGCATGCACAGGAGGGTACATAGGATCATCTTCCAGATCCAGATTAATTTTGACTGGGATATTGTGCCTGAGAGCAATGTTGTGCAGCATACAACAGGCCAGAATGATCTGTGCCACAGTCATGGGACGATATTATAAGGCCCCGCCAGTCCTATCCACACACCTGAAGTGACTCTTCAAAACGCCAAAGGTGCGCTCGATGACTGAGCGGCTGGAGGCATGGCCCTCATTGTACCTAATCTCTGCACGTATCCGTGGAAAATGCACTGGGGTCAGCAACCAGGCACGACACCCATATCCAGCATCACCTGCAGAAAGAAATTTGGTAAGGTCAATCAGGAACCGATGTTCACACACTTGCACACAAGCATGTAGTTGCAAACCAACAACAGGACAACGAATGACACAAACATATGACGGTACATGCTGCCACACAACAGCTATGAGCCAGTGTCTGGAGGTCTGAGACACAGAACACCGGGCAAGGGTAATGATGGCAACACACATCATCTGTGTCCACACAAAACACACGACCAACCACCTGTCCCGAAAGGCATTATCAGTAGTTGTCAATGCATCAGGCAAACACACACCAATGTACCTTGGACAAGGGCAGGGATGCCGATGTGTGCAAGCATGTGATGTCCAAGATACTGCTCACACACAGTAGGTGTCACAGTAACATATACCCGAGGAGTCAGGTTAGCATGGTCAAAATGACAAAATACTGTTGATAGACATGATGCATACATGTGTGCTGTAACGCGTCAACAGAAATCTAACAATGTTAATTTGGGCAACATGGCAAGAGGCGAATGGGCTCCCAACACACAGTACCACAGAAAACAATGAGAAGGCAAATTAAAACCCACACCCTCAAGTCAGCACACACACACAGATTGCACACACACACAACTAGGAACACACCATGATCGGAGAGTGTGGGCGGGACCTTCTATTCATTACAACTGCCTGCCAATCATGTTCCCTGCACAACGGCTTTAAAACTGCCGCTCCAGAGGCTCTCAGTAGAACGGCGAGAGCAGCAGCAGCAGAAGCCATGATCGGAGAGTGTGGGCAGGACCTTCTATTCATTACAATTGCCTGCCAATCATGTTCCCTGCACAACGGCTTTAAAACCGCCGCTCCAGAGGCATGCCTGCACCTGAGGGCCTCGCCAGAGAGCCCTTTGGCGTGGCCCTAAGGCATGAGTCCGTGGCAAATGATCCAACAGCTGTGAGTGGTAATCTGCCGTTTCCTTCCCCTTGCCTCTTCTATTTCTTTGTCTATCACTGTGTCTCTTATTCTGTCCTATCTTATTAATGGCGTTCTTTTCATATTTTCTGTAACATTAATATTGTATTGTAAACCGCTCTGATGCTTTGGCCTGAGTGGTATATCAAATGTAACATAAACATAAACACCACAAAGGTGGACAGATGTACATGTGTGTATGTGGTTAGTCTGAGGCCGAGAGCCCTATGTGTGAACCAAAAGGTGTTGCACACCATCATATTATGAAGACACCATATGCACCCATACACACTCTGTCCAGAAGGCCCGTGCAACAAAGCAGCATTACCAAACACCAATGGAAACCGCAAGTGTGCAGAGACACTCAAAAGACCCATGGCACACATATGGTAGACATACGTCAATGTAGAAGCCCACAAAGGTATGGGAACACATCCCTAGAGACAGTGACATGGCGTGACAGAGGGCACAGCGCCAAATATGGTCAGCGCAACACCACCACCACACTAAGCAAGGGATGTATAGGCAATAACTGCCAATGTGACCCAGTAAATTACACAATAGCTGGGCAGTGATATGCTACCGTGAGATGGCCAGTGTCTAGAATGTTCCCTGAAAAGGAGTCAGGCCTGCATCAGGGCATGTTATGTGTGTCCGAGGATATGCAGTCAGAAAGGTCTCACAGCAAACCACAGGTGATCCTGGCCCATCCATGAGAGTAGACAAGCACCCCAGGACACAAGAACACCATGTGCACATTAGAGATGAGAAATACCCACCCAGCAGGCCACAGTCCTCATATCATCCACTCTCAAACTGGTAGAATAGTGCCGAGTGATGTAGGATATAAGCGTCATGGGTGGACCCTGGAAACCTGGGATCACATTCAGAATACGCATATTTGCATCACATACAGCCTGAACATTCAGGGAATGGTAGTGTTTGCGGTTGCAGAACACTGCCTCCCTGTCTCTAAGCAGGACAAGGCAACATGTGTGCAATCAATAGCTCCTATCACATGTGGTATCCCTGCGATCTGCTCAAAGGCCAGGTTCAGGGCCCCCCACTGTTGCCTAGTGTCAGGAAATACAATGTAATTCCATACCCAGCTGACCATGGCCCGCAGTACCTGATGGATACAGCGTGAGAAGGTGGGCCAGCTCATCCCACCCACTGCGGCCACCGATGACTGGAAACAGCCGGAGGCAAAGAAATGTAGGGCACCCAGGAGCTTGACCAAGCCCGGTATGGCATGGGTCCGGCCAGTCCGGGGCTCGATGTCAGGTCTCAGATCCTCAAAGAGCTCCCTAATAGCCCCTCTGCTCAGATAGTAGAGGGAAATAACCTGGTCCTCACGCATGCCCTGGAGCATGGCCCTGGGCCTGTAGAAGCGAGGCTGGCGAGGGCACACCCCTACATGCCTATGGCGCCGTGCTGGAACAACCCTGGCCTGTGGAGCTCCCAAAGCGGCAGGTCTGTGTTGCAGCAGGACGTCACCCATGCCCAGTGCCACACCCCCATGGACACCATCTCCCTCTTCAGGCAGCTGCAGCTCCTCTACGTCATCCAACGACTATCGCACATGCAGCAAACACAATGTGAGCCATCATAGACGACAGATAGGGCCAAGATACATCGCCTAATATGGTGTGGGGAGTGGCAAATGATCAAAGCAGACACAACGCACCTGGATGTGCCGTCAACAATGTCGCATTCACATGTGCAACATGCGCAAGACCTATGCGTGAGGCGCCGGGATGCGCCATGCGCATGAGCAAGATGCGCATGTGCAATGCACACATGACCTATGCACATGCGCAACATGTGTCATCCCTGCGTGCATTGCACATGCCATGTTGTGCATGTGCATGGCATGTCCCTGCTCATGTTGCGCATGCGCATGGCGTGTCCCTGTGCACGTTCCGCATGCGCAATGCATGCAAGACGTACACGCCATGCGCAATGCGTGCAGGGACGCGCCATGCACAGGTATAAAGCACATTGCGCATGCACAGAAGGCTGAGGGTGTATAGTAGGAGGCGGCGTATGAGGACGGAGCAATGTTTGAGAAGGAGAGGAGAGTGAAACCAAAAAAAGGCAGGGAGAGGAGACAACTAGTGAGCAAGGTGGGGGAACACCAAATCAGCTGTCCCCAGAGGTGGGGGAGAGGCATGAGGCAGAGGAGGAGGTGGCAGGGCACTCGGGGGTGTCCCAGCCAACACAGGACCAGCCTGAAAGGCCACCTGGTGGCAAGAGAAGGAGGATGCCTGTACCACAGGAAACCAGGAAAAGGGCCCTGCGATTCAGTCAGCAGGAGAATGACATCCTGCTGGCCAGTGTGCTTGAGCACTATAATGCCCTGTACGGGCGCCACATCAGCAGAACACCTATGAGCACATGGACCATGGTGTGGGAGGCACTCCAGGAGGCAGTGGCCAAGGCTGGTGGGCCACACCGGGACCTGGAAAGCCTCAGAAAGAGATTCAACGACATTAAGCGTGGGATCAGAGCACACATGACGGCGGAGAGGCGCCATGCAATGGGCACTGGTGGCGGTGCACCCATCGGACCTGTCCTCACCGCCCTGGAATGGCAGCTGGCTGAATGACTGAGTGAGATATATATACATGGACTGTCCCCAGCACTGGACACAGCTCATCCACTGGCAGGTACGTCCAAGAGATGTAGCCCAAGAGAAGCTACCAACCCAGCACATGCAGGGGCAGCCTCAGGGGGGTGCGGGCCCATCTCCTCAGACCCAGTGTGGGCCAACATATCCACAAGAGGCCACAGATGCAGCAATAAGTTGCATAATGTTAACATACACCAACTGATGTCAGAAGTGCCCCTTAATGAGTGCATGGTCAACGCATGGGTACCTGATATCAACAGTCCCATACTCCAGTGCCAGCTGGCCTCCACAGCAGGGGGACCTGCAAACACTGCCCATCTAAAACCCCTAACAGCAATCGGTCTATGACAGAGTGAATATAACACTGGCAAGACCAAGACAAACATCACACCACTAAATTAACAAAACCTCATATCAGTTAATCAACAAAACATCTGCACAAGATCCTAAAACAAGCTGTCAAATGCAGGACGGAGGAAACAAAAGCTTCAGAACACAGGGTAAGATAGCCATCCTCAATCTGGCCTTAAGTCACAAATGCCAACCTGCCACTCATCACAGGCTTTCTATACCTCCCTCCAACCTTTAAAACCTTTCCTCAGTAATAACATTCCATGTGCTAACATTCAGTGCACAAAATGAACAATGCTATTAATGCTGTTAGGGGAACACACCCCACACACTACATGAACGCAGTGCTATTTAAGTACTGCTACCAAGAAAGCACACCTCCCACAAACAGACTGAGCAATGCTAGTAGGGAGACACACTCCCTACACTACAAAGCACTGCAACTGAAAAGGCACAGCACACCCGACGCTACATAATAGCTTTGTCAGGGAATATCCCCCCAGACTGTGCACCAATCACTGTAAAAGGGAAAGAGAGAAAAACCTACCGCCAATACAACGTCCAAACAATGTACCCTCACATGAACAAAACCCTCTCCTGAACACCCCACTATCCAATAAGAACACACATACAAATCTTAACCAGCAAGATGTTCTGGTTAAGATAAGTATGTGTGGTTCCTACTGGATTGGGGGCGATTAGAAGAGGGTGTTGTATGTGTGAGGGTACATAGTAACATACATAGTAACATAGTAAATGACAGCAGATAAAGACCAGTATGGTCCATCTAGTCTGCCCAGCAAGATGGCAGGAGTAGGTGCACCCCTTCCCATGTCTTTGTTTAGGGGTGCACCCACCAGGAGTAGGTGCACCCCTCACCATATCTTTGTTTAGGGGTGAACCCACCACTCCTCCCCCATTGCTCCATGTAGGATACCCCTATTTGTTGAGAAATTAGATGGTTCAGTTTATTTTGATTTTATCCTGTTGCTGTAAAGTGATCCACTGTGTCTGTACCAGGCCACTTTGAACGTTGTTTGGACGTTGTATTGACGTTAGTTTGTCCCTCTTTCCATTTTACAGTGACTGGTGAACAGTCTGATATGATTCTGTTGGTTTGCTGTCGTATGCAGCTTTATTGCTACACTGCTTATTTATTTATTTAGCTATTTTTTATACCGTTTTATCATTTCATTCAAAGCGGTTTACATTATAACTTAAACTTGGTAATGTACTGTACATTAAAAGGGACATTGATAACTTGGATTTTTCTGAGGCAATGGAGGGTTAAGTGACTTGCCCATGGCCACAAGGAGTGCTAGTGGGAATCAAACCCTGGTCTCTTGGTTCCCAAAGTTCTTGGTTCTTTTAGGGTTAATTAGACTTACCTGCTAATTGTAGTTCCTGGAGGAACTCCAGTCTAGTCCCGGAATCTCTGGGGGTTGTCAACCTCCTCTAGCAGCTTTGGACACTGAGAAACTTCACTGTTGTGATGTCACTGGTATATAAGTACTGGCACCGCCTCCTCACACTAGTTAACCTATTGACAAAGCAGACTCACCGGAGCAACAAGTAAGTAGTGAATTACAGAAACAAAGATAACTGTGCAATTAACTATAAAGGACCTTAGATCCAACTATTTACACGACCTTTACCATACCGACTATGCCGTGAGGTTCCCCTTTCCTTTGCTAAAAAGAATGATGCACCACACCCCGGCTACACTTGCCCTACCGTGACCCATGACCTAACCCCACTAAAAATGTTGATTACCTGTAAGTAAGCTCTTGCTTCAGGCCACAGACCACCATCAAATTAGGGCGGGAACCGGGACTAGACTGGAGTTCCTCCAGGAACTACAATTAGCAGGTAAGTCTAATTTACCCTTCCTGATCGTCCCTCCAGTCTAGTCCCGGAATCTCTGGGGATGTAACAGAGCAGTGAAAATAATCAACGGGAGGGTCCTGCTAAACCAGCCTGAAGCACCGCCGATCCAAACCAGGTATCCCTTTCCACCTGCACATTGAGACGGTAATGCTTCACAAAGGAGTGAAACGACGACCATGTTGCTGCCCTACAGATGTCTTCCGCTTGCACTAAGCTACACTCCGCCCAAGACGCCGCTTGTGCCCTAGTGGAATGAGCCCTCAATCCTTCCGGAACCAGACGGCCCCGTAAAAGATACGCTGATGCAATCGCCTCTTTCAACCATTGAGCAATTGCCCCTTAGAGGCTGCCTCTCCTCGTCTTGCCCCCACAAACAGAACAAACAGTCTCTCCAACTTACGGAAACTAGCCGTTCTAGCTACATACTTCTTTAATGCCCGCCTAATGTCTAACCGATGCAGTTGCTCCATGACCTGACCCTTTCTCTTTGTCGTGAAAACCGGTAAAGACACCACTTGGTTCATATGAAAACCCGATACTACCTTAGGCAAGAAAGATGGCACTGTCCGCAAAACTACTTTAGAAGCGGAGAAGGACAGAAAGGGCTTTCTACAAGACAACGCTTTCAACTCAGACACTCGTCTCGCTGAAGCAATAGCCACCAAGAACACCACCTTAAGAGTTGCCTCCGCTAAAGGCTCAAAAGGCGCTTTTCCCAATGCATCCAAGACCAACGGAAGATCCCAGGCTGGGACTAGTCGCCTATGCGGTGGCCTCAGTAAAGCTATTGCTCTCAAAAAATGCTTTACATCCATATGACTACCCAGCGAATTGCCCTGTACCTTACCCCTATAACAGGACAATGCTGCCAACTGAACCCTCAACGAAGCCGCCACTAGGCCTTTCTGAAAACCGTCCTGCAAGAAAGCCAGCACCTGCGGTACTGACGCTCTTAAGGGAACGAACTCCCTTTTGCTACACCAGGCCTCAAAAATACGCCACACTCTAACATATGCCAGAGATGTAGATTTCCGTCTCGCTTTCATCAGGGAAGCTATCACCGCTCCCGAATAGCCTCTCGCTCTCAACCTAGCCCGCTCAATAGCCAGGCCGTAAGCGAGAATCAATCCACTTGGGGCATGCAGAGGGGCCCCTGAGTCAAAAGGTCCCTGCGAAATGGAAGCTTCCAGGGGTCCTCCACTAAGAGCCTCACCAAGTCCGCGTACCACGGTCTTCGTGGCCAATCTGGAGCAATGAGGACCACTTGCCCCTTATGAAGTTCTATGCGCTGCAATACCCGACCGATTAACACCCACAGTGGAAACACATACAGGAGTTGTTCCTCCGGCTAATCTTGAATAAGAGCGTCTAGGCCTTCCGAAATTCTTTCCTTTCTTCTGCTGAAGAATCGACTGACCTTTGCCGACTGGAAAGTCGCCATGAGATCCATCACCGGCGCCCCCCAGCGATGCACCAACATTTCGAACACCTCTGGATGTAGAACCCACTCCCCCGGGTCTACCTTCACATGACTCAAGAAATCGGCCTCTACATTGTCCACCCCTGCGATGTGCGCTGCCGACAAGGCCCCCAGATTCTGCTCGGCCCATTCAAACAAACTCTCTGCCTCGGCTTCCAGTGCAATACTGCTGGTGCCTCCCTGCCGGTTTATGTAAGCTACCGCAGTTGCGTTCTCTGAGAACACCCGAATGGCCTTTTCCTGAAGATATGGGCGAAACTCCCTCAGAGCCAATGCCACCGCTCTCAACTCTAAACTGTTGATTGACCAAGTCCTTTCCAGGGCAGACCACTCTCCTTGCGCTAGTCGACCTTGACAATGGGCTCTCCAGCCCTGCAGACTGGCATCTGTCGTCAGGAAAATCCAAGCCGGTGCTTCTAACGACATTCCCCTTTCTAGACATCCCGAACTCAACCACCATCGCAGAGCTTGTCAAGTCTGAGGTGGACAAGCCAACCTCTGGGATAGGGAATCCCTTTGATATGACCACCGTCTCAACAACACTCTCTGCAAAGGTCTCATATGGACACGCGCCCATGGTACCAACTCCAGGGTTGCCGCCATGGTCCCTAACACCCAAAGATAATCCCAGGCCGTGGGACACTGCTTGCTGAGAAACTGAGAAATCAACTGCCGGAGCCCTAACATCCGCTGTCGAGGGAGAAAGACTCGACCGACCCTCATGTCAAATTGTGCTCCCAGATACTCCAGGTCTTGAGTTGGTTCCAACTTGCTCTTTGCTACGTTGACCACCCAACCGAGGCTCTGCAGCAGAGCTACCACTTTTGACGTAGCTGACACACTCTCCTCTTGGGACTTCGCTCTGATGAACCAATCGTCCAGATACAGATGAACCAGCACTCCTTCCTTCCACAAGGCTGCCGCCACCACCACCATCACCTTGGTGAACGTGCACGGCGCAGTTGCTAGGCCAAACGAAAGCGCCTGAAACTCAAAATGCCCCATAGACACCGCAAAGCAAAGGAATTTTTGATGTTCCTGCCGTATCGGAATGTGAAGATACGCCTCCGATAGGTCTAAGGACGTCAGAAACTCCCCCTTTCTGACCACTATGATAACTGATCTGAGTCTCCATCTGAAAATGAGATACCCGGAGACAGCGATTTACCCTTTTTAGATCTAGAATGGGCCGCCATGTGCCTTCCTTCTTTGAAACTATGAAGTAAATGGAGTATTGACCGAAACCTAACTGGTCTGGAGGAACCGGTACAATTGCCTTGAGAAATAACAGCCTTTGTACCGTCTCCCGCACTGCCTCGCGCTTTGCTCTTGCTTTGCACGGCGATCGAACAAACGAATCGGCCACCGGCCGCTGTAACTCCAACACATAACCTTCTTGAATCACCTCTAACACCCACCGATCGGAAGTGAGTCAGGCCCAGGCCGGGTAAAACTCCCGCAGCCGACCTCCTACGGGAACTAGCTCCCCCGGACCCTCCTGGCTTCATTGCGACTTTCTGAAAGTGGAGGAAGAGGACGCAGGCGTAAATACCCTGCTCGCTCCTCGAAACCCCTGAAATCCTTGGTTCCGAGTAGGAAAATGCCCCTGCTGTCCCTATCCAAACCTCGGAGACCGAAACCAGCGAAACTCCCGTTGCTGCCCCTGAGGTCCAAGACCAGAGCGCCCTTGCTTTTGCTTCTCCTCTGGCAATCTACCACCCTTGGATTCTCCTAAAGCTTTTACTAACTTATCCAAATCTTCTCCAAAAAGTAACTTACCGCGGAAAGGAAGTTTACTCAACCTTGCCTTAGAAGAACCATCCACTGCCCAATTGCGCAACCAAAGACATCTCCTTCCCGTGACCACCGAAGCTATACTCTTCGCCAACCCCCGGATAAGATCATAATGAATATCGGCTTGATACGCCGCGCCGGATTCTAACCTGGACGCCTCCTCGGTCTCCTCCACCGAGTGCTCCCCCTGAATCTGCTGCGCCCACCGTAAACAGGCTCTGGTTACCCAGGCCCCACAAATAGACGCCTGTAAGGATAGCGCATTTGCCTCAAAAACTTGTTTTAGCAAAGTCTCTAATTTACGGTCCTGTGCATCTTTGAGCACCGCTGACCCTTCTACCGGGATGGAAGTTTTCTTGGTCACCGCAGACATGGCAGCATCCACTCTCGGAGCTTTAAACAACTCCCGATCCTGATCCAACAGAGGGTAAAGCCGCGACATCACCCTAGATCCCTTAAGCACGGCTTCAGGCATATCCCATTCTTCCTGAATCATTTCTTTAAAAACACCCTGTGTACTGGGAATGCCCTCTGCGTCTTCCGAAAAGCCTGAAGTAAAGGATCCTCCAGGGTAGAATCCTCTGCAGGTCCTCCGGTTGGCATATTAAGAGTCTTGAGGGACTCAGCAATGAGTGCTGGTAATTCCTCCCTACGGAACACTTGAACCACTCTTGCCTGGTCTTCTTGTTCCTTAATCTCACCTTCCTCTAGGTCCTCCTCCAGGCCCACCTCCTCTGAGCGAATGTCCTCTGACAGGACTGACTGCTCCAACCAATCCCTATCTGCTCTGGCTCTTTTTGCGCTGACGCCAGAAACTTCCGCCGTCAAAGGTGAACCCGGCTTCTTTTCTCCGAGTTCATCCCCTGAGGCACCTGTTACCGGTGCTCCCTGTGGGCTGCCCAATGCCTTTTGGATTAAAGCCATAAAATCTGAAGAGAAAATCGCCGCCAAACTCCCTGAGTTAGGCAGTTGCGAAAGTGGGGGGTCCTGTGCTGATGACGTACTGGGCTCCGGCTCAAGAGCAGGCAGAGATGCAATGATGTGCTCAACAACCTCCTTCAAGCTCTCCTGCCCCCCTGCCTCGGCTTCTGACGCTAGCTCCCTAACCTCAGATTCGTGGCTACAGCCCCTGCACATGCCATCCTGCGTCACTGAACTCCTCCTGGCCCCACACAAGAGGCAGAGCTGTTTGGCCAGCATGCTGTGCTCACAAAGGCACGCCAAAAGCCAATTCCCAAGGCAAAAGACATTTTTTTTAAATTGACCCTTCAGACTCGCCTCCCCAGTAAAAAAACCTGAAGAAAACTGTTGAAAATGAGGCTTCCTAAACGAAATATAAGCCCCAGAAGCCCCAAAACCGCCAATGGCGATTTTCCCGCACGGAGCACATGCGGTCTGGCCTGTCACCTTACAAACTGCCGTTGCCGCCTAAAACCCTGCCTTACCTCTAGCACCTCTGGCGATTTGCCAGTAGCGTTCTGGCCTGTGCCCTCCTGCCCGGCGGGAGTCGTCTGACTGCCGATCAATTGCTGGTATCCAAAAAAACCACCGACACAGCCTCAACTGGACAGGGTGGCTCTAAGCGCTGCCAGGCAAGTCTTCTGCACGCTGAGCTCAGCCCCTCGCTGGTTCCTGTGCCTCTCTCAATCGACACGGTAACCAGCTGCCGGTCCTCTCCCCCATCCTGCTCCTGTTAATCAGCAGGTTCCCGCCTGCCCCTAAGAAGGGAGGGTAAGAAAAAAACAGACAGGAACAGAGGACCTCAGGGCAACGGGAAGCCAGATTACCTGCCCAATGCTCAGGTAGAAATTTAAAGTAACTCCCCTTCTGAATCCTTAATTTAATTTAAACCCCTCTTTTTTTTAATCTCTGCTTAATCGTTCCTCTAGTGAGCCCTGAAATCCCTGGGCTCACCACCCCTCTAGCTGCTTTGGAGACTGATAAACTGGTGTGAGGAGGCGGTGCCAGTACTTATATACCAGTGACATCACAACAGTGAAGTTTCTCAGTCTCCAAAGCTGCTAGAGGAGGTTGAAAACCCCCAGAGATTCCGGGACTAGACTGGAGGGACGATCAGGAACTTATGGTTTAGTTTCAGTTTTGAATGATTGAGTCTAAGTTTTCAGAAGTGTTCTCAAGGTGTGGTAGAATTTTTGTTAGGAATTCTTGGTTCTCCAGGTGGTGAAATCTGTGAGTAGTGAACTGAGTGTTTGGTTTAACTTGAGAGAGGGAGTTATGTGGGAGGAGGAAGGCTATTGTCCTGTGGTCAGAGGCTAGGGTGGGTGGTGGGAGGTTGCAGTCACTGAGTATGAGTCATGGTTGGAATATCAGGTCTAGTGTATTACCCTTGTTGTGAGTGGGTTGGCTGATGGTTTGTATGTGTCCAAGGGCCTCCAATGCATCCAGGAAGGTTTTTGATGTTTTAGATGCAGTGGAGGTAAAGTTTAAGTCACCCAAGGTCAGTAGGTAGTTAGAGACAGATTTGGGTTTGTAGGCTGTTTCTAGTATGACGTCCAGGTCATCTGGGTTGGCATTAGGGTATCTGTAGACCAGGAAGAGGGTAAAGGTGCTGTTGGTGATGGTTAAGTTATTCAGGCCTCCGATTATGGTGTTGCTGAGGAATCGGAAGTTAAGGTGTTTCTTGGCCGTGATGATAACTCGGCTGCCTCTATTTTCAGTTCTGATGCAGGTGAACAGGTCATAATGTGGTGACATGAGTTGGTTTATGAGGATGTTGTCGGAGTCCGTGAACCAGGATTCAGTGATGAATAGGATATCCAACAGATTGTCTGTGAGGTAGTCAGCGATTAGCTGAATTTTGTTGTGTGTTGAGCGGGCATTGATGAGAGCATTTGAGGTGTGGGTGTGTAGTTGGGAGGTGTGATAGGTGTGTCGTTGCTGTATGTGGATGAGGTTTGATACAGATGAGGTGATGGTATGTGTTGGTTCTGGGATTGTTTGTGATATGAGGTGTTGAGGTGAGTGGGTACGAGTGTATGATGGGTATGTGTGCGTGTGGAGGGATAGCAAGGTGATGGGTGCGAGGAGATAGGGCAGGCAGATGAGTGCGAACAGGATGGTTGTGGTGGTCATCATGTAGCTTGGGTGGGAGCTGATTGAGGGTTGTGTTGGGTAACCGTGGATTCTCTGGGATGCACGTGTTGGGGTGGATCTGGTATGATTTGCTGTGAATAGAAGGTGGTGTTGGTTGAGTTTGCAGTGTGTTGCTTGTTTGGGTTATGAGGTAGAAAGGCTCCTAACCTCTGCTGTTGTGATTGACTAAGGGTTGTTGTGGTAGTCGATGACCGAGGAGAGGCTAGTTGTGGTGCTTTTTATGAATGAGGGTCTTACCGGTGTTGATAGTGCGGGGCCTGCTGCTGTGCTGTATCGATGAACAGAGGAAAGAGGTGTGATTGGTTATAGGGTTATTAGAGTAGATCTTTGGGTGCGATAGTCACTGTGGCGGTCTTTGAAGGAGTGCGGGTGATTAGTGATCTGTGTTTATGCTGTGTAGTGCTGGTCCGTGTTTTCAGCTGCACCTAAGAGCCATGCCAAAGGGCCTTCTGGCGAGGACCTCAGGCATGGGTAAGCCCCTGGCGCCTTGGGTTTCAAATCTGTGGGGCTGCACTGGTTGGCTGTGTGGTAGGAGCAGGGAGGGGCTCACCTCCCTCGCTCGCTCGCTGCAGTTATGGGCCCGCCGCCAGGCTTCGCGTGTCCCCTGGTGCCTTGGGTTTCAAATCTGGGAGGCCATCTTATGTTTCTATGGAATTTATTTTAAGCCTGTAATGCATTTCATACTCAGGGGAATAAGACTGCAGTCATTACATATATATGAAACCGATTAACCTTTACTGCATCAAATGCATAAAAAATACAGGTTAAAAAAGATAATTTATCATTGAAGGCTTGATTAATTATTACACTAAAAAAATCAAATGACATGAGCTTTGTTAAATTTCACAAGAATAATTGAGGAAGAAAATTCAATGCACCCAGTTTCTGTCATTAAACATTTATTGTGAAGCTAAGACTTAACGTGCTCTAGTCCCTAAAAGGGAAATAAAATTTGCAGTCTCTGGAGCCCTTTTACTAAAGACACAGTCCAAGACGTGATGAAGTGGAAAAAATGGAAATTACACTAACCTGGTAATTGTAGTTCCTGTAGGATCCAGTTTAGTCCTCCACAATCGGGTAATGCCCCTCCTACTGCAGCCTGGAGACTGGACCAATCAAATCTTCTGTAGTACATATCCAGCAGGAGCTCCCAGAAGCCCCCCAGTGTACTAGTAACAAAGCAAACTTAACGAAGCAACAC
Organism: Ichthyophis bannanicus; assembly: GCA_033557465.1. Taxonomy (NCBI): domain Eukaryota; kingdom Metazoa; phylum Chordata; class Amphibia; order Gymnophiona; family Ichthyophiidae; genus Ichthyophis; species Ichthyophis bannanicus. The sequence continues at coordinate 92,259,085 of CM066031.1, forward strand.
AACAGATTTTTATTAGGCTATCAATAAACTATGTACTTCCCCCCCTGGAATAACCAACTCCCTCCCCAAACGAGGAAGTCAGGACACTGCATGGCGCCGGTATCGACGCCTTTAAATTTACACCGAGCTTCCCCCAGAAACTAAGGAGCTGACTGAACTCCAAAAGAAAGGGAAGAGCCATAGCGATAAGCACGACTGCCGACAGAGTCCGAACGGGACGAAAACCATCCTACAGGCACCCGCTCGGGACAGCGCGCCGCAAAATCATACAGATAGTCGGGAGGGAAGGAGGACTAAACTGGATCCTACAGGAACTACAATTACCAGGTTAGTGTAATTTCCATTTCCTGTGCGGATATCCAGTTTAGTCCTCCACAATCGGGATGTAACAGAGCAGTTAAGACCGGGCGGGACCTTGCAGGCCGGCGCGCAAAACCGCCGAACCAAAACAAGAATCCCGAGCCGCTGACACATCCAAGCGATAGTGCCTGCTGAAAGCATGCAGAGACGACCAGGTGGCCGCCCTACAAATCTCTGCTGGTGGAACCAGGCTATGCTCCGCCCAAGAGGCCGCCTGAGCCCGAGTAGAATGAGCCCGGAGCCCCTCCGGGACCGGCCGCCGCTGCAACAGATACGCGGACGCGATCGCTTCCTTGAGCCATCGAGCAATGGAGGCCTTAGCCGCCGCCTCCCCTTTATTTGTACCCCCAAAGAGCACAAAAAGCCGATCAGTCTTTCGAAAGGACTCGGTAGACTGCAAATACCGCCGCAGCGCGCGGCCCACATCAAGCCGGAGAAGACTCTTGTCCACCGACTCGACCGAGCATGCCGAAAGCACTGGCAGAAATACCGCCTGATTTAAGTGAAAGGGAGACACCACCTTTGGTAGAAAGGAAGGAACCGGACGGAGCACAATCCGCTCCGAAGAGAAAGACAAGAGAGGCTCTCGGCAGGACAGGGCCTGCAGATCCGAAATACGCCGTGCCGAGCAGATGGCAACCAGGAACACCGTCTTCAATGTGAGATCCTTCAAGGACGCCCTCCGCAAGGGCTCAAATGGTTCCCGAACCATAGCCCGCAGAACTAAATTCAAGTCCCACGAAGGAATCACCGCTCTGCGGGCAGGCCGTAAATGAAAAACGGCGGTCAAGAAACGCCGCACATCTGCATGAGCACCAAGAAGGCGGCCCAAGACCTTGCCTCTATAACACGAAATCGCCGCCAGCTGGACCTTCAGGGAACTGGCCGCGAGACCTTTCTCGAACCCATCCTGAAGGAAGCTTAACACGACGGGCACAGAGACCGTCGCCGCCCGGACTCCCCGCCGGGAGCACCAGTCCTCAAAAATCCTCCAAATCCGAACATAAGTGAGAGAAGTGGAGGACTTTCTCGCCCGCAGTAAGGTGGAAATCACCGCGGGCGAATAACCCTTCTTTTTCAGCCGAGCCCTCTCAATGGCCAAACCGTAAGCGAGAATCGAGTCACTTGGGGCATCCGCAAGGGGCCCTGAAGGAGAAGGTCCGGCAACGCCGGGAGGTGCCACGGCACGCCGTCTTGAAGCCGGACGAGGTCGGCATACCAGGGCCTCCGGGGCCAATCCGGAGCCACCAGCAGCACTCGGCCCCGATGGCACTCGATGCGCTGAACGACCCGGCCGATCAGCGCCCAAGGAGGGAAGACATACAGTAGCCCGGACGTCGGCCACGGCTGAATGAGAGCGTCGAGTCCTTCGGACATTCGCTCCCGTCGTCTGCTGAAGAAGCGACTCGTCTGGGCCGATTGGTAGGTCGCCATGAGATCCATGATGGGCGGACCCCACCGCCGAACTATTTACGCATACACCTGTGGGTTTAACTCCCACTCTCCGGGGTCCACCCGCACTCTGCTGAGGAAGTCGGCCTGGACATTTTCTGCGCCCGCTATGTGCGCCGCCGAGATCGCCGGCAGGCGAGTCTGTACCCAACTGAATAAGGCCGTCGCCTCCGTCTCCAGGGCCACACTCCCTGTGCCCCCTTGGCGATTGATGTACGCCACCGTGGTCGCATTGTCCGACCAGACGCGGACCGCCCGACCCCGGACCAGAGGCTCCAGGGCCAACAGGGCTAGCCTGACCGCCCGAAGCTCGAGACGGTTGATCGACCACGCAGCTTCCCGAGAGGACCACACCCCCTGCGTGAAGCGGGCCTCGCAGTGAGCTCCCCAGCCGGCTAGGCTCGCATCCGTAGTGAGGGGAACCCACAGGGGAGGCTCCAAGGGAATCCCCCGCGTCAGGTTCTCGGAGGAGGAAAGCCACCATCGAAGCGACCGCCGCACTGCCTTCGGACAGGGCAGCCTCTTGTGCAAGGAATCGCACTGGTTGGACCAGTGGCGAAGGAGCGCCCTCTGGAGCGGGCGCATGTGGAACCGTGCCCATGGCACCACCTCCAAGGTCGCCGCCATCGTTCCGAGAAGTCGTAGGTACCACCACGCCGACGGAGCGGGCATCCCCCGAAAGAGTCGGACAAGAGCCCGCAACGCCAGGACGCGGCGCTCGGGGAGACACACCAGTCCCCGAGCGGTGTCGAAGCGCACTCCCAGATACTCCAGGTCCTGCGAGGGACGCAGACAACTCTTTCTTTCGTTCACCACCCAGCCGAGAGATCGCAGCAGAGCCACCACCCTGCTCGTGACTCGCAGGCACTCCCGACTGGATTTTGCCCGTATCAACCAGTCGTCGAGATATGGATGGACCAAAATGCCCTCCTTGCGCAAGGCCGCCGCAACGACCACCATCACCTTTGTGAACGTGCGCGGAGCCGTAGCCAAGCCGAACGGCATGGCCCTGAACTGGAAGTGGCCCCACGGAAACGCAAAGCGGAGAAACCGCTGATGAGATGGATGTATCGGGATGTGCAAATAGGCCTCGGTGAGATCGAGGGACGTCAAAAACTCCCCCTGTCGCACCGCTACAATGACTGACCGCAAGGTTTCCATACGGAAATGCGGCACCCGGAGCGCGCGATTCACGCCTTTGAGGTCCCAAAATCGGACGCAGGGAATCGCCCTTTTTGGGAACCACAAAATAGATGGAGTATCGCCCGGCGCCTCTTTCCAAAGGAGGAACCGGGATCACCGCTCCCAGCGCTAACAACCGATCCAGGGTCACGCGGATGTCCCGCGTCTTTTGCTCTCCCCTGCTGGGAGACAGAACAAATGAATCTGGAAGTGGGAACGCAAACTCCAGAGCGTAACCCTCTCCTATAATTTGTAGCACCCAGCGATCCGACGTGATTTGGGCCCAAGAGGAAAGAAAGTCGCGCAAGCGACCCCCGATAATCGGGCCTCCCTCCAGAGCCTGCCTCGCGTCATTGTGGCTTGCGCCCAAAAGAAGAGCCCGAGGAAGAGGCGGCTCCGGAGAAGCCTCTGCCGGCTCCCCGGAAAGTACGAAACCCTTGATTACGGGCTCCAAACCTGCCCCGCTGCGAAGCCCACAGGCGGGAGGAACGAAACCTGCGCTGATCCCGAAAGGACCCCCTCGCCGAGGGGGAGGGCCTGTTGGACCTTGGCCTATCCTCCGGGATCCGTCACCCATTGGACTCACCGAGATCCTTTACCAACTTCTCGAGAGCCTCCCCAAATAACAATCTGCCCTTGAAGGGCAGCTTACTGAGGCGGGACTTGGAAGAACCGTCCGCCGCCCAGTTGCGCAACCAGAGGGACCGGCGCGCCGCAACCGCGGAGGCCATACTGTTAGCCAACGCGCGGATTAAATCATAAAACAGATCCGCCAGATAGGCCGAGCCGGACTCCAGCCGGGTAACCTCCAACAGGCCCTGCTGGTCTAGCCCGGGGCTCGAGCGCAAATGCTGCGACCATCGCAGACACGACCGAGCCACCCAAGCCCCACAGATAGAGGCCTGCAATGACACGGCATCCGCATCGAAGGTTTGCTTGAGCAAATTATCAATCTTCTTGTCCTGACCATCCTTGAGGGCAGCCGCCCCCTCAACCGGGATGGTGGTTTTCTTGGTCACTGCGGAAACCGCAGTGTCCACCCGGGGGGACCTGAACAAGTCCCTGTCCTTGTCGGCAAGGGGATAAAGCCGATTCATGGTCCGAATCCCCTTCAAGCCGGATTCCGGGTGCTCCCACTCCGCCTGGATCATATGATCCACCACGCGGTGAACGGGAAAAAACCACCTGGGAATCCCTGACTGCCTGAATTAGAGGATCCTCAAGACCCTCCTCCTCCAGGGGCCGCACCGCCGAAAGGTTAAGCGCCTGCAGGGACTCCGTGACCAGAGGAACCAGCTCGTCCCTACGGAACACGCGAATGATCCGAGCTTGGTCCTCCGGCTCAAGGATCTCCCCATCCTCCAACTCCTCCGCTTCAGTCTCAGGATCGCCCTCTGCCTCGGAATCCAGGAGACCTAGGGCGTCCTGCTCCTGTTCCCCCAACCGAAGACGCTTGCCCCCGGGTTGCGAGGTGCATTGAGCCGCCCCAGAGGACCCCGGGGGGAGAGAGGGGGGCCAAACTGCCGGCAACTGACCGGACCTGCTCAAGCGAAACGCCTGATGCATGAGGAGCACAAAATCCGGGGAGAAATTCATAGGCGGTGCAGCTATAGCCGCCTGCTGGAGCGCAGCCACCGACCCGCTGGCCGGTGGAACCGACCCAGACTGAGGGAGGCTCGGGGAAAGAACACTAACCCCTGAATTAGAAGCATCCCCAGGGGTAGGCTGATCCGGGAGACTCACAGATTGCTCTAACTCTGCAGGCACTGCAGCACAGCTCCTGCAGATGCCAGAGTCGGTCCCTACTGCTCTGCGGGACCCACAAATCACGCACTGGGGCTGGGAAGCCATCCCAAGGCCACCTCTGCCCAGCGGGATAGAATACAACAGTCACAGGGAAGCCCACACCACAGGGGCAATCCTATGCAAATCAGCCCCGATTTGAAATTAAAACGTTTTTTTTTTTTTTTTTTTTTTACAAGAAACAAAATATGCCCCAGACTCCCTGGGGTGCCCTGAGCAAAATCGCCAGCAAGAGGAACCCCAAAAACGCCAGGGGAACCTGTGCACAAGTGCTCAAAAGTGCCTCTAAAGCACACTTTTAAAATTCAAAATGGCCGCCGGACTTTTTCACCCGCGGTAAAAAACGGCGCGAAAATACAAAAGCCACCAAATAATATGGAAAAGAACTAAAACGACCCTCTAAGACAGGGCAAACGACCAAATTTAAGAAAAATTGCCAAATGGGCTCAGGAGAGCCTACAGAAATGCTGGCAGCTCTAACAGAGCACTGCACACAAGAAGAAATGAAATGAAAATCTCCTACCAGCTCAGGAACCACCAGGATTCAGCCAACATCTCCCAGTGCCAGCCACTACTGTATCAGGTATGGCTTTACCCCGTACTGTCCAGGGGGAGCTCACCCAGGGCTGTGAAAATTTGCTAGGCAGGAACACAGGAGCCAACAGGTCTGACTTCCCCCTAGTCCCCTGTGGCAGTGCTCCAGAGAGACTGACTTCTTCTTTTGTCTTCCTTTTAAAGATACAGCTAGCTATCAAAGAAATAGCAAGGAAATGCCCCAAAACAAACCCTAAAACAACTAACTAACAAGTGTTGCTCCTGCAATAGTCACTCAGTATGCCCAGGAGGACACACTTTTACGTCTTCAAGCTGCTAGAGACTGGACACACTGGGGGGCTTCTGGGAGCTCCTGCTGGATATGTACTACAGAAGATTTGATTGGTCCAGTCTCCAGGCTGCAGTAGGAGGGGCATTACCCGATTGTGGAGGACTAAACTGGATATCCGCACAGGAACAGACCTTACTTATTGGTATATTAAACCTATTACCAACCCGACACAGGCCGTGTTTCGCAAACCTTCGTCAGGGGTTGATCGGGTAAAGGTACTACAACATAAAAAACATATACATTTATTATACATTAATCACAAAAAAAGCAATCATGATGAGAACAGATACATAATCACAATGTAAAGCCATGAATACCTTTAAAACCAACATGAACAATTGAACTATAAATTATAAATATATATAAAAAAGTATATAAGAAGAAGGGTAAACCAATATAATAAATAAAACCAATATAAACCAATAATGTAATATACACGTGTATATGAAAATAACTGTGAAAGTGAAACAACAGGATTGTGACAGCCACTTATAGTACCGTAATGTATAAAATATCGATAAATACCTTTCTTAAAACCAAAAAGGACCCACCAACATGAGGTCTTCATGTACTAAAAAACATGTGTGACTAAAATAACAATCAATATAAAGAGTTAAAACACAGCATCTAACTACTACGAACATTTCATATGGCATGTGAACATATACAACAAGTCATATCAATGTGCTTCAACTGAACAATCATAGGAAAGCATCAGGAGCGAGAAAGAACAAAAGGACTTCATAAGCACCTATATAAACCATATACTGTGCTATGTATAAAAAGATCAATATATATTATATACCTTAAGAATAATAAAACATAAGTAAAAGAATAAATAAATGACAAAAAGTGCCAATGACACTACTCAGCTCATTTAATGGGTCCAGATAAAATGTCTGAAACTATCGGCAACAACAAAGAGATGATTGAACATGTACTCTCCTTATAATTCAAAAACATATGAGAACAAAAAGGAGCTAAACTGTAGAATGGTGGTGCAGGGTTGTATCAGTGCACAGCTGTGCAAAGTTATTTAAATAATTCATTTGACTAACAGCACTCCAAACGGATCGTCTTTACAAAAAAACTTTATGTATGGTCTTGTTATCAACCAAGGTACAATTGCACTCGTCCCTCTCCAATTTGTATAAAAATAAATAAATAAAAAATCCTACATAGGGGGACAACAAATATGTCTATCAACAGCCGAGAACTGCTAGATAATAAATGCTGTGAGCGAAACTTATGCCTGTATACAAATTGTTCAAACTATCCGCCCACACTGCACTACACACTAATTATTTCTAAAAGAAAAAGTGAAAGTAAAATTCTTACTATAAAATACGCCGCAATTGCTCTCGTGCCTTGCATTGTAAAGTATTGAAAAACGCCGGCTCATGCGCGTACTTAAGTAAAGTGCTAAGGCGGGAACGTTGGAGGCGGAGAAAGGGGCGGTCCAAATTGTAGCACTGAGGAGAGACTGACCGGCTGAACTTCAAACGGCGGACTAATGTGATCTATGTACCAAAGGGAAAAGACCATAAAAATGAGCCCGTCTGAACCCCTCCTCGTTGATACATCATACAACCATGTCCAAAATTATTGTTGTAGACAAACAAATATAAAACTGACCTAATTCTGTATTAATAATCCATCCACATCAAACTCTTCAAAAAACTCTTCAAAAAAACTTATGGGTCGTGACTGTCTGATATGTGTAATATACATGTCCAACAAAGGGATATCATCCTCCAATTGTGTAATAAACATATTGTATTGGAACCCGTATATACTAGAATCATCAATACATCTACCAGAAGTCTAATAGGAACCTGTACGATCAAACTAAAATACGAGGAGTCTTATGAATAACGCCACAGGAAAATATATACACGTGTGTAAATAGTAATTGCTAAACTGGGCCCACTAGAGGAAAACAGAAAAATCCTTATCTAGATTGAGACCCATAGGGGCAAGTGAATCTAAAAGAAATATAAACTTCTGTTCAAGCCTCAAAATAGTTTTAGTAATATCCCCACCCCTCCAGTTAGTTTTCACTTTTTTTATGACAAAGAATTTTAGTTCTGTAAGCTTATGCTGATATTCCTGCCAATGACTGACAAGGGGCTTGTCAACTAATTGCCTCTTAATGCAGCTCTTGTGTTCCATGATCCTGATTTTGACATTACGGCTGGTCTTTCCAACATACAATTTATTATAGGGGTACATTATTACATAGATGACATTGGACGTATCGCAGTTGGAAAAATCGTTAATGTAAAACTTTTTGTGTGTGGTAGGATGGATGAAGGTATCCCTAACAGGTAATACATTAAGACAGACAGAACATTTCCCACACTGGAACTGCCCTTTATATTTTGATAAATATCTTCTTTCAGTGAGAGCTGAGGGCATAAGAACATAAGAACATAAGATATGCCATACTGGGTCAGACCAAGGTCCATCAAGCCCAGTATTCTGTTTCCAACAGTGGCCAATCTAGGTCATACGTACCTAGCAGTTTCCCCAAGGGACACAGGTTCCACAATGCTTGTATTGGTTCAAGCATTGATATCCTGGGTCCCTTCTTAATAATGGTTTATGGACCTTTCCTCCAGGAACTTGTCCAAACCTTTTTTAAACCCAGCTACACTAACAGCCTTTACTACATCCTCCGGTAACAAATTCCAGAGTTTGATTACACGTTGAGTGAAAAAATATTTTATTTATTTATTTATTTAGTGTACACTTGTATCCCGCTGCTTCCAGCGATCAGCAGCGGTATTCTATACATAATGGGGCGGCTGTACAGGCCGGAATTTGAACATACATTGATTTCAGGGGGGGTGAAAGGCACAACAAGCAATTACAATTTTTACATTGATTGTATAAGAGGAGACTTTACGTATCTACATTGGATTGTACTAGAGGAGGCTTTTCATGTATCCATATACACGTATATTACATACTCTGACTAGGTCAGGTTGAAGTGAGTTCTAAAGAGGTGAGTCTTCAGCTTCTTCCTGAAGTCCTTCAAGTCTTTGTTTCTCTTAGTTCATAGGGCAGTTGGTTCCAGAGTGTTGGTGCAGTAAATGAGAACGCTCTGTTGGTGGTGTTTGCGTTACAATTTCTCATGCTATTCGGGACATGAAGGGTGTTGCTATTTACTGTTCTTCTGTTTCTGATGATTGGTTGCTCGGATATTAAGGTGTTTAGGTATGAGGGTGCTATGTTGTAAACAAGTTTGAACGTGGTTACTAAGAGCTTGTATTGGATGCGGGCTTTGATGGGGAGCCAATGAAGTTCGATTAGTACTGGAGTGATGTGTTCGGTTAGGCCTTTTTTCATGATAACTCTAGCCGCCACGTTTTGTGCTAGTTGCAGAATGTTAAGCGTTTTTTTGGGCAGACCCTGTAAAATGGCGTTGCAGTAGTCCAGGTGGGGGATGATGAGGGCTTGTGCTACTGTCCTGAAGTCGGCGTGGTCGATAATGCTCCGAAGTGGTTGCAGGATTCTTAATTTGCGGAAGATGGCCCGATTGGTGATGCGGAGGTGCTTTTCCATATTTAAGTTGCTGTCCAGCATTACACCCAGGTATTTTATTTCAGGTTTTGTGGTATATACATTATTATTCATGGTAACCGTTGGAGGTGGGTTGAAGTCAGGTTTTCTTGATATGCACATCACTTCAGTTTTTTTGTGGTTGATATACATATTATTTTGTTGCAGCCAGTTTTGTAGTTCACTTAGGCATTTTTCAAGCTGATTGAGGTTGGGGTTGTTGATGTCGAGATGAGTGTAGAGCATCAAGTCGTCTGCGTAGATATGGTAACTGATCTTGTGTTTTTGCAGGATTTCGCAAATGGGCCGTAGATATAGGTTGAACAGGAGTGAAGATAAGGCAGAGCCTTGTGGTATGCCTTGAGTTTGAGGGAATGCAGAAGCTTTAGCATTGTTGAACTGGACTTGCTGCATTCTGTTATTTATGTATGATGCAAACCATTTCAGGGGGGTTCCTGATATGCCTATGGAGGCAAGTCTGTCCAGGAGTGTGGCATGATGCACTGAATCAAAAGCGGCAGATATGTCTATAAAAATGAGCATATACATTTTGCTTTTGTTCTCAAGACCCTTGTGTAGTTTGTCCATTAGAGCTAGTAGAAGGGTTTCCACTCCATGATGTTGGCGGAAGCCGTATTGATGATCATCTAGGGCATATGTAGCATCAATGTGGTCCTGCAGCTGTTGTTGCACAGCCTTTTCAATAATCTTGGCTAAGAAGGGTATGCTGGATATCGGACGGTAGGAGGCAGGGTCGCTCTCGTTGAGAGTTTTGTTTTTTAGGATGGGTCGTATGAGAGATTGCTTAAGTTGTGCTGGCATGATCCCTTGTAGTAGAGATTGGTTTACTATATGGGTGATATACTTGGCGGCATCTTGTTTCACTGCTTTGATCCAGGCTGCTGGACAGGGATCGAGGGGGGATGTGGTGGAGTTCAAGTTGGTAATTATGTTGATGATTTGTCTGTCGTCTATGCTTCGGAAGGTGACCCACTCTTGGTTTTGGTTTGCACTTTTTGATGTGAGGGTTTTTTGCTGGGTGGTGATTGTAGCCATTTCTTGGGTGCGGTGTGCGGGTGTTTGTAGGTTTGGCTTGCTGTTTGGTGGGCTAAGCTTTCTGGCATAATGGTCAGCTAGTGTTTGGGCCGTCATTGTGCCATTTTGGTTTGTAGGTTGAGACGTCTTGGTGAGAGATTTGACAAGTTCAAATAGTTCTCGAGGTCTGTTGAGGGCTTTATTAAGTATGGTGGTGTGGTGGATTTTTTTCGCCAGGTTGATTTCGTGCTTGTATTTTGTAAGGAGTTTAAGGTATTCATTTCTATGTTCCTCGGTTTTGGTTTTCCTCCACCTTCGTTCTTGTTTACGCAAGCCTCTTTTCATCCTTCTTAGGGTATGGGTATACCACGGTTCGGTTTTGTTATTGGATGGTTTGGTTGGTGGTTTTAGGGATGGTTGCGATGTTGCTTCAATTCCTGCATTCCATTGTATCACCAAATTCTCGAGGTCCGTGTGTTCCAGGGTTACGTGAGACATTATGGATGTTGCTAATGTTTCTCCATCGAATTTTTCTTTTCTTTTATTAGTCTTAAATAGTTTACCCTGTAGCTTCATTGTATGTCCCCTAGTCTTTCTATATTCTGATAAGGTAAACAATCGATCTACGTTTACCCGTTCCACTCCGTTCATTAATTTATAGACTTCTATCATATCTCCCCTCAGCCGTCTCTTTTCCAGGTTAAAGAGCCCCAACCTTTTTAGCCTTTCTTCATAGGAGTAGCCTTCCATCCCCTTTACCATTTTGGTGGCTCTTCTCTGAACCTTTTCTAAAATTGCTATATCCTTTTTAAGATATGGCGACCAGAATTGCACACAATATTCAAGGTGCGGTCTCACCATGGAACGATATAGAGGCATTATAATATCTTTTGTTTTATTTTCCATTCCTTTCCTTATCATACCTAGCATTCTATTTGCTCTCTTGGCCGCCGCTGCACACTGGGCCGAGGGTTTTAACATGGTATCCACAAGGACGCCTAAATCTTTTTCTTGGGTGGTGGTTCCTAATGTGGAACCTTGCATCGTGTAACCATAGTTTGGGTTGTTCTTCCCTAGGTGCATAACCTTGCACTTCTCCACATTAAATTTCATCTGCCATTTTGATGCCCAGTCTTCCAATTTATCAAGATCCTCTTGCAATTTTCCACAATCCTCCTGGGTTTTAACAACTTTAAATAGTTTTGTGTCATCAGCAAATTTGATAGCCTCACTCGTTATTCCACTTTCCAGGTCATTTATGAATATGTCAAAAAGCAGCGGACCCAGCACAGATCCCTGGGGTACACCACTATTCACCTTTCTCCATTGGGAAAATTGGCCATTTAGCCCTACCCTCTGCTTTCTATCTTTTAACCAGTTCCTGATCCACAGTAGTACACTGCCTCCTATCCCATGACTCTTTAGTTTTGCCAAAAGTCTCTCATGAGGGACCTTGTCAAAGGCTTTCTGAAAGTCCAGATACACAATATCAACCGACTCACCTTTGTCCACCTGTTTATTCACTCCTTCAAAAAAACATAACAGATTAGTAAGACAAGATCTTCCTTGTCTAAAGCCATGTTGGCTGTCTCCCATTAGGTCATGACTATCTATATGCTGAGTAATTTTATTCTTTATGATGGTTTCTACCATTTTTCCCGGTACTGATGTCAGGCTCACCGGTCTGTAGTTTCCCGGATCACCCCTCGAACCCTTTTTAAAAATTGGTGTTACATTGGCGATCCTCCAATCCTCAGGTATTAGAGATGATTTTAATGATAGTTCACAGATTACTGATAGCAGGTCTGCAATCTCAAATTTCAGTTCTTTCAACACCCTTGGATGTATACCATCCGGCCCAGGTGATTTGCTACTCTTCAGTTTATCTAATAGTTGTAAGACATCTTCCCGATGTATCGATATTTCCTTCAATTCTTCCACACCTTTAAATACCACTTCAGTCGTGGGTAACATCCCTACATCTTCCTCAGTAAAGACCGAAGCAAAGAATTCATTCAGTCTCTCCGCTATCGCCTTGTCGCCTCTTAGTGCTCCTTTAACCCCTTTATCATCTAATGGACCAACTGACTCTCTCACGGGTTTTTTGCTACGAATGTACTTGAAAAGGTCTTTATTTCGCGTTTTTGCTTCCGCAGCAAGCTTCTTCTCAAATTCTCTCTTTGCCTGCCTTATCAATGCCTTGCATTTGACTTGCCAGTGCTTGTGCTGTTTCCAGGTTTCATCATTTGGCTCTTTTTTCCATTTCTTGAAAGATGCTTTTTTGGCAACAACAGCCTCTCTGACCTCAGCTTTAAACCATGCTGGCAATTTTTTGGACTTCCTTCCACTTTTCTTAAAGCGTGGAATACAGCTGGTCTGGGCTTCCAAGATAGTATTTTTCAACAACACCCAAGCTTGATGTACGTCTTTAACCTTTGCAACTGCTCCTTTTAGTTTTTTCTTAACTGTTTTCCTCATTCTATCATAGTCTCCCTTTCGAAAGTTAAAGGGTAGTACTGTGGATTTCCTTACTATCCCTCCTCCACTAATTAAATCAAAGGCGATCATGCTATGATCACTATTGCCAAGTGGCCCCAACACCCTTATCTCTTGCACTACATCTGGTGTTCCACTAAGGACTAGGTCTAATATTGCTTCCCCTCTGGTCGGTTCATGAACCAGCTGCTCCAAGAAGCAGTCATTTATTTCATCTAGGAACTTTATCTCCCTAGCATGTCCTGTTGTGACACTGACCCAGTCGATGCCGGGGTAATTGAAATCACCCATTATTATTACTGCACTGTAACTTTTGCTAGCTTCCTTGATTTCTTTGAGCATTTCATCATCCATTTGTTCATTCTGGCCAGGCGGACGATAGTACACCCTCACTGCCATCGCCTTCCCCTTTTTACATGGAATTTCAATCCATAGAGATTCTACAGCAAATTTTGTTTCTTGCAAAACTTTAATCCTTTCTGACTCAATGCCCTCTCTAACATAGAGCGCAACCCCTCCACCAATTTGATCAGCTCTATCATTTCGATATAGTTTGTACCCAGGTATCACAGTGTCCCACTGGTTGTCCTCCTTCCACCATGTCTCTGATATTCCAATCATATCTAACCTCTCGTTTAGTGCTATATATTCTAACTCTCCCATCTTGTTTTGTAGACTTCTAGCATTTGCATACAAGCATTTTAGAGACTGTATTTTATTCATATTAATTTGGCTATTGGTAGACATGGGTAATTTGGGATCTTTAAGTTCTGTCTGCTCCATACTCGAGGGCATTTGGGCTACTTTACTCTTTTTTGGAACCTCTCTGCTTTTTGTAGTATCCTTCAAGGATACATTTTTCCGAACCATGCGCTCTTGGGCGACTGTCGGCTTTCCCCTATTATCTAGTTTAAAAGCTGCTCTATCTCCTTTTTAAAGGTTAATGCCAGCAGCCTGGTTCCATCCCGGTTAAGGTGAAGCCCATCCCTTCGGAAGAGCCCCTCCTTTCCCCAGAATGTTCCCCAGTTCCTAACAAATCCGAACCCCTCATCTCTGCACCATTGTCTCATCCACGCATTGAGACTCCGGAGCTCTGCCTGCCTATTGGGTCCTGCGCGTGGAACGGGAAGCATTTCGGAGAACGCTACCCTGGAAGTTCTGGATTTCAACTTCCTACCTAAAAGCCTAAATTTAGCTTCCAGAACCTCCCTACCACATTTTCCTATGTCATTGGTACCAACATGTACCAAGACAGCAGACTCCTCCCCAGCACTATCTAAGACCTTATCTAGGTGGCGTGTGAGGTCCGCTACCTTCGCACCAGGCAGGCATGTTACCAGGCGATCCTCACGTCCACCAGCCACCCAGCTATCTACATGCCTAATGATCGAATCACCAACTATAACTGCTGTCCTAACCCTTCCCGCATGGGCACTTGGCCCTGGAGAAACCTCCTCGGTGCGAGAGGGGTTTACATCACCTGGAGGACAGGTCCTAGTTACAGGATCACTTCCTGCCACACCAGGGTGATGCTCTCCTGTCACGTGACCTCTCTCCTCCATGGCAACAGGGATGCTGCCAGACTGGAGGTGGGACTTCAGGACTATATCCCTGTAGGTCTCGTCTATGTACCTCTCTGTCTGTCTTATGTTTTCCAAGTCTGCTACTCTAGCCTCTAGAGAACGGACTCGTTCCCTGAGAGCAGAGAGCTCCTTGCACCTAGTGCACACGTAAGACCTCTCACCAGCTGGGAGAAAATCATACATGTGACACTCAATGCAAAAGACTGGAAAGCCCACATCCCACTGCTGGACTGCTGTCTGCATCTTAGTTTTAAGTTTGTGTTTAGATCTTTAAGTTCTATATGTACTAAAGGGTGCAATGGATATTTATACCACTAAAACTGTACCTAAGAAGTTTAATATACCTTGTTCACCTGAAGCTTAATTAATCTCAGGTCCTTGGTGTATGACTGATTTGGGTAATGAGCTTCACCTGAGAGCACCTCCTGTCTTTTAAGTTGTGCAAGTACCTATAAAGCTGTGATTTTCCCAGGGGAGGGTGAGTGTGGGGAGGGAGGGAGGGATATAACACTTATTAAAAAAGGGCTGCTACACAGTACCTTGTCCTGTGCTGCTGAGGAAAACTATATTCTGATTTGATTTAAATTATAGCTCTTTGCTGCTACTAGGCTCTAACCTATTATGAAATTTAAACTACAAGCTCTCTGCTGGATTCTAAATTTAACCAGAAAGCTCTCTTCTGTGTTTTAATTTGAAACTAAAAGTACTTTGCTGATGCTAGGCCCTGAGTGACTATGAAATTTAAACTACAGCTGTCTACTGGGTATGAAAGGTAACCAGAAAGTTCTCTTCTGTGTTTTTAAATTGAATCTTAAACTGTTGCTACTAGGCCCTGACTGATTTAACAAAAAAAATAGTGGGTTCACAGATTAATTAGCTTTAAAAGAAAAAAAATTCCTTTCAGAAAAATTCCCAGAAGTATATACTCACAATTTCAGATTTCTCTCCAGAAGTAACAGCCCCCCTTTCCAGTCCTTCAAGACAGGGTCACAGAGCTCTGGTTGAGCTATTTATGCTTGTGCTGATGATGTAAGCAGTGACCTACTTCCTGGGTAATTAACAGTCCTTGCTTGGATAGAAGGAGTCTTTCAAAATGGCCTTTTGAACTGCCAGCTGGTGTTAACACCTATTGAAAAAGCTTCACAAAAAGTGAAAGTAAAATTCTTACTATAAAATATGCCGCAAACGCTCTCGTGCCTTGCATTGTAAAGTATTGAAAAACGCTGGCTCATGCGCGTGCTTAAGTAAAGTGCTAAGGCGGGAACGCGGGATTCCGCAGATTTAGACCTCTGGTAGATGTATTGATGATTCTAGTATATACGGGTTCCAATACAATATGTTTATTACACAATTGGAGAATGATACCCCTTTGTTGGACGTGTATTTTACACATATCAGACAGTCACGACCCATAAGTGTTTTTTGAAGAGTTTTTTGAAGAGTTTGATGTGGATGGATTATTAATACAGAATTAGGTCAGTTTTATATTTGTTTGTCTACAACAATAATCTTGGACATGGTTATATGATGTATCAATGAGGAGGGGTTCAGACGGGCTCATTTTTATGGTCTTTTCCCTTTGGTACATAGATCACATTAGTCTGCCATTTGAAGTTCAGCCGGTCAGTCTCTCCTCCGTGCTACAATTAGGACCGCCCCTTTCTCCGCCACCAACGTTCCCGCCTTAGCACTTTACTTAAGCACGCGCATGAGCCAGCGTTTTTCAATACTTTACAATGCAAGGCACGAGAGCGTTTGCGGCATATTTTATAGTAAGAATTTTACTTTCACTTTTTGTTTTAGAAATAATTAGTGTGTAGTGCAGTGTGGGCGGATAGTTTGAACAATTTGTATACAGGCATAAGTTTCGCTCACAGCATTTATTATCTAGCAGTTCTCGGCTGTTGATAGACATATTTGTTGTCCCCCTATGTAGGATTTTTTATTTATTTATTTTTATACAAATTGGAGAGGGACGAGTGCAATTGTACCTTGGTTGATAACAAGACCATACATAAAGTTTTTTTGTAAAGACGATCCGTTTGGAGTGCTGTTAGTCAAATGAATTATTTAAATAACTTTGCACAGTTGTGCACTGATACAACCCCGCACCACCATTCTACAGTTTAGCTCCTTTTTGTTCTCATATGTTTTTGAATTATAAGGAGAGTACATGTTCAATCATCTCTTTGTTGTTGCCGATAGTTTCAGACATTTTATCTGGACCCATTAGATGAGCTGAGTAGTGTCACTGGCACTTTTTGGTCTTTTATTTATTTATTCTTTTACTTATGTTTTATTATTCTTAAGGTATATAATATATATTTATCGTTTTATACATAGCACAGTATATGGTTTATATAGGTGCTTATGAAGTCTTTTTGTTCTTTCTCGCTCCTGCTGCTTTCCTATGATTGTTCAGTTGAAGCACATTGATATGACTTGTTGCATATGTTCACATGCCATATGAAATGTACGTAGTAGTTAGATGCTGTGTTTTAACTCTTTATGTTGATTGTTATTTTAGTCACACATGTTTTTTAGTACATGAAGACCTCGTGTTGGTGGGTCCTTTTTCTTTTTAAGAAAGGTATTTATCGAAATTTTATACATTACGGCACTATAAGTGGCTGTCACAATCCTGTTGTTTCACTTTCACAGTTATTTTCATATACACGTGTATGTTATATTATTGGTTTATATTGGTTTACCCTTCTTCTTATATACTTTTTTATATATATTTATAGTTTATAGTTCAATTGTTCATGTTGGTTTTAAAGGTATTTATGGTTTTACATTGTGATTATGTATGTGTTCTCATCATGATTGCTTTTTTTATGATTAATGTATAATAAATGTATATGTTTTTTATGTTGTAGTACTGTGACACCTCACCGCCTAGCCCTGGGCAGATTAGGTAGTTGGTAAGTGAGACACGGGATTTTAAAGTCCTTGGTGGTGCTGTAGCCCTGTGTCCTAGTGTAGTTGTGGACCGAAGTGACGACAGCCAAGGTTGGGTTTCAAGTTAAAGAATACTTTTATTGTTGCACAAAGTATAGCACAAAGTATTGCATAAAGAACCGCACAGGATTTACTCCCCCAACACAGAAAGTAAAGTGGTAACTTTTTGTACCAAATGAAAGTCCAAGTATAAAGTCAGTTCTCCTGATTCTTCTCAGGGACAGGTAACAAACTTAAATGCTTTTAGGCTTCTTCCAGCTTTATCAATACAACAACATTTCCAGAACGCTAGCAATGCTTTCCAAGTATCAGCTCTCCATAAAGGAACTTCTAGCAGTTGTATTTTCTTTCTAATATTCCTATCTTGCTTTAACAGCTTTCAATAAAATGGCAATCTCCACACTCTCTTAGCCTCTTGATAACAGGCTTCTTGTGCAGGAACACTTCCTTAGGTTGCCTTTCATACACAGCTGCAAGGTATGAAGCTTTGAGTCCTTGCACCCAGCAGAACGCTGCTGTCTCTTGTGCAAACTCTAAGAATCTCAATTTGGGCTTCACAGCACTCAGTCATAGAACATGGATAAATTCTAGATCTTTACTCTTTCATACACATTCCACATTCCATCTCAGAATCACTGTTACTGGATAAGGGAGCCCCTAACTCCATTGGTTCCTCCAGCCTCTCTGAAATCCCTTTGTCCTGGGGAACATATAAGCCTTCAGACTTTAATTCCTTAATTATAGTCTGAAGCTGTTTCCATTTACTCTCTCTCTGTCTTCTGGGCACTTGCAAGGCTTTGGGTTTATCAGCACCTCTTAACACCTCATAAAAGGGGTTTATTTCCTCCTTGCCTTGCCTAGGTAGTTGCCTCTGGTTGGGAGGGATATGTCTCTTCTGGTACTGCCTTATGAGATCCCTCAGCACAGCCTGGTCCTCAGGGTCTGTTCCTAGTTCTCTGCCCGGTAGCTGCCAAGTAGTCTTTTGCTGATAGGCAGGTGTGCTATCTTCTGAGCTAGTGCTCTGGTCACGCTGTCTGTATAAGGGAAATGCTTGCAGTTTCTCAATAGGGACTTTCCTACAACCCAATTTCTCTCTGGTAATTCCAGATTTCCTTTCAAAACTTGGTTCAGGCCTGTTCCTCCTAGAAAGCACTCTATTAGCACTCTCTCGAGACTGGCTTACTTCAGAGCTATCTGCTTTACAAGGTTCAAAAGGTTTTGCTCTGACCTGGTTCTGGCAGCTTTTAACTCTGGGGAACTCCACTGACTCCAAGTCTATGTCCAAGGATCCTGAGTCTGGCTCGGGGTCTCTCTCTTGGAGCTGAGCTCTGCCTGGGCCTCTTCCTGGACCACCCACAGGAACTCTCCTTTCAACTCCACCTCCGGTCCTTGTAACTCCTTTCCTCCTCCTTTCTCAGGTTCTCTCCTTGGTTCCCCTTTCGCTCCCCTCACTAACTGCTGCTTCCTGGTTATGAGTGCAGGGAGGCCCAATCCGGTCTGACTCCGCCCACCTCCCTGATTGGCTAGGTCTCTGGGTTAGCCTAGAGCTAGGGTGTGGTTCTTTCCCTGCTCTTCTTTGCAGAGAAGGTTCATATGCTGAAATCTTAACCCCTTCCTGTCCTGTATCCCTAAACATATGAGGTGACAGAAGGTGTTTTAAACCCTTTTTCTTCTGTTTCTGAGCCTCTGCATTGTCACAAGTACCTTTACCCGATCAACCCCTGACAAAGATTTGCGAAACACGGCCTGTGTCGGGTTGGTAATAGGTTTAATATACCAATAAATAAGGTCTGTTTTTCCACTTCATCACGTCTTGGACTGTGTCTGTGTGATCTACGTGATTGTTTACCTACCTGTGTTGTCCTTTTACTAAAGGACATTCACTGGTTAAGGTGCGTTTTAGCAGGCAGTAGCTGGCAACTGAGAACTCTAATAAGCGGGCACGCCAGTTACTGGTCATCACACATGAGGGAGGAAAGTGGGCAGGTTAGGCACAGAGTGTGGGCATCGAGATCACACTACCACTAATGCAAGAGCTACTGCTGTATACTCAGTGGCAATGTGGTCGTTAGTACTAACGCAGATAATGGTACCTCTGAGTGATGTTAGGGGCACCCGCGTTCAGTCACACCATGTGTTCATGTGCTCCATCGTGCACTAACCACAGGTAAATTGGTGGTCACGCCCCTGAAGGGTTAGTTGTGCTGTTAATTGCATGGTTAGTGCAATCCTTTAGTAAAGGGCCCCTCTGTGTGCTCCTGTGTCCAGAGCGAAGGTTTCTCTGCAAGGCCGACACTCCAAGACGGGGTCAGCAACCATTCCCTCCTTGGTGCTCCCTCCTGCTTTCCTGCCACTACCGGGCTCACTGGAAATTTCTTCCTGCCATCTTTTCTGAGTTCATTTCAAACAAAATTAATTTACAATCCCTTTAAGAGTTTTATATTTCAAAGTTAATCTAGCTTGGAGAAGAATTCCACCTTGCAGTGTCCTTAAAGGCTTTGCTGAACTGACTAAAAAAGTTACAACATTTTTAAAATATTTAAGCTTTCATACGCTAAAGCTGAACATTATAGTACTACATTTCTATAGCAGTGTCATCACACACGCTGAGGCTAAAAAACTAGCAGAATTGCACAAACTATCATTGGACGTTAACCAGTACAAGATAAAGAACTGTACAGGAGATTTAACCCTGCCGTTGGTAGAAGTTCCTCAGTGCCCTCAACCAGCAGCATAGTACAAGAAGAGAAGCTAAATACAGTACTACAAACAAATAAAATTATTAAGATCTCTTTAGGAGTTCTGTACTTCAAAGCTAATGTAGCTTTCAGAAGGATCCAAAAGCAGCCTTGAAGAGGTGAGTTTTCAGCCTGGATTTGAAAAGGACCACAGATGGATCATGATGTACCTACTTAGGTAATCTATTCCAGGCATAAGATGAAGCAAGGTGGACTGACCAGGTCTGGGGTTGGCAGTAGAAAAGAAGGGCGCAGATAGAAGTGATTTGCCTGATGAGCAGAGTTCTGTAGGGGGGTTGGGGGGGGTAGGAAGAGATAAGAGAGAAGAATGAGGAGCAGCAGAGAGAATGAACATAGGTCAGTAGAAGAAGTTTGAACTGGATATAGAAACAGATATGGAGCCAATGAAGAGGCTTGAGAAGAGGGGTTACACGAGCATAGCGACACTTGCAGAAGATTAGCCATACAGCTGAGTTTTGAATGAAGGGGAGAGAGATGGTTGAGAGGGAGACCAGCAAGGAGCAGGGTGCAATAGTCTAAAGGGGAGGTGACAAGATAATGTGTTCAGAAAGGAAGGGACAAATTTTGCTGATGTCATTAAGAACCACTAGGTTTCAGAGAGAAAGAGAAAAGTCAAAGATGATCTCATGGTTGTGAGCCAAGGATGACGGTGTTATCCACAGAAATAGAGAAAGGTGGAAGGGGGGGAGGTGAGTTTAGGGGAAAGATAAGAAGCTCTATCTATGTTTAGTTGAAAATAGCAGTGAGACATTCAGGCAGTAACATCAGACAAACAGACTGAGATTTGAGCCTGGAGAGATTTCTGGCATACAGAGGTAAAATTGGAGTTATCATGGGAGAAGAGCAGGGCATCAAAGGAACAAGTATAGAGAGAAGAGATGGGGGTCATAAGATCCTTGAGGTACACAGTCTAAAAGTGGAATAGCAGAGGAAGAGGAACCACCAGAGCATACAATAAAAGTACAATGGGTGAGAAAAGAAGAAAACCAAGAGAGAGAAAAAAGCCTGAAAAGACAAGTGAGAACCGGGTGTCGAAGAGAAAATGGTGATCAATAGCAGATAGATCAAGAAGGATAAGGATTGAGTAAAGGCCCTTGAATTTGGCCAGAAACATGTCTCTGAAGACTTAGGCAAGGGTTATTTCTGTAGATTGTAGAGGACAAAAGCCAAATTGCAGTGGATCTAGAAAGGCTTGAGAGGAAAGAAAGTCAAGACAGCGGCAGTGAACTGCACAGTCAAGTAGTTTGAATGTAAAAGGGTAGAGGTAGATGGGATGATAATTCGAAGAGTGGGTAGAGTCCAGTGAAGGTCTTTGAGGAGCAGTGTAACTACATCATGGTTGAATACAGCCAGGAACTATCCATCTGCACACTGTAGGTGGAATGGGGTTTGCTACATTTTCATGGCGAATTTGATGTACTCCCATCAATCTAGAAGTTATTCTGTACATTTAAAGGCAATTCATTATCCAAGAGTAGGGGACACTATCAAAGACTTTCTTATACTCAATTCATGCTACACTGCGATTTCTGCTTTTCTCAACGCCTGTTATGATGGCTTTGTTTAGCGGTAGATGGTCTTTCGTTCCATATACTCCTCTCTCGTTCTCTTCTGTTCTACTGCTGTGATGTTATTTGGAATCAATATGGTTATATATTCTGTCAGCATCTATTGTAGTGACTAGCTTGTAGATTATACACAGCCAAGTTATTAGTCTATAATTTTTGGGAATGTTACTTTGATCTTCCTTGATCAATTGATTTTTGCAGTTTGCCAGGTGCTGGTGAAGGGATGTGAATCCTCTTGGGGGGCAATTTCTCCAAATGGGTTAGTTTTGTGCATACCTTCACAGTCATGAACCTCAATCCTAATCCACGGTATGTGAATTCTCTTTAGTGTGAATCAACTGATGCCTTTTTACATATGACTTATATGTGAAGCCTTTCCCACACTCCTCTGTGGCCCCTTAGACCACTCATTTGAATGGTTTCTCTCCTCTGTGGCCCCTTAGACGGTAGTTCAGTCCTGTTTTTCCAGAAAATATTTTATCACACTCCGTGCATTTGAAGGGCTTTTATCCTGTATGGATCCTGTGGTGGGAATTTAGTTGTGATTTTGTAACGAATCCTTTATCACACTCTGTACATTTGAATGGCTTTTCTCCTGTATGGACCCTGTGGTGGGAATTTAGTTGTGATTTTGTAGAGAATCTTTTATCACATTCAGTGCATGCATATAGTGCGCCTTTGTGATTTTGTTGGTGTAACACTAAGGCATCCTTGCGACTAAATCTTTTCCCACATTCAGTACATGGAAAAGGTTTTTCCCCCGTGTGAATTCTCTGGTGTTTTGTTAGGGAAGACCGGAGTGTGAATCTTTTCCCACATTCAGTACATGGAAAAGGTTTTTCCCCCGTGTGAATTCTATGGTGTTTTGTTAGGGAAGACCTGTGTGTGAATCTTTTCTCACATTCAGTGCATGCAAATTGTCTTTCTTTGTGATTTTTCTGATGACACTTTAAGTTAGCTTTACTTGAAAAAGCTTTTCCACATTCAGAGCATGGAAATCGTCTTTCATTTGGGGCTGTGTGAATTTTTTGATGCATTACTAGATAATCCTTGTGTTTGAAAGCTTTTCCGCATTCAGAGCATGGAAATGGTCTTTCATTTGGGGCTGTGTGAATTTTTTGATGCGTTATTAGAGAATCCTTGCGTGAGAAAGCTTTTCCACATTCAGAGCATGGAAAGTCTCTCTCCCCCGTGTGGGTTCTATGATGCATCACTAGTTTTGATTTCTCGTGGAAACTCTTCCCACATTCAGTACAACAAAAAGGTTTTTCCCGCATGTGGATTCTATGATGCCTCACTAGTTTTGATTTCTCGTGGAAACTCTTCCCACATTCAGTACAACAAAAAGTTGCTTCCCCTGTGTGGGTTCCATGATGCATCACTAGTTGTGATCTTGTGAGGAAACATTTCCCACATTCAGTACAATGATAAGGTTTTTCCCCTGTGTGGGTTCTATGATGCTTCACTAGTTGTGACTTCTTGAGGAAACATTTCTCACATTCAGAGCATGGAAATGGTCTTTCATTTGGGGCTGTGTGAGTTTTTTGATGTGTTATTAAATAATCCCTATGTTTGAAAGCTTTTCCACATTCAGAGCATGGAAATCGTCTTTCATTTGGGGCTGTGTGAATTTTTTGATGTCTTATTAGAGAATCCTTGCGTGAGAAAGCTTTTCCACATTCAGAGCAAGGAAAGTCTCTCTCCCCTGTGTGGGTTCTATGATGCATCACTAGTTGTGATCTTGTGAGGAAACATTTCCCACATTCAGTACAATGATAAGGTTTTTCCCCTGTGTGGGTTCCATGATGCATCACTAGTTGTGATCTTGTGAGGAAACATTTCCCACATTCAGTACAACGATAAGGTTTTTCCCCCGTGTGGGTTCTATGATGCTTCACTAGTTGTGACTTCTTGAGGAAACATTTCTCACATTCAGTGCAGTGAAATCGTTTCTCACCCCTGTGGATTTTCTGATGCATTGTTATGGATTTCGTAAGATTTCTTCCACATTTGTGGCTTTTAAAAGATGCAGAATGCCTCTCTGTTGGGGTAGTTCCCTCTGCTGTGTGGGTTTCCAGGTGGCTTCTTATGTGATCGCTATGAGCGAAACTACTCTCACACTCAGTACGTGGAAAATGTCTCTCTTTTGTGTGAGATTTTAAGAGGGGTGCTGAGTGCACCTTGTGTGTGAAAGAGTTTCCCCATTCTTCTCTCTTCTCCTCTTTCTTCTTTTCCTGTGTGACCCCGGCACCTGCTGGACATAAAAAGAAGACATTAATCCTGTGTTTGGACCACAGAGGTATTTCTGGGTCTCCTGATCCCAAAATCCCTGCTCTGGGATTATCCCACATCTCTGACCAATCAGCTGTGATTAATGTGACAGAGGGAGAAAGTTAATCTCTTACTTGATTTCATTTCATTTCATGATCTCTTGTTGACCCACCTTTCATATAAAAAAGCAAAGCAGCTTACATTAAAATTAAACAATTGCAAATTACTGGCCAGTATTCAAAAGGTACCTCTAGAGATCTTCCATGATTGTCCCATATTTTCTTGAATTCAGATACAGTCCTTGTCTCTATCAGCTCAACTGAAAGACTCCATCATATCTCCCTCCTCTCCAGAGTATTCACATTGAGATCTTTAAGTCTGTCTACATACACCTTATATCCTTCTGAAGGTGTGATCTCCAGAATTGCACACAACACTCCAAAGGAGGTCTCACCAAAGACTTATACAGAGGCACTATCACCTCAGGATGGTGCTGGTGCAGAGGGTGGCTACCAGACCACAAGGAGTCTTAATAAACATGGCCAAAACCAAGCTCCTCATCTTTCCCCCTAAACCCACAACTCCCCTTCCTCCCTTCTCTATTTCTGTGGATAACACTACATCAGCTCACTACCTTGGAGTCATCTTTGACTCTACTCTCTCTGCACACATCCAACAGACAGTTAAAACTGGTAGCTTCTTTCTCTATAACATCAGTATTCAAAGCACTTTCTATATGTAAACAAAGAAAAATGATGGCAGATAAAGACCATTCGGCCTATCCACTCTGCCCATCCATACAAACTACTACAGTCCCTTTTTCTCCTCTAGGGATCTTCCACGTTTGTCCCATATTTTCTTGAATTCAGATACAGTCCTTGTCTCTACTACCACAACTGAAAGACTCCATCATATCTCCTGCCTTCCAAAGTATTCACATTGAGATCTTTAAGTCTGTCTACATACACCTTATACTGAAGCCCACTGACCCTTTTGGTAGCTACGCTCTGCACAGACTCCTTTCTGTTTATATCCTTTTGAAGATGTGATCTCCAGAATTGCACAATACTCCAAATGAGGTCTCACCAAAGACTTATTATCACCTCAGGATGGGGTTGGAGAGCTTGTCATAAGGCACATAGGGACAGGCTTAAAGATCTCTCTACATGTATACCGAGCTCCTTATCTTTCCCTCTAAACCCACCTTCCCTCTTCCTCCCTTTTCCATTTCTGTGGATAACACTACACTCCTCCTGTTCCCTCAGCTTTGACTCTACTCTCTCTGCACACCTCCATTAGATAGCTACAACCTGTCATTTCTTTCTCTGTAACACAGGCAAAATACGTCCCTTCCTTTCTACACACACTACCAAGACCCACATCCAATCACTAGTCACCTTCTGTCTTCACTAGTGTAACCTGCTCCCACTGGTCTCCCTCTGAATCATCTTTCTACCCTTCAGTCTGTTCAAAACTCAACAATCTAACGTACTCCATTCCACTTTTTCCATCCCACTAATTTAGCACACTTTAGATATGCTCAAGAACCAGCAAATCGCAATATAGATCAGGTTAAACTTACTATTTTCACCCTCATTTATTTGTAAATAAGTTCCATAATCATTACATTGTAAAGTTACATTGTTACATTTTTAAGTTTTCTAATAAATTTATTGTATATAAGTTTATGAATTTTATAATGTAAACCTCATTGAGTTCATTGTAAACCACCACTGATCTATGGAAGTGGCGGGATATAAAAGCTTTTAAATAAATAAATATCTTCCACTAGAGCCACTATGCTCATTTAACCGGTCTTCTCAAGTCACTTCACTGGTTTCACATCCAGTTCAAACATCTCTTGCTAACCTACAAGTGTATTCACTCTGCTGCTCCTCACTAACTTTCCTCTCTTATCTCACTCTACACCCTTCTTTGGAAACTCCTCTCCTCTGACAGATCCCTTCTATCTGTGCCCTTCTCTGCCACTGCCAACTTCAAACTTCCTATTTTTTTTTTAAATAATGTAATAGGATATTCCTCAAGGGATGAAGTTCTGGAAACATCTATATATTACAGGTTATGGTAGGAGAGGAAAAGTAGCCTAGAGGTTAGAGCAACTGCCTCGTACTCAATTCTCAGTGGTACTCCTTGTGACCTTGGGCAAGTCACTATCTTCAGGAACAAGCAGAAACACAGTCTTTCCATATGAGTGATGTTGGTACCCACATTGAGCCCACATGGGAACTCTCCCCAGCATCCATTAGGAAAGCCTTTGGGAGCATCCCACTGCGCCTGCGTCGCTGCTTTCCCACCCATGGAACTCGCCCTCCTCAGTTCTTCGTTTTCCACAGAGCCAGCAAGAAGCAAATCCTGTCACCGCAGAAAATTTCTTCATTCTTCTTTTTTTGTTAATTTTTGTTGATGCGTCTGCCTTTCCGTTGACATAGGAACCGATATCATCAATTCTATTTCTTTCTTTCTGCAAATAAATAAATAATTATTTCAGGCGCATCAATGCCATTTTAGGCCACAGGTCTTCCATCCACTCTACTGCCATGATGGAAAAAAAGTCAGTGGTTTTCAAGAAAGGTTCCAAGTGTAGTAGCACTATCTCTGCTTCAGATACTCATAACTGGTGTCTTAAATGCCTCAACCCAGATCACCAGCTTCTGAATATTCCCTATGCAAAAAGATGACAAAGAGGGACCTATAGAATCAGGCGCAAAACTCTGCTCCCTCTTTGCCTCAGATGCGGTTTCACTCGCTTCGACGTTGTCGAGGGCATCGTCTTCCTCACATGGATCTCAGATATCAAAACACAAGTCTTCCTCGAAGACAGGCCGTCCTTCCAAGGGTAGATCTCTATCTAAACTTAGGGATGAGAGGCGCCTTTTTTCTCCCAATGGCAGCCCGAAGAGTCTTCAACCTTGCAGGGGCACTTTTTTCCCCCATGGCTACGAGTGGCATTAAAAAGTGATCAGTGCGAGGAGGAAGTGACATCACCAAACCCAATGGTGGCATGAAAGAACCGCTCCAGGGCTAACCCTGCTTTAAAGCATTAGAATCAGCATTGGCGGGTAGCGGACGGCAGCGAAATTAAGAGTCTAAAGCCACGGGAAGAGACAGGAAGAGTTAAGCTGTGGATCGGGGAGCGGAGAGTGAAGATTGGAGCAATAGGGGGGCAGCGGCTGAAGCAGCAGAAGCGGCAAGATGAAAAAAATGGTGATCGGCAGTGGAGCAAGGTAGAGGCAGGAGGAATGGCTTGCTGATAGGACGCCGAAGATCACACGGAGAATAGCCAGGTGGACAGGCAACTGGAGAGTGGGGCACTGCAGGAGCATTGGAAGGAGAGACAGTTGCGGTGCACAATAGAGGGAAAGGTGGAGCAAAAGAGAGCAAGCAGCTGAAGGAGGTGAGCGGGAAAAGCAGCGGCAAGAGTGGAGGTGCAGAGTAGCAGAGGGGAGAGTGGGGAAAACAGTATACCCCCAATGACATAAATACAACAGAATAAAATCAAATAAAAGAGAGGGGAAGAGAAGAGGAGAAGTATAGTGAAAGCTGCTCCGGGCACATGGTGCTCAGGAAAGGCTGGGGTGAAGAAAGGACTGAGGAAACAATATGGCCACCAGCAGGAAGACAACAGATTTGCGGGACTATGCCTTTGCAGGGGTAGGATCAAGCGCGAGATGCATGGAGCATTGGAGAATAAGGCTAAACAGAAGGAACCTGTAGAGCGAACAGAGCAATCTAAGCAACGGAATAGCCAGGAGAAGGGAGGCGAGATCATAAAGGAAATAAATAAAGAGGAATTCAAAGGATGGTTCACGGACATAAAGAAGGAAGTACAAGCAGTTAAAACAGAGTTAAGTGAGCTTCTAAGTAATCTGAAAGAGGACATAGCTGAACTGACACATACAGCGGGAGATCATGAGAACCGTCTGTAGATCATAGAAGTGCAAATTGAAAATGACCAGCAAAGGCACGGGGAATTGCAAAAGTGCCAAGAGGCCATGCAATATAAAGTGGAGGACTTAGAAAATAGATCCCGAAGGAATAATCTCAGGATAAGGGGCATACCTGAGGATAAAGAGTTTCAGTACTGTGAGAAAGTGGCGGCTCTCATCTGCTCGGAAATACTTAAGGCAGGGGTGAAACGGTGGCCCCTGAGGAAATATCAATAGATAAGGCGCATAGAGCCCAGGGAGTTCCCAGAATGAATAGACCTCGGGATATTATACTATGTTTGACCAGCTACAAAGTGAAAGAGCGGATAGTAAACAAGTTGCAGAGTTTGCATACTGTCATCTGGCAAGGGTATCCTGTTGCTATTTATGAGGACTTATCTATGGGAACTTTACAAAAAAGGAGGGCGATGCAACCAGTGACAGAGGCGTTGAGGGGGGCAGACACCAGATATAGGTGGCTGCATCCATTTGGACTATCCTTCACACACAGAAGGAAAACTTGGAGAGTGCAATCTCTAAAGGAAGCAAGGGTGGCCCTCCAAGAAGCTGGGATCAAGCTCCAAAGGACAGAGAGCAGCCAAGAGTCTGAAACCAGAGGGTGTGGAGCGGAAAAGCAGAACGGCGCGGAGGAGCAACAAGAATTGAGGAAAGCACATAATACAGAAGAGTAAATCTAAAAGATGACAGGCATGGTAAAAAGAGGAGGAGAAGTGAAGTTTGTGAAGTGTGTATATAAGGGAGTAGACGGAGGAGGGGAACTAGGAGGAGGATAAACAGTGATATTTGCTCTGAAAATGAACAGTTGTGAAAAATGTTGAATTGTTTTAAAATGTTTAAAATATGGTTGACTGTAACTCACAATGTGTAAGGGCATTGAGAGTGAGGGGGAGGGAGAGAAAAAGAGGGGGGGGCAGGGAGTGGAGGATAGAATTTGGGAGGGGGAGGCTACAGCAAGGGAAGAGGTGGTGGGCAAGCAGGAGAAAGGGCGAGAGGGAAGAAGAAGCAGGGGAGGCAGGGGGCGCGCTACTCCAAGGGACTCCTGGAAAAGCAGGAAGGGATAAGGGGGGGTAGAGGGAGGGAGGGAGGAGAAATGGAGGGGGGGATAGCAGTGAGAGGGGAGGGGAGGGCTCAAGGGAAAGAGTAAAGAGGTAGAAGAAGGGGGAGGTGGATGTGGGGGGAGAGGGAAAGCACACCGGGATAAGGTAAGGAAGAAGGGTGGAGTAGGTGAGATGCAGAGAAGTGTGCCCAGTAGGAAATTTAAAAAACTAGTGCTAACTACAATTAATGCGAAGAGACTGCAGACTTGGCAAAAGCAAAAGCTGTTGGAAAGAGAGGGTAAGTGTACAAATTCAGATATCATATGTGTACAGGAGACACCTGCGAGTGGGACAGGAATATATGGTATCCTCTAAGAGCTATCCTAAAGTGGTCTTGGCAGGGTCTAGAGCGAATCCTTGTAAAGATGGACAGGTCTCAGTTGAGGTGCCAGACCAAGACAAACCACCCATCTGGGCAGCAGCAGAATGAGATAGTGTTGACGGCGGAGGATCACATTTCTGTGACAACGGCAACAACATTAAACTTAAACTGTGCGGAGGAAAGGTCCGGCAATCTTTCCACGAAAACCCAATGGATAGTCACAACAAAACAAATTGCGCTATAGTGCTGGAAGATGAGACCCCCAGGTCGGAAGGCACTCAACTAGCTACTGGGGAAGAGCTGAAGACTTTTCAGAGTAAAGCCAGCATTTATGATGTGGTTAGATCAAAGCCCTTGGGACGTCTGACTGCTGATGTAGCTGCGCATGAAATGAGAGTCAGAAGCTGTAAAGATGTCTTACTCATTGGAACATGGAACGTACGAAGCATGAACCAAGGGAAGTTGGAGGTGGTCAAGAATGAAATGGAACGTGTACAACTTGATCTGTTGGGTGTCAGCAAACTGAAATGGACTGGCATCGGACACTTTGCATCAGATGATCACATGATCTACTATGCTGGAAATGAAAGACAAAGAAGACATGGTGTTGCATTTATAATAAAGAAGAAATTGCAAGAACTGTAATGAAATACAATGCAGTCAGCGAATGCTTAATCTCTATTCGTCTACAAGGAATGCCTATCAACACAACTATAATTCAAGTATATGCCCCAACAACAGCTGCAGAAGAGAATGAAATTGAAGAGTTCTATGAACAAGTTCAAGCTGAAATTGACAGAACAAGCATACAGGATATACTAATAGTCATGGGTGACTGGAACGCAAAAGCTGGCAACAAAGAAGAAGGCAAAGTGGTTGGAAAATATGGACTTGGCAACTGAAATGAAGCTGGAGAAAGACTGATAGAATTATGCAAGAACAACGATCTATTCATCTCAAAACACCTTCTTCCAGCAACACAAGTGGCGACTGTACACATGGACTTCACCCAATGGATTGTATAAAAATCAAATTGACTACATCTGTGGAAGTCAACGATGGAAAAGCTCTAACATCAACAAAGACAAAACCTGGAGCTGACTGTGGTACAGATCATCAACTACTAGTATGCAAACTCAAGTTGAAAAAGAGCAAACCACTCATGAATGCAGCAAAATATGACCTTGAGAATATACCACTGGAATTCAAAGACTGCCTGCAAAATCGATTTGCTGCTTTAGATACAAATGACAGCGCTCCAGAAGAGTTATGGAATGACATCAAGAAGGTTGTGTTGGAAGAAAGTGAGAAGTCTCTACAAAAGGTGAAAAAAGAAAAAACGGCCAAAATGGATGACGGAAGAAACTCTGAAAATTGCCCAGAAATGCTAAAGCCAGAGGAGAAAGAAAGACAATCGCAGAACTCAGAGATTTCCAATGTGCAGCAAGACAGGACAAGGAAAAGTACTATAATGACGCATTCCAGGAAATAGAAACATAAACTATTAGAGGAAGAACAAGATCGGCTTTCCTAAAGCTGCAAGAGTTAAAAAACAAATTCCAGCCTCAAATTGGAATGTTACAAGATGCTGAAGGTTCTATGTTGACTGATGCTGAGAAGATCAAGAAAAGATGGAAGGAATATACAGAGTTTTTATATGATAAAGATCAAGTGGACTAACAGCCATTTCAACCTGTACCTTATGATCCGGAACCATTGGTGATGAAAGAAGGAGTTGAAGCAGCATTCAAAGCCTCATCAAAGAACAAAGCAACAGGCATTGATGGCATTCCCAAAGAAGTATTACAGCAATCTGATGCAGGGTTACCGTACTTACAAGGCTGTGCCAAGAAATTTGGAAGACAACATCATGGCCAACTGACTGGAAAAGATCTGTGTTTATACCAATACTAATGAAAGGTGATCCAACTGACTGTGGAAATTATCACACAATCGCTCTGATCCCACATGCCAGCAAGATTCTACTGAAGATTATTCAAGAGAAACAACAACCATACCTGGAAGAAGAACTACCTGAAGTGCAAGCAGGGTTCAGGAAAGGGCGAGGAATGAGAGACATCACTGCGGATGTGAGATGGATCCTTGAAAAGACTAAAGAATACCAAAGGATATCTATTTGTGCTTTATCGACTATAGCAAGGCTTTTGACTGTGTAAACCATGAGAAACTCTGGGCCACATTAAGAAGCATGGGTATACCAGAACACCTGATTGTTCTCTTGCACAATCTGTACATTGATCAAGAAGCAACAGTTCGAATGGAACAAGGAGAAACAGAATGGTTTAAAATAAACAAAGGTGTAAGACAAGGCTGCATACGTTCCCCCTGGCAAGTCAAATGCAAGGCATTGATAAGGCAGGCAAAGGGAGAATTTGAGAAGAAGCTTGCTGCAGAAGCAAAAACGCGAAGTAAAGACCTTTTCAAGTACATTCGTAGCAAAAAACCTGTGAGAGAGTCAGTTGGTCCATTAGATGATAAAGGAGTTAAAGGAGCACTAAGAAGCGACAAGGCGATAGCGGTGAGACTGAACGAATTCTTTGCTTCAGTCTTTACTGAGGAAGATGTAGGGATGTTACCCATGACTGAAGTGGTATTTAAAGGTGCAGAAGAATTGAAGGAAATATCGATACATCGAGAAGATGTATTACGACTATTAGATAAGCTGAAGAGTAGCAAATCACCTGGGCTGGATGGTATACATCCAAGGGTATTGAAAGAACTGAAATATGAGATTGCAGACCTGCTATTAGTAATCTGTGAACTATCAGTAAAATCATCTCTAATACCTGAAGATTGGAAGATCGCCAATGTAACACCAATTTTTAAAAAGGGTTCCAGGGGTGATCCGGGAAACTACAGACCAGTGAGCCTGACGTCAATACCGGGAAAAATGATAGAAACCATCATAAAGAATAAAATTACTCAGCATGTAGATAGTCATGAACTAATGAGAGACAGCCAACATGGCTTTAGACAAGGAAGATCTTGTCTTACTAATCTGTTATGTTTTTTTGAAGGAGTGAATAATCAGGTGGACAAAGGTGAGTCGGTTGATATTGTGTATCTGGACTTTCAGAAAGCCTTTGACAAGGTCCTTCATGAAAGACTTTTGGCAAAACTAAAGAGTTATGGGATAGGAGGCAGTGTACTATTGTGGATCAGGAACTGGTTAAAAGATAGAAAGCAGAGGGTAGGGCTAAATGGCCAATTTTCCCAATGGAGAAAGGTGAATAGTGGTGTACCCCAGGGATCTGTGCTGGGTCCGCTGCTTTTTGACATATTCATAAATGACCTGGAAAGTGGAATAACGAGTGAGGTTATCAAATTTGCAGATGACACAAAACTATTTAAAGTTGTTAAAACCCAAGAGGATTGTGGAAAATTGCAAGAGGATCTTGATAAATTGGAAGACTGGGCATCAAAATGGCAGATGAAATTTAATGTGGACAAGTGCAAGGTTATGCACCTAGGGAAGAACAACCCAAACTATGGTTACACGATGCAAGGTTCCACATTAGGAACCACCACCCAGGAAAAAGATTTAGGCGTCATTGTGGATACCATGTTAAAACCCTCGGCCCAGTGTGCAGCGGCGGCCAAGAGAGCAAATAGAATGCTAGGTATGATAAGGAAAGGAACGGAAAATAAAACAAAGGATATTATAATGCCTCTATATCGTTCCATGGTGAGACCGCACCTTGAATATTGTGTGCAATTCTGGTCGCCGTATCTTAAAAAGGATATAGAGTTATTAGAAAAGGTTCAGAGAAGAGCCACCAAAATGGTAAAGGGGATGGAAGGATAGTCCTATGAAGAAAGGCTAAAAAGGTTAGGGCTCTTTAACCTGGAAAAGAGACGGCTGAGGGGAGATATGATAGAAGTCTATAAATTAATGAGCGGAGTGGAACGGGTAAACGTAGATCGATTGTTTACCTTATCAGAATATAGAAAGACTAGGGGACATGCAATGAAGCTACAGGGTAAACTATTTAAGATTAATAAAAGAAAATATTTTTTCACTCAACGTGTAATCAAACTCTAGAATTTGTTAATGGAGGATGTAGTAAAGGCTGTTAGTGTAGCTGGGTTTAAAAAAGGTTTGGACAAGTTCCTGGAGGAAAGGTCCATAAGCCATTATTAAGAAGGGACCCAGGATATCAATGCTTGAACCAATACAAGCATTGTGGAACCTGTGTCCCTTGGGGAAACTGCTAGGTACATATGACCTAGATTGGCCACTGTTGGAAACAGAATACTGGGCTTGATGGACCTTGGTCTGACCCAGTATGGCATATCTTATGTTCTTATGTACCTGTTTAATTTATATGCAGAGCAAATCATCAGAGAAGCAGGATTGTATGAAGACAACAGAGGTGTGAAGATTGGTGGAAGACTCATCAACAACCTTTGCTATGCTGATGATACCACATTACTGGCTGAAAGTGAAGATGATTTATAACATTTGCTTCTCACGATCAAACAACATAGTCTTAAAATGGGCCTGCACCTTAATGTAAAGTAATATAAGACAAAGATCATGACAAATGGCATAATCAACAGGTTCATCGTTGAAAGAGAAGAAATTGAAATCGTGAACAACTTTAACCTACTTGGATCAACTATCAATAAAGAAGCAACAAGCAGTCAAGAAATCAGACGACGCATTGTTCTTGGCAGTAGGGCTATGAAAGACCTAGACAAGATTCTCAAGAGCAGAGATGTCTCCATACAAAGGTTTGACTTGTTCAAGCCATGGCATTTTCAATAACATCATATGGATGTGAAAGCTGGACAGTGAAAAAGATAAACAGGAAGAAAATTGATGCCTTTGAATTATGGTGCTGGCGGCGAATACTGTGTATACCATAGATTGCTCGAAGAACAAACCAGTCGGTACTAGAGGAGATCAAACCTAAGCTTTCTTTAGAAGCTCAGATGACAAGCCTTCGACTTTCATATTTTGGACACATCATGCGAAGAGATAGATCATTGGAGAGAGACATCATGTTTGGCAAGATAGAAGGTCAACGCAAAAGAGAAAGGCCAGTAATGAGATGGATTGATACAAAAACAGCAGCTACGGGAACCAGTCTGTCAACAGTGAGCTGCCTCACTGAAGACCGAACACAATTTAGGACAGCTATCCAGAGGGTCGCCATGAGTTGACTCTGACTCGACGGCACTCAACAACAACAGAACGAATCCTTGCAAAGGAGGCATGGGGATTATGGTGGGAGAGAAGTACAGACATATGATAGTAGAGGAGTGGAGAGTGAAAGAGGGGAGATGGGTAGGGGTGAGGTTGAGAATCGGGGAAGAGGAGTTGTGGGTGGTAAATATCTATGGACTGAATGAGGGGCAAGGGGAAGCTTTTGGAAAAATATTAGAGGAGCTGGAATGCTTGGGGGATGTGCCTATAGTGGTGGGGGGGAGACTTTAATTTAACCAGTAATCCACAGGTGGATAATAGTGGGGGCGATGGCAGCGGAGAGAGAAAAGATAAACAAAAAATGAAGAAGCTACAGGAGAGGCTGGGGTTAATAGATTTATGGAGGAGTAGGCATCCAAGGGAGTGTAAGTACACCTTTTATTCTCATGTCCATAGTACATATAGTAGAGTAGACATGATCTGGGGGAGTGGGAGATGGGTGTCTAGGGTGGAGGAGGTTGAGCAAGGGGAAATTACATGGATGGATCACGCCCCAGTCACTGTGACATTTAATATGGGGGAGGAGTGTGAGGGCATAAACATTTGGAGGTTAAACGACTCATTACTGGATGGAGGGTGAACAAGTGGAGGCAGTAAGGGAGGCCATAAAGGAGTAATTACACTTCAATCAGACGGGAGAAGGGGGACTGATCACTGTGTGGGATGGGTTAAAGGCTGTGATTAGGGGGAAATTAATTAGTATTGCGGCGCAAAGGAAACGCGAAAAAAGGATGACGGAGGAAGGGTTATTAAATCAGATTCACGATTTGGAAACCCAATATCAGAGGGAGAGAGGTCCAGCGGTCCGAGCTGATCTGGTAAAGGCTAGAGTGGACTTGAGTCAATTAGGGGCACAGGAAATAGCACACCAATTAAATGTATTGAAAAAAAGGTTTTTCGCAGGGGGTAATAAGGCAGGAAAATTCTTGCCAGTAGGTTTAAGGCTCAAAGGCAAGCAGCATATATAGATGGTATTAGGGATCATAAGGGGACGATGGTGCAGAGTACCAAAGAGATTTGGCAGATATTCCAGGAATACTATCGGAAATTGTATAGCAGTGAGCTCCTAAAGGGACCAGAGGAGATTAGGGAATTTCTGCGAGAGTGCGAGCTGAAGCAGGTTCTGCCGGAGGAAAGGGAAAGAATAGGGAGAGAAATTATGGAGGAGGGGGTAAAAGAAACTATACGATCTCTCAAGATAGGTAAGTCTCTGGGATTAAATGGGTTCACAGTTTTTAATAGGGTTTTGGAAGGGGAAGGGATACCAGCGACTATGGCGGAGGCAGGGATAACAGTGTTGCCAAAGCCTGGGAAGGATAAAGGGGTGTGAGGATCCTATAGACCAATATCATTGATTAATCTTGATGCTAAAATATTAGCCAAGGTATTGGCTAATCACATTCAAGATGTTATACCAAATGTCATTCATAGGGACCATGTTAAACTCAATGTAAATACTCTAATATAACTAAACGTCAATATGTAAATGGAAACTCTAGCGATATATCTTATCTGCGCTCTTTGTATGTGTTATATTGAATCACTGTTTCATGAAAAAAAATTTTGAAAAAAAATTTTTTTTTTAAATCAAATGTAGTCTCAGACTCAGATGGCACTCTAAACCACAATCTCTGTGGAAAACAAATTGTGCCCCATTTGCATCAACGACTACTATGGAATTGCCTTTCCTCTTTTTTTCTTCTTTTTTCTGAACAGCAAAAATATTGTGCACAAATATCACCAAAATTCCTCTACCTCGTGTTTCTTAAAATCTTAAAAATTAAAGCTTATCTTAGCTCCGTTGATATTTCTTCTTGCTCCAAACCACAATTTAATGTTCTCTCAACGCCTTCCTATGGCGCCCATTTTAGCGTTTCTCTCCTTGGGGGAGGTTCATCAGGAGAATCTGAGAATGGAAATGCAATAACATTATGAGCGCTTGTATAACTTATACTAAATATTGACTTCCTTCTGAAGTTAAATGAAATTTCTCTCTCACAATGTTCCCCAATATGTTTTGAAGTCGTGAAACCTTAAGGAACCAAGGATTACTCACTTGCTGATGCTGCCCACGTCTCTCTTTTCGTTACAATGATACCGAAAAACGCCGCGCATGCGGCTTTGACAAAGCAGCTGACCTTTATACTGATTACCATAGCGCTAACTATCTACATACTTGCCACTCAACTGAAGCATACAGTCCCAGTGGTCGCACGGTATTAACCTTAAAAATCCACCTTTGTTCTGCATAAAGCAGCGTTTCATCCAGAGTCTTCCCTCTTTTGGGGTATAAAATTTGTTCTATGCAGAAACATCTTAAATGCTCAAATTCGTGATGAAATTCTTCACAGTGTTGAACAATAGGGGCCGACATATTTTTACAGTGGAGTCGGCTTTTATGTTCACACATCCGAACTTTAAAGGAACGGTTAGTCTTTCCAATATAAAGTAAATCGCATGGACAGCGGATGGCATACACTACCGATTCAGAAATACACGTTGTAGCTTGTTTTAAACTATGGGAACATAACAGCTCGAATGAGCTTATTAAGGTGGTGGAAAAGTGAAGGGGTTCCACCTATTCAAGAGGTGGTGGGCAAGTTGGAACAGATTTGGTGTTTATGGGAGGGTGAATAGGATAGTACTGTAGGTATTGGCTGGTTAGAAGGGCTTGGAGGGGGGAAGGGGGGAGAGTTAGCAAATGCTACAGAGGTGAAAAAGCAAAAGTGAGTGAGCATAAATACATGTTTGTGATGATATGTTCAAGGATTGGAAATGTAATTGAGTATGTATTGATGTTAGAGCAATATGTAATAGGAGGTTGAGAAAATTAATAAAAATTTAAATTAAAAAAAAGTGTGATCAGCGTTCTAAAATTATGTCTTTAATCGACACACATGACTGCTGTCTCCGCTGCCTCGGGAAAGACCACGACACGGCAGCCTTCGGTCTCTTCAAAAAGGAAGTCCAGTAAGGCCCTCAAGAGCCGCCAGCAGCAGCATGATACGTTTTTCCCCGAGTCCCCGGTGTCTCCAAAGGCCAGGGCCACATCTGAGGGCCCGATGTCTTGGGCGGAACCTCTCGAACCCGAGCCCCATTGTGGGTCTTCAGAAAGGTGGCCTCCCTCGAGGGAGCCCAGTTAGAAGAAGAAGCCCTTGAAGGTGACATCTTTTGACGGTTCCGACCGGCCGAGTGTTCCCTGGTCCCATAGTCAGAGTCATTTGTCCATGGCTTCGGAGAGGGGGTGGTCTGCAAAGGTCCCCCAGAAGGATCTGACTATGGACCGGTCTCGGTCCCCAGACACCATCCTCATCGAGGATTTTCCTTCAGGGGAGCCAGCATTGGGCTTGAGTCCCTTGGTGCCCACGCCAAAGGCTGCAGAGCCTTCTGGGCTGGAGTCCAGAATGGCGGCCCTGGAGCGCAGTTTGTTTGCCTTCATAGACCAGCAGTGGGCCTTGTTGTCCGGCATGACCAGGTCATCTGCCCCGACCACAGGGCCTTCGACGTCCAAGATGTCTCCGGAGGCCGAGCTGATCCTCAAGGTCCTTCGGCCTCGTCGATTCTCGGCTGAAATTACAATCCGAGTCCCGCTCGACAGAACCACGGTCATCCCCGGTGAGTATGCCGAGCACCAGCTGCAGGGCATCAGAGGCCCCGAGGCCCATGGAGTAGCCCTCCTACGAGACCTCGAAGGACTACTCTCAATGGGAGACGGAGGATGAGGAGTCCCCTGATATCCGTTGCCACCACGACGTCCCATCTGACTCTCCCATCTTGGAGCCTCGACAGCGGTCCCCACCGGAGGATATGGGCTTCCTTAATTTCATCAAGGATATGTCAAAGGCCCTGGCGTTCCTGACTGAGTCGGAGGAGGACCCTCGGACGGTTGAGTTGGAAATCCTCCAGTATGAGGCAGCTCCAGGATATCGCTCACTGTGCTCATTCCTCCCATCTTGGAATGGCTGATGCTCAGGATGTGGGAGACACTGGCTTCAGTACTAGTGGTGAGCAAACAGCTCGACGCGATGTACCGAGTCCGCTGGAGACCGGGCTTCTAAAAGTCACAGTTGCCACATAATTCCATGGTGATGGAGTCAGAAATGCATTGGCTGAAAAGTCAGAAGACACATTTGTTGGTGCAGGGAGGCCCGCACCTTGGACACCCTCGACAGAAAGTGCTACCAGGGCTTAATGCTCATCAGCCGTATCGAGGCCTACCAGCTGTACATGGGCATGTACCTGAGAGACCTGGCGAAGAAACTCGCAGGGTTCTCAGCTGGTCTCTCTGAGGAACCCTTGCAGCGGTTCAAGAAACTGGCCAAGGCAGTTTGTGAATGCTCCAAATTCATCTCTTGAGTGGCCTATGATGGGTTCGAGTCGGCGGCTGGAGTAGCAGCAGCGGGCATCGGTGCATGCTGCCAAGCTTGGCTACAGTCATCTGACCTCGAGCAGTGGGTTCAGGACAAATTGGTTGATCTCCTCTGCCAATGAGAGAGCCTCTTTGGTAAACCCATGACCGACAAGGCTGCCAAGCTGGAGACCGAGTTCATGACAGGGACCTGGCTATCCAAAAAAGACCGCTGCCCCTCCCTGACAGGAGGGCTCAGGTAAAAAGTCCTTTTATCTGAGGAAGGTTGCTGCATACAGAAACTACCCACCTTTTCAGACCTCACCGGCTCCCCAACTGGGTCAGCAGACCAAGGAACATGTGCATGGCCCACGTAAACAGAAGGCTCCAAAACCCCAGGCACGGTTCCGGCCCAGCTAGGGGGGAGCTTTTAACTCCTTGAGCATAACCCAAGGAGATCAGCAGCCTACAATGCCCAGAGGTGGTTGACCATCACCACTTACTCCTGGGAACTTTGTGTAGTCAGGGAGGGTTACCGCCTCCACCTAACTCAGATGCCTCCTTCTTATTTTCCAAGAGATCCCCTCAGGTCTTCCCTTCACCGGGAACTTCTATTGAAGGAGTTGGCAGGTCTTCGAGGACAACTCGGTGGAACCGGTACCCCACCATCTGAAGGGCAAAGGGTTCCACTCCAGGTACCTCCTCATGCCAAAAAGGACAGGAGGCCTAATGGCCATCCTCGACCTGCGCAACCTCAATAAATTCCTGGTGAGGGAGAAGTTCAAGATGCTCTGACTTGGAACACTGCTGCCATACCTCCAGCAGGGAGATTGGCTATGTTCCTTAGACCTCAAGGATGCTTATACTCACATCCTCATATCCACCCCACCAAAGGCAGTACCTGCAGTTTGTAGTGGGGGCAGGCATTTTCGGTACAGGGTACTCCCCTTCGGCTTGGCCTCGGCCCCAGGAGTCTTTACAAAATGCCTGGCAGTCATGGCCGTCTTCATCCACCTCTAGGGGGTCTTTATCTTTATCTACCTGGATGACTGGCTCTTAAAAGAGGGCACAGAGGGGCAGCAGGCCACCCTACACACCATTCAGGTACTGCAACACTTGGGGTTTGTCATAAACTACCCCAAGTCTCACCTCCTCCCGGCACAATGCCTCCAGTCAAAGGCCTTCTTGCCCAGGGACCCAGCCGACCATCTCAGAGCTCTGACATGGAACATACAATGCCATCCCTTGGTTCCCATTCGGCTTCTCCTACACCTCCTCGGGCACATGGCCTCCACGGTCCATGTCACCCCAGATGCTCACCTCCACATGAGGGGAGGGCAGTGGTGTCTCTGGGACCAGTGGTCTCAGGCTACAGGTTGCCTTTGAGACAGAGTCTCTGTGACCCGCTGACTGGCGGACTTTCTGATCTGGTGGCAGTCCCTCCAACATCTCAAGGCAGGCATGAGCTTTCAGGCCCCAAGCCTCTCAAGGATCCTCACCATGGATGCCTCCCTACTCAGCTGGGAAGCCCACTGCAGAGAGCTCCGCATCCAGGGCAACTGTTCACCAGATGAGAGCACCCAGAAGATCAACCTCCTGGAGCTCCAAGTCATACACTGCGAGTCTTGTGTCACCACCTGCATCACCACCTGGTGCTGGTCCAGACGGACAACCAGGTGTCAATGTTCTATGTGAACAAACTGGGGGGCAATGGGTCTCGTGCCCTTTGTCAGGAGACACTGGCCCTCTTTTCATACGCAATCCAACAGGGTTTCCTCCTGCGGGCAGTATACCTACCAGGCCAGGACAACCTTCTGGCCGACAGACTGAGCAGAGTCCTCCATCAGCATGAGTGGCAGCTGGATCCTAGGGTGGCCAGTTGGCTTTTCCAGCTCTGGGGGAAACCCATGATGGACCTGTTCGCCATCCTGGACAACTTTCAGTTGCCCTGCTTCTGTTACCGACAGGCCCACCCCTCCAGGATGGCAGCGGACGCCTCATGTATGCCTTCCCACCCACGTTGCTGATCGCCAAGATCTTGTTCAGGATCCTCCGCAACAACGCCTCGCTTATCCTGATAGCTCCTCGGTGGCCCAGGCAACTGTGGTGCCCGCTGCTTCTCCGATTGATGGTGGAAACCCCCATCCCCTTGGGGACCAATCCGGGATTCCTGTCTCATGAGGGGGGGGGGGCTCTCTTCTGCACCCCAACATGGAGTCCCTGTCGCTGACAGTGTGGTTGCCGTGAAGCTGACTGACCTCTTTCTACCTTTCGGCTGGGATGGAAAACATTCTGCTGGCCTCTCACAAGGCTTCTACTAGGAACCACAGAAATATGACGACAGAGAAAGACCACATGGCCTAAAGAAAGCTTTAGTGTACCGGGTTGAATAAACAGTCAGGCCTAGCCCAGGCCTAAGCCCTAAGAAGGAGTTAATATCATTTGTAGCTCTCTCTCTGTAATACCATTCCTTGAATAACTCTGTAGAAGAAATTGGGTGAAAGGTTGAGATAACATAAACATTAGCCTATGTTATTAGAAAGATAAGTAAACAGGCAAGTTGTTTACTTAGCTTTCAGTCTCACTTTCTCTGGTCAGAGATATCAGACTGTCAGTGTTAGAATTAATTAAAATTAAGACCTACATAGTCATATCTGAGAATATATGTATGTCTTTTCATGATGATCTATGACGTGCATGCCTATAGAAAAGTATATTATGAATATACGTAACACTAGATGTAAAATAGAATATGTATATTATGAATATACGTGATGTAAGACGTAGAATAATAAAGTGAAATTATGCTGTGTAATGGAATCTTTGCCTATAAATAAAGAGGCCTAAAGCTTTGATTTCAGAGTAAACATAGGCAACTGCCTAGCTTGCTCTCCCAAAGCGCTTTGGTCCTGTGTTTATAATACAAGTGTGTTGTGTATTATTTACAGTTTGTGTATTATCTAAGATGAAGATCAATTAACCTTCTCCTTACCTTGTATGTGGATTTCTGTGACCCAAGGGTCCTGCCTCATTGTGGGTGGGGGAGGTTCAGAGTATCTTTCAGTCTGTCCTTCCATAACAACTACAACAGTCCCCTTTTTACCTTTAGAGATCCTCTGTGTTTGTCCCATGCTTTTTTGAATTCAGTTACTGTCCTCATCTCTACCACCTCCGCTGGGAGACTATTCCACGGATCCACTACTCTTTCTGTAAAGAAATATTTCCACATATCACTCCTGAATCTATCTCCCTTCACCCTCATCCCATGTCCCCTCGTAGCAGAACTTGCTTTCAATTGAAAGAGGCTCTCTCCCTGAACATTTATACCACGGAGGTATTTAAACATCTCAATCATATCATCTCTATCC
Organism: Ichthyophis bannanicus; assembly: GCA_033557465.1. Classification (NCBI taxonomy): domain Eukaryota; kingdom Metazoa; phylum Chordata; class Amphibia; order Gymnophiona; family Ichthyophiidae; genus Ichthyophis; species Ichthyophis bannanicus. The sequence continues at coordinate 92,301,338 of CM066031.1, forward strand.
CGCCTTTCCTCTAAGGTGTACATATTAAGATCCTTCAGCCTGTCCTCATATGCTTTATAATGAAGACCACTAATCATTTTAGTAGCCACCCTCTGCACCGACTCCATCCTGTTCACATCCTTTTGAAGGTGCGGTCTCCAGAATTGCACACTATACTCCAAATGAGGTCGCACTAAAGACTTATACAGAGGCATTATCACCTCCTTTTTTCTGCTAGCCATTCTTCTCCATATGCACCCAAGCATCCTTCTAGCTTTTGCCGTCGCCTTTTCTACCTGTTTAGCTACTTTGGCTTACACCCTCAAATGGCGCAGGTTCTCGGTTTGGTGCGCCGAGCATGGGGCTGACCCATTGACCTATCAGGTGGCGTAGGTGATACAGTACCTTCTCCACCTCTTTCAATCCGGGCTAAAGTCTAACTCCACCAGAGTGCACCTCAGTGACCTGGCAGCGCACCACCATCCGGTGAATGTGAAGCCTCTCTCCGTCTAACCGTTGGTGACACACTTTCTTCGGGACCTGCTTTTATCGAAGCCCCTGGTTCGCCCTCTGGCAACCGAATGGGACCTCAGCGTATTGTTGGGGCAGTTCACTCGCCCACCTTTCGAGCCTCTGGCTACTTGCCACCTTCACTAACTCTCCTGAAGGTGGTTTTCCTGGTTGCGCTCACCTCCGCTCACAGAGTTAGCGAGCTTCAGGCCCTTGTGGTGGAGGTGCCTTATACCAGGTTCTACAAGAACAGAGTAGTGCTTTGCACGCTCTCCAAATTCCTGCCAAAGGTAGTATTACCCTTCCATCTCAACCAGGAAGTGCTCCCTACCTTCTTTCAAAGACTTCACTCCAGTCGGGCAGAAACGGTCCTTCACACCTTGGACTATAAGTGGGCTTTGTCCATCTATATCCAATGCACTCAGGGCAACCACAAAGCTTCTCAGCTTTTCATCTCCTATGACCCCAGTAGGTTGGGGGAGGCGGTGACCAAGCATTCGCTGTCCACATGGGTGGCAAACTGTATCACCCTCGCTTAAGAGCAGGCGAGGCTCCTGTTGGAAGGCCGTGTCACGACGCACTGTGTCAGGGCTATGGTGGCCTCGGAGGCAAACTTGCACTCTGTCCCGATGGTGGACATCTGCCAGGCCACCACTTTGTCTTCAGTCCATACCTTTGCAGCCCATTACTGCCTGGAAAGAGAGTTCTAACGGGACAGTGCCTTTGGCTAGGCTGTGCTCCGTAACCTTTTTTGGGGTTTAGGCAACTCCTACCCTCCAACCCTTCTGTGTTCAAGCTACGGGAGTGCTGGTGTCATCAGACACAGGGGTCCTACTGTGGTCTGTGGACACGGACTAAATTGCTGCTGCTTGCGGCTCCCCGTGAGAGAGTCTGTTTTTGGTATGAGCTTTCGGTAGCCTGTAGAAGGGGAATCCCATATGTGAGGACTGACTTCCTGTTTGTTCCCGGAGAAAGCATAGTTACTCACCTGTAACAGATTTTTTCTCCGGGGACAGCAGGAATCAGTCCTCAAAACCCTCACTCCTCTCCTTCGAGTTGCTCCTTTACCATCTTTTATTTTTGCTGTCTTTTAGCTATGTCATCTGATTGAGCAAGATGACACTGTTGGGCGAGAAGGGGACCACACATGCATGGTGGCATCTCACAAAGGCTTTCTTTGAAAGCTGGGGGGGATCCTTCCGCGAGGGCTCCGTCAGTGCCGATGTCACCCATATGTGAGCACTGATTCTTGCTGTCGCCGGAGAACACCTGTTATAGGTGAGCAACTACGCTTTGTCTTCTTGGGTATTCCCTGCAGTAGGCTACTGCAGTAGTCGAAATGTGGTGTGATAAGGGTTTTGACTACTGTTTTAAAATTGTTCAGCTCGATGAGATTTCTGAGCGGCTCTATGATCCTTAGCTTGAAGAATATGTTTCTGTTCAGTCATTTTAGGTGAGGTTCAATGTAGAGGGATTTGCCAATAATGACGCCTAGATATTTTAACTCCTGCTTTACTGGAAATTTGGCGTTGTTTAAGGGGGTTGTTGTTGGGGAGTGAAATCGGTGTTTTTTTGATGTGAACATTTCTGTTTTCATGAAATTAATGCTCATGTTGTTTGTTTTGAGACAGTTTTCTGTTTCTTTTAGGCAATTTGCTAATTCGTCATATGTTGGATTCAGTATGTCTAGTGGGGTGTACAACATGGTATCGTCTGCGTATATGTGATACTTTCTTTTCTGATTTTTAAATATGTTGCAGACCAGCTGAATATATAAGTTAAAGAATAGGGCAGAAAGTGCGGAGCTTTGGTGGATTTCCTGGTTTTGTGGCAGATCCACTGACTGACCTTTTCAATGCCTCGTTGGAGTCAGGAGTGGTGCCAAAGGACTGGAGAGAGGCTCATGTGGTCCTTTACACAAAAGCGGAAGTAAGGATGTGGTTGAAAACTACAGGTCGGTTAGTTTAACTTCAGTGGTGAGTAAATTATTGGAAACGCTGCTGAAAGATAAAACAGTGAGGTTTCTGGAGTTCAGCGGATTATAGGATCCAAGGTAGCATGGATTCAGCAGAGGCAGGTCTTGTCAGACAAATTTGATTGATTTCTTTCACTGGATGACCAGGGACTTGGACCGAGGGAGAGCCCTAGATGTGATGTATTTAGATTTCAGAAAAGCCTGTGACACCGTTCCTCACAGACGGCTTATAAATAAACCGAGCACCCTAGGGATGGACACTAAAGTTACTGCTTGGGTTAGAAATTGGTTGAGTGGGAGGCGACAAAGGGTACAGGTAAATGAAGCTCACTCTGAGGAGATGGAAGTTACTAGTGGTGTGCCCCAGGGATCTGTCCTTGGTCCGATTCTGTTTAACATCTTTGTTAGTGATATAGTGGAAGGGCTGTTGGGTAAGGTTTGCCTCTTTGCGGATGATACCAAAATCTGCAATAGAGTAGACACCCAGGAAGGTGTAGATAACATTGGGAAGGATCTAGCTCAGCTTGAAGAAT